>OW443297.2:11881889-13136159 GCA_937001585.2 Brachylomia viminalis
AAAAGAGACTGTGACCTCTGAGTTTGTTTCGGCCTTTCTTCTCAGAGTAGTCAGATCGGAAACGCCGACCTCATCTAGTTTAAAAAAAAATATGATTGACGTGTAAAAGTGTTTGTAAAAACCTACTTACAGAAATAAAATCATTTATCATTTACAGCAGTAAGCATGATCTTATCAAAGTATATAAGAATTAATTGATACATTGCCAAATAATTCTAACCTTTGCAAAATATCGTAAGAATCAAAGAGTTTCTTAACTAGACTAGCAAATTTAGCCTACAGTACCTACCTAATGGTAAAACACTCCTCCATTTTAATAAACAGGTTCATCCACTTTTCAATCAATCATGTAATGTATTCATGCTCCGTAGACCGATTTGTAAAAAGAGTCACGCAAAATATTACCTACTTTATTTTCCCTTTTAGGTACCTATTTTGTTATTTATGTAAAAGGGGAAATAAAGTTATTATAGTTATTATTTAACTAATATTCAATGAAATAAAAGCGTTTGGTAGTCATGCGAGATAAGCATTGTGGTAGTTATGTATAGGTATCTATGTTTCTACACGTGTTAATGTAATCGATATAGGAATATATATATATATATATATATAATATATTATCTAGCTTGTTCAACATCATAGGGGTGCGCTATGAAATCTCGGTATTGGCGTTCATTGCAAATTATTTATTACTAGCTTCTATCCGCAACCACAGATTACTAAATAATCACTCCACGACTTCGCCTGCGTGAAATTTCTTGTTCTCCCGAACCACCCTGTGTCGCATCGCATCGCCCGCCCGCGCTAACACTTAGTTTACGCTTAGCGTTCTACCAGATTTTTTTTATTTTTGCTATTTTATAGCAAGATTTCTATTTTAATATTAAAAATAGCTAAAATTTGATTGTAAGTTTGTATGTAGGGGGTAATCCACAGAACGATATATCTGTTCTGTAGGGTAATCTGTGGAATTACCGGTCGGATTTGAAAATTTTTTTTTGCATTTGACATCCCAATTCTCGAGGAAGAATATTTAACATCACGCTAGGACCCTTAAGAGCCGAACAAAAAGAAAAAATCATGAAAGAGCGCTAAGCAAAAACGAAGTATTAGCGCGGGCAGGCAAAGGCTATTGGGTGGGACGGGGGAAGCAGAAATTCCACGCGGACGAAATCGCAGGCAGAAGCTAGTTACATGTTAAGAGCGTTTATACCTTAAGAGTGGCAACGTCGCAATTTAGTGTCACATTTCGTGGTTTTCAATTTTTATCATTTAATCGGAGCTATATTTTAAAAAACTGTTTAATTAACTTTTTAGAATTACGTGAAAGTGTTTAAAAAGTAAGTAATCGTAATGCTTACAGTTATTTTACAATGAAAATAACGCCCTGCAAGTTTCCAATGTATTATTTGCATATAAATAGAACTGTAAACACAACGATTTCTTACCATTTACACAGTTTTCACATAATTCTAAAAAGTTAATTAAACAGATTTTTAAAATATAGGTTCGATTAAATGATAAAAATTGAAAACCACGAAATATGACACTAAATTGCGACGTTGCCACTCATAAGGTATAAACGCTCTTAAACCATTCATCGGATTCCATCGGTACTTCGGTAGTAGGTAGATACCTTAGCATACCTACTCTACTAATCTTGTTAATAGTTATTTGTACAGATTGGCTTCTTTATGCAGGACTAAGACTACTAGGAATGAAAGCTTACATTAAGTACCTACAAGGTGCAATCGGCACCCTAATTGCGTACCACACTATAAATCACAATCTGAATCCGTTTGACAGATTTTGCTAAAGTATTGCTTCTTATGTTCGAAAATTTTGTCTGCTCAGCAACGTAAATAACGCAATGGATGTTGTTGAACTGTCAAAATGAAAGTTCCTAGTGAGTGATAGTGTGTTACGCAGTTTCCCCGCAGGTACGGTGAGCTGCATCAATAATTGGTTACCCCAGATGTATTAAAATTAACTTTGAGGGGGGGTACCCACATCGTGACCCTGACTGTACCACCCATACTTAGATATAATTTAATATTTCTGTGGTACCACCTATGATTGTTTGTATTCTATTTGCTAACATACCTAACTAATTATGATTGTCAGGCCGATCTACTGCATATCTAAACTTGGCTGTACGTCTTCATCGAAAGGTTGAGAGTAAGGTCCTTGACATCGGAATAGGTAGACGCAATACACATGGCGTGGGATTTCATAAGTGTTTCGTTTACCTAATGATGGTAGGGCGCTAAGGAAAACGGCCAACCGGTATTCAAAAGATTTTTCTTGTCTTTTTATTTCGAAACGCATTTTGTAGCTTTCACGTGCCAGGGATTCCTTTTGTATGAGAAGTACAGGGAATTTTTTACTTAGGTAGGTAGGTACATTTAATAATAAGGCTGTAAATTTATGAATAAGATTCTGGCGATAACAATATCCAAATATGATGTTTTTAAATGAAGGGATTTATTCAAATTTCAATTGACAATTAAACTAAAAATATTTAAAAAGGTATAAATCTCATTAAATTATGTTATATTGATACTAAACACTATCTTCTATGAATGATTAGAGTACTTATTAGCACGGCCTATAGGTACCAACTCATAAGATATAAATGTTATAGATAATGTAAACGCAAAGAGGATCAATTTACATTGATGGGAAGTGTGTTGTTCGTCTGGTAAGTACCTACATAGCCACTTAGATAAAGACCCTCGTAGGGTAAAGTAACTACTCGCAAGTATATGTATACTTAGGTAGTAAAAAAGACACTTCGAAGTAAAAATTACTTTAATTTCGGAAGTCGGTGTATTTAGTGCTTGTATTTTCGTTCTTTGCCACCGACTTCCGAGGTTAAAGTTATTTTTCAATTTGTAGTATTTTTTTTTGGAAGTCGGTTTTTTTTAATGAAATAGGTTCTTATTTTTTACTTTTCAGTTGTGGTACCTACCCCAAACAAAGGCGTATATTCACTATTTGCAATGTAAATAACAACGGCAGGAAGTTATTACAACATCATCAACATCAAAAACCACTCATCAGAACTTGACCAAATTGGTATGGGACCAATCTGGAAGTATATCCTTTCAAACAAAAGAAGGTTTTATCAAAGTGATTTCTAGATGACGGAGTTCTCAGGTAACAAAAAGAAAATGAGAACCTCCTCCTTTTTTTGAAGTCGGTCAAAAGTCAATGATCGTAGGTAAGTGCAGGGGAATAATGATTACAAGTAGTAAAGTAAAAAGTAACCGATGAGTAGGTAGTAGTTTCCATTTGTTTTAGTAGTTTTGCCATCTTTTTCTGAGAAGTATTCAGTTCGAAATTAAAAGGAAAAGGAACGAAATTGAAAGGCTTGCTTATGAATTGAATGCCTGTATATTATTAACCATGGGCCTCACAGTATTGGGATAGAGGTTTAACCTTAATCGCGCACTATGTGATGCAAATTAAGTCATTTACATCCCTTTCATTCTTCAAGCCTTTCTCAACTTTTTGCGGAGAAATTTTAAATTATTTGTACGCCGCGCTCGGTCCTGTCGGCAGGCTAAAATATTTATGTATTAGATCTACGACAGAGGAATAAATTATGTTTTCGTAGTGGAATAGCAGAGTTTCATTCCTGAAAGTTGTATTCAGTGAAATCGTAAATTCGAAAAATATTTAGACAAGTGTATGTTACGATAAGACTGCTTTAATTTTAATTTAAATGTCATTTTCTTAAGCAGGGGTTCTAGAGTGACAGGATCGGATTGAAGTATGAAAATGACTACACAAAAGACTTCGTAAAAGCCTGAAAACATGACATGAGGGCAAGCGCATACTAGCTAAATCTGAAACGAGCCCGTATTGATTCTCTGGCCAAGTAACTTGTTTTACTGAACTGAAATACTAAGGTCAATTGTGGACCTCCAAGTTTGCAACCGTAAAAACGAACACCAGAAATAATTAATTAAATTCTACAAAAACAAAGGCAATCGAACCTTAAAAACAAATTGAAGGAGTCATAGAATATTCATGTCTAAATAAAACTTGAGTGAAGTTCTAAATAATATGATAATTTTGGTAAATACTGTTCCAGATTTCTGGAGGTTGTCTGACGGTATTTATTATCGCCGACGAGTCAGTTTAGGGTACTAGGCCTGTGTAAAAGTTTCTATCGATTAAATTGCGCACAAAACATTAGCCCTTTGACTTTGAAACACTTAAAAGCAGCACGTTATTGGTCATGCGATGCGAACACGATGTCGTGCGTTCACTGCCCGAAAACTATTGCGTGAGCTACTATTTTTCAGATAGTGATTTTTGTTCAGCTGTCGCATTGCTCTACTAATATTGAAGTTTCAGTTTGATTTCCAGACCGAGCAAAGTGCTGTTATTGGATTTATCGGTTAGGAAAGTCTTAGTAGTTAGTAGTAGTCGAAGTTTGGAAGTGCGTGCGAGTAATAGGTACCTACTTATCTACCTAATGGCAATTTTGTGGTCTGCCAATAATGTAGGTACCTACTTAGGTACATGGGTTAGAATGATAAAATGTGTGTATGTACCGATTCTTTGGAAGTCCTTCAATGTTTTTTACATAAGTATCTACAGGGTGTTTGGAAGCTGGGTGCAAAGCATAACAAAGCCTTAAGGGGGTGACAGTTGACACCATTTGGAGCATTTTGAGCATGTTTTTTTAGGTTATGAATGGTTGAGGCTTTTTTATTTTAATGACAAACAACGCAGTTTTTTTTTAATTTTTTAAGTATTCTACGAGTTACGTTAGAAAAAAAATTAAATACCAACTAACAGTTGAAAATTATCAGTAAAAACTGCGTTATTAAAAAATAAAAATGCAGTTAGAAATTAGAATAAAAACGTACTTCGTCTAAGATGTATGTATGTCTCAAAATGCTCTAAATAGTATAAACTATCATCCCCTTAAGGTTTTGTACCCAACTTCCAAACACCGTACCTATATATCAACAGAAGCACGTTTATGTCTTTGAAAGTTTAACTGCATCAAGATAGAGAAGAGAATCGTGTCAAGTTCAAATAAAGGCCGGGACCATAAAGTGCCTTATCGCGGCGGATGGACGATGACGCGAAGCGACTTATCTACCATACCCTTTATATCCTCTTTTATTCAAACCGGCTCCAGAATCTACTCCTTTACCTTGGAATTTTTAAAGTGGATGTCTTTTACAGATTGCTGGTTGGTTTTAATATAAAAATCCTATGTTTATTACGAAACCAAGAAGGTTCCAACCAAATTATTTCGTAAAAAAACTTTACGAAATTCCGTATCTGAGGGGGCCTACTCAATTAGTCCGAAAACGAAGAAAAGTGCCCGTCCAAAAATAGTTCGATATTAAGAAGTTAACCCTACTCCCGATTAATAAACTTTTTCGGATGCGTAAAAATACATCGGGGGTAAGGACAACTATCAAATCGTTACGTCATTAATTTTTAGTTCGGGCCCCGAACTAATAATTTCGTAAGTGATAGGGAGTAGGAAACATCCGTAACGTCGGCCGAAACGACGGACTTTGTGCTTAGGGTGTAGGCAGACGAAGTACCTTCTTATTGTATTTTAGGAGCAGCCGATCTATTCTGTAAAAATCTCACCGTGAAAACTTAGGTGAAGTGAGTTTGACGTGAGCCTTCATTCCACCTGATGCTAGGGATTGACACTGTTGACAGTTCACTTCACCTACCACTAATATAGAATGCCACTGCTGGTATCTGCCGGTCTATTCTCTAATAAATTCACCGTGAAAACTGAGGGGACGTGAGCTGTGTGTTCCACGCTGCTAGGGTTTGACACTATTGACAGCTTACTTCACCTAAGTTTACTTAGGTGAAGTAAGCTGTCATTAAACACGGTGAGATTTTTATAGAATATCCCGGCTGGTATTGGCACAGCATGTAGGTGGCTGGAATTAGGTACCTACTTAGGAAAGTATTTTACCAAGTACCTAATAGCTGACCGGCCGTAGTAGTTGGGACAAAATAACGTATGATTTAAGATATAAATGCACATAAAGGTGTACCTATGTACCAAAGGAATCATACCGTGACTAGCACAGGAATCTACCTAACTAGGTTCTCACTCTCACCTACAGAATGAAGATTTCATAAAGTGCATGTGACAAAACTCAGCGCGCTTAAATAAAAAGTAGATATACCTAGCTACCTACGTACAAGAAATTATATCCTACAATTGTTTCCAAAACTTTTTGACAATTGACAAGCTTATATTATCATTCCACCTTATAGCAAGGTTAAAAACAGCCTGAAGCCTGCTGCATGCAGGTAGGTAGATACCTACGTATTCAGTTAATTGTAGTTATGCATGGACCTTACCTTCCTACATAGAATATGATCATAAGCAACAGTAGGTACCTAATATTATTAAACAACAATAAACAATAAAAATAGAACAATACGACTAAGCCATAAACCATAGTTGTATTTTACCTAAGCTTATCTCAATGATAAACTGTCACCTTTCAGAGCTGAAAATATTTACCGATACGGCGACACAGGTAGGTAATAATATAATAATATTTTACATTGATAAGTAGTGGCTCCTGTGGGGAACTGAAATATTGCTATGTATGCTCATGACAGGATGACAATTCTAGGGATCCTACGAAAAATTGTGAAATATAACGGTTCTTTGGAATCAGAAAACATAGGACTTCGGGTTCGGACTATTGCGAACATTTTAAAACAAAAAATTGCCAAACCGGTCCAGACGTTCTCAACTGATGCGTTTACCAACGAACAGCATTTCATTTTTATTATATAGGTATGTATCTACTCGTAAGTAGAGCGCTATACACAGCCGAGAATCGCCTGTGTACTCAATCTTGACCGTAGGATTTTCATGAAAGCCAGAAAAGCCTTTTCATAGATTAAACTTTTAACATTTAAGTACCTAAGTAAGCTGAAAATTAAAACTATGAAAAGGGCCTACTGCAAATCGCGCAACGAAGCTAATAATTTTATTCTAAACAATAAGAAAGACAGCACTGATGTGAATGATTACAAATATTACAATGTTGTCTACCCTGAATGATAGAACTAAGCCGTAACGGCCTCTACAAAAACAGTACAACTGTTGTTTGACCCAACAATTCAACAGATGAGACAAGTCTACAATAATTACCTATGTATCTACTCACCTCTAATGAACTATGTTTACATGAACTCAGTCCAAAGGCAGAGCTCCTAGCAACACAACAAGGCTAAACCTTTAAAATAAAGAACTGTATGTAGCCGTAGGGGTCCCTACAAAATGAGCAAAACTTTTATGTGAACCGACAATTCAACGAATGAGGCGGCACAAGACTATCTAGTTCTACGTCTTCTAGTTCTAACTACCCACTGCTTACCAGGGCTAAGGCTAGAAGTGGGCCTAGCCAGGCAACGTACACAACACTTAAGGTAAGGGCTACGAGGCTATGAAGGTGGATCCACCAAGACACTCACATCATTGAAATAAGCTTGTTCCAACCGCTGTCGAGTCTTGTTAGCTTTGCTGTATTCAGGGAGGCTGGACTGTCTTCTCACACGCATCCTTCGCTCACGGTCCATCGTCATCAGATCAGATTTCTGCGATAACACTAAATAGTGTAATCGATGAATTATATCCATATTTAATTGACAATTAATTTTAATGGAAATTTTCAAGTTCAGTCCGAATGATTAAGTTTCAATTCATAAAAAGTCTGTCGTCTTTTCGGACAAAACGTTCTAAAAACAGTGTATAAACTTTATTTTTTTATTACGTTATTTCAAAAGTTTTTGAAGAAACAATGAGTTATTTTCTGCAACTGAAACTTATGTTGCACTGAAAATACAGAAGAATTTTTTAGATATAATAAAAAATATGAAAGAGCAATAGTTATAACAGGGCGACACTGTTAGAAACTTAAAGTGAATGTGAACGCGGCCACGGATTAGCGCCCGCTAGTTAGGGCGGGCGCGGAGTGACTGTGGGCTGGGCTGGGCGCCGGATGTAGCGTGGCGGCGGCGGCGCTCCGACGTAACCTGGCAACCGATTGCAAACAACACGCAATCCCAAGATGTCTAAAGGTATAGACGGAATAAACAGCCTAATTACCTACGCTTTAATTTATGCGGAATTTAAATGTATGGAGACTGATAAACAGCTGAAACAATTGCTACATGCTTAATTATTCATTAGGTAGGTACCTAACTACATTATAGGAGACAAGGTTCCCTCACTTATTTTATCGTGAAGTTTATTAATAAACTTTTTTTTACAAACAGGTAGGTACATACTTAGATAAAAAAGTGCCTAATGCATTTGCTAATCCAAGATGTAATTAAGTACCTACCAAATATATTAAAATTACTTAAAATCTTTTTAATGAACTCATCCTTACGAACCACTTTTACTATGGGACCACCCCCCCCTAAGAGGTTTTCATAGTTATTTAAATTACACCTTGTATAACAGCTGGTGTCATTTAGACTAAGTAGTTTAAGGTTCAAGTCGAATTAGATAGGTCCATTCTTACCCAATGCTCGTGCAAAAGCCGCAGGAAACTAAGCAAATATATACAAATTCACCACCACCACTCTAGGTACCTGGACTTTCAAATTAAAGAAACCACATCGGAGTGAAGCGGCGGTCTAGACAGGTTTGCAAATTTTGCACAGACATGCCAGACACCAGACCTACTGACAGAAGCTGGAAATATGCCTAGACTAGAGGCTAGTTATGTTTGTATTATACCTACCATTTCATCTCATCGGGCGTAATCAATAGGCTGCATTTAGAATAACTTGCCACCTGTCAATGGAAAAGGTGACAGAGAAATTGCATCGAATTTGATAAAAAAAAAAATTGTCGATAATCTATAACTAAACCTTTGTCTCTCCTTGTCAGCTTACCTAATTATTAACAATGCCTGAAGCCACACACTTAATAGTGACTAATTGTAAGCCGAACGCTGCCAGACACAACAATCTATCCAAATTAGTAGACTGCTACTGGAAATTGCCGTTTAGAAACCTATAGGTACCTACACAATAGGTATGGTGGGTACGATGCGAATAAGCTTGGATGCAGAAATTGACTAAGTTAATAATAATTATTAACTTAGTCAATTTCTTTTAACGAAACGAGGCAGTCATCTCATACATACAATTATTGTATGTATGAGATGACTGCCTCGTTTCGTTGGCCCAGTGGTTGAATCTATACGCGACCGTTGAGCACGGTTCAGGGGGCCTACCTACTCTGTAAATCCGTCAACTCTGTAAGTCCGAAAGTAATTCGATACTTCGGAATGAACCCTAATCCCGATTAATTAACCTTTTTGGACGGGCAAAAACACATCGGGAGTAAGGACAACTGTCACATGGTCTTGGCATTCATTCTTAGTTCGGGCCTCGAAGTAATCTTATGTCCGCAGGTGATGCGGTGTAGCTAACGCCCGAAGTTCGGCCGAAACTACGGATATCGTGCCTAGAGTAGACCCCCTGGCCAGGCAGTGTAAAATTTGTTTTCCATTATGAATTGCTCCATAGGAAGGTTAATGAAATGTGGCATGTACTATAGGTAATTAGGTATCTACATCTCTGCCTTACCCTTCGAGCAATACAAGCTTAATGTTATGTTTTTAGCTGTCTCTTGCTAAGTAGCCCAATCACTGTGGCCATCAAAACGCACTGTCCCAGCGATGTAAGGCGCGTATTATGAGCTGGAGATATAATTTTAAGCCGAGCGAGCTTATAAATACACTGATAGACATTTTCCGCAGCGAATGGGTAAAATGAAGGTTCTAATACTTTTTTGTTTCTTTCAAGACTTTTATTCATTTTCAAAACTACCGTCAAACAGAACACTTGATCATAAAAATACAAAAACTATATGCCTCATTGCTTCTCTCATCAACTAGATAACATTAATGGATTCATTCATTAGTATAGACCTCTAGTGTGATTTTCAACTTCGTATTTATTTACTTAGGTTAATTTGGCTATAAGTGTAAACTGAATTAAACAATCAAGTTATAACTATGAATACTTTATTAGTAGTTTAAGGCAGACAATTACACCTTAGTAACTCTCACAAATTGGGCAAATATGTTCAAAGTCAAAAGACAATACATAACTCTTCTACTAGTCCCTTTAAATATACAACAATCAATAAATACATGTGTAAATATTTAATCTGCCAAAATAACACCAAAAAATTGCCAAGATTTCATCATAGTCTTTACACTTAACAGTTGTGCAGACATTTAATTCTGTTTAGAGTCATCACAGACACGATTGGCAAAGTGATATGTAATAAACTAACAAAATAAATATAGCTCTATATGAAAAAAACATTTAGTAACCTTAGTTTTTCTAGTCTTAATAAGTTATTTCTAACATGATTTTTGTAAAAGTTAAATAACACCTGACATAAGCATAGCCTGAGTAAATAATTTATGTTAAATTATCCACATACTAAATCATTATTTTTACAGCGAACATGATATCTCATTCACATCAAACTATGATAAAATGTTTATCATTCTTGTGTGTAGGTACTACACACACAATTATGAATTATTGATGATGCATCATAGATGCATTAGAAAAGAGGGTTCTAAGACAAATAATGACCAAATCAACTTTTCAACATTCCAATAGGATCATTTTGCCTGGATAATTTATTGGCTATAAGTTTAATGAAAATTGACATGTTGCATACTACCATTGTACTTTTTTACAGTAAAAAAGAGCATAAACTATGTAGGGAAACATGGAAGTGATTAACTAAATGGTAACAAAAATACATATACAAGTTCCTACATATAAACAAAGTTACTTCAGCTATAAAAAACGAAATTGCGCATCTCCCAGTCAACAAAAAACATTTTCTTTACACCATTCTGGTTATTAACATGCCCGATAAACTAATTTACTTGAAATTATGTTATACTTATCAACTTATTGTACTTTTAATAAAAAATATTATTCGACAAAATATATATAAAAAAAAATCAAAACAACAGTTTTATGTAACTCTTTTGCCCCATGCAAACACATAAGCACCATAAATTAGAAGATGACTATATGAACTGTACAAGCATGATTGATGTCTTTGTAAATATTCTGGTCCTTGATAATTAGATAAATTATTATCAAATATTATGCTAATCTATTAACTTCATTTAACTAATAATCAAATGCTTTAAAATATTATCATTCTGCTATCTTTGATTTACCATTCAATTCGCCGAGCTGACCTAACATAAGGACAGTATTAATTAAATTTTCAGAGTAAATACGCTGATTTGTTTCCATTTTTCTTAGCTTCTGGACAACATATTTAGAGAAAAATTCCAGTTCATTCTCATTTCCATGTGTTTTTGTTTCATCCTCTAAACTCCGTTTACGTTTAGCCTCCCGGGAATTGGTCAGATTTGCATTTTTAGCTTTTCTTTTTGGTGAGTGGTTAGCCTTATTATTACTACTGCCACTGTTTACAAATGCCAGGTTCAAATCTTCAGCCAGATCATTAGCTTCTTCCTCATTTAACTGTATAGTCAAATCATCAGGTACCGTTACCATGGGTACATGATTTTCAGAAAATATTGGGGACGGCAGGAATGATACCCGTTTTCTTACTTTAACAGCTGAGTGTTTTGGTTTTAAAGCAGTAGCATCCTCAGATATAGCTCCTACTGTATGTCTACGGTTTGATTTCTGCTTAGTTGATTCTGAGCTATGAAGTCGGCTCACTGATTGTTTGTTGCTCCAGAAATTAACCTTGATCTTCTGTTTAGGTTTAGGTTTCTGTTCGGCAGGCTTTGGCTTGTTTAAAACTGTGGGGAATTTGTAACGTACATTGTCATCTTCTTCTTTCACTTTTTCTATCTTTTTCAGTTTGGGTGATTTACCAACATTGTTGAAAAAATTGGTGTTTAACTTGTACCTTACATTGTCATCATCTGATTGGTAACCATTTTTCTTAGACGACGACTTATCGATAGATACGGGTTTCATTGTCTTGATGATATGATTATTCAGTATCAGTATTAGATTATAAACAGTCTGCCACTGCACCTGGAATGAGACAAAAACAAGATAAATAAATAAGTAAAATTTTACAATTAAATTAACTAACGGCTTCATAAAAACTTAACGAAAATCTATGTTGAACATAAATAGGGGAATTGACTTCGATTTGAGGCAGTTATTTCGCGTAGTGTAGGTAGTGCTTTCCCGCCCAAACATTGGTCAACAATATCGCGTAAATAAAGCTGTTATCGTAACAGTAATGTCAAAAAGCTAAATTATCTAAAGAATATTTAAACATGACGCGTAAAATAGAAACGATATTTGCACCAAACAGGATCCATTATCAAGGAAATTGAAGATAATAATATTTAGAGGTTATGGGACATAGACTTTCAATAAAATCGTATATTCCTATGAAGTGATTAATAAATATAATGTAAATCATACCCCACAGAGGAATATTAGCTGTAACTATCACATTTATGTGAGCTAAATAATTGTTTTGCTAAGAATAATGTCTCGTCATCATTAACATTTGTTAGGCAATTACTATTACATAATCATATTATTTTATTGAATAAAACTTACCTTTATTAAGTTTCATTATTATTCACCAAGTATTCACTCACTGTGTTGGTCACAAGAGTCAATAATAAATAAATATTATCCACGAATACAAACACGACACGCACGATTTGGAGTGTTCATGACGCAAAGTGTTTACAAGTTTGTCCGCTAGAGGCGTAATAGTTGCGCGCGGGAAATCTATGGGAGCGTTCATCATTAGAAAGTGGAAAACCCAAATGAATCAATGTTTTATGAAACAATTTGACTGTAATGAGTTATAGTGACTTCATGACTGCATTGTTTTACATCATTTTTATTGATTTAATTCTTATTGATTCTTATTATTAATTTGGGTTAGTTTTTCGCTTAAATCTATTAAAATTGACTCGGTAAATCTGAGTCCGTGTCTCGGTATAAAGAGTACCGTAGTAGGTATAGTAATGTAATAGCTTTAATTATAGGTACAGTCAACTGCACATTAGTGATTACTACAGTGCCTTTAGGTCGTAGCAGTTAAGGGTGATTTTCGTAGTGCAAGTGTGAGCACTGAACTGTTCACTGTACATAGCGTACATAACGAGGTATGTTTTGGTACCTATTAAATGCTTTATAATCGTTTAGTTTTTAATGATTTGACTAGAACTTTATCAATTATTGTAAAAATAAAAATAGGTAATTAAGTAAATGACTATTAGAAGAATGCTCTAGGCAACAACTAGGTACGGTAAAGGTAAGTAAGTAGGTATGGGTCTCTGAAGCCATACATTTTAATTTAGAGGCGAACCTGATATTATTTTATTTTTATCCTGTAGAAGTATGTGGACGCCATTAACGTATGTAATACGTTCACAGACGTCAGCCATACCTACCCATAGTCCGGACGTAAATATCCGAGAGAGTATACAAATACTTAACTCGGTTATTTTTATCAAAAGATTTATCTTCGCAGGAAATAATATGTTTATCAACACACATAATCAGAACCAACTTTTAAATACGTTAATGGAAATACCTACGTAATATCTATGCCTCCGTACTAACTGTTTGCCGTAGCAGCTAGCTGGGCGTCTAGAATGGGGGTAAGTTATGTCAATAGAGTTCAAAAGCTGCAAGCTGCGCTAAGCACTCGGCTTTTGAAATGAATATGATGTCTTTATGTACTCGTACCTATCTGTTTCTGCACATTTGACCTTAAAATTGAATTCTAAGTATCAAAATACGAGCATCATTTTACTATAAAGTTACTTGGGTATCTCGCACCTGTTTTAATAAAATATTTCGCTTACCATATGATTTTTCATGGAAATCCACCCCATCTTGGCACGGAACTTCAGTTTACGTTTCGGATTATCCGTGTTTAACGATTTTTTATACAACACTATGTCAAATGTCCAATACAGCGAACTAAAACGCTATTGTTGTTAAAGCCGAGGCTTTACGCGACGCGAATTGGGAGGTTATGACGGTCTACGAGATCTGCTCTCGGACTGAGTGGGAGGCTGTGCGCAATGCGGCAACGCGGCTGTCTACAAAACATTAAGCTTTAACAAAGTGCTCAAGTATGCAGAGAAAACAAACATTGCTGCAAAATAAAACTTACAAAATGCTAAAAAGAAATTCAAATTATTCCAGGCAAGTCTGGAGCGCCTAAAAAATATTACCAGATAACTTACCTAGGTACCTACCTACGCAATATTAACGATTTTTCTCAGTTCTCAGGGTTGTTGTAAGCGTTTATTATTTTACGTTTTCCAAACTTTACTAGTTAAAACAAACACCCAAAAAGAACATTACTTTTGTTTTGACGCAATCGCGGGAACGTTTGAATGTATTGATTTGAATTGCGAACGTCATTTCGCATGTGCCTAGAGCTAGGCGTGCGCACTAGAGGGATTCCTATGAATGGTTTAGGTATTCATCTACAAGGGTCGCGTACTAGAAAGCAAAATGTTGTCCATTAACTTTAATGGGAACGCTTTGTCTTGGTCGTTTCGTATACATTCAGTTAGAGGTGGGCATTATTCATTATCCTTTACGTAAGTTGGTATTACATTTTCAGAACCCAAGTTTGTTTGAAAGATGTTACAGATTTTGCTTTTAATTATTTTTATAAGTCGTAGAAATTTTCTCTTAGCTAGTTTTATTGTTAAGGCGCGGACTGACTACGATTTTAATCGCTATTACCGCACTCACACAACCGCATCTGCGCGTTTTACGGTAATGCACACACTCGCAAACGCTAACACGGGCGTTTGTGTGCTCAAGGAAAGTTGCATAGTATACGTAAGGAAATCAGATGTTTTCTGTTGAATATACTTACTTATGACGTGCGTTCTAAAATTCGATGTAATTACAGTGTCGGTTCATAATATGATACAATAAATAATTACACACAACAATTAAAAAAAAAAAACAAATACTGTTTATTTTTATTACAGTACATGATAAACAGGTCAAATATAAACATTCCGAATTTTACCCGACTGCTCTAGAAGGGGAATTATGCTTTTCGGGTGTAAGTCAGTATCAGGGATGGAAGGGTTAATTAAATGGGTAGTTATGCCATTTCAAACTAATGTTTGTGTTTTAGATAGGTACTTAGTGGGTGCGGTAAAAAAATAGAAAATAAAACCAACATAAAGGCCCTCGGACCACTTAAAAATCACATAAACTCTAAATAAATGCAATAATATCACAGCTCCAAAGTGACAAATGCCATAATGTTTCTAAGAAAATGCGGAGCCGGGACGGAAGCTAGAATTCTGAAAAATTTAGACGATAGAGGGATCATCCACGGGAATGGAAGCTGCTGCTGGCTGAATATTAGTTGGTATTTGCTAAAATTGGTAAAACAGTGCGTGAATTGAACTAAAGTTCTGTGGCGGACTACTAAGGCTACTCACTGCCTAATATTGAAGTGAAAATTCAGTCTCAGTGGAAATATGGGCAATAAAAATAAAATGTTGCGAAAGAGTTTTACAAGAAAAAGACGAAAAACTCGAAAAAATGATGGAATGTTTGGGTAAGTAGGATGATTACGGTATTGTATCATAATATTTGAAATTTGTATTTAGTTTAGTTTACTTACGAAACTGTATAAATCTATAGAAACGGTATTGACAATTTCTACAAACAGAAAAAAAATCCCTCAGAGAAAAATTTAAAGAGATTAATATAATGACTGTGCCTTCTCAGTATATTTATGAAAATCTTTTGTATGCACATAAAAATATTAATCTGTTTAAAAAATACAGTGATATCCATAGTATAAATACTAGGAACAAACACAAATTTGTTGTTCCTACAACCAGGCTCAAGAAAATAGGTGGCTCGTTTAGATGTCAATGTATACATTTTTATAATAAACTGCCTAGCCACATTCAAGAACTAAGCCTTAATAAATTCAAATCTTTTATAAAAAGGAAACTATGCCAGAAAGCCTATTATACTGTCAAATACTTTATTGAGGACAAAAAGGCTTGGGAGTGAGCTGTTCCAATAAATTTACACAGGGAATGTTGATTTATTTTATTGTTTTTTTTGCTAACTATTGTACTTTTAATCTTTGCTATAAGTATCTATAATTTTTTACATATACAATGACATGAATATTTACTGTATAAAGTATTATATTATTTTAATTGTTGTGAATGTGAGGACTATGTGGGTTATTATTCCAGTTTTAATCATGTTCTGGCAGTTTGAGTAGTTTATGTGGCCTACCCAAATGTCCTTTCTTTGGTATTGTTCGTCGAATCGTTGAGCTCCTTAAGTTCTGAGTCGAGCTGCACGGTTACTGACAAATGCGTGCACTGTCTGGACAGGTCCACTCAATCTGTGTGGTTCTTTTCTCAAAAGTCCATTTCAGACACCAATCTGCATGGTCCTCAATGATTATGTCCGGATTTTATATACACATTGACATTAATGAATTTTATATACATATACTATGACAAGAGTATTTACTTTGTAAAGTATTATGCTATTATTTTAACTATTGTGAATGTGAGAACTATGTTGGTCATTGCTTTTTTTTTTGTATTTTTACTCTTAGTGTAATCATGATCTGGCAGTTTGAGTAACTTGTGCGGCCTACTCAAATGTCCTTTCTTTGGTATTGTTCGTCGAATCGTTGAGCTCCTTAAGTTCTGAGTTGAGCTGCACGATTGCTGACAATTGCGTGCACTGACTGGACAGGTCCACTCAATCTGTGGGGTTCTTTCCTCAAAAGACCATTTCAGACACCGATCTACATAGCCTTCACATGATCTGACCAAGATTCTGTCTGGACTTTAAAAGAGACTGTGACCTCTGAGTTTGTTTCGGCCTTTCTTCTCAGAGTAGTCAGATAGGAAACGCCGACCTCATCTAGTTTAAAAAAAATATGATTGACGTGTAAAAGTGTTTGTAAAAACCTACTTACAGAAATAAAATCATTTATCATTTATCATTTAACATTTTGCTAAATCCAAAAACAAATAGGTGCACTCTATTTTGATGTCTATAGAATGCATATTTGAATGCGCCTAGTGCAAACGCCTCTGGTCGAAGCAACCATCGAGGCGATAGCCATATTGCAATAGTAGGTATAAGTAACAAAACCAAACTTGCAGATAAATCAGAGTGCGTTCGTAAATAATATAAATATTGCACTAGTTATATATAAAGCATTTTGATTCTTTTGTAAGATTATTTTTATAATATTTATTGAGTCATTAGACCAGTGCCGATAATTTTTGAAAACGAAAAAAGTCACAGTAGGATGAAACCCATTGGAAAAGAAAGAGAATATAACAAAAATGAAAGGAAAAATAATTTACGGGCGATCCGAGGTCGGGAAGTGGGGGTTTAAGGGTAAAAAGCTGTTTATCTCGATTTCCGGCAAAACTACAAGTCTTATGGAAAAAAGTGTAATGGCAAAGTTGTAGGTAATAAAAAGATCTACAACTGTTGTATTCACACTTTTTTCAAGTAACCTCAAAATTTATGTGAAAAATTCAAATAACCAAGTTCTTGGTTTTTTATTTTTATCTTTTACACAGCAATTATTTTTTTTTACCGAGTTTTTGAAAAAGCAGATATTTTCACGTGAGAATTTTCGATTGAAAATTAGGGTGCTTCTTCGATATTAGGTCAAAATAAGGTGAAAAAAATAAATATTTTAAATCAATAAAAATACAGTGTGCTTGGAACATAAAAAGGTAAGTATTCAGCAAATTTCGCGAAAAAAAAAATGCTGTGTAAAAGATAAAAATATAAAACCAAAAACTTGGTTATTTGAATTTTTCACATACATTTTGAGGTTACTTGAAAAAAGTGTGAATCCAAAAGTTGTAGATCTTTTTATTACCTACAACTTTGCTATTACACTTTTTCCATAAGACTTGTAGTTTTGCCGGAAATCGAGATAAACCGCTTTTTACCCTTAAACCCCCACTTCCCGACCTCGGATCGCCCGTTAATTATTTTTCCTTTCATGTTTGTTATATTCTCTTTCTTTTCCAATGGGTTTCATCCTACTATGACTTTTTTCGTTTTCAAAACTTATCGGCACTGGTCTAATGACTCAATAAATATTATAAAAATAATCTTACAAAAGAATCAAAATGCTTTATATATAACTAGTGCAATATTTATATTATTATAATAATTACGAACGCACTCTGATTTATCTGCAAGTTTGTTTTTGTTACTTATACCTACTATTGCAATATGGCTATCGCCTCGATGGTTGCTTCGACCAGAGACGTATGCACTAGGCGCATTCAAATATGCATTCTATAGACATCAAAATAGAGTGCACCTATTTGTTTTTGGATTTAGCAAAATGTTTGTAGAAATTGTCAATACCGTTTCTATAGATTTATACAGTTTCGTAAGTAAACTAAACTAAATACAAATTTCAAATGTTATGATACAATACCGTAATCATCCTACTTACCCAAACATTCCATCATTTTTTCGAGTTTTTCGTCTTTTTCTTGTAAAACTCTTTCGCAACATTTTATTTTTATTGCCCATATTTCCACTGAGACTGAATTTTCACTTCAATATTAGGCAGTGAGTAGCCTTAGTAGTCCGCCACAGAACTTTAGTTCAATTCACGCACTGTTTTCAGTCATAAATTACTTGAAAACTACAATCGAATTATGCACAGAGCGTCCGGTGCCAACTATCCAAGTCGAGCGCTGCCCGACGACTAAAGTATGACCGCGTAAACTATTGTCACCACTATGGAGCGTCAATAAGATTGAAAATTGAAAATGATATTTGTGTTGAAATGTGACGTAAGCTGCGAATGGGCATTTATTTTACTGCTTTTCTTTAGATTATTTAAAATATAGACATAAAATTAAATAATGGTTTGGTTAAAGTTTAAAAAAAATGGAAAACCTACTAAATTCTTAAAAAAAAAACTGTTGTTATCGCTGGAAATACAGAGATCTTCGACGTCATAGTTTATTTTTGTGCTACAACTTCCCAATTTTTTATTGGGAATATCAAACTATTATTTATTATTCTGTTCGGTTTAAATTCTTCTTTATACCCTTCTCTGTTCACTGTATTTTTCGCGTTACTTATTTTTATTACATTACGTCATACTCGAAGTTCTAAGAAACCAATTTTTGGGAATATTGAGATAACACCGCGCCTTAAGCATTCGCAATTTTGGATGAATGGATTTCTTCAAAATAATCGACTGCCGATAACCATTACCTACAAGCAACGCCGACTAATTTGGTATACCTAATACCAAACGTAAGCAGTTTCCTAAGCAACCACTCCCGTTTTACCATTCGGTAGACAATCCGTAAGCTTCAAAATCTCCGTTTTTGACGTCTCGTCTGTGGTTTTTTCTCTTAGTCTTTAGTCATTGGGTTTTTTAGGCCAAGTTCCGTAGACAGAGAATGCTAAGTTCGGTGCGTCAATATTGTTAAAAATCTGTTGCTAGGAAACCTGTAATAGTTGTTTAAACATTACGCATCGGCGAATCCGTGTCGTAACTTTAGTCATCGCCTTGTTGTTGGTGATAAGTTTTGTTTGCGCTAAATAAGTGCGTACGATCCGTCAATGTAACCCGCGAAATTGTAAATGCCTTACGTTTTTTGCAAATTGCGGCGCTGCGCTGTTTTACGTTGTATGTCAAAGTCAAAGCGTTTATTTCAAATAGGCACTTATAATGCACTTTTGAACGTCAACATTTACATTAAAATAGAATTGATTCTAGTCGCCCCTTCCAAAAGGTAGTTTCTGGAGAAGAATGGACAAGAAACTCCACCGTTACTCTTTTCAAATGTGATACAATATTTTTTATACGTTAGGTAATTATATAATTCTATGTGAAGACGATGCATCTCTATTAAAATTACTATAGGTAAGTACCTAGGTACCACACAATGTAGAAAAAAATAAAAATTTAGCAATGACAATTAAGTTAAGTTGATAGATACATCGTCATTTACATGGTGCTCAAATATTTACAAACATTATAAAAATAATTAGGTAAGTAGGTATATGATTTTCCTAAAAAAAAACAGTACTAAGTATGTCAGTAAGTGAGATACAGTAATCACAGAATGTAAATCAATGTCTTTTATATACTTAATTACAAAATATTTATTTTAATTAATTAATTAAAAATTAAAATAATATATATTTATTTTTACTTATCTAATATTATGAGTTTCTACTGGACATTGGTTATTTCTGATTACCTGAAACAACGCGTCTTCCGCGTTTTAGGCTTCTGAAACAGTTAGCTTATTGCCAACATTAAAACAACCAGTGTCATAGTAACCATAATATCGACCAAACGAGTGTTATTATTGTAACTCGAATTTAAAAAAAAAGGACTTTGTCACACCACACCTCACAGTCAAACCACTACTACGGTTTTGTGGGGCTTAGTTTATAAGATACTTACATGTCAAAATAGATAAAAATAAATAATAATAATGCACGCGTGTTTCACTACAACAGCTAATAAATAAAAAAAAAACTTATAGATTGTTCGAATTCACTGCGTATCCCGCCAATTTTGTTCGATATTAGTAGATAGGTTATTTGTTAGCTTATTGCGAAAAATTATAACTTTGTTGTTTACAAAAATTAGTGATAAGTACAAGCTTTGATAACACACCACCAGAAGTTTCTTAGTTTGTTTGTAACAGATACTCAGCAATTAAACTTACCATGAATTTACATAGGGTTCTTACAACAGTGTACAACCCCCTATGGTTTCAGAATCTTGTATAATATAGGATTCATAATTATCATGGGTGTAGATAAAGTCTTGTATGCAACTGTAGGTGTACCTACATAATTAGGTATTAAAACACTCATGTGTTACTATTATACCTATCACACTCTGCTTCGCCTCGTGTGCTAAACCCACATTCGTGTTTTAATACAAGGGGTATTAAACAACAGTGGCTTAAATAACTATTATAGTCGACTCTCGTTAATTCATACCTGCGATAATTCGAACCTCTCTATAATTCAAAGTTATCACGAGTTCCCTACAAAATCTCTTTATATTTCGAACTAAATCAATAGGTACATTTTTATGCACGTGGTAATTCGAACGAATAAATCATTGCTATATAACAAAACGACGCGTTAATTCGAACTCATCGGCGTCCAACACTCGACAATTCAAAGTTGCAGAGAGAAAGAGGCGGAAAGATCGGAAAAACTTAAACCCTTAGTGATAGGAAAAGCAATGAAACCGCGATGTTTCATTGCATCATTAAATTTCGAACTATTTGATATTTCAAACACTCTATAATTCGTAATATTTTAAGAGTCCCTCGAGTTTCGAATTACCGAGAGTCGACTGTATTTAAGTAATAGCAATATAGGTACAGGGTAGGATATTTTGTTGTAACATTTAACACACGCGTAGGTAATGAATTAATGTTAAACAACATAGGGGGTAACCCCATGTTGTTTAAAATTCATTACGCGTCCATTAGCTATAATTAAATAATTACTAAGTAAATAATAATAATCTAAAACATCACTATCGTTCCCAAAATTATATTTGCTCTAAATCGTCATAGCTACATGTAAGTAATAGTCTTATAAATTTGTATTTTATACTCATTACATTTAGATGCCACCTAGTGTTAGTGAAACCGGCCATAAGTACTTACATACCTACAAAGAAATACTGCACGCAAAAAACCTGTTTATAAAGTATAGGGTCACTGTTAAAATACCTAGGTACTTTCTGACATTATGTGTCGTTCATTATTTCCATGGTAAGTATCCACTAGGCAATAAAGAGAATTCGCAACATGTGACGCTTATCATGACATTTGATGACATTGCCGGATGACGCGAAAAATAGCGCATTAATAAATTACCTAGTTCCTATTAATTAATTTTGTTGCACTATGCCGTTATTGCACAATGCTGTTGCATGTTACGCGTGAATTGTCTGGTGCCAACGAAGCTTCCCGTTATGTAAAAGTGAGTTTAAATGTTCCGATGGAGGTAAAAGGTTAATTTAAGTAAGTATAACAAAGATTTTGCTAGATCTATTTAAATCTAAAGTTTCGTCCTAGTTTCCAACACACTTCGCATCTGAATGGTCTTAATGCTGTGGATAGTAGGTGGAAAATTATACTTATTGGACATTAAAATGTTATAAAAAAGACTTACCTGAGCTCTAACGGCTGCTAGATGTAATTGCGTAGCTCTGTAATCGTATTTCTTCACGGAAATATCCTCCTGTTATGTAAAAGTATATGTTAAAACAAAAAACCTAGGTAGGTACACTTCCTTTTAAAAAATAAATACCAAAGCGAAGTTAGAATAAAAAAGTAAGTATTAGGTATAGTACTTAGTAAAAAAAAACAGGGGACTAAAAACAAACGAAAGTAGGTACCTATAATAGTACATAGTATCATAGACATTGAAACAAAGAAATATAATGTTATTTTTTTTTATTCGATTGTTATTTTCGTCCTTCAGTTACTTAATTACAATCTCCTCGTACACATTTTATTTACCTAATTGAAAAAGCTCCGCAGATTTAAATTCCATGACATCTATTGCCGGATTCAATGAACTCGCAGATAGGACGATTAGTTTTATCGTCTCTCTATACAAATGATTTCAGCCGTTGCCAGACGAAAACAGCGACATCTAACATGAATAAAACGTACTTACATTGGTTTCATTCATGTTGTATGCCGTTGTTTAATTTCTACGATGATCAAGAGATGTCACTAGTGGTATAATTACAAAAGATTGTCTTTTAGAAATAGTTTTTAACCGAGTGTTATCCATTCGATGAGTTTCTTAAAATCACTTTGAGGACGAAGCGAAGTTATTTACCTACATTAAAGTCCCTAATGAATTAGTTAGGCATTTAAGTGTAGGTAAGCTACAGCTGTAAAGTATTGGCACTTGTAGCTCCATTGTGCTTTAATCTTTAATACCAGACTGAGCTTGAAATTTTAATGATGTCGTAATCAGGCCGATTTTGTTTTCGCTCCAAAAATGTTTTCGATTTAACTTTACGGGCGACTTCACTTTTCCAGGTTTCCCTTACATTTCTCAACTTTGATACAGTTACAAGGGTTCTTTCCGATGGCTTTTGCTGTTTTTTGATTAGTTCGATCAAAGTAAGAAAATAATAGGTATAGGTAGTACGTGTCCAGTCCATTACGTTTGAACTGTCAGTATCTAACTACCTATTCCGTAACAGACTGAATTGATTTTGATAGTAGAACTGGCATCAATCATTTATGTAGACATTTTTCGTTTTTGCTTTTGTTTTCTAGTTGCTCCAGTCCCTTTTTTTTTGTTTGTTTTTTTTTTACATAGACACATTAACTTACCTGTATTTCGTTAACTTTGTTGTAAAGATTACTTTCAAGACCCCTGCTTTGATGACGACCTAGCGCGTCGAGGCTTTCCTGTAAAAGAAATGTTTGCTTGCTTGCTCACACCTTGCTCACAACATCAGTCCATGTTGATTGAGAATTATCAAAAAATCTAAAGAGTTAAGTATTTTATAAAATTTGTGTTTTAATAAGTAGCTAGTAGCTACTTTCACACGACCTACTGGAAAAGCTCTTCCACATTCATAGCCTTACACATAAATTCCTAATTTTGTGTGGCCTTATCTTGGCCAGTCCATCATGAAAGTTGGAAATTAATTATTTGACTTTGGGGTCCTAAAGTAGGTACTAAGTAGTAGGTATTTATTTATACCTACCAACAAGGTGTACTTAATTGAAATAACTGAAAACCATAGGATTTTGTACTCATCATTATGAATAAATATTACTGCGGGACCGACAGCAAAATTACCGTAAGAAATACGGTTTTCATTTACTTTTGTATTTTTATTAGATTTTATTATTTATTTTATTTATTATTATTTTTATAAAAAAAATGATGTTCTCTAGTGGGATTTATTTTACGTCCATAGGTGTGTCCGTGGCATCACAGCGGGCCCCATCAGAATACCAGAGGTGTGGTATTTGTTGTGGTATTTTTCAAATATCGCAGCATCATGCCTTTTTGGCCTCGCACAGGATGATCTACTCTTTATTTTTGTTGTTTTCACTATTTTTATAGTTTTTCATCTTGGATAAACTTAAAAGTATGATTTTGATGTTTTTCTTTTATTGTTTTCAATAAGTATTTTGTTAGATTTAATGTTCTTTTTTTTATTGTTTGTATTTCCTGTGTCAAAAATAGAATATTTTTCTTTCTTTATTTCTTTCAACTAACGAACAAAATGTCAGCTGTTTCATAAATAGGTGTACCTACGCATAGCTCGACAAAATGTAGGGAACAGCTGATTTTTTTTCGCGATTTCACATTTTGTTCATATTGATGAGGACAATGACCCCTAAGAGGTTTTCAGTTATTTGAACAACATCTTGTTCGTAAACAAAGTATAAACACGGTAAAGGAGTTTCTAAGGATCCTAGAAGGCGTGAGTTTATGTGTGAATGTATTTTTACTAACTTGTAGCTGTTTAATTTGTATTTCTAGTTCTAGTGCGTCCTTCTTCAGCTGTTCATAGTTAAGGCGCGCTTGTGGACCCATCCGGTCCAAGAGGATCTCACCACGAAGGATAGGCGGCATACTTTCCTGTTGAAAAATGAAACAGTCAAGTGTGATCAATTTTGTAGGGACTTACCTACTTCTGATTTTAAAAATTTTTTGCAGCGTATGAATACCTTCCTGATTATGGCATGGGTTTCGGAAACTTTAGGTACGGACAAAAGAATTTATTCTCGCACGGGGTTCAGAAGATGAGCAAGATAAATCAACAGACGCTTCATTTGTAAAATCGATCAGAGGCGGTCTCTACTTCCTACCTACATACCTACGTAATACCTCGTTTTCCTTTCGCCGCTTCCGGAGGGAATCTATTAAAATGTAAGTAAGCAATCAATTATGCCAACAGCTCGTGATACAATGAAACACCTTAAGGTAACAAAGGAACAGGTACTGGGGTCGTCGTCGGTTATTATTTGAATAAATTATGGACCTGTCAAAGTAGGTAAACCGCCTTAGTTGGTGGATGTTGATTAAGGGATTAATCAACGGGATTGTGTTGATGTCTTAGTAAGCATTAAAAATACGCCTTACAGTTGTGTTATAAAAAAAACAGCACCCTAATTGCGTAACTCACATTCAATCGGTTCCAAAGGGTTATGAAGGAAATTCCTAATCCTGATTATCGCAAAAACGTGGCGGAACTGTCAAAATAAAAGAAATTGCGATCGATTGCCATTTTATGCCTCAGATTAGGATAAAATTATTATTAGCGTTGAAGTAATTTTTAATTCGTTGTTTTTATTTCAGGTCGCCAGAGATAAATTGGTCACATCACAGTTTACAAACAAAACGTTACAAACACAAGCGCCATGCTTAATCTAGACAACGTCTAAATTGACACTTAGAAAGTTAAGCGTTTCCTAATCTCGTGCAAATGACGTTCACACTCGTGGATTTCTGTTTGAATTCTTAATTGGAATTGCCATAAAGTGGAAATGTTGTTCAAGAGGCCATCCGGCCATTAGTGTGTGTGGCTAACCGAACCCTAACCGACACACGTTTGCCTAGATACGTTGACAGGACATGAACACGACACTTGGACGTATTATATGTATATTGATATGTAGCTAGTTATGGGGATCCGTCATGTAGCTCACGAAAATTCTAAAGCTTTTTGTGATTTTCCGTATGTTGATCATAATTCAATAGGTACACGGCAATTATTATGAAATAATTACTTACCCACTTAATTACAATAACGAAAATCATCAATAAAGCTCTCGCTCTCGTAATTATATTTGCTGCAAACAAGACTATTTCGTGAAAATAATATATGGCTATTGTCATTTGCAAAAACGTAAGCAATTTTGAATTTCGCGGGCTACATTGAAGGAGTCACAATTAGGCTACATCGAAGGTGTCACAATTAGGCTACATCGAAGGAGTCACAATTAGGCTACATCGAAGGAGTCACAATTAGGCTATATTGAAAGAGTCACAATTAGGCTAAATTGAAGGAGTCCAATTAGGCTACATTGAAGGAATCACAATTAGGCTACATTGAAGGAGTCACAATTAGGCTACATTGAAGGAGTCACAATTAGGCTACATTGAAGGAGTCACAATTAGGCTACATCGAACGAGTCACAGTTAGGCTTCATCGAAGGAGTCACAATTAGGCTACATTGAAAGAGTCACAATTAGGCTACATTGAAGGAGTCACAATTAGGCTACATTGAAGGAGTCACAATTAGGTTACATCGAACGAGTCACAGTTAGGCTTCATCGAAGGAGTCACAATTAGGCTACATTGAAAGAGTCGCAATTAGGCTACATTGAAGGAGTCACAATTAGGCTACATTGAAGAAGTCCAATTAGGCTACATTGAAGGAGTCACAATTAGGCTACATTGAAGGAGTCACAATTAGGCTACATTGAAGGAGTCACAATTAGGCTACATTGAAGGAGTCACAATTAGGCTACATTGAAGGAGTCACAATTAGGCTACATTGAAGGAGTCACAATTAGGTTACATCGAACGAGTCACAGTTAGGCTTCATCGAAGGAGTCACAATTAGGCTACATTGAAAGAGTCGCAATTAGGCTACATTGAAGGAGTCACAATTAGGCTACATTGAAGAAGTCCAATTAGGCTACATTGAAGGAGTCACAGTTAGGCTACATTGAAGGAGTCCAATTAGGCTACATTGAAGGAGTCACAATTAGGCTACATTGAAGGAGTCACAATTAGGCTACATTGAAGGAGTCACAATTAGGCTACATTGAAGGAGTCACAATTAGGCTACATCGAACGAGTCACAGTTAGGCTTCATCGAAGGAGTCACAATTAGGCTACATTGAAAGAGTCACAATTAGGCTACATTGAAGGAGTCACAATTAGGCTACATTGAAGGAGTCACAATTAGGTTACATCGAACGAGTCACAGTTAGGCTTCATCGAAGGAGTCACAATTAGGCTACATTGAAAGAGTCGCAATTAGGCTACATTGAAGAAGTCCAATTAGGCTACATTGAAGGAGTCACAATTAGGCTACATTGAAGGAGTCCAATTAGGCTACATTGAAGGAGTCACAATTAGGCTACATTGAAGGAGTCACAATTAGGCTACATTGAAGGAGTCACAATTAGACTACATTGAAGAAGTCCAATTAGGCTACATTGAAGGAGTTACAAAAAGATCACATTGTGTTTATAGAAACTATTTATGAACCAAAGCTAGAGTGGCTCGTGGGCTAGGAGCATGACTGCTGAATGTGCGGTCCTTGCCTCGATCCCCAGTTCTGGCAAAGTTTAATTAAAGTGAGCTTTACCATTTTGAAATTTCTCAGTAGAAGCACATCACGTAGTCTAAATTTATGCCCGGTGTATGACAATGGTTCCCGTTCTATCAGAATTTAAACTTAATATGGAAATATGCGTATGACTGCACATGTCTGCCACGGGGAATACAGGCGTTTATAGTGTAGGGACAGTAGGTATGTGCACGGTTGGCGCAGTGGTTAAGCGATTGACTGCTGCGTTACGTGTCGCGGGTTCGATCCCCGCCCGGAACAAATATTTGTATGACCTGCAAGTAGTTGTTCCGGGTCTGGCTGTTTGTGTATGTGAGTTTAAATGTTTGTGTGTGTTTAAACGTGTGAGTTTAACCCTCGATACAGGAGAAATTCCTAGTGTGGGACAACGTTTTTAAAAATAAATAAATCTATTTAAATTTAATGTAATGGATCTGTGTGTACTACGTTTGAAAAATAATTTAATGAATTATTTTATCTGCAGATGAATTGTCCAAATTGTTTGCGGAAAACTCAATAAAAAATATTTTTTTGAAGTGAAATATTCATTAGTCGCGTTGAGCGATTTTTGGTAGAGGCAAAAGTTATGGGTTCGCGTCACCGACATGCTTTTTTTTTTTTATTTGAGGTTTGGAAAATCGTGCCGTGTTGCGCCAGACTAGCGACGCGTAGCGGCCTGTGTTTTGGGGTTTTCACTTCTGTCTGCAGTCCCCACGCATGACTGCCTATTTTTTTTGTCTTTTTGTTTGTTTTGTTTTTTGATTACATATTACGAATTAAAACTTAATTGGCTTTTTACTGTACGACAACGTATAGACAAGCAGCTGTTACATTACACTAAGTATATCTTTTTTGCATCGACATAAATATGAGTGTTTGGAAAATAAATGTTATACCATGTCACATGATGATCACAGATTTACACGTAGTCTTGTATGACAATACAGTTCATGTACTTGTCTTGCATATCAATCAAGCCAGCAGAACAATAGACATCTCAGTATACCCGCATCCCTGACTACGATAAGCTCCACGTCATATGCACTGTCTCCGGTAATCTATCTTAATTACACCTAAACCATGGCGGAATGTTCGATTTCCATTTCATTAACAGTATTACTAGATATAATAGTTATACAGATATATTATGTCGATGTATCTAGGGATTAATTTAGATTAGTCTAGATTAATTTAATGTACCTATATGGTATTAGAAAAAGGCTCTATTTGTAATTTCAGAATCTATAAAATCGATGATCGGTGTTAACAATAGGTGTAATAATAGATAGGGTTCACAAGTTTCCATAATTACTTAATATTATGTTCAGTCGCCAGCACATCGGGTTATACGAACTACTGTCAAATTTCTCCAAATGATTTTAAACCTTAAAGTGTTGAATGTTAAGTTCAAAATCAAATGAGAAAATTTGACAGTTTGTGGTAACTTGACCTGCTGCTGTGTGTACCTAATCTCCGTGGTATCTACTTTTTAACCGCCTTCAAAACAAAAGGACGTTATAAGTTCGTGTGTATATTATTTTTTTAATGTATGTTCATCGGTATTTTCGTCAATTGTGCACCGATTTTGAAAATTGATTTTGCATTTGGCAGAAGGAGATTGTGCGGTGGTCCCATATAAATTTTATTAACTTTGCTTATGTACTTTTTTATTAACTTCGATAATAGGTAGGTACGTACCTATTTAATCCACTTTATTTACCTTGATGATGTTATCATCTTCCTGTCACAAGTGGTGGTATACAAATTGCCATATTGATTAGGTACCATAAAAAAAGTGAAAAATTAAAACGTTTTACAAAAAATAAACAACCGACTTCCGGAAGTCGGAATTTTGGAAGTCGGTGGCAAAAAACTAAAATACAGATCCACACCGGTTTCTGAAATTAAAGTTACATATTTCTCACTTGGTAGTGTTTTTTTTTGGATGTAATTTTTTTTATTAAAAACGCCTCACCTAATCTTCGCAGTTGATATTGTTCCAATTATTTTCAAATCAATCGCAGGTTGGAATTATAGTCTACTAGCTTCTGCCCGAAACGTCGTCCGCGTGAAATTTCTTGTTTTATTTTAATTATGTTAAAAACACTGTAACTTCCCATAACCAAAATTAAGTAATATTAGTACCGAAGATTACCCCCTAAATAGAAACTCACAAATTTGACCTCTTTTTAAAATTAGTATATATTCAAATAGGTCTGTAGGTGTACACATATGTTTTAATACGTATAATTTAAAAAATGTCGCGTGTAGTGTCAGCCTAATTTACCTTATTAGTGATGTCTGTCTACAATGTTTAGAAACTTGGATATTAGGTGATTATAGTGACTACTATTGGTTCGATGAACAAGGTCAATTTACTGAACAACTACCTACAATGTTAGGTAAGTTACTGTCTGTAAGTCCTTAGGGATGCCGTCCCGGAAAGTTCTTAATAAGGAAACGACCTCATTAATCTACACACGTAGATTGCGAAACAGTTTTGAATAGATATGTGTGTATGTGTGTGCATATAAGTGGAACCCGTGGAACTGACCTTAAGGCTTAGGAAGTAGTTCCAATCAAATTAGACCTAATACTAAAATCAGGAGGATACTTTTTAAATCTTCTACACAAAACGTCATTGCGTTCATTAAAAGTCGCTTCCCACGTACCCCCTACCTTTATCTAACATCTGGCTCTTTCCCGAACAGGTGTGTACTCTAACGGCCTTATTACAAAACAAGGTTTTTCTTTTGACATGGTTTAAACCATCGAGCCTGTTTTTGAAATAAGAACATAACTGAAATCGAAATACAGTTCCTTTTACAAAACTGTCAACTTAGTCCGGTCTTAGATTGTCAATTTTGTATTAAGAACTTTATTAAAGTCGGCATAAAGTTCCAAATACAAAAACTAAATCGAATGTGTAGGTTGGGGCTAAAGTTAGATCGTGTTTTGTAATAAGACGGTAAAGGTTTCATCCAACCTCCTCGAATATTTTGGAAGATAATCGCATAATTTTGAGATCAACATTGTTTCATATTAAGAATAGGAAAAAATCTAAATCAAAAGTCATTTATCCAAATTAGGCTGAGAATCAACACTTTTCGAACTTTAAAATTACATAACACGGTCCCCCGAAACCCTCGCCCTTCACCACTTCCTAGTGCTGAAGCTGGGAAGAAGTGGCGCAACAAACTCCCCAGCAGCACAGCTGTCTGTTCAGTTCAGGAGAAAAACTTGATTCTCTACAATAGTAGGTATGGAAAGTAATTAACATTACGAGACACAGAACATTACATTTTAAAAACGGTTCGAGAGTCAGCGCCGTTGGCTGACAGACGGCGTACTATTGGAATATAAAAGTGATTTATTTATCCTAAATATATATCGAATTGCAAGTCTATATGCGTTTTATTATACACGCTGATTTTTAATTCACTGTTAACCTTGCAGGAGGTGAAATAACTCATGATTATAAACAACTCTCATTATGAGACCAACTCCGAAATAGTAAAAACAAATAATTACATCTGTTGCATACATTTTCATCGGATAAATATTGCATTTTGTATGAAACAGCTGATATTTTTTTCGACATTTCAGAGTTGGTCCCATAGTAAAAGTTGCGCATAATCATGAGTACTTTCACGTCTTGAAAGTTTAACAGTGAATTAAAAATCACCGTGTATACAGCTTTAACCCCGGACCTAACAAAAGTGATTTATTTATCTAAATATATATCGAATTGCAAGTATATATGCGTTTTATTATACACGCTGATTTTTAATTCACTGTTAAATTTGCAGGAGGTGAATTAACTCATGATTATAAACAACTCTCATTATGAGACCAACTACGAAATAGTAAAAACAAATAATTACATCTGTTGCATACATTTTCATCGGATAAAATCAAATATCTGACGACACGTTTGGTGTAGTGGCTACAGTGGCTAAGTGTAGTCAGCGAAACCAAATGGTCCTGGGTTCGAATCCCGATAGGGGCAAATGTTTGTATGATGAATATGGACATTTGTACCCGAGTCATGGATGTATATTTATAATATGTATGTAATTACGAAAAAAAAAAAATGTATTTAAGTAGTGTATCAACCATCTGGTATCCATAACACAAGCCGTAAGTGTTAAGTGCTTAACTTGGAACTAGATGGTGCTGTGTGCAATGTCAGACGATATTTATTTATTATTTATTTATTAAAGATTGCATTTTGTATGAATCAGCTGATATTTTTTTCGACATTTCAGAGTTGGTCCCATAACAAAAGTTGCGCATAATCATGAGTACTTTCACGTCTTGAAAGTTTAACAGTGAATTAAAAATCACCGTGTATACAGCTTTAACCCCGGACCTAACAATACTAAACTTAAAACCTATTCATTTTCATTAATTTTGTGATCAAATTCGATGGAATCATTGTAATGTTTCACGTAGAAAAATGAATGAAATATTATAAAAGGTAAAATAAAATAATTTTTGTTTATACCTACACGTCAAAATAAAATGGAATTGATATTACAATGACCACATGCATAGGTACTCAACTATGACTGCTTTATGTATTTTTACAATAAGTAAATAAACAAACCCGTTAGAAGCAATAACCTCAATCAAATTAATTAAATTACAGCGAAATTGTCGAATCGATATCAATTTCGTGATCATTACAATATTTTGAAGATGGTCTAATAATTTTAATCGCGTCCGTTTCGAAGTTGTACGTTTAATCCCCTAAGCAATTTGAAGTAATCCCTCTCCGTGGCGCTACGGGTTACTCGAAACGACAAATATATGTTGTTATTGCAGGGTACTTGGACTTCATGGGCGAACTAATCTATTTGAATTGAGGAATGTTAAATTTTCATTAGGTACTGTAAACTATGTCTATTACCATACTCACCTCTAAGTTATCTACAGCACTGGAAAAAGTAAGGGTGTAACCCACACTGTTACACACAGTTTTGCCTACCGCTTTATGGAATACAAGCGAGATATTTACATATGTATCGCAAATAATAAATTCTACCTACAGTCAAAATGGAACAACCTGCAATAGATGATTCCTCCGATAAAACAATTTTCCAAACAAAGAGATCAATTTCACTTTTGACAGGGAAACCTCAACCCTCGTCATTTCCTTCTATTTATTTATTCAAACATTACCGCAGGTACATCCAGGGGTGGATCATCGTTGTCTGGCGGGTATGGTGGTAGAAAGGGCCTCTTCGGTGGTCGCATGGGGGGCGTGGCAGTGAGCAGGGTTCTTGCTAGATGCGCCAGATCTGCTGTGCTGGAGACTGCGCGAGCTTGCGCGCATAAAGACTCGTAGCGACGAAGCTGGTTGTTGCTCTGGTGAAGATAGAAGCTTTATTAGTTAATTAATTCGTATACAATGATAATTTATTACAGAAAGCTGAATAAAGAGGCCTTCAGCTTGGAGAACTGGGCTAACTAAGTACGGCGGCGCTTGCTCATTTTACGACAGGAAAAGACATAATTGTTTTCAAATACTTATATGATCAGAAATAATATAAATACGTTATTTTGCTAAATAAATGGCACCGACAGACTTAAATTGTGTTATTCTTTCGGTAATGTGGGTTTTACTCAAACATAGGTGCCTATGACTAACTGAAAAATTCAATGCAATGCCTATATTTGAGCAATATTGCCGAGATGCATACGGAATCGAAACCCTGCGGCTGATTTAAACCACTCAGCTATCTGGGTCGTAGAAGGCATTGTGTTCCTGTAAAAGCTTTTATGAAACGCATTGCAGTTTCATTATCCATTTTGATGGTTCCGTATCTCTCTAGATTTCTAAAGGAACCTCGGGCTTGTGACGTTGCAAAAATCAATATATAAAGCAACTAGTAGCGACACCTTTCGTGGGTCTGCTCAAGCTCGTAGGATAATGTTTTTTTATGAAATTGTGTCAAAAGAGATAAATACATGATAATAATTAGTTAAATTAAATAAACATATGGACATAATTTCATAAAAACCATCATCATACGAGCTTGAGCAGACCCACGAAAGGTGTCGCTACTACACGTAGTTGCTTTATATATTGATTTTTGCAACGTCATAGGCTATAAAATAGGATAATTAGATACTGCATTTTTTGTTCGTAACCGTACTACTTAAGTGGTTTTTGAGAATTATTTATCTAGGTCTTTATCAAGAATACCCTTTACTACTGAACTGAACTTATCCAAATGTCGATTTTACTATTTCCTAACGACAAACGCCATTTGGACAATGACCATGCGAGGAAAATGAATAATATAAGTCATGGTAGTCCATCGTGATTTACGACGCATATATCGGAAGTTATACAGATAAGTATAAATGTAAATATCAAATACCAATATAAATACATGTAAAAGACTCAAAGTCAAAGCATTTATTTAAAATAAACATATAATGTTTATTTTAAACATATAACGTTTATTTTAAATAAATGCTTTGACTTTGAGTCTTTTACATGAATTTATAAGGCACTTTTGAAATTGATTCTAATGGCCCCTTCCAAAAGGTAGTTTCAGTAAGTAGACTAAATCGATGGCCTAGAAGACAAATGTGCTAACTACAAAATTTTGATAAAATTACATTTTAATGCCAAATGTATTAAATGAGCATGCTCTACCGATCGCACTTATCCAAATGACATAATTCCGTCTCTTTCTGTCTAAACTGTATTTGTACATTCATAGTAAGTGATGTCATTTTATAGTATCTAGAAGTTATGAATCATTAAAAACAGCCCTCCTGAAAAATTGGTACGGTCAAATGGGGTTACTTTGATACTACGGGGTTACTTTGATAACAACTTTAGGCTTATGAAAAACTTAATTTTATAATATCTACAACACCAGTTAAAAAATAAACTATCAGTACTTGGCACTACTGATAGTTTCTTTGTATTATAGCGTTGTAGATATTATAAAATTAAGTTTTTCATAAGCCTAAAGTTGTTATCAAAGTAACCCCGTAGTATCAAAGTAACCCCATTTGACGGTAGGTCTGTAATTAGCATGTTTGTCTTCTAGACCATCGAAATATCTAAACGCATACTGTAGGTATATACTAGTAGCAGATGGTGCGGTTTCTACTTGATGTATTTTCAGATATCGGTTCCCAAGTAACAAAGATCAAAAGCTAGGCAGGTGAACACACCAGATAATTTGCAAGTCGAGAACAACTGTTGTGCAAATCCCGATATAATATCAGTACCGTATTGTGTAAACAGGATATTTTAATTGCCTTATTTGAATAAGAAGTGCCTGTTAGCAACCATAATGCTCAATATAACAGACGTTTACGAGAATTCCCTTTATTGTTGGTTTAGCGTGCTGAATATTCGTAATGGTTGTAGTATTCTTTGTTACGATTAATAAAAGTTGTGCTTGTGTCCTAAGTTATCTTAGTACCTAAGTAATATATGTATTTATTATTGACTAGCTTCTGCCCTCGGTTCCGCCTGTGCGGAGGCCGGAATTTATCCCACGGGAACGTAGGTACTACCGAGATAAAAAGTTTAGTTACCTATTGACTATGTACTGGCAACCGGTTCTATCTGAATTTTGACAACTTAAGAGGATGAAGAAAAAACTTTTTTTACGTCGAATAAATAGTATAAAAAACACGTAGTTTTTAATTGTGTACGTAATTAATAACAAATATAACAAAAAAAAAAACAAAAAAAAAAAAAAAATAAAAAAAAAAAAATAGAAAAAAAAAAAAAATAGTATAAAATTGCATCAAAATGTGAAAATCTGAGAATAACACAAAATATGAGACAGGACCGGTTGCCAGTAATTCACAGCCGCTATGTCCTGACCTAGGTAATATATCTATCTACGTGGCAAATTTCATCCAAATCCGTTCAGTCGTTTTAGAGATTTAATGAAAGCGTAACAAACAAACAAAACAGACTCACTTTCGCATATATAATATGATAGTTAGGATACCGTAGAATATATGATTAAAACTGAACAATACCTAATAAACACATATGATAAGCAATAACTGGGTAAAATTCAGCAAGAGTAACCGTTTTTAGGAATAGGAACCGTATAGGAATTTCTGTTTCCTTTTTCTTTTGTTACTTTTTGTTTTTAGGTATATAGTTTGGTTTTTTATTTTATAATTTAGTTTGTGCACTTCCTGTACGAGTCGCAATAAACACTTTTTCTTTCTTTCTTTCTTTTTTTGTTACACTACTGCCATTGTTTTGGTATCTATTACCTTACATAATTATGTTACATTGGCGTTTTGTCGAACTGGCCACTTTGATCTCAAATATCTGGCGTTTGGTTAGGAATTTCAAATTCAAATTTATTTCAAAAGACTTGAGTATTTGTGTTTCGAATTCAATTAATAATTTGTTTTCGCGCCATTTGATTTTTCTTTAACATCGTTCTGTTGACAATATGGAGAACTTAAAATATCGCGTTATTTACGAATACGATTTCCACCGTGGCATCAGCGCTGCAGAAACAGTTCGAAGGCTTAATTATGTGGTGTGTATATGTATTTAAGTATGTATATCAGTCATCAGGTTACCGTAGTACAGGTTCTACCTAGTTCGGGACCTAAAGACCTTGTGTGTATGTTGTCTCATATTATTATTATAATGTAATTATAATGACCTATAATAATGTAGTTAGGTGAAACCCCATTTCAATAATATCTCCTGGAGTCGTGGTACAAATCGTCAAACATCAATGATTTAACAAGCACATAATCCAACTGTTACTGGTGCCGATTCTCTTGTACACCGAACTAAACTCACAAAAAAATCTTATTTTTGACTAAGAGAATCTTAAAAGCTTTCCTAGAAACAAGATTCTCTAGACTTAAAAACCATTTTGGCACAACCAAAATCGAGTTTCACAATCGCTACGTTGATTAGACCACAGACCAAGATGAAGTAAACGAAATGATCCGAAGTGAAAAAAAAACCTGAGTAAAATCAAATAATTATCTTTAAATTGTTTATCAGTTATTATTTAAATAAAATACAAGGAGTCTATTGACGATGGAATACTATATGTTTATATTTTAATAAATTAAGATGCAGTATCCTTTATTCGGTACCTGACGTATTCGTAATGTAACTTCGGCGATATTTTTTCGGTTTTCAAAAAGAAAAAACGTGGCATGATTATCTTGCTATTTAATCATTATTTTTTTAAAGCTAAAAGATTAGCTTACTTTCACATTTATAATATTAATTAGGATTAGGAAATCCTAACTAATAACTAACTAGTAAGCTTGTTTGTTTGTAACCTTTTCACGCCTAAACCACTGAACTAATACTAATACCAATATAGAGGTACGAGGAACAGGGTGTAAAGTTCTCTCATACCTCCATAGAAAAGGGACCACCAACCAGACGGGTGTCGTGTCTGGTGGGCAATTGCCCGACGATTGATGTCGGGAAGTTGTATATATAATAATATGCTAGTCGCGCGGCAAACTGCTTGCACGATGCAGGATTCGCGTAACGTCAGTATGACGTGAAGCTCGCATGTGGCGATGTAGATACCGCTGCACAATCATCATGAAATTTTGCATATACGTCGTCAGGGGTACAGAAAAGGACATAGGGTACTTTTCATCCAGAATAAAAGTACCTACTGTTCCCGGGGGAAAGAACAATAACTACCGACGGTCACAATTTCTTTAGGAAGCTAAATGACGCTACGTGTCTTTCGAATTATATTATTAGACACTTTAGTAGTGTGATAAGAGGATTAAAAAAAAAGTTATACATTTTTGAGTCTAGAGTGAATTCCAACACCATTTGACCGAACACCATGAAAGCTGGCACATAGGTAAGTATATATGTATTTTTAAGGGTAAAGGATTTACAGGATATTTCGACCGTCACGCGCGCGAAGCCACGGGCAAAAGGTAGTTTACTACAAAAAATGTGATCTTGAGAAAAGATAATCCGGTTTTTCGTTCAGTCAGTTGAAAATCTCCGGTATTCTCGTCGCCGTAGGAAAGCCCTATCAAGGACATGTTGATTTTTTCTGAGTCTGTCTGTTTGTTACGTCGTGAATCGACCACAGCTGCAATCACATAAGCTTCCACAATGATGTCTAAACTCACAAGCATCCAAACTTTCAATAACGACTTAACTACAACTAAATTTAACGACAACAATTTTATTCCACACCTTTTTACTAAATTAAAAAATAGCGATTTTCACTAAATTGAATAACTAAATGACATTAGTGCTGTCAAACTGTATGTCATTTAAGTCAAATTCAGAATGAGAAACGTCGTTTGTCAGGAATAAACTAAATTTTAGTGATTTTTAGTCTAGTTTAAAGAATTTTGTGACATAAGAATTGGCACCACTGTACAACAAACTATCACTACTTTCTGCGCTATAACCTTTAATCTCTTAAATCTCAAGAGTTTCCTTAGGACCGCTCTCCCCTTGAGGGATAAAAGATAGAGGCCAATCCACTTTATTTTCGTTATCTAATGGATCCATATAATAACTGTCTAAGTTCATCATTCAGGCCGAGTTGAGGAGACAACTAATACGGAAACAAGATGGATGACTCTCAAACTGTCATTTTGACATGACGGAGCATTTACTAAAGTTTTTGGGAGTTTCGGGTTATCGTTAGGCCATGAAAAGGGTAATTTGGAAATGTACGTATTAAGTATTTGAGCCAGTTCAATATTATTAACGTAAATCGGTTTAGATGTAGTATTAATTGTGCCGGTAAACACTTTAACCAATTCCGAATACTTAATTGATCGTTGGAAGAGCTGACAATCTATTAGAGCATTTAATAACTTTGCGAAGTATGAGTGAAAGAAAATATAACTTAAGTACTTTTTAGGCTTCGAGTTTTCAACTCCGTTACGTATGTAAGACACACACATACGTTACATTTCCTCTTTACGTAAAAGATATAAAAAAGAGAGTTTCACAATGGTCACGACCCATAAAAAGTTAGGAAACTTTTCGTTTTCAACAAAGACTGAAATAATTTACTTCACCAAAGTCGTTTTACGTTTTCTTCGTTTGGCAATCGATCTACGAAAAAACAGTATTTACCTTATCCGTAACAATTTCTCCTTCTTGACAAATGGCTTCACTGACTGCCGAGGTCACGTCGGTCAGTATTTCTTCCAATTCCTGAAATAAAATAGAAACGGTAAATAAATAAAGTGATAAGTTATACGATTAGGTACGAGTACGTCGTAATTGATATCTTCAAGTGACCAGTGGTCAGGATTTCAGATCGAAAAGTTTGCGCCATCTCGGGTTGTTCAAATACTTTTTTGCTGCCTGAATCCTTCACAACACTACAGAGGAATAAATTAATTTATTCAACAATAAAATCGGCTTCTGACATCTGAAGCTACGTGAGCGTCAGTTTAATTAAATCTGGAGTTAGTACGAGTCTGTTTGGAGCCCGAAGCTCCTTCAACTCCGGGTATCGTGTAGGGCTGTCAGACACCGCGAATTCGATCTACGTACGAATACCGACCCATTCGCTGTCACATGTCCACCAACTGTCTTAGGATTCGACCTATTTCTTTTTCGATTTCCCGATTTCATCAGGAAATGTTGTGGTACACAGATTTTCGTATTTCAAACAGGAATTGAACGTCGAGTTCGTAACTTCAACCCTAGTTTGAATAGTGCTGTTTTGTCCTGAAGATACCCGCAAGGTAAAGTTGGATGGGAACGGCACTTGTATTTTGATACGAGTTTCGAAACTTGTATTGAGTGCCTACCAACATTGTATTATAGAGTGCTATGATTGAAGTTACCCATTAATAAAATTGGACTGCCCTAAAGTTATGACATCAGTACTTAAAATAATGTTCCTCTGAAATGTCAAGTTTTATTACTTAAATACTAAGTAATACCTACGTAAAGTGATTGAAATGTTTATAGCAGCATAAAAAGGCTGTATCCTCCAATAAGTGCATAAAATATTATTGCTTCTATTTGCCGTGAAGCATTAGATATAATCATTTCAGTAAATGGATCTCACTTCATTGGAGGTTGATTTTTAGTATGATTTACAGCATAACGAATGGAATGAAAATATGGAAATAAACATTATTAGTAAAAAAAATGGAAATAAACATTATTAGTTCCGAAACAAATATAAAGTATTTTAGAAAAGAACAGAATATACTATAATAACACCTATTACAATATTATGTAACATTGCGTAACCAAAATAAATATCGAATGTTACACAAGCATAAGATCTTGAAAGTCTTTCACAAACAAAAAACAATATTAAATATAGAACGTGTACTTCGGAGAGACGTAACGTGTTTATTCAGAAACAAAGTAGTACTTAAGCAGTGTTTATTTTATACAACCCTCAAATGTTTGCATACACACGGGTAGCCCTAGTTCTCAGAATAAGACAATGGTGCCGATTCCCTTGTTTACAAACTAAACCAAATTTAAGTTCAGTGCATCTTTTTCTTTCTATTTCATTAAGAAAAGGACAGAAGATAAATTTTTGTTTAGTCCTGTCAAATTAATCAGCGCCTGACACTACTCCATACAAGTTTAGACGTGATTAAAAAGTTGACTACTAAAATTACATCAATTTACGTCAGGTGCTGACTAATTTGACAGGACTAAACTAATAGTTATCGTCTGTCCTTTTCATAATGAAATAGAAAGAAAAAGATGCACTCAACTTAAATTTAGTTTAGTTTGTGAACAAGGGAATCGGCACCAATGTCTACTCGTCTACGAGAGCTTTCAATGCTTCAAAAGTTTTATTTTAATATACTGGTTTTGTTCAAGCTACTTATGGAAGTCAGAATTTATGAGCTAGTTTCGCATTTCTCACTTTCTATGATGAAGGCTAAGTGACTGGTAGAGTGAAGATCTTTGAGGTGGTAATATGGATTAGAATGGCCAGAAATGTTACTTAGAAGTGGATAATCGGACAAGTATTATCCATTAGCGGACACTGAATGCTGTATGGTATAACGCTTATAATGACAACGGAGAAAATCCGGCTAGGAACTCCATGGTAACCACATATTTTAAAACGAGTTTTTGGCCTTATAAGATACATATGCAAAAAAAAAGTGAGGTCCTCATTAAGAATAAAGACATAGCCTCTACAAAATCATATAAAACGGGTTGCCAAGTCCAGAATTATGTAACTAGTTTTGTCCACGAAAGCTCACCTGCAGTATGGTCGGCAGTGTATGCTTATGATACTGGTCCAGCACTGCGTTAGTGGCCGTCAGCTGTTGCACGTACGTGTTGTGCGAGTCATAGTAAGTGGCTAAAGTGGCTGGCGTCGGGTTGTTGCAATAGTTCAGGAAAGCCCCTCTGTAGTCTTGACGAGTCTGGAATTTGGAAGAAATAACTAATTAGTATTTCTGTTGATGTGATAGGTAGAAGTGAGTGGAAGTAACCCGCTAACCACAGCCCCCTAAAGCTGATGAATGGCTCCTTGGGGGGACCGCATTCGAGAATCCTGTAAACCTTGATGAAATAAATGGCCGGTCGGCCACTTATAGACTTTATGAGTGACCATACATCTACATCAATATGTCGAAAGGCTGAAAGCAGAACGCAGGACGCATGATTGCAGCCGTTGTAAACACGGATTATTATAAAAAGAAAATCAATCAACTCATAATTGCCATACGAACATAAAACAAAATCTGCACTGCCAACTATTTTCATAAGCGATGCGATGCTTCGAAGCAATTCGCGATGAATATTTTCACGTAAGTGGCTCGAGTAGAAGGCGAAACGGGCCATTTTATATGCTTTCCTCTTTTATTTAACTGTGCTAGCGTGGTCATGTGTTTTATACTGACAACTAGCTTTTGAGTAAATTATGCCACGGAAACGTAATAATACATTTAAGAGTAATAATTCCGTAATAGGTGTAATAATAATTCGGTAATAATTCCGATACATTATTTTCATATAACTCTATTGGTTCACGCGGCACACGCCATTAAAGCTCCCAATTAGGCATGATTTTTTCCGACATCTTCAACAATTATCGTCATATTTCAGCCCATTTACACAAAACTTTAATGAATTTTACACTTTACACATAAACCTCCCTTTTGAATCACTCCTTCCATTGGTGAAAACCGTATGGAAATCCGTTCGGCAGTTCTTGAGTTTATCGCGTTCAGACAGGCAGACAGACAAACGCGGCAGGGGGGCTTTGTTTCATAATAATATGTAGTGATTTAGAACAGCACGTTATGTAAGTCAGTGGTTTATAGTTGTACATCCTTTCATGTATATTAAACCATAAACTGTAAGGTAATATAGTAGATGACGTCATTATAAGTTATTAATATTGCTACTAGAGGTAGAATGAATTCTTGGGGAAAATTATTAATTAGTAATTATACTGGCGTAGGAGTGAGCTTAGTTTTTTTTACACCCAGCCACAAGGTAAAAATAGCGAGCATTGGTACCTAATGAATTAATTGAAAGATCTACGTATCTTTTAAGTTAATTAATATATCTTTTTACTTTTCTTTCAGTGTTTTAGTATATTTTCTTTTAATATTGAATAACTGACCATCATTACATACCAAGAACCCTCCGTGCCTCGGAAAGCACGTTAAGCCGTTGGTCCCGGCTGTATTTCGTGGATCTTTGACAGTCGTTATAAGTCGTCAGAAGCCCGAAAGTCTGGCAACCAGTCTTACCAAGGGGTATCGTATTACCTAGTAACTGGGTGGTGGAGGTCAGATAGGCCGTCGCTCTATGTAAATTACTGTCATTCAGCTGCATTCGGTTAGACTGGAAACTGACTCCAACTTAGTTGGAAAAAGGCAAGGCTGATAGATGGTGATCATGATGATGATTGAATATCTAGTTTTTTTTTAAATAAAATAGTTTAAACTATACCATAATGTAATACTAAAATGTTAAGTTGTTTAGTAGTCGGTTACTGAAAACACATTCAATTAGGTAAATGTGTTATACTCTTGTCGTATTACGTATTTGATTGGCTGTCATTTTGTGGTTAACCAATCACAACAGCTAACATATGATTTGATAGCAGGATGATTACAGACTAATCACAGGTTTGAATTAACTATCAGAAACAGACGATGTAACAATACATACTTCTATATTGTTGTTACATCGGTTACAAAGTAAACAAACTTCGGTTCAGATATTTACGTACGATTATTTTTACTTATTATTTCTACTTATTGTACTGTACCGTTTGTACAGCACACGAAGTAACAATATGTTATAATAATAACAACTATTACTGTCTCACTGCAGGACAAAGGCCTCTTCTCACAAAGAGAAGGCACGAGTATTAAACACCACGCTTGCTCAAGATGGGTTGGCGATTTCAGACTTACGAGTATATCTAAAGTATTAATAATATTAGTTTGTTGCGCTTTCACGCTTTAACGGCTGAACGGAGTTGGATAAAATTTTCCACATGCGTAGTCACGGACATGGATTAGGACAAATAATACTTTTCATTCCAATACTCCCACGGGGTCTAAAGTTATGCGGGTGAAACCACGGGGTGCAGCTTGTTAACTGTAAGTTCAGGTTTTACTGACGATGCGAGATGTAAGAATACTTCGAAGTGAATGTTACAACGGTCACAGAGCAAAAAATCGTCAGTTCGGGTATATTAAGCCCGCCCATTGTATATTAAGTAGTGTTCAGTTTAATTTTTGTTGTTATGTTTTTTGTGGTGTACAATAAAGAATATATAAATATAAATGGTACTATTTATTTACTTCGTGGTACAGCATGTTGCACTCGGATGCATTCGGAGCCGAACAAACACAATAGCAATCGGCATGGTTCAATATTGTCTTTTAAAGTTTATCTTTATTTTTATGTTGCACTAGCTTAAGCCAGCGTGCAGCGGTTTCGCCCGCATCGATGTCGGAAATTAACCCACAGGGACCTATTACCGGGGTAAAAGTATACTATGTGTTCATTTAATCCAGGATATAAACTATCTGTATGCCAAATATCATTCAAATCCGTTCAGCCGTTTTTTGCGTGATCGAGTAACAAACATCCAAACACACAAACTTTCACATTTATAATAGGTATTAAGTAGATATTAGTAGGAACAGAATATTTCACACAGATACAGATTAGATACAATGTAATATACCTACATAAGTTTCGAGTTTTCATTAGCGGATTATTTCCTTTTCAACTTAGCGCTGTGTGAAATTAAGCCGCATTGTATCTCATTCACATTAAAATATTCACAATGGCGTCCTACATTCGTACTGCGACTGCGAACGCCCAAGTTAAACGGTCGTATTCCATTCATGTTCGCTACGAAAATTTGGCTCCACATTACATTCTCACACGGAAATTAACAATGCTTGAGTTGTTTCAAAACGGCCACACAATAATACCGACATTGTGTTTATATTTGTGTATTTATGTTACCTACTTAAAATTAGTTTTGCTTCGTAAAATTCTATCGAGCGTGGCTTTGTTCTATTTATTGACTTATTTAATCCCTCAGTGAATGGATCACTTATTGCTTTTTGCGACGGAAAATTAGCTATGTACCTGTATGTTATACGTAGGTCGGTATGTAACGTCTGCTGCAAAAGTATTTGATGGAAATGTAAACTAATGGATTAGAAAACCTACTCGTACCTGTGGATGCCAATTTGTAGTTCTACTTACAAATTAAGTGCTTAGATTTCATTATTTGGATATTTAAACTCGAAATTCTAATTTTAAATGACCTTAAAGATATCTTTCATTTACCAATTGAGGCTAATTTTATAACCTCCTTTTTTGTCGATGATTTTTCTTATATGATTTAATCATGTTCTTTAGACAATAATTGTTGGAAAAAGTGGTGAGATATGAAGCTGAAACCTTGTAAATGATAAATGATTTGATGAATGATGTAAATACAGATAAAGGTGTTACTGATTCCCTTTAGTGAGTGATTGCATAATAATTTATCTTGGTTTATGTACATTTTCATCAGATACTTTGGAATAGACTCCATAGGCAGATATGTACCTACACACGTATATATGCTTTTAGTGCAGGGATCAATTTTATAGATACTCGACAATCTATAGAGGGTCGTCCGACCGCACGGCTAGGCGGCTGATTGACTTCCAGTGTGCTCCCGGCGAAGCGTACAAAGATCACATGCGAACGCAATTAATTTCTCGATTGCGATTTTTGCATAGCGCCATCGCCAGTGCAATAGACAACTACGGGATGCTATAAAGTGATTGTGTTTTTTTTTGCCGTCAGTACTCGGAACGTAAGCCATTATAACAACGATTGTCGCTGGCTGATACATAGAAATGAATATGGTGAGTGCATCATTATCTATTATCGAATAATGAATCGCGAACTTCTACTAATCAAACTCAAAGCATTTAAGTATTTCAAATAAACCCATTACAGGCACTTTTGAATTGTCAAGGGGTCGGCCAGTCAGAAATATGAAGCTAGTTGCCCATCCCAAAGCGTAGTAGGTACCTATGGAGAAGAACGGACAAAAAACTACACGGACACTCTTTTAAATCATAATATTATTACAAAAAAGTGGCTACATCATTCATGTTAAAATTATACATGTGACATCGATGTAGAAAGACGTGCACGTTAAAAGCGTCCGTAATAAAAAGATAAAAACAATTATGGAATTAAAATAAACCATGGCAGCTAAGAAATTACCAGTGCCTACTGACGGCGCGGCGGCGCCCGTTCACGAACACGATGTGAATGATGGAGTTGATGTTATTAAAACTACACTGTGGTCCAAAGCTAAAAGAGATGCAATTATTATATTAGGTCGTTCGCTATGTTTGAATAACCCGAGAAGGCGAACGAATAAAACTGTAAATGAAATTAAAATTGTTAATTTATTAAACGGAGAGCAGACACCAAGTCGTCACAAGGAAAATGTTCAAAGCGCTGAGATTATTTGTATACTTATCGAATGGGGAAATAAAATGAGAAAATGGTGGAAGCGCGCGGCTTACCGACATCATTAAGTAAAGAGTTTTGCTTTGATTTTATGTCCCATTACGTGTTTGACTGTCGTTTCAACAACATTAGTCGATGTTCTAAGAAAAATTCGATCGTAAATATGGTTTTAGCTTTGCAACAGATGTTGTCTTCACCAAAGTTTGAGTTATAGTTATAAAAGATTTATAGCACCTCGTCTCGATCCCAAAGATATTTAAATTCATTATTTAGAGATTAGTTGTGCACGGAAACTTGTTTATTTTTAGGCACTCACAGTATGAGTTTTCGTTGTAAATCTATACCTATGATTGTCACATTTACACTTTTCAACAAGAAAGAAGACAAATGTACCTATTAGACGGATTAGTTTGTGAAAGTCGTCATTGTTGTGTGAACAGTACTTAAAGATAGAAGAAGCCTTAGAGTTTTCTTAGCGACATTGGAAAAAATGAATCCCGCAAAATTATTAAAGGAGGAATGGCCAAGTAATGTCGTTTTAACACTTCGCGGTGTCCTTTTGGGAGTGCGAGCGTCAAATAGATACGAACACTCACAGTTCGCTTCGGGATTGGACGGATGCTTAAATCCAATTTCTTTTTGTATTTCCGGATAGATTCGCTACTATTTCCACGCTATAGTTTTTAGAGGCTAAGATAAATTTAATGCTCTCTCAAGCGAATGTGCCTTTTTATATTTTGCTCTTGTTTTCCGGTTTATGTTGGGCACATTTAACGTTACGATGAATTTATGGGACTTTGTGGAAGTCCATCGTCTGCCAGCGTTTGAGCGTTTATACCTTATGAGTGGCAACGTCGCAATTTAGTGTCATATTTCGTGGTTTTCAATTTTTATCATTTAATCGGAGCTATATTAAAAAAAAATATTTAATTAACTTTTTAGAATCATGTGAAAACTGTGTAAAAGGTAAGAAATCGTTGCGTTTACAGTTCTATTTATATGCAAATAATACATTGGAAACTTGCAGGGCGTTATTTTCATTGTAAAATAACTGTACCTAAGCATTACGGTTACTTACTTTTTAAACACTTTCACGTAATTCTAAAAAGTTAATTAAACAGATTTTTAAAATATAGCTCCGATTAAATGATAAAAATTGAAAACCACGAAATATGACACTAAATTGCGACGTTGCCACTCATAAGGTATAAACGCTCTTAATCGTACATAATCTACTATAACACCAACATATTAGTGGAATTATGTATAGTTTTGTTTTGGGCTTCCTTATCTCCTGGACGTCGTATATCGTAAGTATCATTTCATAATTAACACGAATGCATTACATTGTGATTCCCTTCCAGCAAAAAAAAGCTGTGTTAAATCTGTCCAGTCTCAAATAAGCACTTCATCATTGAATGTTGTTCTCATAAAAGTTTGGTTCGAAATACCTACGTAATGCAGCCGATAAGAGCCGCTAGTTCGATAAGAGCACTATACATTATCAGGGAGTCTACTCCCTTTTTTTTTAACTGTGGGTAATCATCAAATAACTTCTCCCGCTCTGGGCAGAGCGGGAGGGCGTGTCAGGCTCTTAATGACTAAAACCCACCCGTGTTCCTTCTGTTGCGTGTGCCAGGGGCCACGGTAACCCTTTCGGACTTTCCCGCAACCCTGGCAGGCATCGGCCCTAACGGACCCCGTCATTGGTGCTGACATCCCTTTGAGGCGCGCGTGCATTTCCTACTCCGTATCAGTTACGGAGACAAGATAAGTTCGAGGCCCGAACTAAGAATGAATGACAACACGATTTGACAGTTGTCCCTAATCCCAACGTGTTTTTGTTCATCCGAAAAAAATATTTTCTCACTTGTTTCGACGGATCAACTACTTACGGACGGGCCCATATCTTCATTGACGGACTTATAGAGTAGACCACCAGGTTTAGAGCTTTAACAGGTTGACTGCCACTTGCAAAAATTGAAGGTCACCGGGAGGCCAAATATATTTTTTAATTTAAAATTTCAAGCGCAGTGCCGCTTCAAACACAACGTTCTTGGCCCAGTGCCGGCGCCAAACTGAGTGTATGAATCTACTAAGGCGCGAGACCGCACCGGTGCGTGGTCGGCCTCTCGCATGGACACCCCTCCCCGCACCGGTGCGGGGGTGGCAGCGAACGTGTTAAAAAACGTCGATGCTCGGTGGGAACTCCGTGTTCTAGGTCTGTCTACCCCTTCAGGGCTAGAAGTTATGTTGATGTTACGTTCCTTTAGTTAATTAATTATTAGCGTGACTTGCTAAGTTTGCTTTTACAATTACCGGCAAAATTATTATGGGGTCTATTTCTATCAAATTGGGTCAGTAGTTTATTTATTTACTGGACCCATATCAATAAATACATTGTTTAAGTGCCTAAACGTGACTTTGTTGAAAGTTGGTAAAATATTGATAGTAGTCGTTCTAAGGGGCTACACCTTATTGTTACGTTGTTTGTTTATTTATAAAGTGAGGAACTTTCATATTCGCCTATAAACATACCTAACTATGCAACTTTCTATCGTTATCATTAAAAAATAGAATTGTAATTTAAAATGTTTTAAAAGCAAAATGCTCGGAAGTGTTCACGTATCCCAACATCTTGCTTCCATACTTCCAAAAACACACTCTTGAAGATCGTTAATACCTTGGTCAATTGATCGTCCGCCTTCCCGAGGATCACTTCACATCCCTCCCGATGGGCGAACAGCTTCCGAGCCTGCACCTTCATGTGAAAGGTCTTCTCTATGAGTGGCGTCGCCACCAGCCTCTCCAGCGACTGTGCTGCATTGTTGAACCCTAGCACATCTGCTTCCACCTCTTGGAGTAACGTCTCCCACGTGTGGAAGAGGGATGATGGACATGTTGCTCTGAAAAAGGAGGATTTAATTGAGAATTCAGTCCAACTACTTCAATGAGGGATCAAAAGGCCGTGGTGACCTCTTGAAGAGGGATGATGGACATGTTGCTCTGAAAAAGGAGGATTTAATTGAGAATTCAGTCCAACTACTTCAATGAGGGATCAAAAGGCCGTGGTGACCTCTTGTCTGCAAAAAAATTAGTCACCAAGGCGTCTGCCAACCGGGTTTTGAGCGTTCGTATGATGGAATTTGGAAAGATCATGTGTCATGTTTAGTAGTAAAAGTTTATAGATTACTAACGATGCTGTAAAAATACCTACTAAGCCATTCTAGGTCCGCTTTTAGTTTAAGAGGGCTATCACAATTTTTCTAGTATTGAGTGTTTGACTCTTCAAACACTCAAATACAAGAAAAATGGTGACAGCCCTTTTAAACATTTTACAAATAGTTCGGTAGGTAGTTCCTTTTGTCAGTAGGCGGAATAGCGAACACAATAGATCCGGGTGATATTACCGCACGATGCCTATCAGTCCCGTCAGAATTTCTATGAGATTTTGACGTGCAACTTATTATTCTAAAAGCAATACTAGACTAACGAATCTACCTTTGACATATGATTTAACTAGTTACTCTATATTACTGTTATCAAGTTCGCAATTTACTAATAACTGCAGTCAAAGAGCTGTCAGCATATACAGTGTGAGTCTTTATAATGTGCACATATCGAAATGAGGGAATCTGTGCTTAATTTTATTGACGGAAAAAAATATTTAAAACAATCTAAATATTTTTTTTATATTTTTTATGGAATTTTTAAACATTTTGTTCAGTACTGTGACCCCAGTGTAAACAAAACGGTGCACCTTTTAAACTAAATGATCTATTGCGATAAATCAAACTCCACAATGGTTGAAAGTAGTTAAGTAGTAAGAAAATGGTAAAAAAAACTAACCTCAACAGAAAATAAACATGCTTTTTTTTTTCATCAATTTTTACATCAATCGTAAAATTTCTCAATAAGACGCCCATTTCCTACCGTTTTTATTACTTTAAGTTATTTTTCATCGTATTAGTCACCTAATGGTCAAAATTGCAAGTTTTTAACTCAATCCCGTATTTCTTATCGACTGTTAAAGACAGGCTCAGCGCACGGCTACGCACTGTTGTTTAGCAGCTAGATAGCCTTTTTTTTTAATATAAAAAAAAATAGATTTTTGTTAATATTTTTTACGTCGATAAAATTAAGCACATTATAAAGACTCACAAAGTATATACACAGGACTATAGCCCAAATCCTTTGACCACGTAGTTTGGTATTACGATGCCTTGTTCTCAGTTATTATGATAGATAAATACGCCTGAAACTTAGCACGAATCGTATTGACCTGATTTTAAAATTGACATTATAAATCACCCGGGATTCACACTTCGACACCTTTCGAGTTTAGAAACGATCATTAGAATAACACAACAGGATTGGTGTGTAAAATTAGCGCGCCTTTAGACCGTATATCTTGACTGTGGTGATCAATAGTGATCTATCATTGGGTGACAAAGTAATTTACTTCCCATAGCTCATCGTACCATAGGTGCTGTAGTACCTATCCATCAACTCAACGTGTCATCGATCTTCTTGGAGTCGTCGTGTGTGCCATATGACGGAATTCAGTTGGCTGGCATATCGGCGACTTACGAAACTAGCTCATTGTTGTAATCCTATTGTGCAATATCGACAAGTAATTTATTGTTGTGGTCTATTTCGAACTTCATGGTAAATCAGTTGCTTTCATTTGATTTGTAGTTTGTACTGCGTGAAGATAAGTCGGCAACATCCTGATTTTGTTTATCTGTCTGTTTTGATGCCGCATTTGTGTTTTTGTTTTCCAGTTCTAACTGTCTATCATTCCGAGACGACATGTCAGTGTCAGAAAATATTTAAAATTTAAAGTTGTGTATTTTCTTTTAATGAACATTTTATTCTATTCTAAGAAACAGTAATTTCATACGATCAAGTAACTTAGCTTTACACAAATAATAATCCGTCACAGTAACTCTGAACCACTTTAGCTGTCAGCAGAAGTAATAAAATTGTCCGTATGAAAGTGCATGCAACCGTTCCGACTGTGTAGTGAATTGTGACGTCATTGGCCATGAGAGCGAAAAACCACGAATGTATCAAGAGAAAACTAATTGGAAGCTCAATGCTGTTGTTCAATAAAAGCAGTAAGTACAGTTTACAGACTTTATTATTTTCCGACGGAATTACAATTCCGTCGGAAAATAATAAAGTCTGTAATATAATAAAATCCATTTCCCCTTACCTGGCTAGACCACTATGAAAGGTAATTATTTCAGTATCATGCCTGTGTGTATGAAACAGTTACCCTCTATTCTACCGCCTGCAAATGAAACATCAATATTATAGTTAAAAGCTTCCACTTTAATAATCCGACCGCACGTCTATAGTCTATGATTGTTTTATATAGCGTGTTTGTTTTATTGAAACCTTTTGCTCTTTCCGGCTTAAACGAGTCACGATTTTAGTGAAATTAATCTTGAAACGACACTGTTAATTGATTTTGTAAATTTTATTGAAATAACAAATTGACCTATCTGTAGGTTTAATTTTACGAGGTAGAAGAAAGGAGTTTGTCATTATTTAAATATCTTGACAATTATTGCGATGAAGGTTAATGAGCCTAAACTTGTCAAGATCAGATAAATGAGCCAAATATAAAAGGAAACAATGTACGTTTTATTCACGATAGTCTTGCCAAATCACGTGATCGACGTTTTGCGGATAAAAAGCAATGTTATTATTATTATATTATTTTTACGATTATTTTTATTATCCAACCGATTACTTTTCGCGCCTTACTTTGTGATATAACGGGTGCAAAAAGAATTACTAGGACTCCCCATCATTGTAATAGTTTTTTTGTACCGGACCAGAACTGGGAACCTTCTGGTTACGGAGATATTTAAGGTCAAAATTCTTACTTTTATTGACGCTTTTTTACGAAAACATATTTTTAATGTTATAACACAAATTTAAATACACCCACGACCCCTGTACCTTTGCATGCACCTATAAGCACAATATATTGCGTGTGTTATTTTTCGAACTACCTACCGCAAACCGCAAATTATCACACCAAAAATAAAAGTTGTTCCCCAGCGATTGTTTTTGTGCAATGTTACTTAGTTTGATGTACAGAATACGTAGTTGACGGCTATGTGATGTGTGCCGGACGGGCGTGATCGCTGGGCTCCAGGGTGAGGGAGGTTGTATACCCAACCAGAGCTATCCCAGTATGAGGTCGGGCGTCTCCCAATCCACAGCGGCGCTGACGTCCTACACCTATAAGTTCCAGGAATCTTCAAGAATCCCGACCGCGGCTTCGTACTGATGTCTTCGTGTTCCGGGGTACTTACTTTAAATATATGAAAGGGGTTGGCAAATAATAACACCAAGTTCACAGTTCTTTAAGTAGGTTCTTTAAGAGGGGTTCACTTGACGACGTATTTTGAGCCGTAAAGTTCCTTGCCGATGACTACGAAATTAGCGGTCTTGACGCGCCCGCTTAGGTGGCTCGAAACTTTACCGTAACGAGGACCGCGAATTTCTCCCTGATTTTATCTTTATTTTTACTATATTTACAAGCTTTCTTACAGCTAAACCTCCCTAGTTGGGCACCCTATCCAGACATGCTATACATAACCGGATTTCTTGCGTAATCCCCTATCTATTGACACTACAGGAGCGACTGTGTGTCTTTCAGCTGAAAAGTTATTTCACGACAAAGGGGAAAACGGGTGAAAAAATACTATAATCCAGTTTGTCAGGTGGATTTCCTGTGAAACCCTTGAACCAATATTCAATTTCTAAACGGGTACCTGAAGTAGGTCTATCGAACTAAAGAAATCTAGTATTTTCACAGTTACATCTAGATTTTATAGGGCGTGAAGCACCTCTGAAGACTGTAAGAAAAAACGTACTATTTTGTCCCTGCTCGCAACCTGTGTTCATCAAAAAGGTGGACTTCCCATTTGACCACAGGTCCAAAAATTACGTCCAGGGCTAGGTCTCGGTCCAGGCTACCTGGACGTATCAAAATAATATAAGGAAACTATATACGTCCCACCCCTTTGATGCTCACAAGGTTGCGACCATTGGGTTAAATGAAAAACGACTCAATTTCATCTTTATTAGTTTTCTAGTACATACAATATGATGTCTAGGCTAGAACTATACCTATTCTATCTTATTATGCTATAAAACACAACGTTTAAAAGGTTTTACTACCAATTATTCACTAAGAAAATTTTAGAACTTAAGACCCTATCTGGGTACATGGGCGCAAGTAGTGGTACGTCCGCTGCCCATTAAGTTTTAAACATTCTTACTAGTGAATTACTGTTACATGAACAAAATTAAGTATGGCGATGTTCCGACACGTACATACATTCTAATTCAAGAAATTAAGAAATTACTATTTACATTAACAAATCTACTTAGATTTGTTAATGTAAATAGTAATTTCTTAATTAACACCCTGTATATACGTTTTAGAAAATACAGCAAATAGGAATAAATTCAGCTCATGTGTGATTAAATTTTCCACGCACAAACAAATTACTCGTTTAACTATCAGGACTATCAGTTCTTAATGACACAGGACTAATTGCTTTTAGATGGTGATACCAAATATTAGAAATTAAATAAATTGTAGACCAAAAGAGTCATAGTAAAACTTATTTTAAAGAGAGGTTTAAATAAGGTTTTCTTGTAGCAAATTAATTTGTATTAAGTCGCTCCCTTACAGGAGCTTTCGCTTTTGCTTTTTTAAGGTCTCGTATTACTTCTACGTATTTAAATAAATGTATTAACCTATCCTGCTGGTTTCAAATATCTCTATTCTATGGAATCTTGGATTGTTACTATTGAAATCAGGAGGCTATTTGGATGGAACACATTTATCAACACCACAATTAATATACACAATCATTACACAACGACTTTTTATCCTTGACGGAACAGATTTTAGTGACAGATTCTAAAAAGTTTTACTCGAATCTTAGAACACTGTCAAAATCAAAAGTCATTTATTCAAACTAGGCAGACAATCAGCACTTTTTGAACGTCAAAATTACGTAAGACAGTCCCCCAAAACGCCTGCCCATCACCACTTCCTAGTGCTTTAGCTGGGAAGAAGAAGTGGCGCAACAAACTCCCCAGCAGCACTGCTGCCTGTTCAGTTAGAAGAACTGGATGTCATGTAGGTATACAACCTCCATAAGTTACACTACAGGCGAATGCTTTTAAGATTACCTCATACTGTCCTAAACAAAATACTGTGTATAATTTTCTAGACTCGAGAAAAGTAAACAAAGTTTACTAAAAGTTTAAATAACCCTCGCGAAGCTTCCATATTCAAAAATTCAAAATAGTGGCGGTATCACAATGTAACACTTTTATCAATATCCGATAGCCCATAAGTGCTGCGACTTCTCTTTTGACGTGGTCTGAGTTGACGTTCGCTAAGTGGGGAGATACCAGCCATTGCCGTAGGAAACTGGGTCACAGGCTTTTGATATGCAGGATTTAGGGCACATACTTGATGCAAAAACATAATATTACTTTTTTTTTATCGTTGGGTAATCCCCTTTATCTGCCAATGTAGGCAATGCTTCGGGTAAAAATAATCTTGGAACAAAATATGTTTAGATAATAATTTTGCACAAAAAAGTTGAATTAATAAATGGACCAATACTTATTTCTTTTCCAAAGCTTAATTATTTATTTAATAAAATCGGTTTATATTCGTGTATTAGATGTAGCTCAAGTTAAAAATATCCTTACAATACCCATACCATGTCTAATTCTCAAAAATGGTTTATAAAATAAAACGTTTTCTACTTTGCACAGTCAGTGGACAACCAGCTCAGCAATTACATAGTTTTAATTTGAATTTCAGATCCGCCAAATTAGGTCGAGCCTAGGTAAAAGCTCGCCACTGGGAGCGGTGGAGATTAAAGGCCTTTGTTTCATCGCATATTGAAGAGTTATTGGATAACATTTTATGGAGGTTTATTTAATTTATAATTTGATTTGGGTTATAGGTTATATAAAATATGTCGTCCGTTTCAGATTATTTTAATTAAAGCATGAAATAACGAAACATTTTCATCACCCTAAATAATATATTACATAAAATAACATAATTATTAGCCTATAATGTTGCCACTGTTGGGACACGAGCCTCCTTTCTGTGAGAGGGAGTGGGCTATAATCCACCACGCGGGCCCAGTGCGGGTTGGTGGATGTCACATGTCTTCTCCAGCCAAAAATTCGAAGAAAACTTCGTGAGGAAACCCTCACGAAGTTTTCCTCCACCGTTTTGAGAGCAGTGGTGATGAAATAATTCACACAAAGTAAAGCGCCTGCTTGGGTTCGAACGGACGACCTACATCTCCTAAGTTGGGGCCGTTACTACTGGGCCACCCTTGCTCGTTATTCTATTACGAACAATAAAACTCTAAATTATCTCAATTTATAGATCAGGATGACTAAAATATTGTATATAAAACTATCTTAGATTAAAAAAAAATTAAAACTAAAGTATTCTTATAAACCAAACACGAACAACTAACCTTGTTTGAACTCATAAAGTTCATTGGAATTTAAAAATGAAAAAGTGACACAACTTTGTCGAAAAGTTCCACTGTGCAGTTGAGCAAACATCACCTTTTATTATGCTTATGATATTTTTTTTTAAAGCTAGTTTTACATGACACAGCGGATAACGACACGACATGGAGGGCCCTCAGTCAGTCACAGACGTGCTGGAGTGGATATTGTGAACCCCGCTCAGCACTTGGAATTATTGGAAAAATCGAGGCATCGCTCAAAGATTAGTTTCAATTATCTTTTGTTGCTTTGAGTTCTTCAAAGGCCGTTTCTTCAAGGCTAGGCATTGTGTTATACCTTAGTCAGCCTAAATGCCTTTCCAAGTCTATTGATAAATTGGAATGTAAATGTGTGTTGATTTTACAAATTGCTGTAATTCCATTTTAAAGCCTAACAATCTAAAAAACATAATATAATTTTGGGGGCAAAATGAATACAGGTTTCATTTAAAAATGTTCCTACACCGCTTTTGTTTAAAGGACGGACGGTCAGATTGGTCACCGATGTTCGCTCGTTTCGTTTCTACCCGTTGTAAAACTAAAATGTAATTGGACTTTTTGATAAAATGAATTATTTCTTTTCTTATTTAAACATGTTTGTATCCATTGGCATACTTAATATTGTAGGCCGTGACATTTGATGTAATATTATGATATTTTTCTATATAATGTTATTTAAATGTTTTGACGATAATTTGTAAAATGTATATAATAATATTCTAATTATTATTTACAATGCTACTACTTGATTATGATTATGATTTGTATGACCATGTGACGGTAGAACACGGAGAACTAACTTCTATGACAACATCTATGTAAATTATTTACCTATGTTTGCAAAGAAATATATGATTTGATTTGAATTTGATTTGTTGTTTCTATTTAACTGACTACCAACATAAGTGGTTTTAATTTCTCTAAATTATGTAGCCGATGATTTAAGTGCACGGTATAATTACTGTAATGAGTTTATGTTGGCACCAAATTAAATTTATAAAATGTGTATTACTGAATAGACAAAAAAAAAACAAGATTTGTTTGAGAACAGTGTTGTGGTTTTATTTAATTTTAAATAATTTGGGTCACCTCCTTTATATAACCGACACAGATAAAGGTTATAAGTAGAAAAACAATTCAGTAAACAATCATACAAATGGAATGAACAAAAATAAGAAAATTAGATTTGAAATACGGCTTTCCACAATAAATGGATTCCGAAATTCAAAAACCTATTTACCGCTTGGCTAACCAAAATCCTATTTTATCCTCTTTTAGAAGCAAAGTGTCATTAACAAAACGTTGACAAATGTTTCTGGAGGGCGCAGATAGACGCCCCATAGATTTTACGTAGAATATTAGTTTTATTCTCTTCAGGGTTCCGTAGTATAAAAAGTAAATCGGAACTTTTATCTTACCTACTTGCTAATTCATATTTTTAAAATCACTAGAAAGTTACAAATATCTTACATTCTACTTTGATTGTACACGCTTCTTCGTACTTCACTGTACACACATTCCACCCGGCAACTTTATTTTCCTACGAACAACGCTGCCAATATTGACACGAACAACAGTTAAGTCTCTTGTCGCCTCGGGTTCTTACAGAGAAAAGAAAACAACTGCTAATCTGTTAACACAAATTGCAAATTCTTCTTTGAGCACACTTACATAATTGGGTTTGTCTTTCTCCCTCAAACTCAAAGCATTTATTTCAATTAAACCATTTACAGGCACTTTTGAATTGTCAAGTGGGTCAGTCAGAAATATGAAGCTAGTTGCCCATTCCAAAGCGTAGTAGGTACCTATGGAGAAGAACGGGCAAGAAACTCCATGGACACTCTTTTAAATTATATTGTTACATAAATATTAGTTACATCATTAATGTTGAATATAGGTATAATTATATGTGAGAACGATGTAAATAAGATGTACACGTTGAGTGTCCAGTGTACAGTAAATATAAATTTAAACAAAACAATCCATAATAAAATAATTAAAATAAGCCTTGGTGGCTAAGAGATGACCAGTCCCAACTGACAGCGCCCGTTCACGAACATGACGCATGGATCAGCACCATTCAGCTCAACCATTTTGAAGGGAGCTAAATGATCCAACACACGCGCCACCGTCAGCGAGACATTTGAGTGAGCATGACATCTATCAGCCGCCAGGGCACATTCAAGTCAATGAAAGACATTACCCGGTAAATGGTAGCTCGATAGCACATAGTACTCACACTTGTTCTATGCAATTATATAATACAAAGGAGATTGAGTTTATACAAAGCAAATGTAGTCTTACAATCTTCAGCAGCTCCAACAGTATTTTCAAATGTTAATCAATTAGTTGTGGTTGTGGAGCAGGACCAGCATTGAGCCAGGCATTTTTATCAGCGATATAATCCCCCAACTTATAATATGCCCGGCTGCATAGTGTGCGTTTTATACAAACTTTGAATTTCGTCTCATTGAGTTGAAGTATGTGGGGAGGTATTTTATTGTAACATTTTAAACAGTACCCCATGAAAGATGAGTCTACTTTAGCCAGTCTGAAACCTGGTTGAACTAATAGGTCCCTATTTCTGGTACTATAATTATGTCTATCACCTCTTTTAGTAAAAAGATGTACATTTTTTCTTACGTACATGATGTTTTCATAGATATATTGACAAGGTACCGTCAAGATCTTAATAACCTTAAACAGTTCCCTTAGAGAATCGCGCCTGCGGAGATTATAAATGGCTCTGATGGCTCTTTTCTGCAGAATAAAAATAGAATCGACGTCTGCAGCCCGTCCCCAAAGTAAAATACCGTAAGACATGATACTATGAAAGTAACTAAAATAGACCAGCCTCGCGGTATCAACATCGGTATATTGACGGATTTTTCTGACAGCATATGCTGCTGAACTTAGCCGTCCCGCCAGAGATGTTAAATGAGAACCCCATTGTAGCCTCGAGTCAAGCGTGATCCCCAGGAAAACAGTTTTATCGACGAATTCTAGTTTCTCTTGATTCAATACTATCTCACAATCACTACTTTTGACATTAGGTAAAGAAAATCGTATACACTTAGTTTTTTTCCCATTTAATACTAAATTATTAGCAGTGAACCAATTATGGACCTGCATTAGGGCGTTATTAACATCGTCAAAATTTTTAGCACTTCTTTCTACCTTAAAAATTAAAGAAGTATCGTCAGCAAATAACACCATTTGTGGTTGATTTTTTAATAAATGGAGTAGATCATTAATATACACTAAAAAGAGGAAAGGACCCAATATCGAGCCTTGTGGAACTCCCATTTCTACTTTCAAACTAAGTGAATTGACACCATTTATTTGAACTTGCTGCTGCCTATCATTTAAATAAGATTTTACTAGACTGAGCGCAAGTATTCCAAGTCCATAATGCTCAAGTTTCAAGAGCAAGGTTTCGTGATCGACGCAATCAAATGCCTTGGAGAGGTCACAAAAGATTCCTATGGCGTCTTGGGTCTCTTCCCACGCCGTAAATATGTGTTTTAATAAGGTGACCCCGGCGTCAGTCGTACAACGTCCCTTGGTGAAACCATACTGTTGATTGTGTAAGATTTTATTGGTGTTAAAATGAAAGAGCATTTGATTAAGCATTACCTTTTCAAATACCTTGCTGAAAACTGGCAACACGGATACGGGTCTATAATTATTGGTGTCTTTACTGTCCCCGGATTTGAAAAGTGGTATTACCTTACTGTATTTCATTAAATCCGGGAAGACTCCTTGATCCACACACAAATTAAATATGAAGGCTAGGTAAGGCGCTATAGTGTCAATTATGGATGTACAGACTTTAATGGACATTCCCCAAAGATCTTCAGTCAATTTGATCTTGATTTGCTTAAAAGCTTTTATTACTGTTATGGGGTTAATATGCTTAAAGTTAAATTCAATCGGGCAGACCGAAACGTTCGCCCTTACTAAATCAAAAGCGAGCGTGGGCGAGGAATTTAAAGTGTCAGTAGTTTTAATTGGGATACTGGTAAAGAAATTTACAAATTCTTGAGCAACTTCTTTGCTATCGCAAATGAGACCACGTGTCGTCTCCAGTGTATAATCAGAATTATGCTTTTTGTTCCTGTTCGTTTCATTATTAATAATTTTCCAAACAGTCTTTATTTTATTGTCTGCTAATTTGACCTTGTTGCTAATGTATAAGGCTTTGGCTGCCTTACAAGTGTTCTTAAAAATTCTAGAGTAAGTAGCAACATACTTATTAAAAATTTCCGTGTTAATATAAGGCTTAAGGCCATATAGCTCAAAAAGTATTTCCCTACTTTTCCTAAGTCCTTTAGTAGCCCAGTCACTAAATAAAAACTTAGGGCTGATACTTTTAGTGTTCTTCTTAAAAGAATAATTGAACTCTGTTTGGACTACCGAAAAGAATTCTTTATACAAAATATTAACATTGTTCATTGTAAGGTTCTGATTACTTAACTTACAAATTAAACTGTTATTAAAATTATTTAAGTTAACAGATGTTATTGGTCTGGATTGTATCTGCAGTTTTTGTATTAGGATGTTGGACTCAAAAGTTACGGTTTGACCACTGTGATCGGAAGGGAGATAATTAACGATGGCTTTATCTAAATAGTCGCAGCAACAAAAAACATTATCAATGCATGTAGCTGTAGCTGTAGTTATTCGGGTTGGTTCTACAAACACATTTGACAAATTAAATGATTTAAACAAATTTAATAATCTACTGGTATTTGAATTATTTTCTAAAATATTAATGTTAAAGTCACCACAGATAATTACTGATTTATTGCCAGTTGCAAGTTTTGCCAAAACATCTTCCATTACTGACTCAAATATAGTGTAGTTTTGATAATTTGGGGGTCTGTAAACGCACACTATAATATGCTTATCTAGCTCAACACAAGACAGTTCAATGCTATGTTCAACCGATAGTTCAACTATGTCTTTACGTGTTTTAGATTTAATACATCTTTTAATTAGGATTAGTGAACCACCACGCAGCATTGATTTTCGGGTAAAACAACTGGCCACACTATAATTCTCATAATTAATTAACATTTCAGAATCTTTTAACCAATGCTCAGATATACAAACAATGTCAAACATTGTTTTTTCCAAAAACAATTCAATTTCCAATTGTTTCGAAGAAAAACCTTGAATATTTTGATGAAATAATTTCAAGGATTTCTGCTTAGCCCCTTTTTTACAATTATCTAGTTTAGTGCTAGAAAATACCTTTTTGTTATTTTGTATAACTACACTGTTATTGGTACCTTCTGTTGTCTTACAAACTAGTTTAAAATATTTGAGCTAATCACCTTAACATTAGTACTATTACTAATTGTGGTGCTAAATAAAGACTTCGACATACTAATTATGTCTGGGTTAATATTAAAAGCTAATAGCCTAGCTATTTGATGTCTAAAACTAATGGGCAGATACACAGTATCCCTAGTCGATATACACAGTATCCCTAGTCGATCCTCCTTTTGATTTTCCCGATTTAATTAAATAGAAATCGGTGATTTAAGGTGTAAATTATAATCTTGGTTCGGTCGGTGAAACAGAAACTTAACTTAAGAGTAGTTGGTAACCAAGTGTAGTTGGTAATAAAGAGTATTTAGCAACCAAGAGTAGTTGGTAACCAATAGTAGTTGGTAACGAAGTTTTGTTGGTAACCATGAGTAGTTGGTAACCAATAGTAGTTGGTAACGAAGTGTAGTTGGTAACCAAGAGTAGTTGGTAACCAATAGTAGTTGGTAACGAAGTGTACTTGGTAACCAAGAGTATTTAGCAACCAAGAGTTTTTGGTAACCAATAGTAGTTGGTAACGAAGTGTAGTTGGTAACCAAGAGTAGTTGCTAACCAATAGTAGTTGGTAACGAAGTGTAGTTGGTAACCAAGAGTATTTAGCAACCAAGAGTAGTTGGTAACCAATAGTAGTTGGTAACGAAGTGTAGTTGGTAACCAAGAGTAGTTGGTAACCAATAGTACCTAGTTGGTAACGAAGTGTAGTTGGTAACCAAGAGTAGTTGGCCGTTACATAACATCACGCCTGTATTAGCCGAGGGGTAGGAGATGGTGTACCTGTAGTGCACCCACATTTTGCCAGTTATGTGTAAGTCCCATGGTATAGAGGGCAAGCCTATAGCCATCAACAGGGCACAAATCCAGACTCCGGGTTGCTGAGAAATTCCTAATGGAAAACTCAATACAATAACACTATTGCCCGACCTGGGAATCGAACTTAGGACCTAAAGCTCAGTACCTGCGCTTGCGACCACAAGACCAACGAGGCAGTTGACCAGTAACAAATAAAATATTAACACCTAATCCTGTATTCCATTAAACATTCTTAGATGTTATTATCCACTTTCCGACAAAGGCTTTACAAACAACTGTAAATATTAAATTCCAATTTACTCTAGTGTTTCACTACATGTCATAAAGTTTACGCTTAACGATAGCAGTAGTAGTTTCGTAACCCATCTTTCCTATGAACACTTTAATGTCCATTTTTCTTCTCAACCGTCTTTCATTTAGACGGAGGTCCAACTTTTACACTCTCGACTGTTTGACTGATGTAAATAGAACTTAATTTTCAAAGTTCGATAAAAAAATCTAGACAAGTCCGTGTTGTTCTAATACAGAGCTTCCCCACATTGCGCCAATGAATATTTATCACGTTAAAGGATTTGTCCAGTGGTTATAAGAGGTTTTTTATTATTCACCCCAAGAAAAAGAGTCTTAATTTCTTTTAGAACTTCAGGAACGCTTATATTTAAATCAAAGTGAAAGTTCTTCCACTTGGAAACGCTTGGCAACAAATTAGTGTCAATCTGATTAAACTTTACTGCAACTCAGCTCCAGGTTGTTTAAAGTTTGTTTTTTCTTGTATTTAACAAACATTTGTTCTGTAAACTACAGCTCTTCCATTAGCAAGCTATTAGCAGGGATCACACAACTCAATTTCAAACTAGTATGGAAGTCATCTATCAACGGTTGACAGCTACAGGGTTCATAGGACGACACTTCGGTTAAGGGTCCCTGAAACTAATCACCGACGTGTACCGCTAAAAGGTCATGTCGAGAATATACCCCGAGGAACTAAATTAAGTCCTACTTGGTAACTGCTGACGAAATGGAATTTTCAAACCCTTAAGTGGACCCAAGATGGAAATGCCGATAATTGTTTTATGCATCAGTTAGTGCTATTGTTTGCAATAAAGCGATTTTCACCTTTGTTAATTTGCCAATTGTACTTGTATACCTGAAATATTTTTCTGCGGGTTGCTTTTAAAAGGTTTTTATATTGATTTAGTGTTATGTCTACAAAGCGGTTCTCTTTCAGTTTCTAAAGGTACGTTTACGTGTAGGGAAAGAAAACGTGTAGATAAAGTATTTATATGACAAAAGCTTTGAAGAATCAGGCTCTTGGGTTCTCTTCTTTGTGAACAAAGAATATTATATGGAAGTACAAGGTGTTATTAAATACACTTAAATGATAAGAATGCTTTTTAAAAAGCGTATAATGTTGTTATAGGTAACACAATCAGTTAGCAGATCTGTCTACGCAAATACTCGTACCTAAATGGATTGAATATTCGTGTGTAGACACGAATATTTTTGTAGGACCAGAACGAACACCATCAGATATCATATCATAACTGGGGTAATTTTAAAATGTAAATATAGTACTTCTCTCACGTTTTCAAATTTATTTAATAGGAAGCAATATTTATATGATCATTTCAACTGACAGGAAACATTTCTATTCCCGCGCAAATGTTAAAATGGCGGACATGTTTTGTGTTGACCTGTCAATGTCACTTTTCACGATACATTTTACATTTAAATTTGCCAGTACTGATTTGAGGTACTTTGTGAGTAATATAGTCGAGGGGTGAAAGGCTATTTGTTTGAAGCGACATTTTACGAACTTTACAGGAGAGCCATTTAAAGATTCAAAATTTGGAAAAAAAATCGTTATGAAAAAACTACTGCTCTTACTTTAATGGGGATCGCAAAACTTCATTGCAAAAAAATCCCTTAATGTTTTTGTATAATTTTCAATAAAAAAACAGTTATGAGTTCCAAGATAAATGTCGCTTAATACAAAATGATCTGTATCGCCTTATTTTTAGAGTAAGGAAAAATGATTCAACTTCCAACATTGTCACTAATCAGCAGCAGGCAAAATGGTTTATGTGACTTTACAGTACTTATGCAGGAGAAAGCAAAATGATTGAATCGACGTTACTCAATAATAATAGGAATAGGCTATTTTGTTTAACTACCAATTGGGTTTTATTAACGATACAGGCAAGTTGGCTTAAGCAACGATGAACATAATGAGTTGTTTGATGTCTCAGGTTTTGAAAGGATTTTATATAACTTGGTTGTTGATACAAGATAATAATGACAGATTTATAGTAAGTTTTAAGAGGTTGTAGTATTGAAATGGGTGAATAATTACTATAATTATCAGGAATGAAAAAAAAGTTGTGTTAATTAGATTTTTTTATTACTTATATTTTACTTAATTAACAATCAGTCTTAATGAGATCGTAAGTTTAATCAAAATCACAACACAAATAATGTTTGAAGCTCCAAACATAGTGCAAAACAGTTGCAGTGAAAAGGGTTGAACCGACATGTCTTAATGAATTTGGCTGACGGCAAATTGGTTGAAGCGACATTGCATAGTGTAAGTAGTCGTAAGCAAAATGTATGAAGAGACTTTTCATCTAAAGTTAGCTATATCGAAAAACGATTGATCTGCCATCGAACTGAAATTTTAGGACGAGAATAACGGCTTATGCTTCGATTCTCTGTTTTTGTGTACAGCTTAAATGAAATACTAAAAAAATATGGCAAATTTGATGTCGGATCATACATCATGTTTGAGAAATTTGCACTAAAATTGCATTGTTTTAAGCGCCATAAAAGTGCTCAGAATTGTACGAAACCCGGCTCAGCCGACGCAGAAAAATTCGCTGAATCCGAATATGTATATAAGTCAATATCGTCTAAAATGTCGCTTCAAACAAATAGCCTTTCACCCCTCGGTATGATTAATGATCGAAAGTATGGTGAAATAATGATCAAATAAAACTAATTTAACGACTTTATACAAATGAAAATGTATCGATTTTTATAAATAGTTAAGAACGTCATTTAAAATTTATTTTCATTTATTCAAAAAAGTCATTTAATTCTAGATAATTAAATGAACACACGAATAAAACCGGACAAGTGCGAGTTGAATTCGCATAGAGAGGAATCAGTACGATGAATATTTTATCCGCCAAAAACATTTCATGTAATGTAGAGCCAAGCCCCTAACTATACAAGGGTTAGTTCTACAAACCTTACATCTTGGTCAAATGTACGGTTTGGCCGTTTCACGACACTCCTATGGGCTTATGGTAAGAAATTAAGTCACTGGTCTTTAATGTTGTGTCCGGCAATAGCTCAATGGAACGGTCAAGCCATCCATTCTGATCAAGGTATAAGGTTTGTGGAGTTAGGGCTTGTAGAGTTAGAGCCTTGGCTTTTATAAACAAAAAAAAAAGCAGTTACTTTCTTCATAGCCAATGAAAAAGAGTTTCTTCTTCGTTGTGTATGTACATGCTAATCTAGCTTTCATAAAAAAATGATGTAGGTATACCTATTATCCGTAAGAAATACAGACTTGCACTAAAAATTTGTGTGCTTTATAAGTCTGCTAACCTTAGAACCTTAGACCTTGTTAACCTGAGTATTTGAGTCCTGAAGCATTATCGAGGCAGAAGCCTATGCCAGAAGGGTATGAAAATACGACGAATCACTTTGAGACAAGGTAGGTAGTGCCCATGCTTTTTTTTGGTTTTGGCTCGTCTTGGCGGGGGTACCACCATGCCCCCAGATCCCAAGTACAAACTTGACATTGTAATTGAAAAATATGATCTACCATACATTCCAATTGCATTTGTAAGTTTGTACGCACAATATTGAAAGATTTACCTTGTTATTTTAAGATCTTAGACTTCTTATAGGCTTTCCTGTATTCTGTAAGCAAAGAACTAATTTCAATATTTTTTTCAACATTTTTAGTTCAGTACTTTCGGAGATGATGGGAGGGAATGGTCAATTTATATTTATTTTCTTAAAAAACTTCAAAACTGTTTTTTTTTAAGTATACAAAATATATGTTTGATTCAGTAACGTTACACGTCCGTGTTTGGATGCCAAGAATTCATATGTGTACCAAATTTTAACTTAATCAGTCCAGTAGATTCGGAGCAAATTGGCTGCGTCAGACGGACAGACAGACAGACACACGAGAGATCCTATAAGGGTTCCGTTTTTCATTAGGACGTACGGAACCCTAAAAAAGCTCTTAGTTTTTCATCAATCGTGGAATGAATATTTAAAATTCTAAGTTCTACGTTTTCTTAAAGTATATTTTTCGTAACCCTAGTGACGGTGTAAGATTTTTAACCAATTAAAACTCGATCAAATATTGGAAATTGGAAGCGCGCGTCGTTTATTCAACGAAACGATTTTCATACTTGATTGATGGTTCTTTGGAGTAAAAATATTGCCGCGAATTGACAAATTTGCTTAACTCGTTTAATGCGGTTTTTCTTTACTGTATATTTTAAATTGTATTGCATATAACGGTTATGTATATATGCGCAAAAGTTACCAGTCAACGCTAATTTTGACATTTCCCTTGCACAGCACCTAGGCTGTGTTTATATGGTCTGTGCACGGCACATACCAGCGAAAGGGACATAAGTACGTACCTTAATAGGTACGTAATTATGTCCCTTTCACTTGAATTGATAATTCAATTCAATTAATTTTCTGTTTTATGATTTGTTTATACAATGACACGTATTATTTGGTCAATCAGTTCTACTATTTAGACCCAAATATAATATTTCCATGGACCACATCATCTAATTATTAACAGTAATTAATTAATTATAATAAAATAATTTTATTCACAAAAACTTCTTGTTAATAAAGTAACAAACTATTAAAATAAAAATAAATTAACTTAATCTAAGTAAAACTATTAACAAATTAGAATAAGGCGTCGAAAAATTCTTCCGCATCGCTGTCGACTGGTAATGTACCCAAAAGGCTGGCGGCATTGCCACGTTGTATGGCAATGCTTCGCCTCTGGCCAAGGTAAAAGCCAGCCCTTGAGTCACGGCAAGTGTCAACCAACCGTTTGGAGATTTCGTTGAACAAACCGTGAGCACTTGGACCCCACGGCCTGAGGGATTCAAGTTCAACCCAAACGGCTCAAAAATATAATTGCCCGTAAGGTTATTATACTTTCAACGCTTGAGATTTTCCGCAGCAGCAGCGCCAGCACAGCACGCCGAGCCAGGAAGATGGGATGGCGCAAGAGTATCAACACACGTTGCGTCCCACACTAAAGGCCTACCCACCTTCCAAGGAAATAAAGACATGCCGTCCAGTCTCTTGCCATCGTCGTGTGACAAGCCATTAGGTTCTAATACAGCTGGAACGCCGACGGTGACAAGAGCTCGTCGGATGATGTCATTTATGTTCGCGTGCCGAGCTAAGCGGCCCGCACTCGGCTGCAAGACAGGCCGTGGTGTCCGAGGGTATAGACAATCCAAAGACCCGACTCCCACTTACCCGCAGCCATCAACAACTATGTTGGGGTCAGCTTCCAGTCTGACCGGATGCAGATGAATACCGTTATTTTACATGGAGTGACTGCCTATCTATCCTCCGAAACCCAGTTACTGGGTAACATGATACCCCTTGGAAAGACTGGTTGAATATACATTGAACCGTCAAAGGAAGGAAAATTAACGGATTAATTATTGGTCATCACAAATTTGTTGTTATTTATAGACAGACGGACACCTCTGTCAAACGTCTCGATAATTTATAATCTAAGAGGATGAGGATAGAAAAATCACGGGTGTTTCGTTCAATTATCAATTTATAACAAATGCTAATAATATATTTTGTTACCTTTAATAGTGCAAATATTTTTTTGTACTAAAGCAATATTTTTATTCGTAATTCACAACATTTCATTGTAAATAATTTTTTAATACTCCCGAAGAAACGTAATAATCTGATAATAAACCTGGCTGACATTATCTTTTCATTATAATTTTCCTTATCGGCTTAATTTCAGTAGGGACCTACAGTTTTATAATTATACAAATTCAAACTAACTTGTTAACTATGTCATACAGGCATGACATGTTATTACAATCGCTTTTAATGGAATTAACTCAACCCCCACACTACTTCTGCACTACTCACTGTATTTAATGCATTCGCTTGGAATTGTATTCGGATTCAATTTAAAGTTTTATTCGAAAATGTATTCCGTTATGCAAATTGATTTAACTTTCTATTTTTCTGGAACTGCTGCATCAAACTGGAGCAGAATTTTATTGTATTGAAGACAGATCACCTCTACAATTTGGTTACATTTGAAATTTCCCGATTTACGTAAATTTTTTTACCATAAGCAAATGTCTTACATTGAAATTACACATTTAGTTAAACATTCGTAATGGAATTGGAGTATTAAAAGTGCCAAAGTTCATTAAAATGGCGCAATGATGTAATTTAACGTTTCAATAATTTATTCAGTTAACACAGTTCGGTACGCGCAACTTGCTACTATTAATAAATTAATATCCATTCTCCGTTTCAGAGGGCTTTGACGAAATTTAAAACTTTTCAACAGTAAGTTGCCCAACAAATTACGGTGTTATTTGTCCAAAAACGGTTTTACTCTACTTCGCCAGAAATTGGGCTTTGTAAAGGTGCCTCCGAAATTTCATTTTGACAATAAATTGTTGCAGTTGACTGGTTTTTTCATTAAAACCTAAATATTTAATGGCTAGTCTTTTTCATGTCTTGTTATGTACTCCTTCGCTGACGAACAATAAACAAATAATGAAACATTTTGAAATAATTTTGATTCGCATCGGAATGTAGGGTTCTAGGTTAACGTACCTATTAGTAACTTTAATTCACATTTCAAAGGAACAACTATGTTACACCTAGCCGCCTTTTAATTATTTCAGTTGCATGAACTCAATGGTGACTTGTGTGCGTGAAAAATTACACCAACAACATTCGTGTAAGTTCTAAAAGTAAAATAGCGTGTTTATTTTCATGTCCACATTGTTATACGAAAACTTATTACATTTACGAAAAATAAAGCAGGTTTCAGTAAGGCCCCTGTGGTTCAAAGCTGACATAATGTTTCTGTACGTAAAGATATTAGCTTCATATTTATAGCGGTGTCTTGGGATTTGAAGCTGGGTAAGCGCTGTATTTTTTTGCAATATGAAAATGGGGGTTTCTGAAAAACGAGCGTTTTCCTTTAAATATTCTTTGCTAAAATAATATAATAATTGTTGGTGTTCTCCAATTTTCTTTTATAGTGGATTGTAAAGTAGCAAAGCTTTCCGCATAATTACATGAGAGCGGTAGTTTGAGAGAGGCTTCGCGACGTCGACGTCGCATCGTCTAGTGCCTAAACTACCCCCCCAGTATCACTTATGCAGGAGTCATCCAATTAAGCATGTGCCGACGAGTGTGCCTGCCTGATAGCGCCATGCTTGTGACCTATCTACATATTATATGCTACACTAATTAACCCCATTTTCAAGCATGGTTATGCATGCCAAAATATGAATCTTGCGAGTTTTGACCTCTTTTGAAGGCGCTCCTTTTAAAACCGTCAGGTAATTTCGGTGAGTGGGTGTGTTTTCTTTTAAGGAAGAGTAACATGTAACGAGGTCAATGACTTCTAAGTTCTACGCTTTAAATACGTGATTAGGAAGAGGTGAAAGAACAATTGAATGTTAGAAATACTTTCACGGTCTGATAATAGACCTTTTTTTATTTTTTTGAGGTTGGGAAATCATCAAATAACTGCTCCCGCTCTGGGCAGAGTGGGAGGGCGTGTCAGACTCTTACTGACTAAAACCCACCCGTGTTCCTTCAGTTGCCTGTGCCAGGGGCCACGGTATCCCTCTCGGACTTTTCCACAACCCTAGCAGGCATCGGTCCTAGCAGACCCCGTCATTGGTGCTGACATCTCTTTAAAGCGCGCGTGGAACACAACGCGCCGTCGACCCGGGCCTGGTCCTTATCGAACGGCGAGCTGCCCATTGCTCGCCGTTCGCAAGCCCACGCCTACGGTGGCCGGGAATCGGCCTGTGATTCCCGACGAATAATAGACCCTAAAATGTTCTTACTAAATGAATACAATCTAAGTTTTTAGCGATGTAAACCGATGAAAAACATAGTAGGTAAACCCATATTTTAAGGTAAATAAAATAATAGTTGTATTTTTACTGTGTCAATAATATTCCTTTCATGTAAACATAGAGATTGTAGCCGAAAACCGATAGGTATTTACTTATTCATAACATTTCATTTGTTGTGAACGATATTTTTATTACGTGAAGGTTTAACAGTGTTATTTAATATTGTATTTGATATTCCTTTAATTTATTCACAAAAACTTCTTATACTAAGTAAACTTACTAGTAACTTAGTACTTATAAACTACTTATCTTTAATATTGTGAGTTTGGATTTTGAAACTTTTGTATTAATTATACATTATTATTGACTTAAACGTAAATATAATTGAAGGCAAACTCCTACACTAAGCTCATAAATAACTGGCAAGGTTTGATCCTGAATATTTTATTAGGTTCTATTCTACTTATAGTCTTGTCTACATTTATTTATTTATTATTAGGCTTTCCAACAATGAAAACTTACTTTATAAATTTGTACATTGCAAACTTAAGTCTAACTGTAACTTAAGTATTTCTGTAAGCGCCTCATCACTTACAGAAAAGCACAGCGTGCACTAGATTAGATAATTACACAAATAATTAATTAAAACAAGTAATACAGTATGAAAAAAAAACTAAAAAACTATACATTAAAAGCTAAATTGATTACATTGAATTAAATTAAATTAAAATTAAATAACATAGATTAAATTAAATTAGAATAGATTTTATTTTTTTATATAAGATTAGGTAAACATTTGATAATGTTAGTTAAAGACTAGAGATACACATTAAATGGCAAGCGCGACTTTTTTAATTCTAGTATTTTTTTTTACATTGATTTAATGGGGTAAACCATTGATTTGACCTCGACGTACCCTTTTAAATCATTACAAATAAAAGTCTGTTTCATTCTTTTATACTTATTAGGTGAAGTACCTACACACAAGAGAGTAATGTTGCAGCGTTGAAATATGTGAAAATCTATAGTATCTAGTTAACTACTTTTTAGCAACAATAGCTATAACGACACGCCTGTATTTTTCGAAGGATTAGCCGGAGGTGTTTGACGTCCAAAAAGTGCTGATGCTCAGCCTAGTTTAAATAAATGACATTTTATTTTATTTGGTGTACATAAAGTACACATATATCTTGCCAGTTGTGTTAAAGTCCCATGTAGATATTAGGGGGCGAGCCTATTGCCACCGAGCTGGTACAATATCCAGATTGATGTTACTGAGAAATCCTGATGGAATGTATGAAAAAGGTACTCTTTTATTATTTTAAAATCAAAGCAGCAGTTGAAGTTCAATGGAATGTTATTAATATTAAATTATAGATCGATACGTACTGGACGTGAGGTAGGACGTTGCTGCGTACTTTTTTTTATTAAATATGAGCAAGAATGATTAGACCGACCTTAATTACTTTGCCATCAGTTGTCGCGTAGGGCTCTAGTCTAGATTATTATTGGTTTCATTTCATAGGTTGATCGTCATTACAGCTACATTGTAGGTCAACTCAGTCTATCGCAGTCTACCTCAGGGGACATAGGCCTCTCCCAGGTTGCGCCACAACACAATACACACACACAGTTAAAGAACAAACAATTTATGTAAAGTCAAGGAATAAATACGTTATGCACCTTACGGTTAATTTTTACTTTTAATGTCGTAGTAATAGCACGGAGTTTAGAGTGTAGCGGTATCTATATCGCCATATGCGAAACACGCATCACACTGACGTCACGCAAAATCCTGCATCGCGCAAGCAGAGTTTACCGCGCAACTAGCATATATACAACGACCCGACATCAATCGTTGGGCAGTTGCGACACGACAGACGGACGGACGGTTGCAGACGGGGAGCGAACTTTACACCCTGTTCCTCATACTTCTATACGGCGGTTGGCGGTGTGATACTCCCGTGCCTCGCGCCTGATCTCTCTCCGGTTGTGTCGGATTGCGTGCCGTTCCGTCAGACTATGAGAGTGAGCGGAGAGAGAGTGCAACTATGTATGCGCAACCTTGTGCACTATAATATCTCCCGCGCCTAAGGCTAGTCCCTGTTGAGATTGGCCGCCATGCCGAAATACGGTCGGTACCATAATATGCAAAGTAATTAACATTAAAAAACAAAGAAACACGAAACATTAAATTAAATTATTGACCATATTGCGATACAACTCATTAGTAAGACATTGTTATAAGTAGATTATGTCAAAATAGAGAGAAAGAATAATAGAGACGAACGACGAGAAGACGCTCTACAAAATCGAAGTTTTCCTAAAACTCAATGTGCTATATTTACGAACGAGTAGGTATATATTCTGTAGGTACTGTATAATTACAGTGATGCCTCGCGTACGTCCTCACACCACGTGAAACCCTTTACATGGAAGAGTGACTTAATTGAGGATTAAGAATTATATCCCTTTTGTTACTCATGGAAAATTGAAAAAACGTTGTGGAAATTACATTTTCGAATTTGCTTTATGTGTCGGTAAATACATTTATTAGTTAAAACAGATGGATTTCAATTAAAAGTAGCTGTCATCAATCTGAAATTGGGCATACCTGCTATAAAAGTACGGCCTTAAAGCCTTAAGTTAAGCTATAAAAGTACGGCCTTGAGTTCTACTCATCATGTTTGAGAATACAGTTTGTGATCACAGAAAATTGTAAATGCTACTGTTTATTCTCTTTAGTCTTCAGAACTTCAAAGAGAAGATACAGAAGTCAGTAGCTTAAGGATTGCCTTAAACTCCCGTCTATAATTTTCGCTAAACCTTGGTATACCAACTTGTTCCATTTCTGCCTCAATATTAATGCTGTAAATATGCATGCAACTTAGACTGAGAGCCATTTTGTACACTTTAACTTCCCCTGTCAGGTTACTAACTACTTCTGTGTATCTCTTCCACCTAGAACGAGTTATAAATGTTTAATCCTATTCAAAAGCTATAAATTGTACCGAAGAGATTAAATAAAAATTTCAAATAAAATTCAAACGTGCGCTTTGACTCAAAGATCAGATTGTAAGTAGGTACGTTTAGAGTCGTAGTTAAGCCTGTAGTATAGAGCCGAGCAATTTAAAAAGGAAAAAGACGCTGGTGGTTTTTAAAAAGCGCGAGATTGCGCCCACCGTCCCATTTCCGTAGGAACTAGGCGACTGGCGATGGCTTCGGGCAAAACTACCACAAAGCGATTCTGATAATACTAAATCTTTGCCGTAAACGCTCGTTTACAATAAAATAGAAGTTTGATTTTTGCAGGATTCATAAATATGATTTTTCAAATCCATGCGTTCGTTTTGATAAAAGAGAAATGATTTTATGGGAAATGAAATAGCAGTTTTGTTCAATAGAAAACATCGTATTTCGTAACCTAAGTGGTTACGGGCCTTTAAACTTATCTACAGAGTTCGTTGTTAAATGATATCTCAGTAAGATCTGAGAAAGTAAATGGTACAATAAATAATGGGAAATATTTAAGTGATCCTCTAAAAACTTATTACCCTTCTGATGAAGCACACTTAAAAAAAATAATTGAGCCTCTTTTTAAGTTTCTGGCCTTTCTGACAGTTGGCCACAGTAACTAAGCTAGGGTACCCCGACCAAACGGGTTATGTTAGGTTAGAGCGAGCGATGTCCTACCGCACGCGAGCCGAGCGAGTGAAGCGAGCGGTGCCGTAGCGGTCGGCGACCGCTGTATCGAAGTTGGTCACAGTTACTTGGCTATTCAGTACTTTTACGACTCCAAAATATGAATTATTTATGGTTCACAAAAAGAGGCACAATTATTATATTCGAGTGCTCAATAAAATTTTTAGGAGCGCAAAATAGGAACTATTAGAGTTTCAATTAAGATGCCATCATTAATTAAATACTACTATTTCCCACTGACAAACGGAACTTTTATTTTAAAAACTTTGCCAATATTCAAATAAGTCTTTGTCAATTTGCACGCGAATTTGTAAGCGTGATTTCTTTACCGCTACCAAAACGTAATACATGGTACGCTAGCGAAAATGTTTTCTAATATATTATCCATTCGTGACCTATACAATTTGTGTTTTATTTACATGCAGAGATACACATGTATGTAAACCTGAAATTTCTCGGAATTTGATGGTTTCAACGGAATATTATTATTTTATTATAAAATATTTTGTAGGCAGTGCATAAAAAAAGTAAAATAAGGCGTGTTATTTCAGGCATTTTAGGTAAAATAAAAAGCTGTTTTAACGAACTATTTTAAACTAGAAATAAGTACTAAGACAGTACTCTACTATTACAAAGATTTATGTTGATGACAGGGATGCTAAGTCTAAAGACTGAGCTTCTTCGATGTCAAATTGGAATGAAGATTTTATTCATTTGATTAGTAGAATTTATGCTAGAAAGAAATAGTCCATTTTCTAAGTAGGTAGTAGATATTAGCCATGAGAACCCATAATTATAATGTAAATACCTATAATAGTTATTTTCCATTTTGATAAAACGCGTCAGTAAAAGCCAAAAGATAAATCAAAACCGTCAACCTACCGAATAGTCTCTAAATCTGGAACACAAATTTTTTAAAGCCATTTTAAAGTAGTTAAACAACCTACCTATGATTTTATGATAAGATCATTAATTATTGTTGTAAATCGCAGTACTGGCCGTTATTACGAGCAATCGATAACCAACTAAGTTTAAAAATGGTGACGGTCATTCAACTCGGCAGCATGTCGTGTCTGTCGGACGATAGTACGTTGGACAAATATTCATATCACCGTGAAATCGTTTACATTGCTCGTTATTGATCTAGTGCTATGGTTACTTTGCAATTCTGCTTGAAATATAAATCAGTTATTGTTTGTCTTAGGTTTTTCTTTTTAGTAACGTCATGAAAATAATGTATTTCGTGGTGGCTTGTGTATTGGATCATTAAGTTCCCTTCAAAATGGTTGAGCAGAATGGTGCTGATCTATACGTCATGTTCGTGAACGGGCGACGTCAGTAGGCACTGGTCGTTTCTTAGCTGCCACGGCTTATTTTAATTCCTGAATTGTTTTTGTCTTTTTTTATTACGGACGCTTTTAACGTGGACGTCTTTCTACATCGTTCTCACAAGTATAATTTCAACATGAATGATGTAACCACTTTTTTGTAACAATATTTTGAATTAAAAGAGTGTCCATGGAGTTTCTTGCCCGTTCTTCTCCATAGGTACCTACTACGTTTTGGAATGGGCAACTAGCTTCATCTTTCTGGCTGACCAACCCCTTGACAATTCAAAAGTGCCTGTAATTGGTTTATTTGAACTAAATGCTTTGAGTTTGAGATTTCTTCATCATCCTCATCATCTCCCTAGCCTTCTCCCAAATTCGTTGGGGCCGCCTTCCAGTCTTATCGAATGCATCTGAATACCAGTATTTTACATGGAGCTGACCTCCACAACCCAGTTACTAGGTAGGTAGGTAATACGATACCCTTTCGTAAGACTGGTTGTCAGACTTTAGGGCTTCTGACGACCCGTAACGACTATTAAAGATCCACGAATGACAGCCGGGACCAATGGCTTAACGTGCTTTCTGAGGCACGGAGGGTTCTTGGTATATAAAGATGGTTACCTATCCGCGGACCAACCGCAGCAAGCGTAGCTCAACCTGATCGATCAATTATTGCTTAGCCATAAGTCCCTCCAAAATAATGTATTTCTTATCGTCTACATCACTTCACACTAACAGACAAAGCACAGCCTAATCGATTGCCAGGGTCGCGGGAAAGTTGCCAGGGTTGCGGGAAAGTTGCCAGGGTCGCTGGAAAGTGCCGGGTTTGCGGGAAAGTTGTCAGGGTTGCGAGAAAGTGTCAGGGTTGCGGGAAAGGTGCCAGGGTTGCGGGAAAGTGCCAGGGTTGCGGGAAAGTTGCCAGGGTTGCAGGAAAGTACCAGGGTTGCGGGAAAGTTTCCAGGGTCGCGGGAAAGTTGCCAGGGTTGCAGGAAAGTACCAGGGTTGCGGGAAAGTTTCCAGGGTCGCGGGAAAGTTGCCTGCGTTGAGGGAAAATTGCCAGGGTCGCGGGAAAGTCTGAAAAGGTTACCTTGGCTCCTGGCACAGGCAACTGAAGGAACACGGGTGGGTTTTAGTCAGTAAGAGTCTGACACGGGAGAAGTTATTTGATGACTTCCCATCCAAAAAAATAAACCGATGGATCTAGGAGCGTGAAATTTTGCACAAGATTTCCTTATAATATGACGACGACGCGGCGACGGGGAGAACAAGGAAATTTGTTTTTTTTTTGATAATCATCTGCTAATTGTGGTTTTAAATAGAGGGATGGAGGATATAGGTGGAAGTTTGAATAGAAGTTCTTTAATTACGCTGCTGAGAAATCCCATCGGGTACACGGCTTGTTCGGCATTAATCAGCGATTATGACAACGTTATTACTGCGATAACCAATCAACTGCCGAGCAGTGATTATAATCATGACTCGATTCCCTCACAGTCCTCTGCCTGCAGTGATTTTTCGAACATTAGACACGAAACAGCACGAAAGCGCGAATTAAACGTAATTTAAATTCGATTGATTTTTGAATTGGAAATAAGTTCTCGTTTTAAACACATACTATTTATTTAGTTGGTAGACTCCTCATGCTCATCCCGAGATTATTATTTATTTAATATAATATTACATCACCCACGCCTTTGTTATTTGAAAAGACAGACACACACACCAGTGTCAGTACACCCACATTTCACCTGTTATATTTTGGGGGCGAACCCAATTAACCGCGCCGTAGAATGATCGTGTGACCTTGTATATGACACGGTCCTATAGTATACGGCGACTGCGCCGTACCATAGTGCCACTGTGTCCAACCGTGCCAACAAACTTCCATAGTGATCCATTGGATACAACACTGACGACTGTGCCTACACACGGCGAGTAAACCGGCACGAAAAACGTGTGTGTACAAAAGGCCTAAAGGTGAGATCATTCCTGGAACACTTCTCCTAACCTAACCTAACATTCGTCTTACTGCATTGAAGCCAATTCTAGATGTGACTGGCTTAAACTACGAACGATTTCATCAGATTATACAATAAAGGGACCGCAAATTAATTTCTCCTAGCACCACCCACGAACTGTAATCGAAGCGACAATGGCGAATGGCCTAACAATTATTAATTATGTATACGTAACTTTCAGCCCATAGGTACCCCCTGGCGGAAAAAGGACATGTATGGTGGAAAATATGTTTATGTATGGTGTTAGTTTAGTTTAAATATTAAAGGTTATATTGTCTCTCTGTCATATTGTAAATGCAAACGAGTTTGGCACTTTTGACTTTTACGTTAGTCGAATAGTTCCGGAGAATGTACCTCTGTTAAAAAAATACCTTTTGCAATAATTTTAACAAACATTTATTTCTTACTATGAAAAAAATACATACAAATGCATAGGTAGGTACGTATTAACCCAGATTTTACGATAGTTTTTATTTTAAAACGATTGGTGTTTCTTTTTTACGGGTAGCAAATACTGCTGAAAACAACGCACCAATAAATAACCCTTAACATCGAAACATCCAAAAAGTCATGAAAATACTACTGTAAAGTTTCAGTAACTATAATGCAATATGAAATACTGAAATGTCCAAGTTGACAAAACGTTCGTCAACGGTGAAAAGTGAAATAGAATTTACTTTGTAAGGCTCTTGTTTGATTTTCGCGAAGTATCCGGACAAACCAGGCTGACCCAGTGAGAGACATCATATCAAAGATTTTATCACTGAAATGAGTTTTTGTTGGTTCAGAAAAGAGCTGTAGAAATAAAATACTAGAGGTTTTATTTATTTATTGTGACGTTTTTCTCCACCTCTATAAAGACTAACCTACAGTTAAGCCAGATATGGAATGCGGTTCGGTATTCATCGTGTTTCCGAATACGCACGAACGTCGCGCCACAAAGTAAAATATTATAGGTACATAATACCGATAATTTCAAAGCGCATACTTTTCTTGGGATATCTGTATGTACTTAAAGAGGTAGGTATGAGGAACAGGGTGTAAAGTTCACTCATACCCATTGTAAAGGAAGGTTCCTCTGAACAGACGGCTGTTGTGTCTGGTGAGCAACGGCCCAACGATTGATGTCGGGTCGTTGTATTAAGGCTAGTTGCGCGGCAAACTCTGCTTGCGCGATGCAGGATTTTGCGTGACGTCAGTATGAACCACGCACGAGTTCACATGTGGCGATGTAGATACCGCTACATACTTATGTATGCATATATTTAAGAAAAAAAAAACTAGTTTAATGCATTAATGAACAGTCATTTAAAAACAGTTTTCCTACTACAGTAGACAGTAAGTTTCCCATCTTGAAGCAGTTTTTTTCGACTCAAATCCTAATCTGTTAAATTTTTTTTTGGTTACCTACCTTTCTATCCAAAATATCGAACGTAGTACTTATAGCCTGTTTTAATTACGTTTTTTTTTCCTAGGTTTAATCTACTCACTTTCGCATTTGTAGAGTATACAATTAAGCTTATTAAGTACCTTACTTACTTACTAAGGGCGACTAGAATCAATTCTATTTAAATGTAAATGTTGACGTTCAAAAGTACCTTTTATGTGCCTATTTGAAATAAATGCTTTGACTTTGACTTTACTGCAAGATTAGGTGGATACATACGTATCCACTGCTATTACACAATGGACCACCATTGTTCATTGAGCTAATGCTCACTGCAGCAAATGTGATGTGTGAATTGAAATTCAGAGCTTAGTTTATTAGTTTAGGCAATCCTGTGTACAGTTCTAAGGAAACATGGAAGCTTGTCTTTACCGCTTTCGGTATTGTGTTGGTATAATAGTTGATCGGATCAGACATGTACGGACGTTAGAATACTCGTATGTACCTACCTACCTACAGATACTCGCACTGGAACGCCATACGGCAATTATACCTGTGACGCATTAAGAGCGTTTATACCTTATGAGTGGCAACGTAGCAATTTAGTGTCATATTTCGTGGTTTTCAATTTTTATCATATAATCGAAGCTATATTTAAAAAATCTGTTTAATTAACTTTTTAGAATTACGTGAAAGTGTTTAAACAGTAAGTAACCGTAATGCTTACAGTTATTTTACAATGAAAATAACGCCCTGCAAGTTTCCAATGTATTATTTGCTTATAAATAGAACTGTAAACGCAACGATTTCTTACCTTTTACACAGTTTTCACATAATTCTAAAAAGTTAATTAAACAGATTTTTAAAATATAGCTCCGATTAAATGATAAAAATTGAAAACCACGAAATATGACACTAAATTGCGACGTTGCCACTCATAAGGTATAAGCGCTCTTAATATAGCAAAGAAAAGGGGGTAAATTAAAGGGTCGGCCTCACTGGTGGCGGCATGGCAATTTTATTGTCATACATATAAGTTATATTATTTCTATTCGTCACATAAAAATCCCTTGCCGTGCCGCCACCAGTGAGGCCGGCCCTTTTATTTACCCCCTTTTCTTTGCTATATCAATGCGTCACAGAAATAATTGCCGTATGGCGTTCCAGTGCGAGTATCTATAGGTAGGTAGGTAGGTATATATTATAAATTAAAGTCGCTTTTTGTGTCTGTCTGTCTGACCGCATACTACTTCTAAATTACGCAACGGATTGTGATGCGGTTTTCATCATCATTAAGATAATTTATTTAGGTAAAGAAATAGTTTTTATAGGAATCTCGATGTTTTGTCAAGTCGTAGAAACCATGCGAAGCAGACGCAGGTCGTTAGTAAATAAATAAATAAGCATTTTTGTATTTACTTCTAAACGGTTCTATAAGCAAGCATTAACAACATGTAAAATACTTGAACAACTGCAATATTTATTACGGGGATTCCAAATGCTAATGTACAAACTTAAGTACTTAGCAGTTTATCATACTAATTGCTTGCAAAGACCAATTACAGACACCTGGGCCTCAGTTTAAATAGAAACATAAAGAAATACGTATTTATTTTTCTTTACTCGGAAAACTTAGGTAAGTACAGAAAACTTACAATATTCGTAAAAAATACAAAATTTAAGGGTAGGTACCTATTTATAAGTTATGTAGGTAAACGTAATTTAACTTATGTAGCTTTTCTTCGTAACAGTATATTTTATTTATCTTTACTATATTTTACGAGCACAAACAGCTATCAAAGTTGTTTGGTCTCCCGAGACACACAATCACTCTCGCTACGAAAGTAAATAAGTGACATAGCCGATTGATATAGACAATTCGTCTTACACACGTGGGGCATAAGGAAATACAGCTTTCATCGATAAAGAAAATAGAACACACTTGGAAAAAATAATAAAAGTATAGTGAAAAAATCAAAATCAAAAGTCATTTATTCAAACTAGGCTGAGAATCAGCACTTTATGAACGTCAAATTTACATAAGACAGTCCCTCAAAACGCCCGCCCTTCACCACTTCCTAGTGCTTTAGCTGGGTAGAAGAAGTGGCGCAACAAACTCCCCAGCAGCACTGCTGTCTGTTCAGTTAGAAGAACTGGATTCTATATAGTAATAAGTAATTAACATTACGAAACACAAAACATTGGATAAAATTATTTGCCATATGTCAGCTACGCCAATATTGAAAACTATACTCAAGCAACAAATAAAAAAAAAAAAAAAAAAACAAATGAATAATAATAAAAAAACGTAAACAGCACTTAATACATATTAGAAACCTCCAGGCATAAAGGGCGTGCCCGCTTACATTTTCAATGAAAGGCTGTGAGTGATACCTACTTAAATTACACCTTACTCATTTTTTATAAAATAAGCTGAATCTTAAAGTGCAGCAAATATAATTTAATAAAAAAATTATAAAAAAACGGCCAAGTGCGAGTCGGACTCGCACACGAAGGGTTATGTACCACCTTTTCTTTTATTTTTTTATTATTGTGGTTACACCCTCTGTGAAAATTTAAAGTGTCTACCTATTATGATTCAAAATATACAGCCCTATGACGGACGGACGGATAGTGAAGCCTTAGTAATAGGGCCCGCTGGGCCCTTTGGGTACGGAACCCAAAAAAAAAAACACTTTCATAATTATTTAAACGTAATTCAGAGTTTACGTGCTGTAAAGTGGTTTATCAAAAAAGTCGCCAGTATATTAAAATTTAATGAATTATTCAATTATACAAACTATAGCAAACACGAACACAAAACAACAATACCTTGGTACTTAGTGTTGTTATACCGAAATGGTGAGACAATAACAGGGCGACGAAATAGATTTGATATTCCGTATCCACACGGGAGATTAGATCTGCGAGTCTCTCTAGTGAATTTACACCGAGTAAATGCCTAATGTCAGATCTCGCTTCTACATCGCAAGTCTATAAATAAGACTTGAAGTAAATGCCTACTGTCAGATCTCGCTTCTACATCGCAAGTCTATAAATAAGACTTGAAGTAAATGCCTACTGTCAGATCTCGCTTCTACACCGCAAGTCTATAAATAAGACTTGAAGTAAATGCCTACTGTCAGATCTCGCTTCTACACCGCAAGTCTATAAATAAGACTTGAAGTAAATGCCTAATGTCAGATCTCGCTTCTACATCGCAAGTCTATAAATAAGACTTGAAGTAAATGCCTACTGTCAGATCTCGCTTCTACATCGCAAGTCTATAAATAAGACTTGAAGTAAATGCCTACTGTCAGATCTCGCTTCTACACCGCAAGTCTATAAATAAGACTTGAAGTAAATGCCTACTGTCAGATCTCGCTTCTACACCGCAAGTCTATAAATAAGACTTGAAGTAAATGCCTAATGTCAGATCTCGCTTCTACATCGCAAGTCTATAAATAAGACTTGAAGTAAATGCCTACTGTCAGATCTCGCTTCTACATCGCAAGTCTATAAATAAGACTTGAAGTAAATGCCTACTGTCAGATCTCGCTTCTACACCGCAAGTCTATAAATAAGACTTGAAGTAAATGCCTACTGTCAGATCTCGCTTCTACACCGCAAGTCTATAAATAAGACTTGAAGTAAATGCCTAATGTCAGATCTCGCTTCTACATCGCAAGTCTATAAATAAGACTTGAAGTAAATGCCTACTGTCAGATCTCGCTTCTACATCGCAAGTCTATAAATAAGACTTGAAGTAAATGCCTACTGTCAGATCTCGCTTCTACACCGCAAGTCTATAAATAAGACTTGAAGTAAATGCCTACTGTCAGATCTCGCTTCTACATCGCAAGTCTATAAATAAGACTTGAAGTAAATGCCTACTGTCAGATCTCGCTTTTACATCGGAAGTCTATAAATAAGACTTGAAGTAAATGTCTACTGTCAGATCTCGCTTCTACATCGGAAGTCTATAAACAAAATCTGAAGTAACTAATAAATAACCGGAGGTTGCTTCAGGAATGGAATCGTTCGCGTTCGGACCAATTTTTCCCAACAATGGAATTAAAAAAAAAGTTAAGACGCATTTTTTCATCAGGTGATGCTGACTTTACCACAGACGAGACGGATCATTAATAAACGCTTTGAATGAACTAAGTTTCAAGAATTTCCTGTTCTAAAATGGATCTGTCTGTACCTTTGATGACTATGACCGTTGTTTCAGAACGATTATAGTAATTACGAGTTACTGTTACGTCACAATTCCAACGTTACAAAGGGTTTAGTGTGACGGAAATTAATAGCCTGTTCCAGCTATCCAGGTATACTCTATCAAGTCAAATATCTAGTTCAGTGTTGAGGTGAAAATGGCCAGTCGCCGACCATATTACGTCTAGCGGCCATAATTAATTGGTCTTATTAAGTTCTCAACGGCTGTGGCCATATTAACTTCTCTAGGTCGTTATTAACGGGTTAAACTATTCAAGAAGTGTTTAGTTTCTTGAGGTTTTCGAATAAACACCCTAAACGAAATGTTGTCTACTTAGGGCCAATTTTTTACTTCTTTTCTTCTTCTTTTTAACTCTTAACTGAGGAATAAAAGTGGTGATTTGCTATTATTTTCTATATAAAAGCCGTCAAACGGTCTTTATTCCCGAGATAAAAGTAATCTGACAATTGAAAAATCTGTCCTAAAACTACTTAGGGAAACTATACTTAAAGTAAGCCCGATCTCCTATAATCTGTAAGCTGCGTTCAGGAATAAACAATTTAGAAAACTGTGTCCATATTTCTTGCTGGTTACTAAAACATTTTACATATTCCAGAGTGGCCTCACTTCCGCTGTATTAAATAGGTTGCATAATACAACATACGCTGTCTTTACATCCAATCAGTCTTCATTCGAGAATGGGATTTTCACATGACAACATTTACCAACACGCTACGAGTTTGAGAGTTTGTTTAACTCCCTTAGTTCGTGTAACTCTGATATTGACAGGTAGGTACACGAATAGATAAGCAGAGTGCACACCAAAGTCAAAACTGTTTCGTCTACCATAGATGGAAACGTTGTGAAAGATTTGAGTATGAATGTGGATGGCGATAAGACTAGGGGGCGACCAAAGAAACGATGGCTGGACTGTGTGAAAGATGATATGGCTACAAAGGGGTCACTACCGAGATGACGACTGATAGAATAGAATAGAATAGAATAGGTCTTTATTTACTTAGAATGTAGGTACACAAAAATAAGTTGTTAAATTATAAGGAAAGAAAGGTTGTATTTTAAGTATGGAAGAAAAATACATGTTATGACGGCCGAATTTAAATCGGGATAAGAGAAAAAGAACGATGATGATGAGATAGAAAAGTTGTGTCATTTGTCAAAACAGTTTTTCAATAGATGTTTGATAACTTGTTTTATTGCTAGTGAGTGCGCCGTCATTGCTTTGACGAGCTTGACGTTTGGCCGGTTAAACATCTGACGGATCATCGTAAGGCTATGGTGTTGTGAGCCGCGATGCTCTGAGTAAAACAAGTCGATCACGCGCCAAGTCTCTCTAAGGACAGTCCTCAGTAAGTCTGCACCCAGCCTTACCCTGCTATTGATATGTACACAAATACGAGTCAAAGTTCGAAGGTGTCTAGCTTTTGTTTTCCAGTTTGGTCTAACCTAAAATAGATTAGTTTAGTCTACAAACTTGGGAATGTCTAAAATCTGTCTATTTATGCCGATGATTGACGTCACTGTCAATTTATTTATAAATAAATAAATAAATTGACAGTGACGTTGACGAGATTGGTCGGGTTAACACAATTAGGTACACTGTGATTACCTATTTGACAGGTTTGCGTTATAATCATGGCATTATCAACTTAAATAGCGCGTTTGGTCAATTTATGGGGAAGCCAAAATTACTAATTAATTAATAATTATTATTATTTATTTTAATTATTATCGTATTATTCATTAATTTTGTCCTACTGATGATATTATCTTTTTAATACTCGATTAGACTATTTATGGATTTATAAAGGGCACGATTAGAATACGTGTCGGAACTATTCGAGCATCCTCGAAAAGTTTCCAAGTGAATAATTTCAGACATCTATCGCATGGATTAATCTGTTACTTTATTTGACAAAATTGTTTATACGTTAGGACAGGGAAGAGTGACATACCTAGGTATCTATACTTAGTTACATGTATAACGGAGTAGAACCTTGTTCAACTTGTGAGTTTACTCTTGGTATGTAGGTACATTTCGTTTCGGATTTCGGAGAGACCCTTTTACAGTTTGCCGAGGGATGTGTCCTATTAGGTGGTGCATAAAAGGGGGTTTCGTATCGGTCTTTTGAGAAGTAACGGTGCCCTTTCCATGTAGATGGTGACCCCAGGGTTGGTTTAAGTGAGGTATAAATCCCACACTCCCCGGTCTTATCCCCAAAACCCAGGCGCCATTTGATGGTTCCCCTCCGAAAACAAAAAAAAAGCACCTACATTACGTAGTTCTGCAGATATTATTAGAACCTAATTACCTACTAAGCAGTAATCCATTTGGATCAGTTCTAGTTACCTATAATATTTGTGACGTTTTAAGATCCGATAGCTATGAAGCCCAATCGATGTAGCCTTAAATAAATCAACACAGTATCAGGAGCAAACTAAGCGGCATTAAACAGCTGTTTAGTTCCCACAATACCATTTATGAAAGAAATCGATACAATATGCTCCTTTTGCAACAGGTATTTGTGTAACACGGAACTCCTAGTTCAAATAATGCTTTGCCAACGCACTACCGCTTGGATGGTTGTTTATTTTACGACTATTTGTGTATTTTGTGTAAGTGGCAAAACGGCTATCGACGGACAGAGATAGACGGAAAAGTAGTACAGAGTATACTATAACTAGATAATTAAAGTAACTGTTTCATAACTGACGATACTAAATCATACCAGGGCCTGCAGTCTCGACATAGTTAGCAACCGTTTTCGGTTGCTAAGTCCTAACAATCCCGATGTAACGATATTTGGTGGTCTCGACACTCATATTTATCGGTTGTTACCGGTATTTTAGGTAGGTACCGGTAGGTAACAACCGATAAATTTGAGTGTCGAGACTATCAAACATTTAGATTGTTAGGACTTAGCAACCGAAAACGATTGCTAACTATGTCGAGACTGCAGGCCCAGGTGATTTCCCGCCAAATATCTTCGCAATACGATTGTAGATTGTTTCCTAAACACTGATGATCCTTTTTCGTACCATTCGCGCTAGCCAATTACGTCCTGAAATATGGAGATTTACAGCCAATCAGTAAAGTGTTGATTAACGGTTACGAGTGTTTATTTTACGATTACGAGTGTTTTGTGCAAGTGTCGATCGAGTTCCTACGAGGAAGAAAAGGGCTGTTGACGGACATAGATAAACGGAAAAGTAGTACAGAGTTGCTATACAGGGTGTGGCGTAAGTAGTGGTCCACCGTTCAGGATCCGATGAACCAGATAATTAATTAACTATAACAAATTTAAAATTTTAACTGTTTTTAGTAGTAAGTTTTTTTTACAAAAATCGCTCTTGAACTTGATGGTGTGTTAAAAATTAGGGTTAAAATTAGATAAGAATCAACTTTTTCTTCAAAAGAGCTGAATTTACATAAAAAAATCATAATTTATCATGATAGCTCTAGTATTCAGCAGTAATTAACAGAAATCAAAATGAAAAAATAATGGTTTTTGTTGAGACTACAAACAAATTTGAAATAAAAGGTAGAAATTTCGTAAATAAAAGACAAAAAGGAAATATTTTCGGAACCCTTGGGTAAAAATGGTAAAAAATTGTAATTGTTATAGTAGATTATCTGGTTTATCGAATCCTGAACGGTGGACCACTACTTACGCCACAACCTGTTTATAATTCATCAGCTGCCTAGCCATTTCCCAAGTATGTTGCGGTCGGCTTCCAGTCTAACCGGATGCAGCTGAATACCAGTATTTTACAGGAAGCGACTGCCTATCTGACCCTCACAACCCAGTTTCTGGGTAATACGATACCCCTTCGTAAGACTGGTTGTGTGACTTTCGGGCTTCTGACGAGCCTTATCGACTGTCAAAGATCCACGAATGACAGCCGGGACCAGCGGCTTAACGTGCTTTCCGAGGCACGGAGGAGTCTTGGTATGTAAAGATGTTCACTCATCCACGGACCAACCGCGTCAAGCGTAGCTTATCCTGATCGATTGACTCTTGCGGCTGTTATTACTTAGCCACGAGCCCCCCTCCTAACTAATGAATTACAAGTTACTAGAGATAAAAAAAACAATAAAAAAAAATACTCCGGTTTTTCTCGAACGGATAGGCAGAGGTATACGGCATCGGCTTTATGTAATCGATATGCTATATATCTGTGGAGGCTTGTTATTAGTAACTTGATGTTATGTTGTTGTTACCTATTTATTTGTAATTAGTCTGTAAGCCTTCTAAAAAGTAATAAAATAAAATAAAATACCCAAAAATATTAAACGGATAAGCAGAGGTACACTCAAAAATATTAACTGTGAGTAAAATGCTTATTAACATAACCTTACTCTGAATTTAGGAATCCTAATTAGGATTTATGCTAACCGAGTCTGGGCAGCGAAGGCAGGAACCATCCTAACTGGCTTGTTTAAGCTTTTTAGCTTATTTGCTACCTTTTGTGAAAATGTTAACACGCATAAAGACTCTACGTTTATTCACATAGAAAAAGCTCTTGGCTAAAATTGAGGTTTCTCTTTCTGTTTTCGTCAAACGAAATAAATGTGTCCCCAGAGAAAATAGCATATTTCAACCCGCAACACACTGAGTGACGCAGCATCAGATAGCTGAAATTATTCCCAGATACTTTGTCACAGATAACAAAAAAACGGCCAAGTGCGAGTCGGACTCCACACGAAAGGTCCCGTAAAACAAGACAAAAAACGCCGAAAAAACACGTTTCTTGTATGGACTTGGACCTTTGAATTTTTTACTTTATTTTATTTCTTTAATTTGTTGTTATAGAGGCTGTAGAAACATAAAAATATAAAATAAACATACTCTGGGAACTTTTGAACTGTCTTACTATGATGATTCATGAGATACAGCCCGCTGACAGACAGACGGACGGACGGACCTATGGGTGGACGGTCGGACGAAAAACGGAGGCAGTAATCCCGTTGGCACCCTTTGGGTACGGAACCCTATAAAAAGTGACTTTATTTTTAACAGGTGACTTTTTATTTTAGGGTAATATTATGGTCGTGGGTTTTAATTAACGCATTACCCAATAACTGTGTTGTAAATAAAAGAAAAAAGAAAATTAAAAGTCACTTATTCATACTAGGCTGAGATTCAGCACTTTTTGAACGTCAAAATTACATAAAGAGAGGAGAGAGAGATGTAGAGGTCAAATAGGTAGTCGCTAGATAAGAAATACTCGTATTCAGCTGCATCCGGTTAGACTGAAAGCAGATGATGGGTTTTTATTACCAGATTTTGTTACTTTTTTGGTCTTCCTTGTTGAATTATGTTTTCTGTTCAACGTTTATACTTAGAACTACTTTGAATGAATGAATGATATATTTATTTGCAAGAATAAAGGTAGCTAACACGAGTTCTTAAGATCAAAGGGTTTTACTGTATTCTGCAAATATTTAGATTTTACATCTTGGTTATATTTATAGCATGCATAATACATTACGACATAATACATGTTTGTTCCATGAATGAATCGAATCCGCGATAAGTAGCTACAGTCAATCACTAATAGTGCAATTAAAGTAGCTCAGGTTAGCAATGCAAAGTAAAGCACTACATTATAATAATAAAGTGCATCCATTTATATTTAAGATGCACTTACGCAATTACCTTTTCAGCGAATAGCGCTGCTAAATGGTGCAATGAAATGCTTGCTAATTGCTCTTTTTTCCCTAAGGACTGGTTTTTTGATCCGTTGTTAAGTCAACCATTAGTTAAAAATTTTAACTAATGGTTCAATTTTGGCAAAATGTATTGATCAAATCAAAACATTTTGCCATGATTTTTTTCCCATAATTTCCCAAATTTTAACCATACTTAGCTACTTTTAACGAATGTTTTGGGAAATTTTGTTGATTTGATCAACACATTTTTTTTTAAAGTAATTGTTGTAACAACGGATCAAAAAACCGGCCCTTTGCTAAATATAAAGTGGTCCTTTTCACACACTTAGTGTAGAGAAATACTTTTTTGTTCGTGTAAAATGTCAAGTTTGTTTGCAAATAATCTACAATCACCGGTATTATATCTTTCAACATATTTTCATCTCGAATGTGCATCCACGCGAGACATAATGGGTTTTTTGCACGCCTCATAAACGTGAAGCGGTTGAGGTAGTGCTTTACCCCCGACACGTCAAGGTCAAGCAATTTTGTGATCTTCAAATGCCTCTATCACAACTATATTGCACTTATACATCGAAAAAACACTTAAATTGAACCATCTTATACTTTCTAAAAAATATTTTATTTTGCTTCTTTTTTTTTTTCTTGTAGCCTTGCTTCCAGAATTGGGTGAACTGGTGCCGTATTTCATATCAGTTAGGCTAGTTTACGTATTTTATATTAAAATTATTTTTTATACAAAAATTTAAGAACTTTTCTTGCATACATGGTTTTTATATATTTTTTTATATTACAAATCTATGAGCGCTATGAGGCTTGCACTTTTGGATTTTCCAAACTTTAATTGTGTCTCCAATTACGGCATTCATCCTGTTAAACGACGTAATAATGTTATTAAATGATTGTGAGACCCATAATGAGAAGTAAGTAATTCCTACCTTCCTTTTGGCACATAATTGTAGGTCATTCAATAACAACTTTCCGTAGTTTACTGTGACAGTTTGGTGTTAGTGACTCCATTTTCGTCCAACCAATGACAACAATTTAAAATTCTACAATATAAAAAAAACTTCTACAATATAGACCTTTCTGTGTCGGTAACCAAATTTAACATTAAGTACCTATTAAATAAATGATTAATTCGGTCTACCAATTTAAAACTAATAAAAGTAAAAGGACAATGAATTATTTATTATTAGTTCTTGGAAAAAAATTATCACAGAATTAAGCAATATTATACTTCGTTGACAGAAAGAAAAGGTACTTATTCTTTCAAATAAAATGTTTTATCCCAATTCTCTTTGGTTCTTGGTGCCCCAGTTCGTATATCTCTCACCCTGAATAATTTTCTAATGTATTACATCCTGTAACGAGCCCTTTATGTGACTGAGCCCAAAAGCCTCATTCTATCAAGCTCAAATATCTCTTGACTTATTGAAAGAAATCGGCACTTAGCTAAATACATTTTCAGGAGGATGTTATTACGAACACGTTCTGTACTGGACTTACATAAGGCATATTTTAGATAGCAGCTTTCGGGTGTAGGATGATCGGATGGTTACAAATATCATTTAGAAAAACGGTTAACGTTGTAGGATAATTCCATATAATCCAATTTTTATTTTTTATTCGAAAAGGTATGTTTCATATTTCATAGAATTAAGAAAATTTAAAAATATATTTAAAGTCCATTTCTACCTTTCCAGTTAAATAGAAGAGTAAGAGCTAGACCTAAACAAATATAAATAAGGAACAATGATATTTCCATTCCCTTTCTCTCCGTTACAAAAAGTAAAAACCGTCCGACGTTGATACTAGTAGTATTGAAAAGAAACTGTTGTTGGAAATAAACTCCGTTGAAATCGTAAATTATTTCAACTCTGGTCTAAAATTCATTAGGTGAGATTTTTCTAATTATTCAGAGTGGGTACTTTTGTTCGTTTGTCCGATATAGTCAGGTGAGAGCCTTTATCTGGCACCAACAGTCTATAGCTATCACTGTCAGGAATCTGGAATTGCCTCTCGACTCTCGAGCCTTCTATGCCAAATGTCATTAGCCGACACATATTAGCTAAGTCACTATAATGTTAGTGAGACCAAACTTTCAATTTCACAAACGGAAAATATTTGTATCCCTCAGTGTGTTCTATAGGAAAAAATTGCATATGAAATAGAATTTTATAGCAGTTTACGCCTAAAAGTTTATTTTTGGGTTACTTTGAATGCGTAATCTCGATCGAAAGTGTTCGAGATAGTTATATTAATAATTCTTTGACATCTTCCCTGGGGTGACAAGCAAAAGTATCTTTGGTATATTTTCCTTACTAACCAATGAAATTTTGTAGTACCTACCTAAAGTTATATGGGACCAGATCGATTACTATTCGTAGTACCAATTTCCAATTCCCTTTCTGATAGGATTTCAACTTTGACAAATCAGCAATGTTTATCCCAAATCTCGTTTCGATACGCTCGTTGCTTGCTTTTACAAATACATAAGTATTAACAATGTAGACGTAATTTACGTGTACTTCATTTTGTTGTTATCAGGATTTATATAATTGATATAAAGTAAATCTGCCTAATCTTTTCCTAACCATTTTGGAGTCAGCTTCCAGTCTAACCGGATGCAGCTGAATACCAGTATTTTACATGGAGCCACTGCCTATCTGACCAACCCAGTTACTGGGTAGCATGATACCCCTTGGTGAGACAGGTGGTCAGTGTTTTTGAGCTTCTATCTACCCGTAACGACTGTGAAAGACCTACGGAAGACAGCCGGGCCCTTCCGAGGCACGGAGGGGTCGCGATATGTAATGGATGGTCACCCATCCACGAACCAACCTGTGCGGCTGTAATTGATATAACAATAAATAGCAAAGTATTAGGTAAGTACAATACCCAGATAAATTTAAAGGTAATGTCAGGGAAATTAGTGATTAATTAAATTGACTGCCTACTTAAATTGTGCGTATAATCAAATCACAACTGTCATTCTTTGCCTTGGCATTTGTATGAAATGGCTGAAATCGACGTAGTGCGTCAGAAAGATTCGCGCAAACAATTGAATTTCATGAACGCTGCAACAAAACGAGAATCACGATTTAACTCAACTTTTACGTGAATCCTGATACTATTTATTATTATTTGTGTATGTTAAGCTGCTAAATCCTAAGCACTGGATCAGAATAAGTTAACAATAGACTTTGTACGTGAATAAGAAATGGAGTGCTTTAGAGATAAACAAGACGCGAAGCTTACGATGTTAACATAATATATATCGCAGTCACTATAGAAAACTCTGACGATATATCACAGGATACCCGTAGATACCTAAATACGGTTCTGACTGCTACTACATAAAGTTGAGCATTTTATAGACAAAACATTATCCGTTGTAGAGAGAATCTTGACTGAAAGCTGTTTTCGTTTCAGTCTCCTATGAGAGCGGGAAATGCTAAGCGACACAGCATGCAACGTTCGGTGTAGATATGCAACACTACTTACTTATGATATGAGTAGACGGTGTCATTCGGCAGAAACGTCGAAATTTTTTAAAGGCATTTTTATCGTGAAATAGAGCGGTTTTCTACGATTTTATTTTCGTTTGGATTCAGCACAGTTAAAAATCAAGTAGAGCGTGAAAAACAAAATCGTACGGGGGTTGCTTCCTGTCAAATGATAATTTGACAAACAGAAATGGGGTACTTTAGAGATAAATATAACGCCAAGCTTACGACGACGTTAACATAATTAGTATCGCAGTCACTGTTACAAACCATGACGATATATCACAGGATACAAGTAGGTACGAATCTACCCACGACCGCTACTACATAAAGTTGAACATTTTAATTAACAAAACACTATCGATTGTACATGGAATGTTGACTGAAAGCTGTTTTCGATTAAGTGTCATTCGAGAGAGAATAATGCTATTAAATGTTACAAGATGCTTATGCTGTGACGACCGAAACGTCTTAAAAATTTTAATAAATGCAGTTTCTACCTCAATGAAAACATGCAATTGTGCATGGTGTATTGTTGAATGCTTAATAATTCCATGATGCTCACCTACTTTGACTTATGCAAACCTGACTTAAAATGTGGTCCTATAAGTCCAGAAGATTCAGAATGCTCAACAGCCGTTTTTAGACTGACCTGCATGTTGTAAAAGTCTATTGGTACCAATTTAGAAACGTTACGTAGTAACTAATGTAGTAGGTACAGTTCCTACGGGTTATCAATGCGTTCCTGTGCTACTCAAAAGAAACTATACTCCATAGGTTTAGGTTGTTAAAAAAGGGTAAACAAAAAAAACCACGTGACTCATAGATGCTAAACCTTTTATTGACACTTTCCATAACTTTTTCAATAGTTGGCATTTCATTGGCAAAAAAAAACATAAGCACTTTTCTCTTCACTGCACCTAAATCCATATCATCGAAACTGTCGATTTTTCTTGGTTGCGTTGCCGCAAGAGGATGCGATGTTTTGTATTGGTTAATAACCCTGTACCTACACAGCTGGTACAGACATACCCATTATTTCACCAGTTTTTTGAACTATGTCTGTTTTGACGGAATACACTCTTTGGGCCATGTTTCTTCGACATTTTTGAACACATTTATCAATGTCTGTTTCTCAGATGATGAAAGAGGTCCGGCTTTGAAGCGTTTCTTCTTCGGTGATGGAAATGTGTGTACGAAGAAGGTCTGGCTAGTACCAGCCTCGGGTTCACTCATATTTCCACGATACGAATTTAAAAACCAATAACGATAAATAACAAACACTAACAATAACTAAAAAACAAAACATAGAAACAAGCTAATATTATCACAATCCAACAAAATCGAAACCGACTAAACGTAATACCTGCCGATTCAGTTGCCAAACTACGTCACAGTTGTACTCTTCAATTTAGCAACATTATCTAATTCGTTGTATTTTCTAAAAGGTTTGCGGGACCTGTCTTTTTGGGCTCTTTACCAAATAAATATAAGTAATATAATTATAATAAATTTAACTAAAAAAATGTGCTCAAGCAGTTACATCTACGAAGAGTAGTTTAAGAATAAATTATAAAATTTAACATACTATAATAAATGAGGAAACTATTCTGTGACCGAAAATAAATTTAATTTTGTTATAACGTATTTCTACTAAACAAGAAAGTGTCAACTATAAAAAACCCTTTTTACGATTTGTTTACCTTTTTTTAACTACCTAAACCTTTAGAGTATAGATTGTGATTGTTTGCGTCGTGTATGGACCGCCACTGAAATAGGAGTGCTGTGACCTTCTGGCTTTTCATTGGGGATTTGAGTTTGTATCTGGTTGCTTTTGAGTAGCGTCGTGGACCACGAGTCTGTTTTGTATCGCGTTGCGTTTTTCGCTCTCGTATGAAGACGGTGGGAAAAGTTAATACACATTTATGTACAATGTTATTTTTGTCCTTTAAATCCCTCAAAGCAACGACCACCTCTGTGGAACTGTTATTCTGAGCGCACTGTGTAGCGTGCTGTGTGTTCATAGCCTATTTTTTACCTCCGTCCACCAATGAAGTTTGTTATGTTGATGCTTTCTACAAAGGAAAATGCAGGATCCAATATTGAATACGGTTTATGTATAGTCAATCGCACTTCAGAAGTAACAATTTGACATTGACAGCGTTTTTATGTCGTAGCCTTAAGGGTGTTTTTCGAAGAGCACTGATGTGTAGTTAACCGTACAGTCAAGGAAACTAATTATTAATCAAATTGACTAGTAACTTAAATTGTCCGTATATTCAAATCACAACTGTTATTCTTTGATAGTTGTATAAAATAGCTATGGCGCGGTAAATTGACGTAGCGTTAAAATTTGATTACCAATCATTTTCCTGACTGTACATAGGAAAAATAGTAGATTATTAACCAAGGGCATAAAGCAGTGTCTTCTGTCGCGGGTGACGATTTAAATCGCGAGCGCAATGAAGGACTCGAGGTTTACTCCCGAGCGTAGCGAGGGTGTTAAAAACTTAAATCACGAGCGAAGCGAGGGATTTAAGACGAGTCCTGAGTGTAGCGAGGGATTTAAGTTCACCCAAGACTAAGACAGCTTTATCACCGTGGAAAATACTCTACTTTTCGTACCATTTGCGAAAAAATTAACACAATAATAATATGAGATAAGCATTTATTAAAAATAATGACAATTAAACGTATTTTTAGAACATTAACTTATTTATAAAAATAAATTAAATAAACTTAACGTTTATGTATTTTAAGAAAACAAAAACGCGGCAAATTCCTAGACTAATGTTTTTTTGTCGGAAAAGCAAAGGCATCAAGCTCATACGGCCTCGTCGGTTTTCGTAATTTTACTAATCATAACTGCATAATAAATGCGTATTCCTTTTTCAAAAATATGTATAATGCTTTATATACAAACTCAATGGTGTAAACACAGATGTAGTTCAGTATAAATAATTTCGGTAAGTATTCCAAATTTAAATCACATTCTCCCCCTAGAGGATGAATGAAATTCAGTAGGTACAATTTTCTTTCCCTGTTTTTAACAGATTAAAAATGACTATTGTTATGTTCGCTTTTTGTGGCATAAAATGTCACTTTTTTGAGCAAGTGGTACGAAAAGCTAATTATACAATTCTGTTCCCACTCACGCCTGTGCCTACCTAAATAATGATCCTGATCTTCGACATCAAAGAATCTACTTATTTCTTTAACATTTTCTCGTTCAATGTCAGTTCATTTAAATAAATTGCGCAAAGTGTTTCTTGTGTATTTTTTTGTGCGACGTCCTCTAGACAATGTGCGTGTTTCGTAATTTCTAATTTATTTGAAAAGAAAAAGTAAACGCAACATGTCATGCGACGTTTACGTAGGTCTTACATTTAGATAGAAAATATACTTCATATAAAAAGAATGTAGGCGTGTCTGTACTCTTACGTCATGAGCAGTACTGAAGAAAATAGTTATTTGAACATTGTATTTTGGTATAATTACTAGAAAAAGAATGTGAAGGATAAACATTACTCATTCGATTTTTTTTCTGGTGTAGGTACGAGTACGTTCAGGGAAATTAATTGTTTAAGCAAATTGACTATCAACTTAAATTGTCCGTATATGTATTTAAATAACAACTGTCTTTGTATTTGACTGTATTAAGTCTCCTTCAAACAGGCGCAACCCGCTACTGGACACAAAGGCACCGCTCGTCGCGCGACAGGTGGTGCCTTTGCGTTTTGCGTCGCGTGCGATTCGCGTCTCGTGTCGCGCCTGTTTTAAGGAGCCTTTATGAAACGCCTATAACTCGGCGTACGGTGTCGATTTGCTTAACAATTAATTTCTTTGACTGTACAATAATGAGTAGATACCTATTTACCTATTAAGTCTGTCTAATAAAGTCATTCCACGATCAAAATTATCTGCTGGTCATTTTAATTATTTATCTTAGCGTTCAGCGTGAATTGCGAGGCTGGGCTTAAAAGTTAAGTAATTACTTGAACACTGGTGCGGACGAACTTTACGTTTTACGAATTCTTTATTTTTTTTAGTGCAACGTTTGAATACCTATCTTCCAAAACTTAGCTATTACGCTGCCCAGGGGTCGAATCAACTCTTTGTTGTAACATTTATAAGTTCAAGGTAAAGTTGCAACAAATCGGCTATGATAGAAAATTCTGAAGAGCCTGATTTTTTTACAATCCAGTAATTAAAAACCAAAACCCGCCTACGACAAAAACGCCCATTATAAAGGTATAGAGGTACGAGGAACAGGATGTAAAGTTCACTCATACCTCCATAGAAAAGGGGGGATCCTCCGACCAGACGGGTATCGTGTCTGGTGGGCAACTGCCCGCTGATTGATGTCGGGAAGTTGTATGCTAGTCGCGCGGTAAACTCTGCTTGCGCGATGCAGGATTTACGTGACCTCAGTATGACGCGCAGCTCGCATGTGGCGATGTAGATACCGCTACAGAATTATATACAAGACATCACAGACAGACAAATAAAAATCCGGAGTCACACGTAATGTAATTAAGGCTTAAATCGAACAGATTACCTACGTGTGATTCCGGATTTTTATTTACATACTAACATTATAAAGAGGTAATATTTTTTTTTATGTTTGTAATTTTGGTTGCATATTAGAAAATCAAAACTTTCCTGAGCAAATTTCAAAAGAACAACGTACAAATCAACAATGTTTAAAATAACGGTGGTCATTTGATCAAAAGTTCAGCTGACCAAAGTCTGGACTATCAATGTTTAAATTATTTATTACACTATTGACCAAATCGTTTAAAGGTCAAAATGGATTACTGGATAAATTATTAATTATCAAATGGATTAACTGAAAAAGGTAAAAATAATATTAATATTAGCGAATAGCGCATGTCTGATACAGAAAGCCTTTGGTCAAAATGGTCAAAATACCTAAAATGATGCATCACCTGCGAGCTATTTGTATGAACCCCGAGCGTAAGCGAGGGGCCACCCAGGGTATCTAGAACCTAGCTGACACAAAGGAGCGAGCGCAGGACAGCGCGAGCGGCGACATGGCTGACAGAAAACGAGAGACAATTCAAATGCGAGCGAAGCGAGCGCGAGCGCGACGAGCGGAGCGAGGAGCCAGAAATAAATATTATTTTATTAAACTATAATCTCAAATCCTGTCAGGCGTAAGTGATGTAGTATAGTTTGGAAGCAAGTTGAGATATATATAGATTTGGTAGGTACTTAAATTTACATCTAGCAAATTTATTCAGTCGTCATTTGTGATTATGTAATTTGATTAGTAATGATTTGATATTTTAAAATTACATCTAGCAACTTTTGATCAGTCGTTCATTTGATGTCACATACATTGGGATTAAAATTTTTTTCTAAATAAAACATTTGGTCATTTAAATGTTGTTATTTCGTTTATTGTTCTTTTGAAATTGGCTCAGGAAAGTTTTGATTTTCTAATATGCAACCGTTATTATGTATGTAGGGGGTAATCTCTGGAACAACCAGGTCATATTTGAACATTTTTGTTCGCAGTTGATTGCCCAATTCTCGAGGAAGGCTATTTAACATCATGCTATGACCCTTAGGAGCCGAGCAAAAAGAAAAAAGTCAGAAATAACGCTAAGCAAAAACGAAGTTATAGCGCGGGCAGATGGTGCGATGCGCCGGGGTGGGTCGGGGGTGCAAGAAATTTCATGCGGACTAAGCCGCGGGTAGAAGCTAGTTTACATACAGGGTGTTTTTGACAGCCCTCCGCAAACTGATAGGGTGGCTTCAGTACATCATATTAAGATGACCAGTACATGAAATTCTTTCAGGAACATTAAGGGAATCCAATAAACCAGATTTGTTTTATGGGGGGACATCGTGATCACTTACCTCACACGCAATGTATCGTTACCGTGGCAAAACGCACGTAGCGGACGGCAGCGCAGCGAGCTTGAGCGAGGCTGCCCCCGCCACCCGCGCGCTCCCCGGCGCACCTGGGCCGCGTCTTTTATTACGTTACGTTACGTTACGGCATAATTATTTTTTTTTTCCTGAGAAAATTTCCAGTGGGATATGATTCAGAATAAGGAGCTGAATCAATCCTGTGTTTTTGTGGAGGGCTGTCAAAAACACCCTGTATATACCCTGTGACGTTGCAAAATTCAATAATTATAGCAACTAGTAGCGACTCCTTTCGTGGGTCTGCTCAAGGTGATGGCATGATGGTTTTTGTGAAATGGTGTCATGCGAACTAATTACATGTTTATTAATTATTATTTGAAATAAACAAACATAAGGACATAATTTCCTACATTCTACTGATATACATTGTCTATTAAATTCAAAATGACTACTAGATGAGGATTCTATTTAGTCTGTGGGAGAGAGAAGGGAGGGGGGGGGGTTAAACTGTAACCCGGTTTTAAATAGTTTATATGTTGTAACTTTGAAACAGGATGTTGCTGGTTTCAATATAGTATTATACTACTTACCACCGTGCTAAAGTAAATTTATAGGGTACAAGCTGTACGGGAAAGATTCAATTAAACATGTACCTTCTTACACAATACTAAATTTATACACAGAAAATGAAGGTACAAAACATCAATTGTGACGAACCACTAACCAAACCCTTCCCACACACTTAGGTGTTCACTCCGACAAAATCAATCAAAATCAAAAGTCATTTATTCAAACTGGGCTGTGAATCAGCACTTTTTGAACGTCAAAATCACATAAGACAGTCCCCCCAAAACGCCCGCCCTTCACCACTTCCTACGACAAAACTAGATCTCCGTTCCTAGTTGTGTCTGGGTACACACCTGCAATGAGACTAAGACAATAACTCAGAGTCGCTTTAATGAGTACGTGAGATGAACTGCTTTATAACTTCTAGCTCAATCGAATAAGCCTACCTATTATGGTTGCGCTCATACAGGGAAAATATCGCTTATGTAAAGCTACCCGAGACACAATAATTTATAACAACTGGTCTTACTACCTAGTTCTTACAAAAGGCCTAACTCTCTCATAGGTTAAATTATAACAATTCAGTCTAAACTCGGTATTCTCTCAGTACATTACCTTTCCAATTGACGGAATCCAGACCCTTGGCATGGCATCAAACACAGGATAATGCTTGTGTTCACCTGATTAACGTGGCCTACGGGTATAGACGGTGACGCTATTGTTACCTGGAGTGGCGAACTTCCCTCATTCACTGTTATCCGGTTCAGTAAGGCGTTCTTCAATAACAGATGGCCACACCTCAACGGTTGACCTCTAAATTGCCCGCACCCGGATCAATACCAAATCATCTGACCACGGGGCTACACCAAGGCATCACGTCTATCCTCGCATTAGAGCTATTAAAAAAGAGCTAGCATAATCAGCCAGACAAGGATCAGGTTTGATTGGACTTATATAAAACCCATCGAGTTATTTGCACACAGTGGTATTATCCCAGAACTGGTCCCTCTCCCAAAGCGTGTTCCTCGTTGTCACCCCATGAGGGAAAAAAACCTTTGACAAGCTCTATCGATACTTCGTTTGTCTAAATATGACGGGTGGTTTAGGAGTTATGAGGAAACAAATGAACATACATACATATATAGCCTGTCAATAGATCTATTATTTAGGATATATATATATCTGTGTTTCTATTTTAGTATATTGTATACTTATTATTTGCACCAACGACAGACACCAACGAACGACGATCGACCAACGAACGATTTTATGTCCAGGCAAATCACTGTCCATTCCAAGGCTGCCTGGAAGACATTGCAGAAAGCGATAAGGCCGCCCATTGTATATTTTGTAGTGTTTACATTTTTTTTGATGTATTTGTACAATAAAGAATATATAAATAAATCAATATAAATATACCCTCCTTTGGCTGTGCCGTAGTCGTGTAAAAACACACTTTACTTTTTTCTAACCTGTTCTAAGAAGAAAGGCTCTCAATTCGTTTGTTTTGTTTGTGTGTTTTCTCGCATGTTTCTTTGTAGATCATTGATTGGTAAAAATGTATACTGCATTTGAAATAAGATTAGAAATTTAAATAAGCCTTTATTACAGTCCGTTCAACCGCTTTTGACTTCTATTCCGTAGGCGTAAGGATGGCATTAAGAGTCCTATTACAAATCGTAAACGCTCGCTTATCGCGTCCGCGCGCTGGTGTTCGTATGCAATACACGAATTTACGTTGGTGTGCGTTGGGAGTACAACTATAGTCCGCGAAACAATTTTGATACTAGTCTGAATTGGATGATAGTTTTTTTTTTATCCATGCAGAGTCTGAACACTATTATGCAGGTAACCAGGGGTGAGTATAAATCAAAACACTCAAAAAGAGTCCACAAATTAAAAATATATTATAAAGTTTGAGAAAAAAAATTACAAAAAGATCTCTCGTAAAGGCATTGATCGTGCTTTACGAGGATCAATTAACTCGGGAAGTATAGTTATAGTAAAATGTCTTCAACTTCGGTAACATTTTTTCACGCCAAAATACATCATCTTTACAAACTTTAACGACTTTTATCGGGTAATCATCTCCAGTCCACACTGCGAACAAACAGAGATTTATATTAGCAATATGGAGCTGGCCTTGGACTTGGTAGTGCCAGTCGTGATTCCGATCTATAATAACTTCAGAGCGATCATTCAATTTGAAGCATTTCAACTTCTTTTGTTGAATTGCTTCATCAGGATCTAATCCAAACGCGGAGAGGGGGCACTTTATTTCTACCAAACCATCTTCAAACAATCCATCCGGCGTGGCTCCTAAGAAAAAAAAATCCTTGTCGATGAACATTCCATGTTTCACTGCAGGTACACGATCAAGGCTATAACTGTATAAAACATTCTTCACAAGAGGTGCAGAGTTCTGGTTTGGCCGTCTTTTGCAAATTTTGCTAAAAATTGACGCAGTTACAATACATCTACGCAATTCTAGCCATAAAGCACTTTCAGCCTGCAAAATAGTGCTCCTTTCTATGTCTTGTCGGTTTAGAGCTTGTTGCTTCAAATGATCTAAGAAAATCTTTTTTGCTTGTTCGTATTGGTCACTGTCCATATCTGGACGTTCACAGTTTTGACTACTAATCTTCAAGTTCTGAAGATTTTTCCATCTGTGATTGTTCAACAGAACTGGAAATCATAAATTGTTCTGATGATGTAGAAGCCTCTTGGTTCTAAAAAAAAATACCTAAGTAGTTACTGGTCATAAATCGAAAGCATTAATCAACTAGTAATAATTATTAAGATCTTCATGTATTACGTCACATAATCCCGACATAGAATACAGAAGGCACACTTCTATACAATGATGTATATGAAGACAAAAATATACGTACATAAATGTTCACAATCAGAACGTAGAACAGTAGGCATTTCTTTTAACTAGTTGTTTCGTAATTTTTTATAGCGTTACTAAATAATTACAAATATCATTAAAACAAAACCTTTTTTTTACGAAAATATCTATAACGAAAATAAATTACGATATTTTTGACCTTAAGCATAGAGTGGGCCCCGCCAGGTAATAGACGGGTAGCTAGGTACCTACTTTACCTGATCTACAGTAGACGATTCTTCCACTGTTGGTTCTACTACCATATTTTTACTTTCTGTAGATGTTTCAGAATTATTACGGTTATGTGTCCTGGAAAAGAAAATACTGATTTATGTTGGTTTTAATATAAAGTGTATATTTTAGGTAGGAACTTAAGACATAAGTGTTCTTTAATACGGTTTAAATTAATAACATCGTGTCTGCGTCTACCTCTTTAATGACATTTTAACTTGCAATGCTGTCTGTAAGCGGGCATAATTGTGTCTCTTCCTTTTTTTTATGCAGGCGTACAGTGGTGTTTTTCGACCCATACCTACCTATAAATAAAAGATAATAATTAAAATCTAATATGTAGGTAGGTACCTACCTACATAATATTAGACTTTAATTTTTCTAATATTGATTACCTTAAGAAGCACTCATACTAAAAATAATACATTTAATATAATGTAAAAAATTACTTACTGGATCAAATTATTTCGATCGGCGTTCACGAGTCGATAATAATAGCGATCTCCGGACAATTGCGCGCGAAAATTTCGTGTACAGGTCCTACCTCGTTAAGCGCTCGCGCGAGACTGAGGAGCGCGCTGAATTGACGCAGAATATATAGTACTTTAATTTTATTTATTGTAATTTTGTCTTATTATATTGACAAACGAAAACTAATGAAACGTATTTATTGTAGATCGAAGTTTTATATCATAATAGTTTATTTGATAAAATTGTGTCTATTTAGAATATAATGGACGCTGAATCAAGACATTTATGGCTAAAATTAGGTTTTCTTTAAGATTTTTTCCGTGAAAACTCAAGGAATTTAAAGAAATTCTAGAACTCCAATAAACAAGTAAAACATTTAACTTATCTTTTAGTAATTTTAGCTTATATAAGAATTGCATGTAACAATGTGAATTTGAGCGTCAAAGATCCATCGCCGACGGTTTTTCTTGTAAACTGAGTTCGTAAAATATTTATAGTAAATTACACGAAAAGAAAAATGAAAATGTGTAACTCCAACTTACAAGAAAGAGAATGGCGCTATCGTTATTCATAATCAAATAATTAAAATATCTTACTGCTGCTGAAAATTACAGCGTCAAAAATCATGAATTTGCGTAAAAAATGTAATAGGACTCTTAAAAGCAAAATCGTGGTTATTGTACCAACTATTTACTTCATCTGCCATTTGTCATGCCACTAACGCAATAAAAGTCAAAATCGGTTGAACCGACTGCAAAAAAGGTTTATTTTATCTAATCATATTTCAAATTGAGTATAGGAAGGTTTCGATTATCAATGAGGTTGATTATCCATAAAATCGATGGTCTGAAATAATTTTGGTTTTTTGGTTATTAATTTGGTTTAGTCTGATCATCCCTTTAGCATTATTAGGTAGTATTCGATTGACTGTCGGTCTCTCACTGAGTAGAAAATAATTTATATTGACGGAAATCATTTCAGGCCTTAATTTCCTATTTGTTTCGTGATATCCATTATTGTTAAACCGGTTATAATTAATTGTGTGACTGGCATTTGGCAGATTAATTATATCGGCTCGTAGCTGATATTTACTGGAAGGTTTAAATTGTCGGAAGCAATTGCTAAGCAATTTACTAATAATTTTGTTTGTTTTTGTCGTAGTATGTCAAACCTGTCTTTAAATAGTTGATACAAAAGTTACGGTTCAATTGGAGTGTAATTATGATTACACGATGTATCTACTGATTCAGGTATTTACCTAAAGTAGGTACAGTTACGAGCATTAATAATATTATTGGTCGGGGAAAAGTTTTTTCGTACTTTATAGGTATAAAAGTTGTAGTAAAATCTCTTCGGCTGGTTTGATAACTTTAAATATTTGAAATTTTAGAAAAGAAAAATAAAACGTAGAGAAACGATTTCCCGCCATTTTTCAATAGTATTTCTGTCCGCCAAAATGAGCGAATCTAATGAAGAAATTCGATACATTTTGAAGTTTTATTACAGAAAAGGGAAAAATGCGACACGACCCGCGAAAAAATATGTGACGTTTATGGACTTAATGCAGTGCCATTAAGAGTCGCACAAATATGGTTCAAGCGTTTTTCAAAGATGCAGCTCGCTCTCGTCACCCCGTTACGGATAAAGTCGATGTCATTTTTAATAAAGTGGAGCTAGATCGGCTCAAAGTTACTTACTTACTAATTAGTATATAAAGTAAAAGTAATAAATATCTAAAGATAATTTTTTATTTTTTTATAATTATCTTTACTACAAGATATTAGAAATTAAGAGATAGCCGAAGAGTTAGGGCACGGTAATATTATCTATAATAGATAATATTACCGTGGTTAGGGGTTCACTACAAAACAGTTTGACTCATTTGAAAAACTCTATACAAAAAAGATCGATATTTGGGTGTCAAACGAGCTCTTAGTTTTGAATTTGTACGACGAGACCAGGCGGCGCCAAAATATAGGATACTGCATCGGCTTCAAAAAAATGTCTCACTTCTTATACTTACTCGTAAAATGGAATAATATCAGACATGTCTTGGGTTATAGATATCAGCTTACACAGACTAAATTGCCCCTTACAATGGAAATAATTTTTAAAACACAAATTACCCATTACTAGTCTCAAACGTTGTTAAATTGCATTTCTTTTTTAAATTAAGAATGCTGAAATATGAGAAAATAACTGTTCCCTATCGTCGGTACTGGCATATCATCATTCGGTAATTTAAGGCGTAGCCTTTCCGTCCCGTCTAATTCGATATTTAAACTCGATACCTTATTGGCGTGCGTGACATCGCATGGTACCATTTGGTGTCATGTTGAACTTCGCCTCTACAAAATGAACATCCTATATGTTTGCTATTTTAGGTCTCCTATCCAAACTTACTCACAAGACATTCAAACCAGAATTATGATATTAACTTTCTAGCTGATGTCCGTAGCTCCATTTACATGCAAACCACCGTAGGGAATTTTGGAAAACCATTCTTAGCGAATGCTTCGGACGTGCCTATACTAAATTCACATGTTTAACCTTTATAGTTTAAGAGATTGTGATGATTGAAAGTAGTAAACTGGATAATCTATCTACAACTCAACTAAAGTAGCCAAACAATAAATAAAAATATCAGTTATCACTCGTATATTACTGGGCTCATAAACCATTCTTCGCTTTGTCCTCGTTATACAAATAGATGCTGCTATTATTCAAACATACTTACTAACGAAGTTTGTTCCGCATCAGACTCACAGAATCACTACAAGTCTACAATTAAAAACAGAATGCTTATTCAACATGTCAAAACATACTTTACAAATTATTACGGAATGTTTGCTAGTTTTTAGACCAGTGACGTTAGGCTGCTGTCTCATTATAAGTATATAATTATCATCACTACGCTTGTAACCAAGAGTTGTTGGTAACCAAGACTAGTAGGCAACCAAGAGTAGTCGGTAACCAAGAGTGGTTGGTATCCAAGAGTGGTTGGTAACCAGGAGTAGTTGGTAACCAAGAGTAGTTGGTAACTAAGAGTAGTTGGTAACCAAGAGTGGTTGGTAACCAAGAGTGTTTGGTAACCAAGTGTGGTTGGTAACCAATAGTGGTTGGTAACCAAGAGTAGTTGGTAACCAAGAGTGGTTGGTAACCAAGAGTAGTTGGTAACCAAGAGTGGTTGGTAACCAAGAGTAGTTGGTAACCAAGAGTGGTTGGTAACCAAGAGTGGTTGGTAACCAAGAGTAGTTGGTAACCAAGAGTAGTTGGTAACCAAGGGTGGTTGGTAACCAAGGGTGGTTGGTAACCAAGAGTGGTTGGTAACCAAGAGTGGTTGGCCGTTACATAACATCACGCCTGTATTCGCCGAGGGGTAGGAGATGGTGTACCTGTAGTGCACCCACATTTCGCCAGTTACGTTTAAGTCCCATGTAATAGGGGGCGTGCCTATTGCCATCAACCGGGCACAAACCCAGACTCCGGGTTGCTACTGATAAATTCTAGATGGAAAAACCCAATAACACTTTGGCCGCCCTGGGAATCGAATCTAGGACATCATGCTCAGCAGTAGTGCTTGCAACCTAATGGTTGTAAGCACTATACGTTGGTCTAATGACCAACGTATATTTTGCAATACTGACCGCCGAGTGAGCCAAAGAAAATTAAATCTTATTATAAGGCAAGAAGACTCAATTTTAAATGCATAAAGTAATGCTAGGTTCAACACGACTTTCTTAATAATAATAGTCGGCTTTAAATAAAAATTGTTTTGGTCATTGTATTATGCTTTTAACTCAATACTCCAATGGGTATATGAGTGATGAGTATGATGGTGTCAATGGGTGTATGAGGTCTTGCGTTAATTATGTTACACGTTGTTATAAGGAAGAAAAGTGACCGAGCGCTAAACGGAGAGCTCGATGAAATGTAAACGACCCTAAATTTTAATACATTCAGCAATAAAATACTGATCGCGACACATCAGTGCGCGGCCTAAACGACTGGTCACAGCACCTAAATAGTATCTAACTAAATAAAGCTTAACTATTCAATGTCGCGAACAGTTTACAATGCATGAATGCCCGTTCGTCTGTCATCTGGTCTCAATCTGGGACATTGCCAACGGCTGGCGTTCGTCCCCGTGTCGTAGACTGAAGCCTATCGTATTAGCGGTGTCACATGGCTACGCAATTATTCTACCATTAAATTCGCTGCTGGAAGGTGTTAGCACAATAAGTTTGAGCGAACAGTGATTTATTATATCCTAGAATGAATATTAAATGTTTAGCAGCAAGATTTATTTAGTATGTACTTAAAACAAATTGTTCACCTCTTATTTCTGGTATTGACATATGACATTTTTTATTTGTAGGATATTTAGTTCTTAGCTTGCAGTAACTGTCATGCTCCTACACTGGTGCTGTTCGTCCTTGCACTGATTGTACCTGAATGTACCTACATCCCACTGAAAAGAATATACGAAGTAGGATTACTAGATACACTTGACTGCTTTATAGCTTAGACAAAAATACATTTCTTCAAGTCGTTAATAATCAAGTTAACTGTCAAAAGTTTAGAAAACGTGAAAAAGTTTTCACAAAACAATATTGCTCTTCCAGTGATTTTATTTATCGTGATAGCGACTGTACTGTCAAGATCAAGAGCGTTCCGTAGACAAGGTTAATTATGACGGGCGTGTGGCACTGCCACTCCGCGGCCCCGTCTATAAACGTACGCTTACACGGGCAGCTTATCAATTCGGCAATATTCGTCAACAATGACGACAACAGCAATTAACTGAAATGCTATCATGTAGCAATTCTTGATAGACATATTGCCACACTATATTGATCAATAAGGAGCCACTTGCCTTATAAACTGGGCAATACATTTATTAGCAATACAGAATATATGACTCGATTAGTGGCATAAATAGCATTGCTGCAAAAATTTAAGCATTTTTTCGGAATTAACTTTAAATTAGATATTTCAAATTCTCAAGTAATTGCTCCAAGTGTTCCAGCTACTGTTTGTGGGCACTGCTTTAGAAATGACGTGTGCGCTCCACCTCGCTTACTAGTGATATATTATAAACTAGACACTAAAACAGCTGAAATTATCGAACGTGATTGTATATCTTTTGAGTGTTAATGATGTCATAGATTCCGTTGAATACAGATGTTATGTGTCTCGTTTTAAATATCTGGGTGACTGGTGAAAAGAAAAAAATATTCTTCACCATTAATCAGATTATGTTTTTTTTTGACTGATATAAAGGAGCTTATTATTGTTTATGGTTTATTATATATATTAAAATCAATCAAATAGTAGATTATTAACCAAGGGGATAAAGCAGTGTCTTCTGTCGCAGGTGACGATTTAAATCGCGAGCGTAATGAAGGACTCGAGGTTTACTCCCGAGCGTAGCGAGGGTGTTAATAACGGGCGAAGCGAGGGATTTAAGACGAGTCCTGAGTGTAGCGAGGGATTTAAGTTCACCCAAGACTAAGACAGCTTTATCACCGAGGAAAATACTCTACTTTTCGTACCATTTGCGAAAAAATTAACACAATAATAATATGAGATAAGCATTTATTAAAAATAATGATAATTAAACGTATTTTTAGAACATTAACTTATTTATAAAAATAAATTAAACTAAACTTAACGTTTATGTATTTGAAGAAAACAAAAACGCGGCAAATTCCTAAACTAATATTTTTTTGTCGGAAAAGCAAAGGCATCAAGCTCATACGGCCTCATCGGTTTTCGTAATTTTATTTAATAATCATAACTGCATAATAAATGCATATTTCTTTTTCAAAAAGGTGTATAATGCTTTATATACAAACTCAATGGTGTAAACACAGATTTAGTTCAGTATAAATTTCGGTAAGTATTCCAAATTTAAATCACATTCTCCCCCCTAGAGAATGAATGAAATTCAGTACAATTTTTTTCCCTGTTTTTAACAGATTAAAAATGACTATTGTTATGTTCGCTTCTTGTGGCATAGAATGTCATTTTTTTGAGCAAGTGGTACGAAAAGTCATTTATTCAAACTGGGCTGAGAATCAGCACTTTTTGAACGTCAAAATCACATAAGACAGTCCCCCCAAAACGCCCACCCTTCACTATTCTTACTTCTTACTTACTACTACTATTCTTACTTCTACTTCGCCCTTCATTAGGTATATATATGGTATATATATTAGATAAAAAAACTATTTGGTTTTAAATGTCTCGATAAAATAATTATTCAAAAAGTTTTTTTGTCCCCTATTACACGGGTCTTACATAAGTTTTGGCTATATGTGGGTGTACTATAGGTACACCTCTGCCTAATCCTTCGGGTATAAGGCGTGATGTTACGTGTGTGTGTGCTCTTTATTTAAGAAATTACCTTAACGTGAGAGAAAACCTTGGAAACGGAAGCATTTAAGTAATTTAAATCTTGAGACGTGTGTCTATGTCAAAAGTCATCTAGTAATTATTTTGAATTACACTGAGCAAAAAATCAAAGTCGATGTGTATCCGGTTGTGATGTATTACTGAGCTGTAATTGACATGAATTTTTTTCAAGGATAAACAAATTAGACTTCAAAGGCCACCTTTCGCTGATATACTGCACAGAATATACGCACGGCATATGCTCTGAACAGCTGTCGAAACGTACCTAATTATCAGGGCCGCGCGTTAACCTTAATCACTGTTAAAAGGGATATGGAGCAGGACAGGGGAAAGAATCGTGGTACCGTATTAGACGTAATGGGTTATTTGTATTGATTTCCATAGCCGAACGTGAGTAATTTGCCTTGGATTTGTTCAATTTTTAAAGAATAACCCAAGAATGATCTCCATGTTGCGAAGTTTACTCGTTTTCCGCATGCTGTTTGACATTCGCAGTCGGCGAGAAAAAGCAAGCTTAAAAGCACTGAAGTATCAAATCGCAGTCACAGTGTAACTGCTGACGCAAAGTTCATTTTAATCACAGTCATATATGTTCTACTTTTCATGCGGGTGCGAGATAAACCGCTCCATAAGTTTTGTATTTTGTGAATTTATCTTATGGAGCGGTTGCAATTGCGTAGTCTCTTTTGACACAGAAAAAAACAAAAGGAAGGCAGGCCCAAAATTAAATTAGTGACAAACGAAAATTGTACAGTTCAGGAAAAATATTGTAGAAAGAAAAACCCAAATCAGTACGAGAGACTTTTCCGAGGCGACATGTTGAGATCCTTCCACTGTGACAGATGTCTTTCAGAATGACGTAAAAAGCACAATAATATATACAGGGTGGCCGGGGAGTTGACGTTCAAACGTAAAATTTAGATTCGAATTCGAAAGTTCAAAATAAGGATTTGATGGAACCCAAAATCTATGCCTATGCAACCGCCTCTGTACATTTGTGTGCTTAAAGTGTTAAATAAATAAATAAATTCTCCCCGTTTTTTTTTTTGATACATTTAAAATTTGTCAGTACTAAGCTCAAATCTTAATTTTGAACTTTCGAATAAATTCTAAGTAAGTTCTGCAATTCCTAGATAAACCATAATTTTTTAGGGTAGTAGGTTAGACTATGCTTATTAGTTATCACAAAAAAACTGAACCAGAAATGTTCAACAGAACGAGAAAAAAATCGAAAACTGATGTTAGGTGAAAATTACGAAAAAAATCATTAAAAAAATTATATCTCGAAAACTACGAAAAATCGTAGAACATACATGGGGGTGATTCGGATACTCCTCATCATAAAGTATCAAAATTTTACGTTTGAACGTCAACTCCCCGGCCACCCTGTATACACACATTGTATGTAAGTACCTAAACTCACGCCTTTTTCCCATGGCAGAAATCAATCAATCAATCAATTCAATTCAATCAGAATCAATTGGCAGAAATTACAGAACGCCACCTGCTAAGATAATGCTTCGTTTACGTGCATACATACTTACAGCTGGTCATACATGCACGCTGGTTGAGATTGCTACGCACCTGACCTTCCAGAAGAAGAAGAAGTTGGTCGGGAGAAATAACGATCGGTGGAGGAGAAAACGAATAAGTTCACTATAATAAAATTGTAACTCAATAATAGTTTTAATTAAATGCTTTAACACTATTATAGGGCTCAAAAACTACCAACTAGCTTTGCAAATGGTTTCGTGACTCTAGTTAATTATTACTTTCTAGCCACGATATACAATATGTGCCGACACAATTGGGAATTGTTGTATTTTATCAAATAGCTGTTACAATGTGGCGTTTCTCCACGTGGCGTGTACCTAGGGAATAGGTAGGTACTAGATAGATTGTTGTAATTCTTTCTTGTCTGTTGTTAAGCTGGTACTCGAAGGATTCTGTTGGGTACGGACATGTTTTCTGTCTGTTTAACGATTTAATAAATTGCTCAGTTTTTGTTGTTGCTGTCGACATATTTTATGACACAAACAGCAGAAAAAGAGTATTCATTCTGGTCCGTTCTTATCTACAGGAACCTACTACGCTTTGGATTGGGCAACTAGCTTCATATTTCTGACTGACCGACTCCTTGACATTTCTAAGGTGCCTGTACCTAATTTTAATTAAAATGAATGCTTTGAGTATGAGAACATTTGAGATTCCCAACACGCTTTGGGTCTAGTACATTATAGTCTGCTACCGTCTCCATTTCGATCTGTTCGTGGTTCTAATTGTCATGATAATAGAAACAGAAAAACCAATCGGAATGGGTTTAGAGCCCGCACTGCGACTATATTCGAATTTGGGCTTTGACCTCATCCATAATGCAGAACGCTAGTCGGCGACCCCATGCGTCTGAATACCTTTACACAGAATAGAACAATGAGGTTCATATTCAAACATTATTTGACTGTTTTTGAAACGCCTTTTATTTTAATATTTATGCATCGATATTTTATGGGTTGAATTTAATGGCTTAATAATAACCCTGAGTTGTAAGAAGCTTATAATTTGGAATATTAGTTAACGAATACTTTATTACTTTCATGAGCTGTGGTAGGCCAGTGGTAACAACCGCGACCTACGAGCAGGAACTTTACTTTGTGTACATTGTGTACCTAAATTATACACTGCTCTCAAAACGATGAAAGAAAAAAAATTTTAATTTTTTAATTTAATTTTTAGAGCCAAAAATTCGATGAAAATGACATGATCCCGCACTGGGCCCGCGTGGTGGATTATGGACCATTTCCTCTCACAGAGAGGAGGTCTGTGTCCCAGCAGTGAGAACGTTATAGGCTGATTATACTTACTTTATTACTTTCACTACGAAACCTTTTCTATACCAACAAAAGTGGGTACAAAAGAACACAGAAGTCTTATTGAATATTCTGTACATAGCTGTTGCTCATTGGATACTAGTTAAGCATTTATCGTGGTAGTTTCCCGCGCGAAATTCTGCTAAGGGACGCAGGTCACGGGTTGGTAAAGTTCAAAGGTGCTCCGCACTTGCACTATGCACTTGTGCAGGGTTAAATCTTAAGTATTCGCGGGTTATTGGTGCCTAGGGATACGATGCGTTGGAATGTTGCGATCGATAGAAGGAGGAGATTTGGAAAGAATAAAGGCGAAATAATGTGATTTTACACCTTCAGCTTTATGCCTATTTGGTAATAGTTATGTTATTGATGTAGGTACCTAGATTACGTAATTTTAATGGCCATTTTGTAGTTTAGAAGCCATTATAAATAGGAAGCCGTTAAGCTAAGATTAGCGTTTACGGTTCTGAAATAATCGTAGCCGATTGCCGAGCTCTGCAGCATCCGATTGTAATAAACGGCATGCTAATATGAACCATTAATAGTGAGCATGAACATTAATGTCAATTTCCTTTATAAAATTGTAAAATGCGGTCAATCCGTAGCGACGCGACTAGACCCGAAGGAAAACTAGTAAGGTGTTCAATTACAGCAATGAATACATTCTTACAGGTAAATGGGGAATGGTTCAAAACTAGTAAGGTGTTCAATTACAGCAATGACAGGTAACACGGAATGGTTCATAAGTAGTCCAGTGTCATTCATTGACCGTTAAAACTTTTGCATTTCTTCGAAACGAAGCTGTCTAAATATGAAAATTACATTTTTTTTTTTATGGGAACTGTCTAAATAATACGTTCTTCCTTCGTTTTGTACGTACTTACAAGGTAATGTGTCTTTCACACATATTAGGCAACCATTCAGTGATGTAAATAATATCAAACATAAATGCTCGAAATGAACATAAAATACTTATAACGCCAGAGTTCTCAAGCGTCGACACGCTTCAATGAGCTGTATCATGAAAGTGAGGAAGGCACTGAACTATGTAAGGACCGTACGCTTCGAAGCCTGGCCCAGCACTCACACATGTAGAATTACGAGTTTGAATTACAAACCTTATAATATTTGCTCTCTGAAATAATTTTACACGAGTTTGAATTACAAACACGTGTAAAATTATTTCAGAGAGCAAATATTATAAGGCAGCATTCCAATTTAATACAGGACAATATTACAATCGTTTAAGCACAAGGTCTTATTATACAAATTAGAACGGTAGGTATTCTCTTTTGTAATTAGATTTGCTCGAATTTGTGGATGTTAATAAGAAGCCCTACATTCAAATGCTTATTATATTTGGACGGTTTCGACGGTTAAGCGCAGGTTAAAGAAGGGTGATTCGCACAGATTTGAGTTTTATTACTTGCTACCCGGCTTTCACGTAGAAATAAAGTTACATTAATTGACGTTCGAATTAAAATGCCGCGTACCTGCAGTTTCTGTAAAACCAAAAATGTTTGGAATTTTATGACGTACGTTAGTAAGTTGCAAATTGAAATATGTTTATATTTAGTTTGTGTAATTTTTGCGCGTTTATAAATAAATGTATTTTATCGTCACTTTTAACATTCTTGCTCTGCAAATAAAATGTCTTAGCAAATTATTGCCGGAGTCCTTGTTTATCACGAGTATAAATCTTTATGAAGGATAGATAAATTATTAATTCCCAGCCTATTTATACCAATTTCAATGGGAGATGGATAACGGTCCCATACAAGCTTGGCCCAGAAACAAACACAAATAAAATAAACCGTATTATGAAGCTATAATAGTGTTTCAAAGCCCAGTATATTTATGTTTGTCGTAAAACTTTGTGAAGGGCCATAAGACCCTTCCCAAATCTGATGACAGAAAGCCTGTCAAAAAACTCGTCGATCGCGGAGAAATTCAATGTCTTCCAACAGATTGAATTTCACTCAAATCTAACGACTGTATCACCAATGAATGATTAATTTGCTATGCCCCAGTTTATAGAACGTTGGATCTCCGTTGGAAACCAGGCAAAATCGGAGTGGTTCGAGATGCAAGCTATAGGTCTTGTTAGTATAGCCGAAGTAAACTGCAATGCGAAGATCCATAGTTCAAGAGAGCCGAAGTCACTCAGAAATGCAAAAAGGATACCATGAAACTCAGCCAATGGTATTTATGAAAAAAACACAAGAAATCACAACAAAACATTCATGATGCTGCCACACGCGGCACCACAGAGTTATAAATAAAATAGAAATCGTCAAAGCTTATTATCTACCCAACAACAACAAGAAACAAAACAACAACAAGGACAAGAAGATAAGAAGGGTTATGTTTTTGTATGGTACATAATATGTAGTTATGCTCTGTTTGCAGGATTCATTATTCTATCATATACGTCAGATGTCTGCCTGGATGAATTTTAATGATTTAGGTAATGTCGTTAGGTTTGTTGTGACCGCCTAGCGTAACGCATTTCAATCGCAATCCGAAGGAATTTGAAAGAAGATCCTAACCCAGTAGGTGAGAAAAAAAAATAAGAAAGATAAATCTACATGGCGTACTTTAGAATCAAATAAGTAGCCGTTAAAAAAGTGTTTAGTTGGTACGTCAAAATGAAGGGCTCGAGAAGACAATTCCAAAAATATGAAAGAAAAGAAAGAAAGAAAGAAAAAATGTTTATTCTGCACAAACAAATCGCACGTTACAAAAAATAAAAAAATAATAAAAAAGAGACTTAAAAGTATACACTTCCAACGATGTCAAAAGCCTCATGTTCAAGCATACATATTGCCGACAATTACCGTTATGACTGATGTAAATATTTTTTTTTGGTTAAAAGAAATTGTTTACACTGGTTTTATGCTAAAGGTAACATGCAAAAGTGCGTATGAAACAGTGCAACAATCACTTACGGTCATTAGGTCATACCTAACTCATAAGTCATATTTTTGGAATCGTCAAAAATAACTAATGGCATAATAGTAGGTCTTAATATTATGAAGTTGCCGTTTTACAATACTGGCCATTTGAAACGTAATTTATGTATAGCTGGCAATAAATTCTAAATTCAAATTAATTTAATTAAAAAAATATGGAATTCTATTTTCGAATTCAGCCGTTTGTTTATTGATTAGTCTTTTGTTTTCACGATAAAAACACGAGTAATTATGGAATACGAGTTTCGTCTCAGTAGCAATGCCGCACAAACAGCTCACAACATTAATTACGTGTACCTACGGAGTGATCACTACAAACGAACGCACGACTCGTTATTGGTTTGAACGCTTCCGAGATGGAAATTTTGATCTAAGAACTGAACCCCGTGGTCACTCGAAAAGTAAAGTTAACAACGACAAATTAAAGGTGATATTGGAAGCTGACGATACTCAATATACGACTGAGTTAGCAACAGCTTTCAACGTTAGCATCAAAACAATAATGGGCCATTTGCGTCAAATTCCCAAGGTAAAAAAACTTGCTAAGTGGGTGCCGCACGAACTGAACGATCGCCAGCGCGACGAACGTGTTGAGGTATGCCTTGCGTTGCTTAACAGACACAGAAACGAAGGGATGTTGCCGCATTGTCCCTTGCGATGAAAAATGTTTTTTTTTTGATAATCGTAAACGTTCCTCATGTTGGTTACACCCTGGCACAGCGCCTGGGAAATGCCCCAAACGAAAACTTACCCCTAAAAAGTCATGGTCACTGTTTGGTGATCAAGTGCTGGTATAATTTATCACAGCTTCTTACCAAATGGCACCAGCATTACTGCGGATATCTACTCTGAGGAACTGGGCACAATTATGGAGAAGCTCGCAAACCTCCGGCCAGCCTTGGTTAATCGCCCGTCCTCGCTGCTCCTACACGACAACCCTCGACCTCATACGGCACAACAGACGGTCTCTAAGCTACAAGAGCTAGAGTTGGAAATTTTGCGTCATCCACCGTACTCACCAGACTTTGCGCCGACAGAATTCTACTTTTTCCTAAATTTGGACAGTTGTCCTTTAGGAAAAAGTAGAATTCTGTCGGAATTTTTTCCCTGCCAAGAAGTTTCTTGGCAGGGAAAAAATTCAATACCTGAGAGGCAGTACAAAATGCTTGTGAAGATTTTGTTGGCTCCCGTACACCTGACATTGAAAAATTACCACTGCGCTGACAGAGACGTATCGATAGCATGGATGCATATTTTGATTGATAGAAATAAAAACTATTTATCCTGTATACTAAACGTTAATTTCATAGGTAAAGACCTAATATACAACGTGTAGTTTTGCATCCTCGTCAAATTTCAGGAGGCTGTTATGAAAGACATAAATAATGAAATAAAATTACGATCCTGCTCAATAATTAATACATACTTGTTTTTTTAGGTATTTAAGTTTGACAGTATTTCAGAATACTCCACTTTCAAAGAACAAAATCGCCCCGTTGCGTATGCGGTAGGCAGTGTCGTACGACTATGTCGCTGTGTGCATGCGTTACAGTTACAGTTACAGCGCAGTTACAGGGCGGTATCACACGGGCCCTACACATGCCGATTTCCGAAAAATACAAAAAATAAATATAAATACCTACTTATTTTATTATTGATTCGTGTCGAGAATCATTAGCATAGTTACCTCCTCGAATTTGACGAGGATGCAAAACAACACCTTGTATAAGCACGGAAGTGTACTCTTTCACACAGAAACCGAAACATAATTATGATGTTTAGCATTGAAAAAAAAAATTATATATAAAGAAGGTGCTGCCATTACATACTTTTAAGACTGGACTTATCTATTTATTTAAAAATAATATTGCAGTGTAGTTATTAATCAATACGCTTTAAATACTGTTATAATATTGAATATTCTAAACATACTCGTGTAATCATATCAATTCTCACAAAAAGGCTGTCCCAATTATCATCTTAGTTGAAAACTGGCAACATTAAGATCTCCCTCAATACTTCCATCAAAATAATAATCTTTTAAATTGAACTATTTCCTACCAATGTTTTGCCAAGTCACCATTGCTGTGGTGGGATTTGAAATATTATCAGTTATTTTTTAAATATTAATAACTTTTTGTCACGTTCTTTTTTCGATTGGAATAACAGATAGTTACCTACACTGGTACAAGTCAGTTAAGTTTTTAATGTGGACCTGTAAAGATTCCGCAAATATTTAAGCACGTTTCAAAAAGCTGAGACTGGACATATTCGCAAATGGACTTGGCCATTAAAAATCCTGAAATTTTTTAGGTGTGTTTGTTTTTCGTAAACGTTAAGCAAAGGTAAGTAAGAGGTGCGGCGTGCGCTAAAGGCTTGGGAGATTACTGTGTTGTGGTAGAGTGACGAAGCTTACAGGATTTAGTTTGGCCCGCCAGCGATATAACATGGTACCTATATACATAGAGCATACTGGTGCATCTTAAGCCGCGGTTCCACGGCCCGTGCCGAAGATTCCCACGGCCCGCTAACCGACAGGCCGCGCCAGGCGTTGCTACGCCTGTCGAAGCCTGTCGCGGCTCGTGCTGAACATTTCCACGGCATGTGTCGGCCTGGTGCGGCCTGTTGGCCGCTATTCCAACATGTCAAGTGATACGGACCGCATTTTATTCGACGGAAAACATTTGATAAACAAAGCAAAAATATATAGATCGCGACAGGCGTCCCCGTGCCGCGCCACTCCGCGCCTTTGAATTTACCGACTCCCGACGGATCGGACGAGCGAACACGGGCCACCGCAGGCCTCATCGGACCCGGCGGTCCCAGCCTGGTCTGGCTCGATTTGGTCTGTGAAAGTTCGGGCCGTGGCAACGCAGCATTATGCTGCATTCGCAAGGCCCGATAGCCGGGCGCGATACGGGCGCGTTTCCACCGCACCAGACTGACACACACCGTGGGAATGCTTGGAACGGGCCGCGACAGGCCTCCACAGGCGTAACAACGCTTGTGCGGCCTGTCAGTTAAGGGGCCGCGAGACCGCGGCATTAGCTTACCGTTGTGTTTATTCATATTTTAAGGTATAACATGAAATTACAATCTTTGCCTACCCTTGATAGAAGAAGGCGTGAGAACATTTGTATGAAATTACAAAGTATACATCCATTTCGTTGAAACGGAGACCTCCAGTGCCGTGTTAAGCAAGCTGTAAAAAAGTCACATGAAATGCGTTGAAACGAATATGAAAAGACGGGTTTTCATTGGAATATGTATGTCCATATACATTGAAAACGAATATTCCATCCTTCATTCTCTTTCCGGTAACGGGGTTCTATTTTATATTATTCAGTAGGTGGGAATTTTTCATGAATCAGAGATTTTTTAAATATTCAGTTTTATTTACTTCTTTACCTATGTGGAAAATATATAAGGTGGTTAGATTTCATGTTTGTAAGTACAACGTAGCAGTTGATTCCAATGTTGTTGTTGTTGTTGAGAAGCACAAGTAGGTACGCCTTTAGAGTAAGATACAATTTATGTAAGAACAACAGCATTTGCGGTGCTTATCAAAGTCAAAAGTCAAAGCATTTATTTCAAATAGGCACAAAGGCACTTTTGAACGTCAACATTTACATTAAAATAGAATTGATTCTAATCGCCGCTTCCAAAAGGTTGTTTCGTATGGAGAAGAATGGGCAAGAAACTCCACCGTTACTCTTTTAAAATGTGTTGCAATATTTTGTATACTTACATTAATTATATAATTATATGTGAAGACATATGCACCTATAATAAAATTACCCTATATACCACAATAGGTAAAAATAATTTAAAATGTAGCAATGACAAATAAAATAAAGTAACATAGTATCATTCTTAAAATAAGGCTTTTGAACCACGGAGCCGTAAGTAATATAAAATTCAATTGTGAAAAGAGGTTAAACGTAGGTTTTTGTTGTACACCGCAATCTTTAAGTCCATTACCTCGATGCTAAAAGTATAAAAAGGTTCTAATATATTTTTTATCGGCACCGCTCAGTGTTAGGATAAAAAAGCGATACTCTCTCATACATAAAATATTAAAGAAAGCAGAAAACGTGTTGGGTCTAACAAGACAACAAAAAGCGACGAAAATAACCCAATGGCTGACGAGAAACGATTCTTGATTACAAATGTATCATTGTTATGCGGCGGGTATTAGCAGAATTATGACAAATGATCCCTAATTTGTTCGTGCAGTTGTTGGTTGATGATTTATCGCTTCAACATTTCATAATTCAATAAGAAAAGTAATGATAGCGCTTTCCACACGAATGCGACAATCGAAGTGATTCAGGTTAAATTATTATTTTTAGGCATAAATTTTGAATCCATTTATTTATTCTGGAGTTATGCACATTACTTTGATATCATTACATTTTTTGAAAGGTCAAGTGTCCTCAACACTTGACCTTTCAAAAAATAGGATAGGAAAAAACGAATAAATGAGTGTTCATTTATTTTTACCTACCTACATCAGGTTTATGGTGATGAGTATCAAATCAAATCAAATCATTTATTTCCTTGCAAACATGGGTATAGTATACATAGGCGTTTTTTTTATAATAAAGTTCTCCATATTTTACCGTCACATGGGCATGCAAAGGTTTCAATTCCAAATTAAAAATTAACAATAAGTGTCAGATCATTGGAATTACAATATAAATATTATTAAAAATGTCATCGTGATAATAAATTAAATTAAATTAAATAGGTCAATGAGAGGATCGCAATAGTTATGTCAATCAGAATAACAGTATGTCAATCAGTTAGTGAATCATCATTAAGAAAATCGTCAATCGTGTAATAAGTTTTCATAATTAAAAATTCGTTAAGCGGTACCTTAGTAGGTACCTAAGTAATAGTAGTAGGTACCTTTTGTGTTTTATCATCAGTACTAAGATCAGGTATAAAGTAATTAGCAACATATTAAATTACGACCGCAGGTATTTAATTAGGCGCATTTCCCAGAAAAACTTGAAATCTGCCTGGCAACTAAAGTCTCAATATTTGGCCTCCTACTTCTAAAGACCCGAAAATCAAATCTACAGGACTCGAAGATTATATTTACAGACATTCAATTAGGTACTCACTGCCTGGTGCGAAGATTGACACCAATTTATAAACGCAATTATAATCAGTAAGGGCCTATTGACTCTTGAGTCCAATTTCTGAAAACATTCCTAACTTGGGAAATCTCGGGAGTTTGCCTTCGTCAGGAAAGTCGAAGTCGCCCATTGATTGGCTATCTGACCACAATATTAATCGAAAACAGTCTTCTTTGATATTTAATGTGGTAATTAATTATGTAGCCATATCTAACACATATATATATATGTGTGTATGAGTTTGCTCTTGACTATAGTCTAAGTTGAGTAAGCTTACCCAGAAGAAGCCTGTTCACTCTCACTTTGAAGAGATTAGGGTTGTATGCGTTCGGAAACACAGATGCAGGTAGAGAGTTCCACTCTTTTGATGTACGCATAACAAAAGCCTGCCTTCTTTGAATTACCGTTTTCTATGCTGTTTAAATAATTTTAAGTAACCCTAACGTGAAAGCTCAAGTAAAACATAAGTTATGAACACCGAGTAAATACTGGCTTTCAATAGAATTCAGGTAAAATCGCAGAGAATCTGAACAATCAAAATGCCTTACTTAAAGCTGCAATTACTTATTCAGCTCGGTGTAAGGCTGGTTTAATCTGATTTCTATTGTTTCTGTATTGAATAAAAGAGCGAATGACTGCAGCAGCGGGTTCGAAAATCACGAAGTGAATTACGTAGACATAGAAACTACACGACGTACAACACTTTGCATTTCTCATATAATTTTCTTTTGTTCGTATGTGTTCTGTATTCTGATTGCTAGCGCCACCTAGCGTTGAATAAAATATGGGCTAGCTTTTGGGACAATGCTCGCAGTATTTGAATATTACTGTTCACAGGACTCAGTTAGTTCTTTATTACAGCATGTGTTTACAACAGTTTTGGAACTGTTGCGTTTTTGCGATCATTGGTGTTGTGTTTATTTCGTTGGCAATATGAAAAGCTGACTGAAAATGCGATTCCGTACTTGTTTTTTAACCCATTTCGCAATAAAATCGCAACTCCCTTACTCTTTTGAATAAGTAGTAGGTAATTAGGACTTTCAGTGAAGTCATAATTATGTATAAGCATTTTTTTTTATGTTGGCAAATCATCAAATAACTTCTCCCGCTCTGGGCTGTGCGGGAGGGCGTGTCAAACTCTTACCGACTAAAACCCACCCGTGTTCCTTCAGTTGCCTGTGCCAGGGGCCACGGTAACCCTCTCGGGCTTTACCGCAACCCTGGCAGTCCTAACATTGCAATCGGGTTTTAAAAGTTAATAATTTGACTTACGTACCTACTCCATCAGCGAATTGTTAGGTCTCTGATAGTATATTTGAGCTTTACCTTAGGAGACCATAGGCATGACATAGACTAATGTACTACTATGTAGGTAGGTGCTACTTATGAATGTTTCGGTAGTAATTAGTTTAGTGTGAAGGTAACACACGCAGCCGACTAGCAGCTATTCCCTTAGGCGCGTAGTGTTACTTCACAAGGACACTTTTCGTACCTACGCCTAATTAAGTCACGTTCTCCTTGAATTTGGAAAATTAAATATTAGCCTACTTAAGTAAAATGAACGCCTAGAGCTATTGGGTGCTTGGTAAATAAAATCTACTGTTGTTATGAAAAGTGAAAATATTAGATTTCTGACAATCAATTTCAGCCATCAGAGATAGATTAAATAAACAGAATTTATTATTTTACTCTTTTCCTGTCTTACGATATCGCTTTTCACTCATTAAAATCATACTGAGAACAACAAGTTGGTGGTTTTATCTACAACTGTCAAGAAACAACGTTTTAGCACGAACTTGAAGAGTTCTCTCACAAATTACTTTTCGAAAACTTATCATCACTAAAGTTACACCTGAAAGTTTTGAAGGAATAAAGATGTTGGCCGTATTTCTGAACAGTTTGGGACGTCCTCTGGGGACGTAGTAAGTAAATTTTATTGGGACAGGTACGTGGAAATGGTAGGCATGCCTCACAACAACGTATGTTAATATTCTTACTCATAAATATACACACATCAAAAGTGTCTAGGGATCAACATATATTTTTGCAATAACTTTTCTCCTGATTGATATTAATTAAAATTTTCTTTAAGGATTCATAAAATAAAGTGTTTTCGTTTGTCACAGTAACGATAAACCAAGTCACCTTTGCATTAATAAAGAAATTTGCCATTTTCCTAATAAAGGGATTTTTGACATTTGAACCACTAACACAAAAGTTCGAAAAAAAGACTGAAATAACAGTTTTCTTTAAAATTTTATTGGGTAACTTAAACAATTAATAATCCGTGTTTCTACCGCGAACACTAACAACACAAGAACATCGGTTTGGCATACTCAAAATGAGTTCATCCAAATCACGCTGTGGAATGGCCGCCCATGTTCGTTGCAACAACAAAAAAAGGTCTTCTTGCGACTGGATACCCTCCATATTCGGCAGAGCTCTTCTCTGTAGCATATCCCATGCATGCTCAATCGGGTTCAAGTCTGGCGACTGAGCAGGCCAGGGCAGGACATTGATGTTAGCTGCGGCGAGAGTCTGTCTTACAACTCTTGCGGTGTGCGGTCGTGCATTATCATGCATTAACTGAAATAAGGGACCGATTTGCACTTGTAGAGGAACGATGACGTCTGATACAATCGTCTCAGCATAAATTTGAGCGTTGAGGTTGCCTCTGATCCAAATCAACTCAGTTCTTCCGCCGATCCAAATACCCGCCCATACCATGATGGTTCCACCACTATAAGGATGGACTTCCTGGCAGGATTTTAATCGCTGTTGGCGTCCAGGGGTTCTCCAGTGTCGTATACGTCTTGTATCCGGTCTCATACCAAAACGAGACTCATCAGAAAAGCACACGAAACGCCATTGTTCTTCTGCCCAATTTCTGTGTTCAAGAGCCCATTGATATCGAATCCTACGATTGTGCATTGCTATAGGTGGTACCCGTAGCGGTCTTCGGGAATGAAGGTTCACTTCATGCAAGCGGTTTCTGACTGTTTGGTCGCTAATTAAGTTCCCTGAAGAGTGATGAAGCCTCACGGCTAACATCATGGCGGTTATTGTTGGAGCTCTTCGAGTTAAGATTTGAATGTATCGGTCTTGTCTCCGTGTGGTGCAGCGATACCGTCCTCCATGGCGCTCAGCCACGGTACCAGTGCTTCGGTAACGTGTCCAAAGTCGACTGATAACACTCTGACTTGTATTCAGAGCTAAAGCCACAGTACGTTGCCGGGAACCAGCTTCTATCATTCCCACGGCTCTGAGCATTTCTTCCCTGCTTAAATGACGTCGCCGCTCCATAATAACGTTGGTTTTAATCAGTAGTAGGGAAACAGTAGCACTAATAATGTCTTCAATGCGTTGTATGTTTTTATAGGGAAAATATTGACAGCTGATTTTCATCTTTTACTCGAATTTGATTCACAGTTCCTGATTCAAATTATGAAATGCACCAAAAAGGATCCATATAAATTTATAAAATCATAAATTTATTACAAAGCCACATCTTAATCTCAAGAAATCCGCATAAAAATGCTTGATCCCTAGACACTTTTGATGTGTGTATATAAAAGGTCGCAGTAGTATACCTACCCTAGTTGAGACGCGTGATAAAACCTTTTTTGGCAGCTTGAATTAAGGACACCAGATGATTAGACGTCCTCCTTAGAGGGTCTAATGAGGCCGTCTAATCATCTGGTGTCAAAAAGTATTCTTGATATCAATGGAAGTCCGTTTTAGAGTAAGCACTTACAGTACCTAATATATCGCTAACATAAATATTATAAAAAGATTATTTGGGCTCCGTACTAAAATGTTTTGGTAAAGGAAACGGTGTAAAAACGACATCGAATGTTTTGAAACAGATTGCTTTAACAACTGGTAATAAATTACACTGCACCAAAAAGCCTACTCGAAGATAAAGAAAATGGACTTTAGAACAGACAATACAATATCAATAAAGTTCATTTTACTGCTTCAGTCCCACTGGGATTTATTTTATCTTTGTGGCTAACGAGTAACAGTCGCCCACTGCATCAGCCGGGGGAATTGAGCATTCCTTTTATTTGCCTGTAATGGCGGAGTTAAGTGCTTTCGGATTTGATTTCTTGAGAATAATTGGATTTGGTCTCGTTTCAATTAATCAAGGACTTGTTTGAAGGCAGTCGTCTCCAATGGATGTCAGCTCACAATTCTTCACTGATGAATAAATTATGGGTTGATTTACTGCCGCCATTTGTGATCCACAAAGGCTTTTTCAAAGGTATTCGTAAATATTTCGTACGGGAAACTTGAACCGTGTGAGTCTTTTACTTTGTTTCGTGATACGTTTTTCATGAACACATGAAGTTAAAACATTTGTTAATCTCTTAAAATACCGTTGATATTAAAATTGCTTTGAAGGAACATATTTTGACACATTTACTAAGCATCTTGTTTTTACTTTTATGTTTGTTTATAAAGGAACGCTGCTAAACGCAATTTGAACTAACATTTTCCTTCAGTTACGTTTGAGTAACAAAACGTGAAAATAAAATTCGATTTGTAACGGGAACAACTTTTGTGCACGGATTGCAATTTATATTTAATCCCTACTTTGGGTTGCGAACAAAATCTGTTTCTTATAAAAAAGAGTTGACTTTACTTTGTTCTTACGCGGTATAATATTGTTTTTTGCCTAATACCAACGGATACTACGGATCTAAAAATATATCCGTGTTTTCTGTTGGAATGCATATTGCAGTATTTCCGGAAGATTTTCCTGTTCTTATAAGTAAAAGATATCTGTATGAAATAAGGCGCAGGTAGCGAATATATCTCAGATCATAAAAACACATATGATCCGAGGAATATTTGTAACTAGTGAAGGCAACAGTTGCGAGATAGAAACGCAGATGCGCTGACACGACACCGACGGATATGCTTATTACTGTGAAATATCTTTAAGGAAATGTTAAGTATATATATATATATATATTTTATTTCACATAAACCTACATAATAATAATAATATGAGACAACATCCACACAAGGTCTTCAGGTCCCGAACTAGGCAGAGCCTGTACTACGGTAACCTGATGACTGATATACATACTTATATAAATATACACACCCAGACACAGGTCAAACAGACATGTTCATGCACACAAATGTTTGACTTGACCGGGGATCGAACCCGGGACCAGCGGCTCAGAAGGCAGGGTCCCTACCAACTGCGCCAACCGGTCAGTCGGTCTTATCTTTTAATGAATAATACATTGATATTTTGTTGTTTTTCCCTAAATTAATAATGATCCAAAACCATAAATATGCTACCGTTTCTCCCTATGTATCACTTTTTGAAACAAAAGAAACCGCGATTGGCCGAGAAAACAAGGGAATTATGAATGTTACTCAAGAAAATTATTCCTTCGTTCGAAGATTGTTTCGTTCTTTATTTAAAATAATGTATTAGTCTTTCAGACCGGCCATCGACGCGGGAGGTATTATAGTGCACAAGTGTGTGCGCACAGACAGGTGCACTCTCTCTTCCCTCACTCGTTAAAGTCCGATGGGACGGCAATCCGACATTACAGGAGAGAGAGCAGGCGCAGGACCAACGGCTTAACATGCTGTCCGAGGCACGGGGGTATCACACCGCCAACTTCCAAACTCCGGGCTATAAAAACCTAATGACACTTTGCCCGACCTGGGAATCGAACCCGAGACCCCAAGCTCAGCAGTCGCGCTTGCGACAGTGAGACCAACGTATACAAAACAAGACCAATGTATAATATATGTAGGTATATTCAATGTCAAAGAAAACTGAGCAACTGTAAAATATATCCTTGAAACAATTATGTAAATGTTCCTTCGAACCGTATTATCGACAGTCATGCAAAATATTATGTCGAGACAGCGACCGATAATACGAAAAGGTTGGCGCAGGTACGGGAACAAATGTTCTTTGTTTGCTTGGTTTTAGCTCTCGTGTATCTGTCTGTCACGCTAAGGGTTTTCATACGTTGATTCTTCAATGATGAAGGTGGGTAATTATTTATGCGTAGGTATTATGACGTAAAAGGAAAAAGGGGATAAAGGACCTATCTGAAACATGTCAGGTGTTGCTTTGTTCGAGCTGTCGGATCATGTAAGGATTGAAAAAGTTATTATTAGGTGCAAATACGTGAGGGTCCGATAAACATTATCTTGATGGTTTTATTGTTCGAATAATGGCAACAATGGTTTATAAGTTACCTGATACCGTTAAATCATTTTTGATGGAATATCTCTGATCGATCACTCTTTCGAACCACAGAGATACGAAGGCCCACTCCAAAGAATTGATTCCCAAAGTAGCTTATTGACTAATGTACCTAAATGTAATGTTCCTAATAAGAGTGCGTGAGCGCCCTTTTGTGGTAGCTGATAGGCAATATGTAACACGTCCTTCTAGATACTGGGCTAATAGTTAGTAATTGATTAGTTGTATAAGTTATTGCCTGCGTATGTGTATATATACAGGAGTGTGTGGGTGCGGTTTGGAGTTCTGCCCATCTAAAGTCTCGTTATAAAAACTGGCGAAATGAATGTTTTTTTTTTTTATATATCGTTGCCCCATACTAGGAATTTCTCCTGTATCGTGGGTGCGTTTACAAACATTTAAACTCACATACACAAACTTACTATGTAATGGTATTATCTTAATTTATTTTGTTAGTCAAGAATAGTATCTACAACGTATCTATATTTTAGTGGGTGTTGCAAAAGGCTCTTTGATGGATTACCTAGATTTATTGAGGAATCAGAATCTAGATCTAGCTAAAAAGGCCAAGTCTCCAAATTAAAACTATCATAGAAAGTCAAATAAAATGTTTTTATTCCCAACCCCACAAAAGGAAAATGGCAAAAAAGCTACAGATTTAATCTTTGCACGGAATTCAGGTAGGTATCACATTATCAAGATAGCAACATTTTTATTTACTTGTATCGTATATTTACGAGCTTCGTTCAGGTACCTGAGTGACGTCACCGGTAGAGTTATGTCGGATCTCTGAGTAAATAAATATGGCTTTTATTTAGCTAGGCCTTCATTTAATTAAACAGTTTATTAATGTTATTAACCCTTGGGGAAAGGAAGACTGTAAAAGAACTTCGTAGACGTCAGACCTTACAATAATTTTTATTGAGGTTTGTAGTCGCAGGGTTTCGGTAAATAAGGACATAGGTCCTGGTTAATTTAATAACCATTTGAAAATTTTATTGAAACAAAAAAACTGCTTTTCTGGTTTATTTCAATGTTTTCTTGCTTACCTAGCGCGCCTACCTGTTCCAAATGGATGGTTATTTATGTTAATAATGGATCTCATAAAGAAGTTTGACTTTTATGAATAGGTCGGTACCTACAGACATTTTTTAAGCCTCTAAATAAATGATCCGCAGGAAAAAAATAAGTTTAGACTTTTCAAATCTGCCAGATTGATTGACAAACGCTACATTCTCTGTTTGTGCCGAAGGCTTACTTACTAAAGATAATTTATTATGTACCTACCTACACTAAATAAATGTGGTACCCTTACTGCACATTCGATACATATTCAACCTGTTTCAGGATATGGACATACATCATTATAACCCGTTAATAACCGCTGCTCAGCGCTGCACTGATCGCTATCATAAACATCAAAGGCATGTCACGCTTGGCAGACACATTCACAGTACCTGCTGACAGAGAACTACGTACGATGTGGTCATTGTGTTTTCTGCCTAAGTACCTTTGCCATTAACGACCGAGTCTTTGAAATTAAATTTTGAATTTCGAATTTTACGAACATTAGAACAAATAATTTATCAAGACGCCTTCCATTTGGAAATCGAAACGACGAAGATGAGCGAATTTGAAATATCATTTTAAAATGGTGCTAATATTATTTTCTATTAATCGCGAAAAGTTCTCTCGTTTTCTGAGATTTCGAATATTTATTTAAGATTTTCTCTTGCCTTGAGATTATTGAAGGAAGAATTTCTTGGGGATTTTTTATTGAATTGTGACTTGTCTGTTTGTATTTCATATACACATTACTTATATACGAGTATAGGGTAACATAAGGTACACAATGACGTTTTTTCAATATTGCTATAGTGGGTTTGACACAAAACCGTTTATAACCCACCCACTGTGTAGGTGTATTTATCCGGTTACAGCATAAACCAATTTTTCAAACCAAGCCCGATAGGTTTGTCAGTTTATTCCAGGATAAACTAGTTTTCTCTGAATGAAAGCTTTTTGGATTGCAAAAAGGCATGAGTTCAAAGCGATGCTCCTGAGTGCTTTGGCATCGCTATTTGACAACATAACAGATTGTTTTTCCGAATCCTATCTCTGGTTTACCTATATAAGTAGATTAATTTTGTTTTGATAAGTATGAAACAACATTATTATCTATGCCAGACAAGTTTTTAATAAATTCTATAAATCATTTGAAAGTTGCAGTGCCTAAGTAATATAAATTTAATTTTAAGAAGATTATTTCGCATAAGTACTAAAATATAGGATGTAAAAAGACCCTTCAAGAAGCCGTCATCTACACATTCTGTACATCAAACTAAGTAGCTTTGTTTTCACAAAACGTTGGAACTTTAACCTTCATTATCTCCGTGACCAGAAGGTATCTCGATAAGTACCAGTCCAAAAAAAAAACATAATAATGGGAAGGACCCGTGAGTGTCGTCAAATCAAATCAAATCAAATTATTTATTTGCATAATACAGGTAAATGTTATAAATCAATATAAAGTACACTGGATCATTACCTATTAAGGTGTGCAAATGTTTGTATTATTATTCATCTTATTAAATCATTATTAAATTATATTAATCATAATTAAAAAAAAATATAGGTTAGGTTAGGTTTTTATACCCATTATATCGTCAGTTTATCTCAATTTAATTTATTTCAAACAAAATAAAATCAATAACGTAGTATCCATAACGACAAAGCGCAAAAACTCTTGAAATTAGTACCTTAAATAATAAAATATTGTTAGTATTAACTTATGCTTACCTTTCCTTCCTCAGCTCGCTGCTTCGTTTACGGAAACTGGCGACGAGGACCTGCAGCTCTGTGGAGTGGTGCTCGTACAGCTGGGACAGCTGCGTCGTGAAGTCAGCCACTGGAACAAAAAGAAAACTTAATATAAGGCATTCTCCTCAGATGCAAACCTATTTTTTACTGGGATTTCCAAGCGTGGCGATGGTGATAACAGTCACTATCACACGATCTTAAAGTTGTTTATGGTGTTAACACAGCACAAGGAGTTCGGTATTCTAGACTTTTATTTTGTTGCTTTGAATCCTATTGATTCTGTATTCCTACTAAACTCTTAACTAATTAAACTGGTCCTGAGTACTTTACGTAAGATCAAGTTTAACCCAATACACACATAACAATAACTTCCCACATGTACACACGAGGTGAAGATAACCCGCACACAGCTAAACACAAAAATATTTGTTTGTCAAACTTTAAGATCATGTTTATCGAGAACTTGTACTTCAAACATACTCCCAACACACGTGATTTTAGAACTCATTATAAGTTTTAAAAAGCAGAGTATTGTTCAGGAAGGTTCAATACATCGGTTCATTACAGGCGCTTTCAGGAGCTGAATTAAACACTTTTACTTTAGCGCGGGAAGCTACGTATAACTTTGTAAGAGAACTTTTCATTAATTTGAAGTACCTAAGTAGGTACCTGTACTATGTTCTCGGAGTACTCGCGCTGAAGTTGTGTCTACGAAACAGAGCGCGATACGCAGAGGCATTCTGGTCGTCTAGTTTTCAGTTGTTTGATCTGAAAACTTTAATCTTCTCTAACTCACGCGTGTATTCAAGTTTCGTTTGAGTATGTCTCTATAAAAACGTCTCGCTGAGGATTTAATTACTGGATTATTCATCTTTATTTTCCGCCTAGTTTTTAATTTTAACATTTCCAATTCCAAGATTTCTTCTCAAGAAAATAAGCTTTATCTCTCATTTCGTAAACAAAAGTCCAAGACCGAATCGTCGTAAAACCACACTCTTCTACAATGCTACCTAGTTGCATACAATAAATCAAATTCTTACAAAACAATAATTTTTTCTTGACTAATGTGAATCTCTTGCTTGCACATTTTTATTTCATAAAAACCGTAATCTTGTAACGCGTAGCGACCGGTGTTAATCCCTTTTAAGTAACGTAGGTATATGTTATAACCTAATTTTATTACTTTCAGGCCAGTGAGCGAGTGAATGCAGGTAGAATTACGTTTGCTCTCGCTTCACTGACACTAAAGAATATCTACGGAAAATCGTAACCAAAAATTACATTGACTATATTATTATCAAGATATGTACTAGCACGTGCTAGTACCTACTGGTTTTTTAAGTAGAATAAACTAGGATAATGTATAACCAATCGTTCATTGAAAATACATTACTTGTTTATATAACTAAATGATTTATTACTGCAGCGGGATTAGACTCTCACGATATTCTTTCAAAGAAATGCTATCGCTGTATTTCGCCGTTTCATAGTCGCAAACAGCTTTTCTATTAACACAGTAGATACTTTGTAGCTATCTGAGTTCCTATTAAAACTGACTTCACTTGCACAGCTAGGTACTTCGGTAATTTAATTAACCGCTAAAGGCAGATGACGTAGAACCACCTGCTAAAGAAAATACAATAGAAAAAAATTTTTCATCTAAAAATTATATTCAACAATTTGAATATGAGGGAACATATTGCGCTGGTATGTAAAAAGCACCGTTTTCATGAATTATGTACAAAATATGGTAAAACGTCAAGATGTTACTACAACGGTGAGATCAATATTCCAATGCAGTGAATCGAACCTTTTTTGTCAAGTGCGGGTTATTTTTAGGCTTAGCTGCCAAAGCGAAAATGATCACTTGAACGTTTTAAAGAAAATAATATATTCCCTTTATACCTACCTATTATTTTCTACCCTCCCTACCATATTATTTTTGAGGCATGTATTAAAGAAAAACGTAAACCAACATTTGTGAATGTAGTGACGTATCTATAGGTATACATATAATAAAATCGTAGCTAAGTCAAAACTGTACATTGTTATATGTTTTTAAAGTAATTTTTGCGAGGACTGGGAACGATTCTAGTGCCGAAATTATAATTTATTGATTTTTGTCTGTGTGGACAGATATTTCCTATGTCTAGTGAGTATGTAGGCCATAAACTATCACGCTATTTGCTATGGGGGATGAGCAATATTGCTATAGTTGACCGCAAATTGTAAAAAGATGAGCCAAAATATTGCAGATAGTTACAGATTTGAGCATTTAAAATGATTATCATCACGCTATACCTTTATGAAACTAAGCAGTCATGACGTCCTGGGTGGCGATTAAGTCACCTGCAGCCGTCAAGAGGTGTTTCTATACGTCATTCTAAACAACTTTCGCTATGAAACTCATACCCGAATTGTAAAAAATAAACTTTTCATACATTCATGGAAATAGTCTGTCTACTGTTGTATAGGAATTAGTTTCTTTTTTCACGAATCAGATTAGAGTACCGTAGCGAAAGTTGTTTAAAATGAGGGGTAATGATAAATGATAAATTATTTTATTTCTGTAAGTATATACAAACACTTTTACAGGTCAATTTTTTTTTTAACTAGATGAGGCTTGCGTTTCCTATTCGACTACTCTGAGACGAAAAGCCGAAACAAACTCGGAGGTCACGGTCTCTTTTATTGTCCAGACAAAATCTTGGTCAGATCATGTGCAGACTATGTAGATCGCTGTCTGAAATGGTCTTTTGAGGAATGAACCACACAGATTTAGTGGACATGTCCAGTTTGTGCACGCAACTATCAGCAATCGTGCAGCTCAACTCAGAACTTAAGGAGCTCAACGATTCGACGAACAATACCAAAGAAAGGACATTTCGGTAGGCCGCATAAACCACTCAGGCCAACTCTCTGAATCCTATCACTTAAGTAAGAAGTAAGAAGATCCAGAGAGGCGTTCCCGATTCCGATTAATGTTTCATGAAGAACACAATCGAATGCCTTGGACAAATCGCAAAAGATTCCCAACGCATCGCATTCGTCCTCCCATGCATTATACACATGTCCTAAAAGTTCAACTCAGCAGTTGAACGACCCTTGTAAAACCGAACTGTTTATTAAGCAATAATTTATGTACATTAAACAATCTTTCAAAAAATGTCCTCTCTATGAACGAATGGTAGAATCACCTCCTCAACGAATGCAGTGACTATATCGCCACCTTATATTTTTCAGATGGGGCACTAAGGGCAGGTACCTTAATCGTTGCCGCTACCAGAAAACGGTCTCAGAAGACTGTTCCTAGCTTTTTGATCTACATTCACAGTTTTGGAAAAAAAATACAGTCAGCACGAAAATAGGCATAAAAAAAACCTGATCCAATCCGTCCCGTTTCTTATAAGGATCAAAAAACTCAATCCCGACAACTGAGGTTTGAGTACTAAGTAGTCAGAAATTGCGCATTCCCCGCTGTGTCGCATGAGCAGCGCAATCAATGCCCTTATTTTTGACCTACCCGATTGTGACGTGTTGACCGACAGATTCAACCAAATCATGTTATTGTGCTCGAGATTTTGTGAAAGACTAGTGAAAGAAGAGTATATGAATAATTGCATGTTGTAATAATTTGTAACCTAATGAAATGATTTTTTTATTTTATTTAATATTAACGCTGTACGCAGTTATGAACTAATTAATTACTGCTACTGGTCTAAATAGCAAAAAACTTCTCATACATTTCGAAAATAAGACTGAGATGAGAGAGAACACAATTTATCCGTGTAACCCAACAGATGACTGCTTTGCAAACCTATGTTCGATTCCCAAAAATTTATATTTTTGGTCCTTCCTTTTTACATTTTGACTATTATATTATGATAGTTCGTAAAACGTACACAGAAAAACATAATTTTTATGCTTCTTCTGTCATCTTTGGTTGTAATAGAAATAAATATGTATGGTTAGGTGACTGTTAATGAGACACCCCGTATGTTTACAATCTACTGTTATATTACTTTAGTGATAGTTTTTCGTCAGAAATAATCTGTAAGAAAGCATCAGGCAGTATACCAGTGTTGTGCCATTAGGAACCTACCTATATAAAGGAACGCGCCGTTCATTCATTCATTAAAAACGAAAAACTTCGCAACCAATGGGGAATTACTTCTGAAGGCTGCGGGTTTCGAACTCAGGACGAACTGCGTCTCACACTTACAACTATGCGTCACTTACTACCGCGTCACCAGTAATTACTCTCTTCATATTTTAGCCGCTGAGACTAAAACTACAAACGTAGTATACCTACAAGAAAGTTTTATAAAAATGTGGCTGTTATTTACTAAAATAGTTGTGGTGTCTTACGACTTCCACGCGAGTAAATTCGCGGACAGAGCTAGTTCATAATAAAAACAAAATAGTACCCGTGGTTCACATTACATCTTGGGGACAAGTAAAACTGGAACTCAAGTTAGGCCGGCATAAAAATAAAGTTAAAAGTTAGTCCCAACTTTTGAGACGCTCGGCCCTGACCGACCAGTCTTTCTATTCTGAATATTCTACGAAGGCAAGAACGGTCCCACAAACTTTTTAAATATAAAGTCATGCATAGAAAACGGGAGAATTTTAGGAAGATTTATACATTGGTATTCACGCAACTCGTAAATATAAATCCAATGTTTTTGGAGGGTTTTTATAAATGTTCCACGCCTATTCCAAGTGCGTTTAGACCTGTTTGTTATAGGTTGAACCTTAGCCAGTCTAGTTCACAATTTAAGGGTCAATATTTACCTGAGTAGGTAGTAATAATTACATGACTAATATTTTAAATTAATGTATTCAACAGAATAATTAATTTAATAATATTTTTATATATTTTTATAATTTAAGGCAAGGATACCTATCGTGTTATGAGACTACTATACACGTACACATAGTGATTGTTAAGTAGACGTCATGTTCTATGTTCTTTTAGATATCTAATTATTAATCCAATACGACGGTGTACTTGGCTGTTTAGGATAATAATAACATAAACCAACTCTCAATCGTCTCTGACAGGATTATAGATAATAATTAATACATCAATTTACCAGTATACATAATACAGCACTGGGAACATTATTTATCATTTGATTAGGTAGTCGGTGCTTGTAAGCTAAGATTACTTATGTGCCTGCATCATAATTAAGTACAGAGAACGTAAACCGATTTTGTTGGTGATATTGTTCATAAAGAATGATTATTTATTTATTTCATTCTGTTCGGGAAACTTGCAGCTAACTTATTACATCATCAATCAATCAATCTTTATTATTTACAGTGTTCTTACAAAATATGTAATTGAAGATAATTGATTGATTGCTTGCCTGTGTTTGATTTTTAAATTCAAAGATAAATACATTTTGATTTGCGATATCTGCGATATTACGGTATTAATCCAATGTCATACCAATAAATTGCCCTATTGGAATCTAATAATTAGGTAGTTTTAATTGAAACGTAGCTCAGTTTTGAGAAGTTCAAGCAATCCGAAACTATTGAAAACGTATTTTAGTTTCGACTGAGAGAGTTTAATTGCAGTTGAGAGATATTATAATGACCTGATGATGGCTATTTACTCTCACTATACAGTTGCGGAATAAAAAGTTAAGTACCTATAGATCAATTTTTACTTGCACCGCGCCGTACCTACTTGAGATTCACTACCAACATTCAGAATAAAATAGGCAGTTCTACAAATTATCATGTGCGCGCTATGTCGGAGATGAATGTATTTGTACTAGATATTAACCCTTTTTATAAGCAAGAAAATTTTGTGAAAATAGGTAGAGGTTTATACATTTTTAAAAGACTGTTATAGCAGAGCACAGACAAACACCGGTAAAAACAAGCACTCAGAAACGATCCCGCTACAAAACATGTCGCTAAAATTCTCTTCTTTCTCGTTGAATCAATTCGATTCCCGTCAGCTGTCCTATTGTGAATTTTAAAACAATTCGCAAAGGGATCTCGAGAATTCGAGTGAACCAAAAATATCTTCTGTATAAAGTGAACCACGAAACAGATGGTAGGCTAAGCTTGAATAATAGAGTTCATAAGTCGGAGCAGGCGGTTAGGGACTTATCACACTGGTGATTTGGGAGCGTATTTTCAGCGAAACGACCGGTCAACGTACTATTCACCTGTGTCAGGAAACACGCTGCTTGTGCGTACCGTAGTCGCTGCCCGTAGGTAATGAGAACTAGTGTACAATATTCTGAGGGCGCAGTAAAACACTAAGCGGGGTTACAGCTTTCTCGCTACGCACCCGCGGCGCGGCTTATGCAACCGCTTAGCTGAAATCACGCTCTAAAAACGCCAGTATGATAACGCTCAGTCAATCACTTCACTTGTTTAGACAATCTGGACGTAAAATTAATCTGACGCCGCGAGACTATGTAATAAGGTAATACATTATACCGTTAAGGGTTAACCTGACAGTAGGTGGGGTGAGCTGGTTGATTGCATTTTTTTAATCAGCGGCTTTTCCTGTTTATTTTTAAATTGCTTATTTGTTTCTGAAATAATGTACAGGACTAGACAATGCTGTCTGTTTTCGCCCGACGCGACATATCAAAGTAATACATAAGCGCCTAATCAGACTCTAGCTAGAGTAAAGTCATGTATAGGTTTCCAATATCGTTTTGGTGTCATTAGGAGCGATAATGGCTTCTATGTTACTACTAATGTAGATTTTAGGAGTGTAAAACAGTGATTATGTAGCCGTCTTTTAGGGAAAGTCGTTTAAATTATCTCCTTTTGTCTTAATTTTAGCCAATATGCTTTTATATCTACGTGAGTACTTGATTAACTTCTGCTGTATTCCAAATAATTTACAGACTGAGTAGGATACTCTAATAACTAACAACGGTACAACAACAATACCAATATCAAAGTGTGATTTCCAAAGGAGTCTATTTCATCGTTTGGAAGCTTTTAAGGGTTAAATTGCCATAGAATTTGGTTGGACGGAAACACGATAAGTTTCCAGACTTTACGAACTATAGTTTATACACGCATGAAACCGAAACCGCAACCTAAAGGATAACTTAAGATACAAATACTCCTACAGTCAAATGCAAAATAGAAATAATTTTGAAAGATCAGCAATAATATCTGGAGACGATATTTTATAATGATACCCTTATCAAGTTCAGCAATTTACAATTAATTAATTCTGAAATCTTTGATTTGGTTGCAATTTTAATTGGGGTTAAAGGGCGGAGAATAATTAGGGAAATACCAGGATAATACCTCGGAAATTGAGCGAAATTATACCTGGCAATCATAGTTCGCGGATAGTATTAAGGAATTTCTGACGAAATCCAATATCGATAATAATGGGTATTTTTGGGTTAGATTTCCGTTATCAGGTCACGATATTTTTGGCTAAGCAGGTTATTCTGAACCTATATACATTTAGTTTTCATTACCCTGCCGAGCGAACATTTTGTTTTTAGCAAATGTTTGCTGTTCTACCGATGTTCGCTCAAAACAGAAAACATCTGTTTTCAATGAGAAAACGAACATTCGTTCTAAATAAAAGCTCGTACTGAGTTTGCTGGCGCAGCTGCCTTCTCATTCTCGCTCGGTAGACATGAACGATCATGACGTTGATTTGCTTTTGGCTAGAAAGAATCAGTTAATGATAAAAAATTAAATAAAAAAAACTTGAGAGGTGTCAAGGGACACCCGGATGGAACGAAGTTCCTTTCGATTAATTAGTGAAGAAATTGTAATATATTTTTTTTTTTTAAGTTATAATAATATTTTTTTTATATTTATATATTATATATATATATATATTTTATAAATATATATATATATATATATATATTCGTTCCAATATCTGGCTTGCTTTCTATAAGAGAGAGAGAGAGAGAGACAGACAGAAAAACATGCGCACGCCGCACAGCTTACAATAGCTTACTAAAGCAAAAAGTGTCGTGACAACTTTTCGTAAGAATTTTTTCCGTCTAGCCCCCTTTCACAACGCGCGATAAGGAACTTCGTTCCAAAAATAACTTCTTTTTGACTTACAATGGTGTGCATCTCATAAAATCGGCAATGTTTTTTAAAACATTGCTTTTTTATTGCGGAGTTTTGTAATCTTTAGTTTGCGGGACCCATAAGCATGGATGGGCTTTATAATTTTCAATTCGTTGCAAAGCTTTTTCTTGATTCCACTCCATGTTCTCGCGGAGTATAAAAAAGATCGGACACCAACCGAGCACGTCCATTATCAAGCGCATGTACAGAGCAACTGCTCACTCGCCGGCGACGTCATTTTCTCTGAATGAATGAGCAAGCGAGCAAAAGTTCGCTGAGTCCAACCGATAATAACTGAACAAACATGTTCGCTCGCTCAACTGTTTTCATTTACCGAGCGAACAAACGCTTGCTCGCTCAGATCGCTAAGTGAAAACGCAGCTTCATAAGAGGATAACTTCCTAATTTGTAGTTGTCCTTGAACTTCCAGTGTAAAAGCATAATTTAACTTTAAAGTACATTAACAGCTGCTACAAAAGAGCCAAGTTTTAATATGCTGGCGATGTTTTCAGCTTTCAGTACGTAATTAAGATAAATTGTTTCAATTATGATAGGCTGTTAAAATGTCGGTCTACGCAGATAGGCGACCCCCTGTTACATTAACCGACACTCCGGGTTAGTGTCTGATACATTTAACGTTGGACATTGAAGTAAATCGTTGTGAGGTTTGTTAATTGTTTAAGGGTATTAAAGATCCTATCAGGCGGCCAAACTTGGTGATCACAGAGTCCTTTAGCATAATAAGGGGCAACGCATGTAGGTGACAGATATTTTTATGTGAACGAGTTTGCGGCAAACATAAGTCACTATGGAGTCAACCGCATATCCAAAGTTACAGTTTGACTTTGCAACGTTCTTATTTTGTACTAGCAAGGGCAGTCTGCATAGTTAAAGTGTTACTAATGTCGTGTGGTTGACCATAGAAACATTGTGTGATAGTCGCTAGGTATCGTTACTTCAATTTATTCTATTTTAGATTTTAATGAAGTACCGACGCACATAAAGTCACAATTAATCAAAGCACAAAAAAAAACAGTCTTAGAAAAGGTAGTATTCTTCTATACTTATTACACAATTCAATAGGTAAGTAAGTACCTAGCTACCAAGTGTTTGTCAGCACTTATCTGAGGAATCGTTAAATATTTTAGCACCTCAAGCAAACGACAGTGAATTTTCATAGAAACTTTCAAATGAATTTGAGCGGAGATTGCCATTTTTACGACGAGTCAAGTCCAAATGCTGCCCTGAGACTAAACTGCGTTATGCACATTTATGTTCTGTGGCGTTCATAGAAACTTTCAAATGAATTTGAGCGGAGATTGCCATTTTTACGACGAGTCAAGTCCAAATGCTGCCCTGAGACGAAACTGCGTTATGCACATTTATCTGTTCTGTGGCGTTCATAGAAACTTTCAAATGAATTTGAGCGGTGATTGCCATTTTTACGACGAGTCAAGTCCAATTGCTGCCCTGAGACGAAACTGCGTTATGCACATTTATCTGTTCTGTGGCGTTATGTCACTAGTAGTTACGGAAGTGGTGGACCGCCCACCTGATGTCCCCACCCTACCCACACAATTTACAATATTATGTACGTTTAGTGCGTGCCCATTAGTGGTCGCTTCGCGGAGTTGTGAATCAGTATGTCTACCTAGGGCAAGTCATCCAGCTCGGTAGACACAACTTTGAGAAAGAAGCGGACAGAAGGATCCAATTGGGTTGGGCAGCGTTTAGGAAACTGCGTCAAGTCTTCTCGTCGACAATCCTGCAATGTTTGAAGACTAAGGTCTTCAACCAGTGCATCCTGCCCGTTATGACGTACAGTGCCGAAACGTGGACACTGACTGTTGGGCTGGTCCACAAATTCAAGATCGCTCAGCGCGCTATGGAGCGGGCTATGCTTGAAGTTTCCTTGAAGGATAAACCAGAAATTAAATTGCCCGGAAAAGAACCGGGGTTACTGACAAAGCTTGCAGGGTAAGCAAGCTGAAGTGGCAGTGGGCTGGCCATGTTTGTCGAAGGACCGATGGCCGGTGGAGCAGACGTGTCCTGGAGTGGATACCGCGTATCGGCAAGCGTAGCGTGGGATGCCCCCCAGCTAGATGGACCGACGGCCTCAAGATAGTGGCTGGGACAGACTGGATGCGGAAGGCGGAGGACAGGGTGTTGTGGCGCAGCCTGGGAGAGGCCTATGTCCAGCAGTGGACTGCGGTAGGCTGAGTTGATTGATTAGTGATGACGTAAAAATATGAATGCTAATAGAACTAGAACCAACTTTTATTTATTAACCAGCTTTTGTCAGCGGCTTCACTTGCACGGAGGTCGAAAATTATGACACGCGAACGTACTACCCGAATAAAAAGTATCCTATGTGTTAGTCCAAGTTATAAAATATCTGTGTGCCAAATTTCATCCCAATCGTTCAGCCGTTTTTGCGTGATTGAGGAAAAAACATCTAAACATACAAACTTTTATATACATATATAATATTAGTAGGAAGTAGGATTCAAACTTTATGCACAAGTAAAAAAATATTGTACAAAGGCGGATTTAATGTCAGGCATCTACTAGTCTAGCTTAGTATTTCAGAATCGAATACAGCAATGCTGTTACGCTGCACCGACTTCTTCCTGGGTCGAATATTTTCAGAATGATCTCTTTAATTTTGGAAATCACTTTGGAAATCACTTGGTATTCTTTAACACTAAATGTATACCTAAAACTGGATATAATAATTAGAAATGTGTTAATTAACGCCAAAGGAGCGTGAATAACTAGACTGTTCGTCATTCAATTTCAAAGATAAGTATAATTCTAATTACTTAGGTCAAACTTACTTCGTCGGTACTTCGTAATACAGATATCTGTCACAAAAAATGAGGGTCTGAAGTATGAAATCTTAGCGACTAACGTAAATCGTGATAACAAAATTTCGACACAATATGCGAAGGGTAAATCTTCGCTTATTGTGTAAAAAAATTGTTACGAAAGCAAAAAGTTTTCGGTCCCACGGATGGAAATTGGAAACTACGTTGACCAATATCCATTGGATTCTATGAATTCAAATGAACCAAAGAAATATGAAAATGTAAAACGCGATTATTAAAAATAGGCTTTTGTTTCAGGGACATACAATTGTCAGTGAATGAGTGGGTCAGTGGGTCGTCTTAGAGGCGGAGTCGTAGGAGCTAAAGTATACGCTTAGGGGCACTGTGAGCAGCAAAGAAAACAAATTTAATACAAAAAATCAAATAAAAAAATATTTGGGACAGTCATATTTTCGTTTTTTTTTTTCGTAAGTCTACCAATTTTATTGCAGTATTGGGTACTATTTAGGTTCTGAGAAGCATGTCCCTAAGACGCGACGCACGTAGCGTAGCCGTAGTCGACGGAGCCCTGCTTAGCGGGGCTCCTAATTCTGAGTAACCACGAAGGGGATGGCGGAATCTTTTTTCTCTCCCCGCCATCCCCTTCAAACTTTTAACCTGTCCGAGCCGGGGTACCCCAAGTTTAGAGCTCGCTTCGCTCGCTCTTGCATCCAAAGTTGTAGAAGGGTCCCTTCGACATAATTTTTACGACAAATTTTAGACTTATATTCCGGTGTTTTATACGATAAAATCGAATTTTGATTAAAAATGTATTTTTCGTACCACTTGCTCAAAAAAGTGACATTCTATGCCACAAAAAGCGAACATAACAATAGTCATTTTTAATCTGTTAAAAACAGGGAAAGAAAATTGTACTGAATTTCATTCATCCTCTAGGGGGAGAATGTAATTTAAATTTGGAATACTTACCGAAATGTATACTGAACTACATCTGTGTTTACACCATTGAGTTTGTATATAAAGCTATAAACACCTTTTTGAAAAAGAAATACGCATTTATTATGCAGTTATGATCATTAAATAAAATTACGAAGACCGACGAGGCCGTATGAGCTTGATGCCTTTGCTTTTCCGACAAAAAAATATTAGTCTAGGAATTTGCCGCGTTTTTGTTTTCTTCAAATACATAAACGATAAGTTTATTTTAATTTATTTTTATAAATAAGTTAATGTTCTAAAAAAACGTTTAATTATCATTATTTTTAATAAATGCTTATCTCATATTATTATTGTGTTAATTTTTTCGCAAATGGTACGAAAAGTACAGTATTTTCCTCGATGATAAAGCTGTCTTAGTCTTGGGTGAACTTAAATCCCTCCCTTCGCTCGTGATTTAAGTTTTTAACACCCTCGCTACGCTCGGGAGTAAACCTCGAGTCCTTCATTACGCTCGCGATTTAAATCGTCGCCCGCGACAGAAGACACTGCTTTATCCCCTTGGTTAATAATCTACTATTTTCCTCAGTAAGTAAAAAAATATTCGAAGGCTTATTTTGATTGAATTTTGATTGAATTTTATTTTAATTTAATTTTAATTTTATTAATTATATTTGTAATTCTTATTTTCTATGGACCCTGGTCTGAAATAAAGTTATTATTATATTATTATTATTTCTAGGAAGCGCTGAGTCGTAGGACCAGCATTCACTGGATTTTTCTGAGAATGTACGTAGGTTTTAATCCAACAAAAGCTTTATTGGATATGTAGGGCAAACATATCTAAATTTTTATTCCTTTATGAAAATCGTGTTTTATTAGGATAAAAATATTAATGATGGAGATAAACGGAAACTGGGTGGAACCAGCGCTGGGGCTCTGTCTTGCATAGGGTCGCGGCATAATGCTGAGCGATAGCCGTTTTGCGTAGATGTGACGCATGTTTCCCCCAACCTTTTCATATTTTCTGTGTTGTGTTATTTTTTGCGTCATGTTTACCGCAAATAAACGCATTTTCTTTCTTTCTTCTTTATTACCCCTATTTAAAAAGTCCTAAAAATATAGTCATCGCCTGTAGAGAGGTACAGTTATACAACTAATAATAAAACATGACAGGAATAACGCCAGTCTTATTAAACACTTTCCTAATTGAATGCTTACCATTAAAGTTGATTATCGTGTGTAGAAAAACAGCACGCAATACAGTGACGGGGTGTTTATTAATTAAAAATAAAAGTAATTGTGTTTACGAAGGCATTCTTTGTATCTAGCGTGGGCGTTTATAGAACATTTACGCCGCGCTTATTTCGCGATAAAGTTTCTTTACGCTGCGCGCTGGCGGAGCGTCTACGTCAAATTACATCAAATGGTAAGGCATCCTCAACGTTGCTCGGATAAAATAATACTATCATTAAAATACAATAGGTATTTTCAGTAAATCATGTTACAGAATGTTTTGTGATTACGACAATTCAACATAATATTAGGATTCCGACAAAGTAATAAAAAACCGCAAAATTTAAATCCTCAGTATTTTAAACATGTTTACATTTCGGGCCATTTTTCTTTTCAAGTAGGTTTTCAGTGTCTTTTGTATGAATTAATTTTCATGGTAGGTAATCTTTATGAATTTATTTTTTAATAACTGTTTAAGGTACCTACACCAATTTTGCATTTCATGTACATTATTAAACCAAAATCAGGAATAATGTAAACAAAAACAACCCAGATAATTTTAAATATTTTAATTACTTGCACCTTTAAAAGTCGCAAAGGGCCAAAACTAGTAGCAACTCTCTTAACCTATTTGAAACTATACATGTCTAAATAAACAAACATAATACCCATATACCGATAAATCTAACTGTTTCCTGTCTGTCCGCCGCCGATCGGATTTACCTACATTTGGATTTAATAAAACGTAAAAATCCTTTAAATGGCCATTTTGGAAATGGGAATCATAATGACACATTAAAAGACAGCTGCTACTGACAGCTGTACTACTTTCAAACAACAGTAATACAGAAAAACTAATAACAAACATCATCTGCAAACTATTTCTGTTGCTAATATTAGCTCGAAGGTAGAACTTCCCGCTTTAGGAAACTTATTTACCGACTTTGTCTACGCCGAGTTTTGGACGAATGGACTTAGCTGGGATGTGCCAGCAGCTGGCTTCGATAAATTTATTTTGCAAATTCAATCCTTCACACGTGTTTGAAGTTGTATGAGAAAAACGTGCTGAATAAAAGCCGTATTGACACAGAGAAATTTCTACTTTTGAATTCGAAATGTGCTTTTGCGTTTACGACTGCTTATCTACTTTTCTAAGAGCAATAAGTTACACATATAAAGTTAACATACTCAAACGAATTTTATGCAAACTTCCACCTTTTAAAACACAGATAGTAAATTATTTCCACGATCGAAAGCAGGGATCCACCAAAACAAAGTCCAAAGCAGTTTCCTATGGCGACGACTAAATCGAGCGTAGTGCGCGCGACCTGCCGCGTCACCCGCTGGTACGGTCTGTTGTTCAGGATAAACCTAGCAGGCTTAACTCTTAACTCCTTCTCAGGCTCCAGCAATTTCTTTGACACCACGTTGTAATCCGGCTCCGTACACGAAGGCAAACAATCGCAATTCAAGCCCGTCTCGTTCGTGCCCGGAACCTGCAGCTTTCTTAGTATTTCGTAGTGTTTCGTCAAACACTTTAATCCCTCTAAGCCGCAATATCGATCTTTGTATTGGACCGGAGATAAGTGATGTGTACAGTTACAGAGCCTCAGTTGGGCCTCGATGCGACATTGAGTAATACACACAGAGTAGCTGTATTGCTGGAAAGCAATGTAGCTCTCTGGAACCTCGTCAGGGAATCTACATTGACGTACGTCGGGAGCGATCAAAGGTACTTCCGGCTCGTTCACCACATCCATTATTGAAAACCTCACTGTGGCTTCTGCTCCGAATAGTGTTGTTATCCTATGATCATATTCCATATTCCAAAAGGGTATGTCTTCGGGGGAATGAATGAATGACTCGTAGTCTTGTGAGAGAGTTATTTCGAGAACGCCCGCCTCTGGGTTTTTTGCGAGAGCGGACGTGGAAAATATTTTGTGATTTCCACCGCCATGCCTGTTGTTAATCGTGTAACATCTCCCGTACTCTGTTCGCAGAGGTTTGAAATATTTACAACAGTTAATCTTTCGGCCATTCCACTTACATGATTTAAATAGGTATTTGCAGGAAGTGCGGAATTTCGAAACAATTTCAGAATAATCACGTGAACACAAGGTTGTATTTTGGCAGGTTGATGTGCAACTGAAGCATGTTCCACTGAAGAATATTATCTCTGCGAGGAAACGATCATACTTTTCTCCGTCACGAATATCGAATAACTTGCTGAGTGTCCAAAGTTTTTCGATATTGGCAATCTCGCAGACTGTGACTGACGCAAATGTTGTGTTCCAGTCGAGGTAATCAGTGCGCGTTGTGAACCGTATGGTGTTCTCTTGGTAGTGATCGTAGTACTTGCGTATTGTAGCCACGGCGATGATCCACACGTGAATGTAAATGACGAAGTAGATGAATCTGTACACGAAGTGCACATCCTTACGGACGAGATAACAGGGTCCGTGAACGGTAAGATTTTTACAAGTATATTTCAATCTATGATAGAACAACAGCATGTGTTCCTTGATTTTACTGAATATTTTCATTTCGAGGAGCTTTTATGTGGTTTAAACAGAAATGTTATCAAAGCCAGAATGAAAGGTTGGAAATAGGGCCGTTATTTATATAATGCATGGATTTAACGATCACACGAAAGGAATCCATTTGCTTAATGTTTTAGATGTGGTATAATACAAATAACGATAATTAATGTTGTATAAAAGCACGTAATTGAAGTAAGGGTACGAACACAAAAAGATAAAATACAAACGCTGAAATAATATTTAAACCAGCATATTGCAGTGTTTGTAACTACTTGATACGGTACAAGTTTTGAAATGATGGTCTATTGTTCGATTCTGATCCCTTAAATGAACACATAGCATACATAGAAAAGAAAAAAAGAAAGAAAGAATTTTTTTTTATTTGGGGAGACGCAAAGGAAATACAAATACCTACTAAAAAAATAAAAAAAGAGCATTTAAAATGAACACTAAAAACAACAAGAAAAAAATGCCAAAAAGGCTCCTATCACAGCATAATCCTTTGATATTTAAAAAATAAAATACCGCGGCGCTGGTTATCTGATAGGGCCCGCTGTGATGCCACGGGCACACCTACGAAAATCTATAAATCCCACTATGGGATTAAAAATAGCATAGCATTTTCAGCCTTTAATGCTCCAACTGCTGGGACACAAGCCCCCTATCTGTGAGATTAGGCCGTAATCCACCACGCGGGCCCACTGCGGGTTGGTAGATGTCACATGTCTTGAATTTTTGATTCTAGGCCATGCCGGTTTCCTCACAATGTTTTTCTTCACCGTTTTGAGAGCAGTGGTGATGAAATAATTTACACAAAGTAAAGTGCCAGCTTGGGTTCGTACCGAACCCACGACCAACTCGCAAGTCGCGGCCGTTACCACTGGACTACTATACTGCACTGCTCGTAATTTTTGTTTCAAATTATTTCATATTTTAGTAATTTTATTATTATCATCATTATTTAATGGGCTTTAAAAATTCCATACTTGGATAGTCCCCAATTAGCCCCACTGCAATTTGGTACGTGCCATGGAATGCTTTAAGTCGCAAGTGAAGGTTGGAGTCTCACAACCGTAAAATATAAATCCCAGAGTAGTAAGTACCTTTCTCAAAAAAATAGAAAGACTTTTTCAGAACATTGAAATAGGAGGTATATGCCTATTATTAGGTCCAAAAAGCAAAAAAAAAACATTTTTCAAAGTCAAAGCATTTATTTCAAATAGGCACATAAAAGACACTTTGAACGTCAACATTTACATTTAAATAGAATTGATTGTAATAAAATTAATGAAATTATTTTAATTAATCAATCAAAGTATGTACCATTCTTCTCTATGCACTTTCGTCGTTTTATCGGTAGTTCATTGATTCCTTTGCTGAAAAAGTTGTGGGAACAGGAATCAATAAAATCTTTGAGCCTGGTTTTGACAGCTTCATCGGAATTGAATTTTTTTCCTTGCAAGAAGTTATCCAAATTCCGGAAAAAGTCGTAATCTGTTGGAGCAACGTCCGGGGATTACGGTGGGTGTCGGAGACCTTCCGATCGCAGCTCCTCTAATTTAGCGATTGCTGTTGTGCAGTATGTGGTCTAGCGTTGTCCAGAAGCAGCAGTGGGCTAGAGCAATTGACCAATCTCGGTTGTTTAATGGCTAGCTTTTCCATCATGGTTTGCAGTTGTTGACAATACAGATCTGCTGTAATCGTCTGGCCAGATCTTAGGAAGTTGTAGTAGATGACACCAGCACTGGTCCACCTGACACGTACCGGTACCTTTCTCTGAGTCAACTTTCGCTCGGGACAGGAATTGGCCGTTACTCCTGGGTTCAACCATCGTGATGAGCGTTTCCGATTATCGTACAGGATCCATTTTTCATCACAAGTAATGATATGATTCAAAATCCTCCTGTTATTGTGACGATTGAGTAATGTAACGCAGTAGGTACTCGACTCGTGTTTGTTGGTTTGTTTCACTCAATTTATGCGGTACCCATTGTTCGAGCTTTTCACTTTTCCAATTTGTTTCAAGTGAATTAAAATTGTTTTATCACTCTCACCGAAGCCTGCCGCTAACTCTGACTTGATTTGCGATGGATCCGCTTCCACGATCACTTTTAATTCTTCATTATCAACTAGGGTCACCAGCCTTCCACGGGGTTTGTTCTGTAGGTCAAGATTTCCAGAACGAAAATGTTGGAACCAAAAACTTACCGTATTTTCTTTTATAGTAGCTTCCTCATATACATCATTAATTCTTCGAGCGGTTTCGGCAGCGCTGGTGCCAGCCATGGTGGAACTCGTGTTCGTAAATAACCCTATATTTTAAGTTTTTCATATTGTGAACAAAAAACGCGGAAACAAATGAATCACTAAATTGGAAACTCAAATACACAAGCCTCAATTTTAAATAAATTTGATTTTGGTATACCTAACCAAACGCCAGATATTTGAGATCAAAGTGGCCAGTTTGACAAAACGCCAATTTTATAATATGTAAGGACCTAATATTATTACGTGATACTGGAAAACAATACGAGATCACGTAATAATAATAGGCATTTCTCCTACCTACCTAAAAACTACGTATTTAAATTTTCTGAAAAAGTATTTCCATTTCACAAAAATAGCATAGACGGCGATGTCATAAAAAAAAAACATTAGTGTGGAATTGTCCCAACCAAGATAAAACGTTAGACACAAAGTGTACATTTAGGTTAAATGTTTCAACCGAGCCTAATGGAACTTGATTCTGTATTATCTTGAAATATATAAAAAACGACGTAGAATTGAAATGCTATACAGGGTGTTTGGCGCATGGACCGACACAATTTTTCAAGGGATTTGGGAGGTCATTAGCTAGGTTCTACCCATACACCCTTTGTCCCAAACGTCACGGTTGGTTACATATATGATTTTTTTTTTAATGAAAAAAACACCCAAAATATTTCCTTTTATTCGAAATAGTAAGTTTTTTGTTTGTGGGTGTAGTGGCAGTGATACAACTGGTTTCAAGAAAATTCCTTACAAGCTTCCAAAGTTTATTTTTGTATGAAATTTTACAACTTCTAAATTCGTTAAAAAAAATTGGGACAAAGGGTGTATGGGTAGAACCTAGCTAATGACCCCCCAAATCCCTGGAAACATTGTGTCGGTCCATGCGCCAAACACCCTGTATATACTTCGACCCAAATGTTTACATTTATTACGCGGCATATATCTACAGAGAATGCACGAGAAATTTAATACATTTGCAGCCTTTATTAGTACTTACAACTGAGCCTTTCCAGTATTAAATATACGCACTGGTCCGTTACACCGGTGATCCCTTACCTATGAACCGAGGACGGCCACCGCGTGGTTTCAATCGGTGTACATAAGTCCGACCTTATTGATCACTCCACCTGAATTTGTACACGAAAATAATATGAAATTAAAGAGTTTTAATGTCTAATGGTGATAAAGATGTTGGCTTCTCGCCATATTAGATTATCTACGTGTACTGGAAAAGCATACGTTCTTGCTTTTATTCATGGAAACTAGTTATGTGCTAACATAAACCACATATTTGTGTGTTACAACAGTGCAGTTTAAACACTAATGTACTAACGTTGTAGAGTGAAAATATAATTATAAAAGGAACCCTGAATGCATTGTTGGGAGAATTAATTTAAGAGAATTATGGATGGTGGAGCGAGCTTAATCCTAAAGTAGTTCTGCCAGATTATGATAGGATTGGAACTCGTATAGTTACAGCTCCAATGTCACCGTAGTAATTAGATTTCCTCGTTTGAAACAGTCGGTTTCAGTGTTAGATGAAACTTCATGATTTATGAATGAGTTTTGGAGACTAACTCCGAGCTTATAAACGACTCATAATTGATGAAAGAAACGAATATTTTCTTTCATCAATTATGAGTTTTCTTAGAATGACGTCGGCGACGCCTAATTACTTGGTTAATTGAAAATAAGGTATCGGTTTCAATAATTGCTATACCCTTTGTAATAGTAGCAATTAACTACATCCATTTTGACGCTAGAAATAGCAATGAACGTTATTGGAAGGTCAGAAATCTAAATCAAAATGGAAAAGTATCCAAACCGTAGGCAAAAGCCTTATACAAATAAAAACATTTGATCGACGATATGGGAACGTTTGTGTAGAATGTGTGCTCACAAAATATTTATACAAAATTCTAAACATTGTCAAGCGTGTTCACAAAATTCTATCATGAAATCCAATTATTGTAGGATTTACCGGCATAGTCTATTGCCATCCCACGATGAGACAGTTGGGTAAAACAAAATTTAGAATACATGCTAATAAAAAGATGGCGTTATTTAATTCACGTCCTCGTTAGACTCGTCGTCCTTTACCTGAGTTTTAAAGTGAATTTAAGGTAATTTCATGTTGATTTTTTATATTTTACTTCTTGTGTTTAGGTTTCTGCCGACGTGTGTGTTAACTTTAATATTAGTATAATGATGATAAACGGTATTTGTTTCTGTAAATTATTTCAAAAAACACTTAACTCATCAAGTATAACTTATGTTTTGAAACTATATGAGTTCGGTTTTTCCTAACCGACTACTTGAGAATAAAGATCGAAACAAAATCAGAGATCACTGTCTTCTTTAAAGTGCAGACATAATCTTGGTCAGGTGAGTCAGGCCAAATGAGGATCATGCAGATTAATGTCGGAGATGGTCTTTTGAAGAAATAGCCACACGGATTTGAGTGGACCTGTCCAGTCAGTGCACGTATTTGTCAGTAATCGTGTAGCTCAACTCAAAACTTAAGGCGCTCAACGACTCGACGAAGAATACCAAAGAAAGGACATTTCGGTAGGCCGCTGGTAAGTACTCAAAATGCCAGATTATCATTAAAACTACACACATTCACATTTACAATAATATAAATAACATTATTTCCGCCGTATCTTTACGTTGACGTCGTGGTGACGTCGTTGTACTCTAGGTCTGTGCCGGTAAGGTTTACTTTGCCGAAACAGGTCTAGTATGAGAAGCCAGACCAAGAGATATACAAAAACCCGCAGAGCAGCATGTGACGAGCTGTTGGGCAGTAGCCACCCCACGGACCTTATCTGCCGGGAGAATTCTTTTTCCTCACCTCTGGCTTGCCTTTATTGGCCAGTTTGAGTGGAGATTCGCAAGAGCAAACGTGGTCGGAGGAAGGAGATATTCCAGTAAGATGCTGGTAGGGATTTTGACTACTTCCGGGATTGTCCCGATAGCCGTGGAATATCTCTCCACTCCTCATAAGCACCTGGACATGTTACCTCCGTGTCGCTACGGCACTATGTGCTAGCGACAGTTTTCAGAAGCCCACTAAGTATTGAGGGTGCAAGGCACTCCTGCCATTTTTTCCGCGTATTTTATATAAAACAGTGATCAGGCAGCGGTCATAGTCTTTCCATAGTTCTAGATAACCAGTTCACTTTAGCCGCCCAAACCCATAATCCAATACCTATCTTTGTTTCCATATCCTGGATTAGTCCTACATAAACCGGGGGTTGTTCATGGGTGGACTGGCATAGTGTGTACAGGGATAATCGTCGGTTGGTGCCTCATTTAATTAAAAATGTGTAATGTGCCTCTGAGAGTTGGCTTCCGCCCCTCGCAAGCCTTCAAAAATTCCAGACCCCAGGGCCCCGAGAAATGTCAAAAATAATAATAATAATATAATACAACGTTGATAATTGTTTACAAATTTATTTGGCTCGTTAGTCTGATGTCACATTAGCATTAATAAACACAATTCAAATGATTAAAGTCATCCTTATAATTTGTTATTGTCATCATTTCCCATGGGTTTTATGAATTACAAATTCCTACGGCTTACAAAGTAGGTCAGAGCAAAGTTGGCGTTCGTTCGTTCGAGCATACCTACCTACTTAAGTTAATTTAAGTTTGGCAACAAAAAGACAAATAAGCGCGGTTTTGGAAGCCTTAACTAGTGCACCCAGGAACCAAGTATTCATAAATAAATAGCCTTGGCTGCGAACCTCCTCTTGATGAAATGTTGTGAGTATTCTACATAACGAATGGTGATCTGCTCCGTATCTAATTTCTACTTCTATAAAATAATCAAAGGCACGTATTACCACATACGAGTATTGAACTTTACTAATATTTATTTATCTGCTATAAAATCAAATTTGTTTATCTCTATCGACTATAAAACTATTAAGGCTGCTGCCAGAGGCAGCCCTCTTCCTTGAAAGAGGCAATATCCGCTTAAATAGTGGAGTTTGAAAGATGTGAAGACTAGATGGGGCTGTCAATTAAAAATTAATTACCTACATGACGTCATCATGTGATGCGCTGTCAAAGCTCGTGTCAAATGACTTGATTGCACAGAGCACGGAGAAGCTTCAGCGGCCGCTGCTAGAGGCTGCATTGTCAACAGCCACATACAAATCCAGCGTGTCACCGTTTTCTAACACTACGACACCAATGACATATAAAAACTGACAGCTGTGAATGTCTTCCTTGACAGATGATGTGCGCTGAACGCACTTTCAGCGCCACGAATTTTATTATTACTGCCGTCTCTAGGCGATTCAGTGCTCTGTGCTTGATTGGCTTCTTATTTTGTTCAATCCTGTTCAACCATTGAATTAATGATTTTTGATTTGCTAAAATATAGGTTATTACATGGTGGTGGGAATTTATTTAACGTCAAACTATATTCGACGTTTCGTTCGTGCAAATATTAAAGGTATTTAACATAAGTCGCAACAGCTCACATGATATTTGAAAGCAGAAAGATTTACTGATTAGAGCCTTAGTCGGGGTTTCAGAAACCAAAAGAAAGTCTGTATACCTGTTATTACATTACGATGGGCTTCGAAATTTCTGTGCTATGTTGTTATAATCAATTTTGATTTAGGTAGGTTTACCGTATAAACGTGTCCTACTTTGTTCACCAAAATGACGATAATGATGATCCATTTGTCTAATTGGTTCCATGATTACGCTGCATTTTGAGGTTATGGTTAGGTATATGTGACAATCTCATGATACTCATGTCCCTGAGGCTATACTTTTAATGAGTATTATAATGAATAATTATCATATCCATGCTATCTATTTAGGATTGACATAGGGCTTTCCGTCTCCGTATTCCAGAAGAGAGACTCCAGAGAAACGGCTCTTATTTAGAATAAAAACGAGATCCATATACCAGCCACAGTGTGGTGTCTGCATTTTTGTTTTGTTTTTAAGCCAGTCGTAAGGACTGCTCCTAGATTTTTCGTTTGAAACAAAAGCAAAATGCCTGCAACGCATTTCACCTGATGCAAGGAGCTATTTAGACCTTGTCCAGGTTAGGCATTTTAGAAGCATACGGATATATGATGAGATCAGAGTAGAGAGATACAGAATTATCTTGTCCTATTCGTTTGACTCGGGGAGACTTGACTTGTGTCAGTTATTTGTTTGTTTCCCATAAAAATATACAATATACTCGTACAGTAATCAGTATTTTGCCAAACTGCAAAACAGTTGGTCGGCAAATTACACGCGCGTATAATTGATACACGCTTACACCTTATCTGGACCTGCTCTGAGAAATCATTTCTAGCAGGAATAACGTGTACGGTTATGTCTACAAGAGCTTTTAATCCCCTCATCCCAGTTACGTTGCTCGTTCGTGGTAGAAATGAGCGTGATGGATGTTCATCCCCCCGTTTGTTGGCCGTCAGACCGTTGTTGGTCAGTGATGAACTGCGTCCTGTTGAAAATTGTTTGATATTTGTTGGTTGAGATTGTCAGAATCCTGACCAAGAATATATCATCCTAGCTAATCCTTTTCTTTTGTAATAATTCGTGTGATACCAATAGGCTAGAACAATTTTTTCAATATTCAACTTTAATTTTTGAACTTTTATGGCGTCAATTTTGTCTGATATAATAATTTACTTTTTCGAGTAGTTCATTTAAAGTGTGTCTTGCAAGTGTGTGCCTTTATTATTACAAATCAATATGATAAAATATTTTGTGTTCTCCCATTTTAATTTGTTAATGCGTCTTTTTGTGATGTCAATTGACGTTTGAACGGCTGTTGAAACGTTAATTTCATAATTAAATGTTGTACCTACCTACCTACCAATTCATTTCTGCCAACATTACTTTAAAGAGAGGAAGTGGGAAGTACCTAAACTTAGAAATTCCAATGAAACTTTGAACGATTTCGGGCTCAGATATAATTATATTCTCATCTTATACAAGCGAGTAATTATCACAATGGTATTGGATTTGATACTAATCCTAGAGCTGTCTCTTTCACTCGTACGAAGAGCTCCTTAGAAACCTCAACGTCGGTGGTAAGGTGTCAACTGTATCTTCGCGCTGGCTATAAACCGAAACGTTACAGTTAAACCGAAACGTTACGGGTACAGTAAACATCACTCTATATAAGGATTACCATACAAACACATGTCGTGAGGTATGCGTATGAAGGGTAACCACAATAGCTAGCTGTCGGTTACAACTGACTGGGAGACACGAATTTGTAATAGTGTAAGCACGATAGTAGCTTTTAAAACAAAATAATGTTTTGTTTTTGTAGGACGAAGAGTATATTTATAGGGTTGGTCTGTTAAAAAAAATAAGCAAATGGATCAGAAAACGTAATTATGGATTGTTTATTTGACAACGTAGGTTACATTTATAACCTTTTATTTTTGAGGGTGAGAAATCATCAAATAACTTCTCCCGCTTCACCCGTGTTCCTTCAGTTGCCTGTGCCAGAGACAAAGGTAACCCTTTCGGACTTTCCCGCAACCCTGGCAGGCATCGGCCCTAGCAGACCCCGTCATTGTTGCTGACATCTCTTTGAGGCGCGCGTGAATAAATTACGCGGGTACATTTTATAACCTACGTTTTTGTTGATGATTTTTCGATTGCAACTTACAGACAAACGGACAAAAATTATTAAAAAAAAACTATATTTGCGTTATATGACACATTCCTATACCTCGCAATTACTTTTTTTTAACACGCTTTTATTAGCTTCACTTGTACAAATGTACAGTATTATCTAACTGTTACAATCTTAAAGTCTATTTTAACCTACTTATAATAATTATCGAAATAAAACTGTATGTTTCTGTAGTTCGGATGGCAAAATTATAATTTGGTATCTTGCAGCTGATCTGATGATGGAGCCAGGAGATGGATAGTGGAACTCTTCGGTGGCCACTAGATCTGTAAATATTATACGTTGAGACTATGTGTGCGTAATATATTTGTAAATATGTAAATATTATTAATTAATTAATATATTACTTTAACAAAAAAATGCTTACCAAGCCAACTCCGAATGCGTTATGTAGGTACCAATAAAAAATAAGTTAAAGTTGTTATAAGACTAAAATGTAAACACTCTAAATATGTAGTTTAAAAAACTAAAAATGTCGCTTTATTCACGCACTACAAATTATATAATAATTAAATTGACTTGTATTAGTTACGATATTAGTACGGATGCATTTTACCCTTGCCAACTTCATTGTATAATTATTTGTCTATTGTCAACATTTGATTATTTATTAATTGTATAAGACTATTTTTAGCTCATCTCGCCTGAAACACAGGATGACCTAGTTCAGGCACGTAAATATTTTACATTTAAGCAAAACTGTACTTATTTTTATGCCCTGTAATTTTCTAAATAGAAATTAATATTATTTTTATTATTGTAGAAAAAACGCATAGGTAGTTCTTTTATGCAATACATGGGTGATGGATTCTTTCGGTAGTTATTAGTAAGTTTGTCACTTATTTTATATACAATGGTTAATTCAAAAAGCGTGGAGCGCTTTTTGTTTGTGTGTAGGTACTTTTAGTTACTTTAAACAAAGCGCTCCACACTTTTAAATTAACCATTGGATACAAAAGAAGTGACAAGCTTACTAACGAAGGTATATATACCCATATGTAGCTATCTATCTTAAAAACCATGTATTGTTTAAAAAAAAAAATTTTTTTTTCTTCTCTAGAATGACGTTAAAATGTTGGCAAGGGTATATATGCTTAGGTACTTATATGACTTGAATAAGTTGTTTTATAAATTTATAGTGCGTGATAAAATCGTGTTTTTTTGCTTTTTTAAACTACATATTTTTCAAAAATATTTAATGTACAGTTTTGACTTCATTGCTATTCTAATAGATGTATAGATTATCATAGAGTATTATGCAATCACTGTTCCAATGATTTTCAATATTTTTTTCAAAATATATCGTTACCGTCAGGATTCGTGAAAATCTGATATTTATAATCCGATATATTATATCGTATATAAAATAAAGATGTGATTTTTATTTTGTAAGTGGTTTTAAATATGTGTTTGATCGTAGAATAAAAGTTTATGTTTGAATATTTGACGTTTTTACCATAAAAGTAATAAAAAGTTAAAGTCTTTAGATGAATAATAACAAGTCTTACCACAAAAAATATTCATGTGTTTTTCGAACGAAGTCAAAAACGATAATGAATGAACAGTAATAAAAGCATTCGAATGGTACGCGTGAGGGGATTCCGATAAAATTTTAAATTGTGTACTATAGAGGAAAACCTTATATTAACGTAACCTACTCTACTATAAACCCTATTTTATGGATATAAGATTTGAATTTCATTAAAAAGCTAACTTAGTTGTACGTTAAACGTACTGACACTTTGGGAAAGGTAATCCAAAAAGTAGTTTTTGTCAAGTGTTTCAAGGGTAAACTTTGTATCTGCAAATTTTCTAGTTTTGCCCATAAATATCAATTGACATATATCCACATAAATACAAATTTATATAATTATATAGTGATATAAGTATATCATTATGTATATCTACTGATATATATATATGTCTGTTTGACCTGTGTCTGGGTGTGTATTATGTATATAAGTATGTGTATCAGTCATCAGGTTACCGTAGTACAGGCTCTGCCTAGTTCGGGACATGAAGACCTTGTGTGGATGTTGTCTCATATATTATATATTATAATTATATATCAGCGAACCCTGGTTTCCGTAGTTTTTAACAACAAAAAAAAACACAAGTAAATTAGTACTTCTACTAGCAGGTAATATCTATAGTTATCATAAAAAACTGTTCATTGTTTTCAGAATAGTCATACTAAAGCCATGTGTACACAATTAAAAATACATAAAGAGAGAACCGTGCATAAAAGAGAACACAGTCAGTGTCCTGAACCACAGTGACCTACTTCCACATGACGTACCTATTGGGTATTAACTAGGAGACTTTATATTATATCCCACCTTTATTATTTTCATTCATATTGACTATGACTAAAATTACGAATTCTTAGCCTATATTTTCTATTTACTCGAATCGGCACGAACTTGTATGAGAATTTATCTGAAAAAATACTCAGTCAGCAAGGTGGTGTCAGAATATATTCATTTAAGTACACTCTTGGCACTGACTTTATAGCGCCCTAAGGCCCTTTGTACACGGCACGGTTTCTTTAAGGTACGGCGAATAAACCGCGCCGTAGAAAAAAACGTGTTCGTCAACAAGCTTATATAGTGATCCCTACAACATTAACGACTGTGCCTACACACGGCAAGACAAATGTGTTTGTACAAAGGGCCCGCTTATCAAATTATAGCGATTGTTTTATGTTTTGTAAGTATTCACGGTTGGCGCAGTGGTTAAGCGATTGACTGCTGTTCCGGGTCTAGCTGTTTGTGTATGTGAGTTTCAATGTTTGTAAACGCACCCACGATACAGGAGAAATTCCTAATGTGGGGCAATATTAAAAAAAAGTTACAAAACTACAATTCATTTAGCCTGCAAAGCAGAACAAAATATGGTCCATTATTAAAACTTAGAAAACCGTTCGCAACTCAAAACAATATATTTATTAAAGTTTTCTAGATTAAACGTTCATTACGGTTCATTTATCATCGTTATCATGCCAACTAGATAACGTTTACCTCTCCATCAATTACGATGCATTACGCCATGATCCAAACAATATAGTAAGGTATTATGTAGATATACATAATATTTATCTAAATAACCCTATAGGAAAAACGGTCAACTGTTTTGGCCTGACCCTAGGCCTTGTAATTACTGCGAATTATACAATAGTCATCGCAATCGCGTCACCACCGACCGTTTTAATTTGGGCACGCCACAATTGCGGCGTTAAGTCCCCTCTTTGAGGAGTGGCTAGAGAGGCGCCACGCAGTCCTCACCTTTCGCATGAAGCAGGTCCTCACCGGACACGGTTGTTTCGGAAGGTTTCTGTTCCGGATAAGACGGGAGGTAACGCCCGGGTTTCACCATTGTGTGGATCGCCAGGACGACACGGTGGTGCATATGGTTGAGGTCTGCCCGGCTTGGGGGGAACACCGCCGTGTTCTCGTGGAGGCGATTGGCGGTGGCGATCTCTCGCCTCCAGCCTTGGTCCAGGCCATGGTACGGAGCGAGAGGGCATGGGAAGCTGTCTCCTTCTTCTGCGAAGCAATAAAATTCGCGCCCTCACGCCCCTAGCCGCCGCAGGAGACGCCCTGGGCGTCGGGAATCACAAGCCGATTCCTGGCCACCGTAGGCGCGGGTTTGCGGACGGCAAGCAATGGGCAGCTCACTGTCCGATAAGGACCAGGCCCGGGTCGACGGCGCGTTGTGTTCCACGCGCGCCTCAAAGAGATGTCAGCACAAAATGACGGGGTCCACTAGGGCCGATGCCTGCCAGGGTTGCTGGAAAGCCCGAAAGGGTTACAGTGGCCCCTGGCACAGGCAACTGAAGAAACACGGATGGGTTTTAGTCAGTAAGAGTCTGACACGCCCTCCCGCTCCGTCCAGAGCGGGAGAAGTTATTTGATGATTACAGACACTCAAAAAAAAAAGCCTTGTAATTACTTTGAATTATACCTACAATAGTCACTGCAATCGCGTCACCACCGACAGTTTTAATTTATATGAAACTTACTTAGATTTTTGTAATTCGAATTAGAAGATTCGAGCTTTACGATAGCTAGTAACGTTTACTTTAGGTATATAAGTAAATCATGAGAGAATAAAGGTCAGTCAAACACCTTCAGAATCATGAAAATATTAACACAAATTCGTTAGCAGAACCGTAATTAAAAATTGGTTCATTCCACAGTTTGTAATTCATTATTCAACTGCGATGCTAAACTGGCAACTTTATTACTAGTTCGCGGCGGCTGAGCATTGCATTATTAAGGCATGGCCGACTCCTGTGTAATGTTTTGTTATGTTTGCGTATGTTAAAATATCACAGCGATTCTGTTGTTCCCATGTTATGGCAAACTGTGGTTTAAATTAATAGGAACACCAAACGTCAGAATTTCTAAAACGTTCACAAATTCGAATGTCTCGTTTCCAGTGCACACATTCCTACAATCACAAATAATATGGTTGAAATAAGAGCATCCAGCGGATTTTAAACAAGATAAGTCTCCAGTTGCAATCTACTTATGTTTACTTTTTGGTTGGCAACATTTATTAATGTATTCAGCGCTTTTTTCGCTTCCTGTGCTTCCTCATTGTATGTAATCAGTCGGTTGAACATATCAATATGCAGTTGCATACGTAAATCTGGTAGTTTCTGTGTAAAAATGGCGAACCAGTTATTGTTTGTTTTCAAGGAACAGATTGTTTCTTTTCAACATTCGTATTGCTTTGCAAATTAAAAAAAGTTCGAACGTTCTTCCGAATCAAGTGGAAAATCTAAAACAATTTGTGGAAATGTTGTGTAACAAAATAAGCGAACTCTGCAGATTATCCGTGTGTTAATAATCTTTTGTATTGAGTTAGGAAAGTTATCTCCTAATTTCTCTCTTCACTTACGTTTAATGGAAAGTTGCGGTAGAGACAGAGGTTACAGAGGTCAAAATACAGGTCCCTAGTTTTGTGCCCAGGGATTCATTCAACAACAGTCCCCAACAAAGTAAACTTTCACAAAACATTTATTACACCTCCATCTACTTAAAAGGATCAATAAGTGGATCAGAAAAATAATAAATCTCTATTAGGTGGGTATTTAAAAGTGAATTGCAAGAGTTTGCACGCTCACCTTAATTTACGAAGACAACATCGCTGTCTCTGTTATTTATGAGACACTTAAACTTCTAGACAGCAATATAAGTTGGGTGTGTGTTAGCCGCGAGGATGTGCTAGTGAGTGTAGCAAGTGGGGCTGCTTGATTGTTAATATGATTTGCAAACGGCGCTCGCAGCAATTTTGTGTTGGAAGGAAGATCCATTTCTTTTTACTTTTAGATAGATATAATTTTCATACGGTATGTATGCAGTAGCTGATATTCAGCAGCATCCGGCTGGACTGGACGCCGACCCCAACATACTTCGGAAAGGCTAAGCAGAAGATGGGTTATGTAGTAGGTACCTACATTTTGGCCATTTAATAATAATAATAATATGAGACAACATCCACACAAGGTCTTCAGGTCCCGAACTAGGCAGAGCCTGTATTACGGTAACCGGATGACTGATATACATACTTATATACATATAAACACCCAGACACAGGTCAAACAGACATTTTCATGCACACAAATGTTTGACTTGTCCGGGGATCGCACCCGGGACCAGCGGCTCAGAAGGCAGGGTCGCTACCAACTGCGCCAACCGGTCAGTCATTTAATTAATCCATTTAATCTCAAACGTTTTACTAGTTGATCCCACGTTTCATTTGTTTATACATAGAATGACATGTACACATAACCCACAGACAAGTGGTAATAAACGACAACATTTTGGAAACCCTGTACAATTTTTCACCTCACACGGGAGAGTACTCTGTGTAACATCAACGCAGGGGCTTTTATTCCCATCGCCGGAAATGAATGGATGGTATCATCAAACGGGAAATACGTCCCAAAAGGCGGTAGTGTAACAAAGTGTTTTGCTCTTTGTGGTAACCGAACGGAGGTAATCCCGCGGCGAGAGCGCGGTTGTGGCCGACCTACAAATTGCATTGCTAGACCGAGCAACGAGATTCGACCAACAAATTGAGACGGCCGTATTCAGCTCATAAAATGAATATGCGAACTCGGTACAGTACAGTCAACCTCAAAAAGTTGTAGGTTCCTGCATAATAATTATCGACAAGAATTCATTTAATTGTCCACAATCTTTGATTCATAATATAATATCAATCTGTAACCACAAAACATATTGCACATTGGGTAGGTACATAATTGGAGCAACACATTGTTACAGTATTTTGCCACAAATCATTGTAGACAATCAAATGAATTCTTATCGATGTATACCTAAATGTTATTCAGGCTGACTGTACCACCTATGCGGTTGTAAATTTGGCCCATCGAGTTATACCGACAACTTCGACTTTATGATGTGTCATCTTTATCACTAATACCTGCGTACCCTGCGTGATTACCTATGACCTGCGTGATAGTCTCTGTCTTCAGCCCGATGTGTCACACGCACAAAAATATTTATATCTATGGTCATACGTCATACCTACTAACGCCCCAAGTACTTATCTAATTGTCTTTGGTTTTCTTTGTTTTATGAAAATACTTTCTCATCAGCCTTGTATTTACGGAACGTCGCTATTAACGTGCCAAACTCTTACCGACATTTATTTATCGTTAGCGTCTTTCAAAGTCAAGGCACGATCTGTCTCTCCGGAAGCGTAAACGTACTTTAACTTGAGAAGTCTTCTGAAATAGGGTAGAATCAAAGTCTTTGGTTTTTGCTTCATTATCTCGAGTAGGTATTTTGTTTTTAATTTAATCATAATAACTTAGGACATTATGAATACGTAGTTTCCGTACTTTCGTTGAAACAAGGTTAACTAAATCTAGAATTTAGAAATTAATTGTTACCTATGCTGCTTACAAAACTTTCCACGAAATCCTAAAATCAAAACCACGCATGGGACATTAATTGTGGCCATTGATTGATGTCACGTGCCAGGCAGGCAGTTGCGTGAGCCAGTGAAATGGAACCCACAAAAAAAAAGTCACTACGCAAAGGGAGTAAGCCTGCGAATGATTCTAGTTAGACGTTGAAAGGTGTTCCGATGTGACGATTTTACACTATTCGGGAGAACTCAACTAGGCATTCCTTTGTGCAACAGACGTGGCTCGTGAAATACTGACATTGTTCCACTTTGAAGGGCGAAGTAAAAAGGAAAGAGTTGAAACTGCCAAGTACATAACTACTCAGACTATTTCGCTTAGGGGGTCCAGGCGTTAAACGTTTTCTCTTGTATCGCGTACGTGATTTAATCGAATAGTGCCAGTGAACAATTTGTAGGTAATTCGTGAAAGTTCTCGCTTTTCGCTGTAACTTTCCGTGTTGTGTGTTGGGAATGTCTTAATCGTTTAGAAACTTTTTTGTTATGATAAAAAAATCTTTGCCTGACTTCAATGTAAATAAGTACCTACCCATACTTTACGTCTCGAATTTTTCCGCCAGTCGAATGTTTTATTGGTGATACGAATGGCGACTTCCTTTGCGCGAAGTAGGTGCTTACATAAACTGGTCATTCCCTTCTTCCACGATATGGGAAGTGTATAGCATACTGCTGCCACGTACGGCGTTATCAAAATAAATGTAATAGGGAATCAAATATTTATGGTACGGTAGGGTCAACTCAGCATATGTATTATTCATTTCAGCACATACTGTATTTATCTAGTCCACGTTGCACGGGAATTATCCAATGTGTATTCAACATATCGCAATGTCAAGTCAAACTGACGGCTGCTGCAGTGATATTAAATTAACAGATCGTAAATGAATTGTCTAGGAGCATTTCACCGTGGAACAGTGAAATGTTTTACGAATTTAACTGTTTTGCATTTAACCTAGATCGTTGGTTACCAGAATTTTATAACGTTACACTATCTGTGAAGAACTATTCTATTCACTCACCTGTTTTGACAAGTTTGAATGTCACTTGTTGTTGGTTCTTGAGCTGCTCGTTATGTGTCGGGTGTGTCAGTTCTCGCAACGCCATCTCGACTGACGGCTGCTGCTGCATAGTGGAAGGACGCGGCAGCGTCAAGTCTCTCGCTCGACTCAGCTTACGGAAGAAACTAACTTTCTTCGACTTAGGATTCGGACCTGCGAAAAACAGAGTAAAATCAAAGTTAAATCACATGCAGCACAAGTTTCTGAAAGTCATTCATTAATCAATTCAACAACCCACACACTGATAAGTAAAACCTCATGGGCGTGATACGTGCCTAGTGAAGCATTAATGCTGTTAGTTCGCCAAGTAACCATGCTAAATTAATGTGACGATACGGGTTAGTCGGATGGTCACGCGTTCTCAATCTCAAACCGCACTCTCATTCAGAACCTTCAGTTGACGATCGTTGTGGTGTTGGCGTCGAAGGCGTGGAGGCGCGAGCGGAGGTCGCGGTTGAGTTCGGCTCGGACTGGGGCCGCGGTGGGAGAAGGCTCAGCGTGGACTCTGTGAGTGTTGGGAAGTGCGCAGCCGACAGGTCCGACCGGCGGTCCGGTTCCGGAGTCGTGACTCGGATATGTGCACCAAACTGCGGTGAGTTCGCAACTTCGAACAGTGCATCGAAATCGCGATCGAAAATGTTCTTTCTTGAAAACGCTGGAGTAGGAAGGGGAGCAGGCAGTTCGAATTCATCGGGAGCGGGGGTTCTAACAATTTTGCCAAATTCATTGTCCTCATGGCGGCCGAGCTTCTTGAGCAGCTTCGCTTTAGTGCGCTCGCGCAGCTTGGGGCGCTCGAGCGACGGCGTCGGCGATGCCGGCGCGCGCTCTAGAGGCTCCGGAGGCGCCGTTTTGAGGTGGGTTTTAACGCTGGGTTTATTGAGGGTGGGAGTGTGGGGCGGGGGTATCGAGCTGAACGGCGCTCGCGGCGGCGGCCCGAAGATCAAGTCAAGCGTAGGCCGCTGCCGTGGCCGAGGCAGCGATTGCGAGCGGTATGTCAGGGAAACTACTTCGTCCGCAGGATATATTACGTACATCCCTGGCGAGACCGCATCGCGCAGGCCCCTCGCGCCCTCCGAAGAGGTTTACGCGCGTCGATAGAGCTACTACTAAGATCTAGTGGCAAGTAACTCTCTTCGGTATTTTATTCTCCGTTACAACCGGATTTGACAAAGGAATAAGTTACAAACTTAACGTCGATTGGAATGTTTTTAAATGTTAAGTTGCCTTTTGCGCACTACAATGTAAGTTGAAGAACGATTAAGGAATGTTTTATGGAAGGGATCTTGAGCCATAGTAGGTAGGGTAAGAGGGTTTCTTCGTGTATTGTCTGCCAATTCCGTACAACGAATCTTCAACCTATAGAAACAAAAAGTAATGCTTATTACCTGGTGAAAAAGAACATGACGGTTGGGAAAACAGGAGGGAAGTGTGTGGAAAAATAAAGCCGCTGCAGGATTATTTTGTTCCGTACTCAATATAACAAAAACACAAACAGTGTCTGAACACGCAGGTAGGACATATGCTGACAAACATACTCGTACGTACATAAGTAAGTAATGTATGCAGGAACCGACAAAGTTTAAATTGTGATCCGCTTAGCCAAACTGTTTATATTCAGTGCATCATATTTAATTATGATTTGTGGAATGAAACATTCAAAGAGTTTGGCATTTAAATAATCATTCATGTGACATTCAATTTATTTGTATAGCAATCTAAATACCAACAAAATGGTTTCAGCAGTAAAATGTACTGGCGTTAATGAATTCGGTTCCTTTGTTTACATTCAGAATATTTATATAAAAGTTATAGTATGTACGGTACCTATCTAATTAAAATACTTTGGATAACATTGAAAATTCAAAATACTTTTATTAACCGACTTCAAAAAAGGAGGAGGGTTCTCAATTCGACCGTATTAATATATATATTTTTTTATGTGTGTTCGCCGATAACTTCGTCGTTTATGACCCGATTTTGATGATTCTTTTTTGTTGGAAAGGAGATATCCCAAGGGTAGTATCGTGATAAGGAAACCAGGATCTGATAATGGCATCCAGAGAAATCGAGGGGAACCTTCGAAAATCGTAGTGGCGACTAGTGTGTTTGTAATTTTTATTCCATTAAGTATTTTAAAGCACTACTGGAGTCTACGTCGATCTGATGATGGAACCGAAAGACAGTCGAGGGAACTCCTCAACGATTTACAGCAATTACCTGGTGTTTGGGCTTGATTAATTTGTATTGATGATAAATTACACCTATATGGGTTGTGACTGTCATTAGTCGATGCGTCTGATGATGAAGGCGAAGGACAGTCAAGGGAACACCTCAACGTTTTACAGTAGCTACCTTGTGTTTGGACTTAATTCATTTCTATTGGTGAGAACTTTGCACCCATATGGGTTATAATTGCTATTACAGGTCAGATGATGGAGATCATAGACAGTCGAGGGAATTCATCAACGATTTACAGCAGATACCTTTCATATGGTTCAATATGCCAAAATGTTCAGTTAGTACAAAAATAATACCTATTTAAGATTGAAGTTTTACATAGGAAAACCACTACCTACTAGGCTTGCTGATGCGTCAATTTGACACTGAATTTAAGTTGCGTAATCGCATCATCTCTAGCAATACTCTTTCATCGTGTGGCCTATTCAATAATTTGTTTGAATCTAAGTCAGACAACGCTATTCCTTCCAAGGTTTTAACATGACTCAGAGCAATATACACCTGTCCTTTAGCGAAATTTTTCTTGCCTAGATCTATAACAGCTTTTTCTAGTGTAGTTCCCTGTAACTTGTGAACCGTAACTGCCCAACTTAAAATCAAAGGTAACATTGGGCGCTCGGCATCTCCGTATCATTTTGTTGCCAGAAATGTTGCAACAGTAGGAGTTATTGGTACCCAGCCATTTTCATCTATAGTTCTACTTCCAATCGTATCCTTATCGGAACCGATTACCTACTCGAAGACGCGTGAACCGATTTGAAAAATTATTTTTTGTTTCAAAGGGTATACTTCCCAGGTGGTCCCAATTAAATTTTGTAGATACCGGTCAAGCGGCTTAAAAAAAATCAACAATAAATTATTTTTAAATAAAAAAAAACCGCCTTCAATTGGACGTGAAGGTGTGAGACGATGAAGGGGAGTGGGAGGCAGTCGCCTCCTTCTGCGAAGCAGTCATGCTAGCGAAGGAGGTGGCGGGACGGGAGAGGGAGAGAGTCTCCCGTCCAAGCCGCCGCGGTGGACGCTCCGGGCGTCGGGAGCCGCGTGACGACTCCCGGCCACCGTAGGCGTGGGCCTGCGGGCGGTGAGTAATGGGTAGCTCACCGTCCGATCAGGACCAGGCCCGTGCTGGACGGCGCGTACGTGTTCCACGCGCGCCTCAAAGAGATGTCAGCATCGAAGAGGGGGCACACTAGGGCCCAAGCCTGCCGGGAAAGCGGGATCATCCGAAAGGGGTACCGCTGACCCGGAACATAAAGGGCCAAGGAAGGAACACGGGTGGGTTTTAGTCAGTAAGAGTCTGACACTCCCTTCCGCTCCACCCAGAGCGGGGGGGGGGGGGGGGGGGTCATTTGATGATTTCCCATCCTCAAAAAAAAAAAAGGTATGATACGATCGTTTTCTAATTGGTGTGGAGTAGGTATTATAACTAAAAGTGAAAAATAAAAAACGTTTTACAAAAAAAACAAACAACTTCCAAAAAAAAAACACTTCAAAGTGAAAAATAACTTTAATTTCGGAAGTCGGTGGCAAAAACTAAAATATTGATCCAAAGACTTCCGAAATTAAAGTTATTTTTCACTTTGAAGTGTTTTTTTTTGGAAGTTGGTTGTTTTGTTTTTTGTTAAAAGTTTTATAAAGTGCCTTTAATAGTAGGATGCACTTCTATTTCACAGGTTATATAAAACTGTGTAGGTAAAGAGCAGTGGTGACCCAGTGGTGACAGCCCAGACTTTCGAGTGGTCGTGGGTTCGAACCCAGACAGGCACTTTACTTTGTGTAAATAATTTCATCATCACTGCTCTCAAATCGGTGAAGGAAAACATCGCGAGGAAACCTGGATGTCCTAAAACCAAAAATTAAGACATGTGACATGTACCGCAATGGGCCCGCGTGCTGCATTACGGCCCACTACCTCTCAAAGAGAGGAGATCTGTGTCCCAATAGTGGAAACATTATAGGATATTATGCGATAGTAAATCGGCATCCCAATCAAAATCAAAATCGAAAGCCATTTATTCAAACTAGGCTGAGAATCAGCACTTTATGGAGGTCAAAATTACATAACACAGTCCCGCAAAACTTCCACGCTTCACCACTTCCTAGCGCTTTAGCTGGGAAGAAGAAGTGGCGCAACAGCAACTCCCCAGCAGCACAGCTGTCTGTTCAGTTAGAAGAACTGGATGCTATACTATAGTAAGTAATTAAGATTACGAAACACAAAACATTAAATAAAAGGATTTGCCATATTATTATGTCAGCTAGCACACGCCAATATACCTAACACACCTACAATTCGAAGGATTTTGGAAGAAATTTATAATCATATGTTTGAAAAGTAAATAAGGCAATAAACATTTTTCAATTGTCAAGATGTAAGTGTATTATGCAATTAAGCTGCAGAATGTAGGTTCATGAATCCATTTACAACAATAGAGCCTAAAATTTTGACTGGATTTAAGGCAAAACATTATGTTCGGAGCTTAATTTGTTCTGGATATATGATAATGATAACATCTCATCGATTACGATATTACACGAATTGCACTTTCGAACGTCCGTCATTTTAACTCAATAATGGCGCTGTCGACGATACGCGCCTGTCACGGTTGGGTGCGCGATCGAGAACCAATACAAATACTTACAATCAAATACAGGGTGTTTTTGACAGCCCTCCACAAAAACACAGGATTGATTCAGCTCCTTATTCTGAATCATATCCCACTGGAAATTTTCACAGCGATGCTGCCGGCCGTCAGGTCAGAGGCCCACACCGGGGCCCCATACAGGGCCATGGATCGCACGATCCCCACGTAGAGCCGCCTACAGGCGGCGCTCGGGCCCCCCAGATTGGGAAGCAGAGTTGCGAGTGCGCCAGCCGCGCCCAGCAACTTGGGCGCCAGCCGTCGGAAGTGGAGCCCGAAGTCCCATCGGCTGTCGAGCACCAATCCTAGGTACTTCATGGTGGACTCGACAGCGATCCGAGCCCCCCCGACCACGATGTGTGAGCCGGGTGGTGGCGCCCGCCGGGGGCCATGAAACACCATAGCCTCCGACTTGCTGAGGGCCACCTCCAGGCCTAGGCGACGTATGCGGCCCACCACCTGTGAGACCGCAGCCGTCGCCAGCAACGCTGCCTCCCTGTGCGAGCTCCCCCGGGCAGTGACCAGCGTGTCATCTGTATAACAAGTCAGGTCTACGCCCGGTTGGAGCTCGCCCCTCAGCACCCAGTCGTACCCGATGTTCCACAGGAGCGGCCCTAGGACCGAACCCTGCGGAACACCGCACGACATGCGGCGCTGGTTTCCGCCATCGCGTCCCACGTAGGTGATACACCTATCCGACAGGCGGGGGCAGCCTCGCTCAAGCTCGCTGCGCTGCCGTCCGCTACGTGCGTTTTGCCACGGTAACGATACATTGCATGTGAGGTAAGTGATCACGATGTGCCCCCATAAAACAAATCTGGTTTTTTGGATTCCCTTAATGTTCCTGAAAGAATTTCATGTACCGGTCATCTTAATATGATGTACTGAAGTCACCCTATTAGTTTGCGGAGGGCTGTCAAAAACACCCTGTATAATCAAAACTATTTTTCTCACATTACAACTAACCTATAATTTTATAACAATAGAACACATTTTTGTTATATGCCTTTTATATAAAGAAAAAACGAGTGGATCTAATTCAATTTTCTACTGAAAAGGTTTGGAAACAAGTCTTAATATCTCCGAAGTTCTACATAACTTCGACGTAGTATTTATAACAAAATAATCTTCAACATAATATTTTGCTTAAATAGCAATTTCTTGTTTGTTTTTTTATTCCTTCTTTTATTTTTTAAGTATTAAAATAAAAGTACTATGTATTTCACCGTGCCGGCGATGTGTGATCAGGCTCTGCTGGCTTAATTTACAGGCCGACAACCTCCTAGGATGATCAGCGAAACAATAACAAGTTACATCTAGTTCTATTTATTTAAATAAGTTTATAGTAGCAATCATACTATTTATTATTTCCCAACAGAGTTAATACACAGACTAATACTTTAGAATTAGATTAATATTATTTATTTTATCTATATTGACAAGTAAGTATCTTATAAACTAAGCCCCACAAAACCGTAGTAGTGGTTTGACTGTGAGGTTGGTGAATCTCTTAGGCACCTTAGCCAATCACATCCATGAGCGATGTGTTCATAATGAACTAAAGTTTTCCCTTTACACTACGAAGCATTTCAAATATAGATATAAGTATATGTAGTTTAGCTAAAGTGTAAACTAGGCGGAAACTTAGACAAACGGGTCAAGTATCACAACAATAGGCGAGGGGGAGCAGAGTGAAGGAGCTCTCAAAATTTTTCACGAACGTGGCGATTCTGCACAGATTCATTTAAATTTTCCTTTGAGAATAAGGGAATGCTTTGTAACCACACGTTTTAATGAGGTCAGAATATACGAGTACATGTAGATCTAGGACTTTTTATTTGAAACATGGACACTTTAGTTTAGAACTTTAGCGTAAATAACAAACACGGACGTTTTCATTTTAAATATTTGGTGTAAGTGCAATTATAGATGTTACGTTTTTGAAAAATATCTTTTCAAACCCATTTTGTGAGCGTCCATCTGTCCAGCAATTTCTAAACATTCCTATTGCGACTCAATCGTTAATTGACCGATTTAGTCTCGAATCACGTAAAGCAATTAGACGTACGAGATTTATATGAGTCTCACACTGTTAGAGGCATTTTAATGGCGGCTTCAGTTTTGTAAGCAGTCTCGAGTGGGGGTGTTACGTCACGTAAATAAAGATTCGTATACAGGGTTCAACGAATGGCTTGGCGGATTGCCTACGAGAAGTTTTTGCGAAAACTGAATAACGGATACAATATACTGCTATTTATAATTTACGACTGGACACAAAAGTGGAAGATCAATCTGAATGAGTCAAAATCAGTTCACATTAACTTCACAAACAAACACAGTGACTACCACCCACTCTACATAAATGGTATGCAAATACCTTATGCTAATACAGCCAAATACCTTGGCATAACTCTCGACGCCAAGCTGCGTTGGAAAGCCCATATCAAAAAGAAAAAACAGGAACTCGATATTCGTTATAAACGTTTGCATTGGTTACTGGGAAGGAAATCCTGTTTATCAATACATAATAAGCTGATAATATACAAGCATATTCTGATGCCAATTTGGACGTATGGTATCCAACTTTGGGGCTGTACTAAGCCAACCAACGTCAAAATAATTCAACAGTTCCAAAATAAAGTACTCAGGGCTGCTGTAAATGCACCCTGGTACATAAGAAACGATGACCTCCACCGTGACCTCGACATGGAATTCGTCACCACCATCATACAAAAATTTGCTGAAGCCCACGAACACAGACTCCATCGACACGTGAATGTTGAGGCAATCCAGCTGTTAGACAACACAGGCATAGTGCGTAGACTAAAGAGAACTAAACCATTTGAATTAGTGTAGTGTAAGTGAATCAATAATAGTAACAATGTTGTGCTATTTATATAACACATGAACAAAGTGTTTTATCAATTTTACCAGACTCTAAGGAAGTGTTACGAACGTGTGTAAAAGTGCATACCTAATTATGGACACTATTCTTAGCATTAACATAATTTATAACGTAGCATAATAAGTTAGATTTAAATTGTTTATTAGTCTTCTTAGGCTAGATTGCAATTAACTAGTAAGAACTTGGTTCTTACTAATAAGGGAAAAAAAAAAAAAAAAAAAAAAAAAATTATAATTGTTTTTTTTTTATAACTCGCTAGATCAGATTACTACACAACCTTGTGCGTGAAAACATGCACAGGTTGAAATTTAAAAAAAATATTTGCACATGACAGTTTTCTTTGTAAGTAGGTTGCCAGAACATCTGTGAGACAGTCCGAGCAATAAATTGGTTTTTGTCTCGAGAAAATGGACTTGAATGTGAGGAACTTAAAATGCGATTTGAAATATTCTTGCCTGTTTAGATGATACTTTGCAAGTTGACAACATATTTCGATAAGAATGCAAGAGTTATGAAGATAACATAAGCTACTATCATAATAATATTGACGTCATTTCCACGTCATTACTGACGTCTAACTATGTACGTAATTGATGGGTTAGATTTTTTTATGTGAACATACGTGGGTACAGCCAAATCATAATTCACAATAACGTAATATTTTGTAAGTAGGTACTGAAACCATGAAACACACGTGCTGAAATATGTCTGTCTTATTTCGAAATAAATCATTTTAATAGATGTATTTTGTGTTTTATCTGCGGTACCCAATGGCTACAGTTAGCAACATTTAAAGGTCCATTAATGGATTGCTTACAACTTTATTCTTTATTATTTCTTTTTCGTTATTATAGTACTATACCTTATTTCTGACAATCTGCAAAAGAGTTGGTAGATACAATTACAATGTCGAAATGAAATACTTAAGCAGTTGTTTAAACGTATTGTTGTGAGAAAGATTTAATTTATTTAGATTTAGGTATTACATTATAAAAAACATTATATTATTTATCTATGGATTTTGGTCTGAGAATAAATGTTTATTATAATTATAACCTGTTTCCTGCTGACAGCGATACGGACGAATTGATTGATGCCCTATGATTATTTTCCTTCTTTTTTATAGACATAATTATGTACATATTATTAATATTATTTTAAGTCTGCTAACCTGTATGTAAAATATTTAATAATTATACTTTTGTACTCAATACTAATATGTCGTATATGTTCGTATCTGTTTTACTGTGTGTACTATCGAGGAAGTTCATATCTATGCACCTTTAGGACTATTTTTCCCTGTAGCGCTCGGGCGCTAACAGTAACTAACGTAAAACAGATGCGGTCATCGTGTTCACGGGATTTTGTTCTAAAACTGCTTAGATATGAACTTCCTCGATAGTACATAAATAATAAAATAAAATAAAATAATTAATAAATATAAATAATTTTACCCACGAATCTAATAGGTATTCTTACATCATAATATGTATTTCAGCCCCATTACAACCTATCGTGTATTCATGCATAAATAGGATTCAAAATAGGAATTATGAACGTAATAATCATGTCAAAGAAAAACATATTTCAAAGAGTTTATGTAATATAAATATATTTGATGTGCTACCTTTATTTGTTTGGACATACCTACCTGTATTCATCGTATTTCAATAAAACATTTAACATTCACGAATCCAGACCAATCTTAAGTTCAGTGTCGGAATATTAATTAATTAATAAACAATTTCTCAAGTTTCAGTAATAATTACAAAACTTCATATTTCCATTTAAAGAAACGCTAAAGAGGTTGTAAACGGTACCCAATCATTAAATCGTAATTTCTGTACAAGTTATTACGAATAAATTTTCTAAGAAACTCTTATTTTCTTTCCAACATGTTATTATGGGATTATGTCAAATTTTTCATGGGTTTGTACACAACAATACAAATACGAAGATAATAGAAGAAAAGGTTTACTGAAATTGATAAAAAAGCCAATACGACGTTGTCGAACATAGTACTTTGTCAAAATTAGTACAATGCCATTCCAAGTTACAATTCTACAAAATCTTTTTGCAAAGCTACGAAAATTAAAAGGACAAATTACATAGCAGACATCTCATAACGTCCTAGTAGAAATAGAGAAGTGGCATTTCCTGAAGAACGTCCCAAAATAAATGTGTAACAAATTAAACTGAAATAAACTTTTATTTTGAGTCAGGAATCGAAATAAACTCGGTTCCGAAATAAAATCGTTGACCGTATGAAATTAAAATTTCAGAAGTGGATCGAAGTAGGTCATTGTGTGAATGCAAGCAAACGGATTTGAAGCTATATACAAAGAGATGAATGAATTTGCAAATTTTACATGGGAAAACATTTTCAATGGTTTCGGCGAATAACAAAGGAAAGATAAAATCATCGAGAGTGTTCGATGATCGTCATAAAACCATTCCTGTGCAAGAAAACAAAAATATTTGTTTTTGTCCCTAGCGTTGTCAGAAAGTTTAAAGGTTTCTTTCGAAACGTAGACTGTTGTGTGAAGAAAGAGCTGTATTTTGAAACAAGGAAACCCGTAACATCTGTTGAGAGTCATTCTGACGTACTTCAGGACAATAGCGATGTTAATTTTGCAAAACAGAGTCTGTACCTATAACGAAGTAAGAGTTGAAAATTTTGACGTTGAATACTGTGTGAATATTGTTGACGAAGCACAAAGAGCACTAGTGGCGCGGGATCCGGTTGCGGATGAAAAGGTCGAGTGCTTCTCCACAATGGAACGCCACGGTCACGAAACCACCCTTTCCTCATTAGGATTGCGAAAAAATTCGAGCACGAGACCAAAAGTTTCTGTAAAAACTTTTCTATTGCGAAAGTTTGTAGCGCTTATTAAACCGACTGGAATTTGAGGTAAAATGACATTGAAAAACTTTAAGATAAATGTTACACCTATTGTTTTGTTCTCTAAGCTTCATCTAATGTTGTTTGAAAGAGACTCAGTTTTTATTAAAGGTTTGTCTTACTTAAAATCAGGAAGAATTATGTACTAAATTATACGTAGGTAAGTAGATTATACATAATAGTGTTAATAAATAAATAACGCACTTGAACATCAATATCTGTCTCTTTGCTTGAAATTACTTTAAAGATAGGTATCGATTGTAGGATAAATAACTCTAAAACAACCAATTGTTACAGAGTTTATACAAATGAGGTTATTAAACAAACAACCAATGTGCTTTTAGTGAAACCAAAACGCGATACATTCAAACTCTCGGCTTGTGTAACGTTGCACGCGTGCTCAAATTCAGCTCCACAATTGAATTGTGTAGAAACTTGCCAACGGTACAGTGCAAAAAGTTCACGTTATGACAATCTGCTCAATCAATATACCAAAAGACCAATTCACGTAGTTAAAAACGTTCAAAATCTAGTCGCAATCGCTTTTCAGTGACAATCAATGTCCAAAATGTGTCGCAAGTTAATGAAAAGTTAGAGGTGTTTTTGACAGATTGAGATTGCAATTAGAATGCGAATGTTCTTAAAAGTACCTACGGGAATCGCCACTCAAATCAAGCTTCAAAATATTATAGAGGCAAGCTCGAATACGTATACGAATACGTCGCGTGTAAACGCACTTAAGTTTTCCATAAAACTTTAATTAGTGCCCATGAAAATGAGTTTAACAAATTCTGATAGGTCCTTTTGACAACTAAGAGTCTGAAACTATTAAAAGGCTGATAGATTGGTACCCTTACGTCCGTATGATGTGAAGATCTGTGCATGTCTCCGCGAAGACGTCTCGGCATCTCTTTATTGAGACTGGGACGCGACGGTTCAACGTGACATCAACTTCAATACCTAGTCCCTAGCAGAGCTTTTATTTGTAAATCGGTTTTTATTGGCCCTGGTTTGGCCGAAAACCGCGACGTTATTGGTAATATGTCGGCAATACACTAAGGGGATGTAGGGGAGGTCATTTGCAACCAAATTGGGGTTATGACCCCTATCCAAATGTCAACCATTTCAGAGTAATTTGACATTTTATATTTTTTTGGCGGCAACGGCATACAACTTTGAAAATTTATAAAATAAACAATAAACAAAAACATTTTTTTTAATTATTATTATCTGCTTCTACTTCAATTCCTAACTAATATTATAAATGTGAAAGTAAGTTTGTTTGTTACCTTTTCACGCCTAAACCACTAGTAGGAACAAAAGATTTGTGTTTGTTCATAATAAGGATATTATAGATATCACTGTATTTTTTATATAGATAAATATTTTTATGTGCATACAAAAGATTTTCATAAATATACTGAAAAGGCACAATCATTATATTAAGCATAATCAGCCTATAATGTTCCCACTGCTGGGACACAGGCCTCCTCTCTGTGAGAGGGAGTGGGCCGTAATCCACCACGTGGGCCCAGTGCGGGTTGGTAGATGTCACATGTCTTCGAATTTTTGGTTCTAGGACATGCTGGTTTCCTCTTGATGTTTTCCTTCATCGGTTTGAGAGCAATGGTGATGAAATAATTTACACAAAGTAAAGCCGCCTGTCTGGGCTCGAAACTACGACCTACAACTCGTAAGTCGCAGCGGTTACCACTCGGCCACCTCTGCTCTTGATTGATGTTAAGCGATACACATAAAAGAGGCGAGGATTGGATTAAACTAACTTTAGTTTAAGGTTAATTGCGTGTATGTTAGCGCAATGTATAAACTGTGTTTACAATTCATAGTACCCACGAATACCTACATAATCTAGATAACGCTAATTAACATTTTCTGCAGTACCTGAGTTTAGTACTGAAAATGAAAGCGAAACAAATTTACTTAGCATCTTTATGCCAAACATGACTTCAAATAGGATTTTAGCATTATCGTAGGTCATTTATTTTTTATAAGCTTTTAAAAAATTTGAACATACTTGGTACAAGAATTTTCAGATTCCAAAAAAAAAGCTGTAAGTATTACGGGCGAATATTTTTTCTTTCCAAAAAATGCCTACATGTAATAAGATAACGAAAATGATGTTATATGCGGGGGATGCCCTCGAAAACATTTTATATTTATAATCTCTATATTTATCGTGAGTTTGATCTCCGTGAAAGTGACAGAGAAATGACACTTGATAAAATAAGTCGTGGATATTTCAAAATCCGTAAAGTATATCTTTCTTGCAACTTTTATGATTGAAGATGATTAGTGTAATGCAAACGGTTCTAATAATCGATTTGTAATTAATCTAATTCATTATATCCACGAGTGATTTTGTAATGTAAACAAAATCAATTTACATTAAAAGTTGCTTTATCTAAACCCGCAGCTAATAAAATATCATAAAATATTTCTCTTCATTAATGCGACACGAAAATAATTACTTTATCTTTAGTTAATGATCTCAATGGCCGGCATTAGAACAAAAATAAATCGGTATTCTTATACCCAAGCCCTTGACTTGGGTTGCAGCGGATGTTATTTTTCAGAACGACAAGGTCGTATGTCACACGAGCGTTTTTGTAAAGGTGCGTAAAGGAAGTAGTTAATATTAATGCCAGTATCGTAACTAAATGTACTTAGATATAATTTAATTTGTAAATAAGGAAGCCATTAAAATGTCGTATGCATGTGTCGTGTGTTCTAGATGCTGATTAGTGTCATGTAATGCGAGATTGATCGTGTTTATATGTACGAGTATGTGATGGTTGTTAAAGTGTTCTTAAATGTCATCAACAGCTTCGGCGTCAAGCTGCATTAATGCAAGCGATTCGAATAGTTTGTTATTAATTCTCAGAGTAGTCAGATAGGAAACGCCGACCTCATCTAGTTTAAAAAAAATATGATTGACGTGTTAAAGTGTTTGTTCAAACCTACTTACAGAAATAAAATCATTTATCATTTAATGTTAGAAATAATGTCCTCAAATGTTATGATTTCATGAAATAGTCATTCAATAGTGTAATATGAACTTCTATTATATATATAATATTTGTTACAATCGCGAATTATATTTATATCAACATACAACCTGATACTGATCTGCAAATTGCAAAAAAACGTATGAATATTTGAATTTCGCTGGTTACCCTGACGCTTTCGCCTTAATATAGATACGTTTGGCGCAGTAAAGTAATGTATCATAGGCAGGAAGAATCTAATCATTCCATTATCATCGTACGAGCTTAAAAATACATCAAATTCTAATTTAATTGGTTTTATACTCAACTCACATTAAAGAAAAAAGGGTATCGGTTAATCTCCAACATATCATATCGCGAATCACGATCGAATCTTTTCTTAATACGTCTCTATATTAGATTGGTCTTCGATTACTGACCCCGATCCCTTAGGATTGCAGGTAATCTTGCCGATTGACATCCAAACTTTAATTTGCAAGCAATTCTTATATAAATAAATAATATTAGAGTACATAAAGTCTCGAACAACATCGCCTCATCAATAATGGTAATAAGATATTTATTTACCGACAGAAATGGAAATGAAATTCTCTTTAATAAGTTGTTTGAACGAGAAGATGGAATGTTATCATAGCAGACATTGTTTTTCACTTCTTATAAGACGCCGCGGGAAACAATTCAGTGCCACTCTTAAAATTATTTCTGTCATAATGGAAAATGCAGGGATGCCTGACATAAAATTAACCTAGAAAATACGTGAACATCGTATGGCTAACAAAGTAGGTTGGTGTCATTAGTAGAGGAAACAGGTTATTGCGAGATGCACCTCATTTCCCACAGGACATCGGTTTCCGATACGAGAGTCGATTGCGTTTGTAATGTGCTTCCCGATTTACATGGTTGCCAGCAGAACACACAATTATGTCCCTGCTTCGTTATCATAACGGTTGACGCAGCTATAAATTCTTCTTTAGCAGAGAGAGATAAGCGTTTTGTCTAGTAATTTTATGGGAATCTGGATAAACGCGCAGCTTAGCGCGAAGAATAGCAGAAAATTCAGTTATTAAATTCATTCGCCGTAAAAAAAAAACTCAAGTTTGTCACATAAGAAGATTAGGTATTAATAATCATTTATGTGGCTTCTTTCGAGGCGTCAGATCAATTTATTTGTAAGTACATTAAACACAGGCCAACTACTAAGTATAATCTAAATCTCCGACTTGTATTCGTTGAAACTCTTTGCGAGTTCTGCCTAACTTCGAAGTTCATCTTCAGCTGTTCAAGAAGTTTGTATGACTGCAAAGCGCATAATTACATTATAGACGGATCTCATAGATTTTGGTTTTTAATTATTATAATTATTGCGCTGTTCTGCTTATATTTGTAAGAAAGATTTATAACAAACAAAAATAAGGCATCGTCTTAAATGATTACGTTTGTTTATGTTAAAGCTTATGGAGTAAATAAAAACACTTAATAAAATACACATAGGTCTTGCTTTTGAGTGGGCAATTTATTTAACTTGATTGTTTCTTTGAGTGCCGGTCCGTGATGTTTGGTAATAAAATTTGCTTTTGATTAGGTAAGTAAACACAAAGAAGTTGTTTATGGCGTTGACAAGGTCAATTATTGTATTAATTTATTTTTAAAAGTTGTTGAAATTTGTCCGTTTAGTCTAACATTCTATGTGCTGACTGTAGACAAAAGAAACAATTCCGTGGAAATGATAACCTCCTCTTTTTTTAAGTCGGTTAAATAGCTAGAAATAGATTGGCACCACCATAGAAGCTTTGTAAAGTTTCCAATGGCTAGGAAGTTTAATAATCCACTATAAATTTACTGAGCTTTAAAATATTATTTAAAAGCTTTCTTGAAAAATTCTTTGAGAATGACGAACATACACAGGTATAACCTACGTAGAAAATGGTGATCATAAGAAAACACTAACGGTAATCATTTTAATATTCTGAATCCTTAGTGGGAGAGATAGTATGATACAATGATACATCTTTACATAGCCCTTTCCACATAAAATGCATGCGTCATATTCTACGTGGGAACAATGTAGTATAGAGGCATGAGGAACAGGTTTTAAAGTTCAGTCATACCTCCATAGAAAAGGGAGGATCCTCCGACCAGACGGGTGTCGTGTCTGGTTGGCAACTGCGCAATGATTGATGTCGGGAAGTTGTATATATGCTAGTCGCGCGGTAAACTCTGCTTGCGCGATGCAGGATTTGCATGACGTCAGTATGACGCGCAGCTCGCATGTGGCGATGTAGATACCGGTACAGTAGTAAGAGCATTAAATATTTCAACGAAAATAGGATAACTGAGTTTAGTCTGATTGTTTAGGTATTCAGACTTCTAAGTATCTACCCGGATTTGTCTTTATATGGCTTCATAGATCGAGGTCGTAATGTTTTTATCATTAACTATTATTTTCTGAAATATTGCTGAAAGAATACCGAGTATGGTCGACACAATTGAATTGTTTGTTCAATACTTATTATTCCTTTAACAATGACGAAGCTGCATTGAAGTCTATTTGCAACCGTTTCATTTTCTTTCTTTTGTTGTATGTCGGGTATCTTTGAAAGAGAACTAAAAAAATGTAGACGCCGCTAACGGGATTATTACGGGTACTGATTCCACCTTTAAAAATCCTTACGTTATACATACATACTGACTATGAATGTATCACCAGTTTTTCGAGGTTTTTTTTAGCTGGAAGATCAAATTTGAAATACTGAAAGAAAAAGCTTTTCTTTCAGACCTTTTCGGGTTTTTTAACATTTTCGAGTTGGTTTTATTGTAAGAAAAATATTCTGAACGATTGCAAACGAATTCAATAACAGCTTGTAGGTACCGATACTTATCTATAATCAACATGCATGATGGAAAACCTGCGTATCTTTACACCGTAAGCGGCCGGAACCGAAAATTGCCAGTCAATATTCAGATCAGAATTGAACGCACCTTCACTCAAATACCTACCTAAGGTAAAACTTTATGTGAGTTATAAAACGTAAACGACGCATCGTTTTTGTGACTTTATTATGGCAATAAATGACAGTACTGTACATGAATTCATATTTTAATATTACGTATTATTTTGATATTTTAAGCCAGGTTGCATGGTAAAATTGTCTTTAATAATCAAATTAAGGACGGTAAAACAGAGCAAGGGTTTATTAACTGCCTAAACCTTTGCTCTGTTTAAATAGCACTTTTCTCTTCTTGTCTTTAAAAACCTACTTCACCCCCTGAAAGAATGTGATCGATTTCGGTTATTACCTAAACCACGTTTTGCATAACAGTCAATCTTAAATCAATGAAGCAATCGCTGTAGCGGTAAATAAATCAAATCTATGTCAAGCCATTTAAGGTTTTATTTTATGTTCCTCATGTTTATTTTTCTGGCTCGTTACTTCCACCTCTAGTGAATAATAATGATGGACTGCCGTCTAATGGAGCATTTGAGAACTAGCGCTTCAAAGCGCTTGATGAAGCTTCTTAATGTGTGTATCTACTGACTTAAGAGCTGACATGTGAAGTAACAGTTGGAATACAAGCGGTAATTCACAATTTTGAGCTATATAGTTTTGATCCTACAGGAGCTACTACTCAGCAGGAGTTGATTTGAAGAAAATCGTAATGAATTTCGAATAGTGTTCCTATATAAGCCTGTCAAGTCTCATTTTCGTAACTGTTTAGGGTTTTAAAGGGGGACGGAAGTGAGAGTTTCCTTTTCAGAGAAGCGAGAAAATGGTCATTGTGTTTTGTAATCTGCTAATGGCTGAATTGTGTACTTCATGGAGCGGATCTTGTCATCTACGTAATAAAGAAATTGTGACGATTCTAGAAGAAAATTGCAGCATTTGTTTTTACAAATGCCGCGATTTTTGCCGTAGGTACCTAACTAATCATTCTTGATATTTTACAGTTAGCAAAACAATTTTTAAGTAGGTATTCACAAAATGATTTTAACAAAATGTTAATGATACTATTTATATGGCTTTTTAGCAGTGGCGGCCCAGTGCTGCAGTGGTAACGGCCACAACTTACAAGTTGTAGATCGTAGGTTCGAACCCAGACAGGCGCTTTAGTTTGTGTAAAATATTTCATGATCACTGCTCTCAAAACGGTGAAGGAAAACATCGTGAGGAAACCGGCATTACCTAGAACCTAAAATTCGAAGACATATACCATCACTGCACAGGGCCCGCGTGGTGGGTTATGGCCCATTCCCTGTCACCAAGGGGAGGCCTGTGTCCCAGCAGTGGGAACATTATAGGCTGATTATGATTATGCAATATGGCTTTTTGTGCCCAAGAGGCTAGCGTAATCACCTTGAATATTTATAATTATCTTTCCCAGGGTGACCGATTTCTCATGTAGCTCTACCCACTTCTACGAAACCAGCATTTTATTTACACCACACGTTGATTCTCATAATAAAATACCTACCCTATATTTGTAAACATGAGCGTCAAAAGACTAAGTTTTTCTTTGACACAAGAGTATATTAAACACGGGTTTAATAAATATGCATAAACGTCATGAATACCTAATAATAAACTTACCTACGTAATTTACACCCACTTAATTGTGTACATACTTACTAAAGGCAAAGCATTTATTTCAATTAGCCTCATAAATACACTTTTGAATGTCGAAATTTACAATAAAATAGAAGACTGACCGGTTGGTGCAGTTGGTAGTGACCCTGCCTTCTGAGCCGCTGGTCCCGGGTTGGATCCCCGGACAAGTCAAACATTTGTGTGCATGAACATGTCTGTTTGACCTGTGTCTGGGTGTGTATATGTATATAAGTATGTATATCAGTCATCAGGTTACCGTAGTACAGGCTCTACCTAGTTCGGAACCTGAAGACCTTGTGTGGATTGGATTTTGTCTCATATTATTATTGATTCTAGTCGCCCCTTCCAAAAGCCTTTCAAAATGGGCAAGAACCTCCACCCACCGGTACAGATTCAAAATGGTTTACAATATTTTATATACATTAATTATATAAGTATAATTATGTAAAGACTATGCACCTAGAATTAAATTAAAATACCACAAAAGGTATAAGGATTAAAAATGAACCAATGACTGATAAATTAATTATGTGATAGATACTGTCATATTTACAAACATTGTAAAAGTATGCGATTTTCCTTAAATTTTAACAAGTAATAAGTTAGCGTGTAATTTAAAGTAATCACAAAATGTAAATAAATGTCATAAAAATAATAATTTATACAATTAAATTATTAACCAGTTTGATTTGTGTCTAGGCTTAAGATTGTCCTATGGAGCAGGGCCAGCATGTTTCCAAGCATTCTTATCTTGGATATAATCCTCTAATTTGTAATATGCTTGTTTACAAAGTGTACTTTTAAAATAAAATAGTTTACAAAAAATTAACGTACACGTTTCAACGCCAATTTCTAATCGAAAACAAACTTGTTTGAAATGCATCAACAAAAATATTTTTTACGGGTTCGACATACGCAGAACTATTTACTAAACCTACCAATACCTAGCAATGCCTATTTTTACATATTTTACCCACTCATAGATAGAAAAAATACAGTAAAATATTAAGGGTCACCCAAAAGAGGTATTTGTCCTTTGGTGTTTTTACGAATTCAGTTCCTTGTAAATATTTATTTTCTCTTTAAAAGTGACCGAAGGCTCTGCGAGTTTTATAGAAACACATTTAACCCTCTTTCGTCCCTGTGGGTCGAAATTCGAGAAACACTACACGTTTGAGTGTTTCGCATGAAAAATGCATCTCTTCTAACTTGATATATAGGATCGAAGGTTATCATTTTGTTTTTCACATGCAATAATATAACCACTATTCTTGAGCATTTAGTGACCAGGGCAAACCAGTGAACCCAACGCATTACGCAATTTCACTTTATGCCGCTCATAATGAGTCGCCGAAATAAAGTCGACGATGATGAAATGAAAAATAAAAGCGTAACCACTTTCGTTTACCTTCAAGCTATAAATTACGACTTGGGCATTAATATATTTGTTTTCCTTTTAAATTGATTTAGGATGTTATCAATCAGGCTTAGAACCATATTAAAGCATAATTATGTCGCAGAAATATAGGTAACCTACTGTCAATTGGGATATCGAGAAAAAATCGCACCTAATAAATAGTGATGTGTCAACATTAAATAACGCAAGTATAACTATTAATATCTCAGCATTCCGTTATAAAGGTATTATTAAACATCTTTATTGCTGCCATAAAACTGCTAGAAAATTCTTCTTTCTTTTCGTTTTATTAGTGAATCTGAATTATTTCGGTTTGTTGTATGTTTACGAATAATCTGATGATATCGCTTTATCAAAATCTTTATAACTTCGAAACTAGGATAACGGGGTACTAGATTTGAATTTTTGGTTATCTTATCAATCTTGTCAAAGTAGGTCATTATTTGCGTCCGACCCTGGTCCAGGAGCGAGTGGTACGGAGCGAGAGGGCATGGGAAGCCGTCACCTCCTTCTGCGAAGCAGTAATGCTCGCAAAGTAGGAGGCGAACCGCGTGAGGGAGATGCTAAATTCGCGCCCTCACGCCCCTAGTCGCCGCAGGAAACGCCCGGGGCGTCGGGAATCCCAGACCGATTCCCGGCCACCGTAGGCACGGGCTTGCAGACGGCGAGCAATGGGCAGCTCACCGTCCGCTAAGGACCAGGGCCGGGTCGACGGCGCGTTGTGTTCCACGCGCGCCTTATAGAGATGTCAGCACCAAATGACGGGGTCCGCTAGGGCCGATGCCTACCAGGGTTGCTGGAAAACGCGAAAGGGTAACCGTGGCCCCTGGCACAGGCAACTGAAGGAACACGGGTGGGTTTCAGTCAGTGAGAGTTATTTGAAGAACTCCCACACAAAAAAAAATAAAGTTAATTATTTGCGTATGTTATTAAAAAAGTTTTCAGTAAAATTATTTTATTTAATTGAGCTTTTTCAGCAGTTTACGTTTGTACAGTACTCAATTTTAATACATCTTCTATTTACATACCTAACTAAACTTATAGTATGAAAGGCATGTGTCGTTAACGGCATCTCATACAGTGTACGTACTTTTAGAGATTCTTAAGGGACTTTTATTTATTTTAGTGTGAAGACTTTTGTGGTACGAAAATACCTAACTGAGACAACAAATTGAGCACATTATAATAATAATAATGTTTATTTACTCAAACTCAAAGCATTTATTTCAATTAAACCATTTACAGGCACTTTTGAATTGTCAAGTGGTCGGTCAGTCAGAAATATGAAGCTAGTTGCCCATTCCAAAGCGTAGTAGGTACCTATGGAGAAGAACGGGCAAGAAACTCCATGGACACTCTTTTAAATTATATTGTTACATAAATATTAGTTACATCATTAATCTTGTATATAGGTATAATTATAAGTGAGAACGATGTAAATAAGACGTACAAATTGAGTGTCCAGTGTACAGCTAATATAAATTCAAACAAAACAATCCATAATAAAATAATTAAAATAAGCCGTGGTGGCTAAGAGATGACCAGTCCCAACTGACAGCGCCCGTTCACGAACATGACGCATGGATCTACTCAAAAACAAAGCATTGTAGTACACGTTAAAAATACAGTTTTACAAAAATAAGTACTATATCTACAAACGTGTGGGTGAGCACTGCTCTCCTAGATAGGTTATGAAAACCTGTGTTAAGGAGAAGCAGTCCGGTCCCCTAAGGTATAATGACGAAAAGGTTACATAGTTACATTATACCGACAAGAAATTGGGTTCGCTAAGTCTTGCTTGTCCTTATTCCTTTTCCGACTCAGTATTGACAAGAAAATGTATCATCGTATTTTCGCGAGAGAATCGAACGATTATTATAGAATCATAAAAAAAATTACTTTTCAGATCGGGCAGTGTTATTTAGTTTTTCCATTAGACATTTCACAGTGGCAACCCGGAGTCTAGATTTGTGCCCGGTTGATGGCAGTAGGCTTGCCTCTACTAGATGGGACTTTAAAATAACTGGCGCAATTTGGATGTACCTACTGTATTGTATTGTACAGCTTTACCCTTTGGGCAACACGGGCGTGATGTTATCTCTTTGCAACCAGAGTGATGGTTGAAAGAGGCTCCTCTTGGCTTATCTCTTCCCTTATCAGAATTCAAAATTACTATAGGCTTGCGCCTTGTACCATACTCATCTCTCTAACTCTTTGAAAAATACAGGCATGTTGTTAAGCGTTGTTATTATTATATGTAAAACAAATGAAGAGGAAATTGTTAACTCGATGTAGTACGCGGTTGAGAACAGAGGGTTACTGTGTTTGAGCAACGGCTGTTTTCCGCAAGACTAATAAAAAGTCGAGAGTTGTCTCTTGTGTCAGATGTGAGGAAAATAGTAAAAGTGTGTAAGTGAATAGGATAAAGTAAGCCATGCAGGCATTATTTTCAATGATATTTTTTTTTTTAACAAGTTCTAACCTCAAAACAGTGACACTGCAATGGATAAAAGGACACAGCGGATCACTAGGTCATGACGTAGCTGACGAACTGGCTAGAAGAGCATCCAGCCCGTCAGTCTGCGGACCCGAACCTATCGTACCCATCCCCTTCAACCAGATTCGCAGGTGGCTACAAGACTCCACCCATACACAAGCGTTGAGCTGGTGGACCTCGACACCGGGCTGCAGGCAGTCCAGGGAAGCTATGCCACCCTTAGATGGCAGGCTAACCAGACGTTTATTACACCTGGCCAGGAACGGCCTGCGCCTGGTGACGGGGACAATCGCGGGACATTGCTCACTAAACAAACACTTCCACACAATAGGCATAAGGAACAGCCCTTTGTGTGGGGCTTGCATGTAGGCTGAGGAAACCGTCGCGCATGTGCTTTTCGAATGCACAGGCGTTACGCAGATTAGGACAGAAAACCTCGGGGCACATTATTTTGTGCACATATGTGCACTAAACAAAATAAGAAAAAACCGACTACATGACCTTAATGCAAGTTTTATGATGCCTAAAAGTATATACTTTTAGGCATCATAAAACTTGCATTAAGGTCATGTAGTCCCCTTAACGTAGCTTAGTGCAAGTGAACAAGCATAGTTACTGCAAAATTGGGAGATCTGGGCTACATTGATCTTTTATGTAGGTTAGTATCCATTTAACTCGAGATTATAATTAGGTTTGCTTTGTAAGTACTTGACAGTTACAACGAATTTTGAATGAATAGTTACGTATATTTAATACCTACCTACTTTGGATCTGTGAAAACATTTACTAAGACATTAAAATTTTGATTTGATTCAGTTAGGACCAGTTCCAGATCGGCACTCATACCTACTTACAATCACAATCCGAAGGATTTTGAAGGAAATTCCTAGTGCATTGCTTCTTAAGTTTGTAGATTCGTCTGCTGTATATAACGAGCACGCCCTTTATGCCTTGAGCATTTTTATTATGTATTAAGTTCTGTTTACGTTTTTATTATTTATTTCTGCTTGAGTATAGTTTTCAATATTAGCGTGTGCTAGCCGACCGACATGGCAAATAATTGTAATGTTTTTGTAATATAATGTATGTATGTAATTGTTTGTTTTTGTGTTTCGTAATGTTAATTACTTATTACTGTATAGAATCCAGTTCTTCTAACTGAACAGGCAGCAATGCTGCTGGGCAATTTGTTGCGCCACTTCTTCTTCCCAGTTATAGCACTAGGAAGTGGTGAAGGGCGGGCGTTTTGGGGGACTGTCTTATGTAATTTTGACGTTCAAAAAGTGCTGATTCTCAGCCTAGTTGAATAAATGGCTTTTGATTTTGATTTTGAACGGAATGAAGGTTGTTGAACTGTCAAAATGAAAGGCATTACCGTAGTAAATGTGTTACGCAATCATCTCGCAGTTCACACTTAGGTAAACGGCGTGGCTACCGAACTGCATTGCTAGATAAATCTTGTAACTGCAATACATACCTGCAGTCAGTTTGCATCATTACCGTGGTAAACGTTCCCGTAGCAATTTTTCTAACGTAGTTGCAAAAATGTAAGAAGATATTCAAATTTCGTTTTGCACTAGCATTTTCGTCGCACAAATTGAAAGACGTTCGTTATTTCCTTGAGGAATATGTTTCAAAGGTTAGAAATACTGGAATCGGTGCCTGGCGCTGACTCCTGAGAATCCGAAATACTTTGAAGTATCTTACATGCCAGCATGAGAGCAGTGGTAACCCAGTGGTAACGGCCGTGACTTACGAGTTGTAGGTCGTAGGTTCGAACCCAGACAGGCGCTTCACTTTGTGTAAATTATTTCATCACCACTGCTCTCAAAACGGTGAAGGCGAGGAACATAGAGAGGAAACCGGCATGTCCTAGAACCAAAAATTCGAAAGACATGTGAGATCTACCAACCCGCACTGGGTCCGCGTGGTGGATTACGACCCACTCCCTCTCACCAAGTGGAGGCCTGTGTCACAGCAGTGGGAACATTATAGACTGATGATGATGATCTTACATGCAAGTATTCCGAAATACTTTATAGATTCCGGCATTCCATTTCCAAATTGCAATGCGCGCCCATCCTGCAATAGATGGGCGTGAATTTGGAGCTCGGTTTTGAACGCAAGTTTTTGAAAATGGAATGCCGGAATTTGTAATAGTCCAGTATGTTAGTAGTTATATAATTATGTAAAACCTGGCAATAATAATAAATGGGATCAAAATAAAATATATTATGTTATTTCTAAGTATTTTGTTAATTTTAGCGGGTCCCGGAAAGTGATATTAATTTTATGATTTAACTTTTTTGAAGTTCCAGTGATTTAATACAAAACTTTAATACTTATGCAAATATTGAAATCTATTTGTATTGAAAAGCAAAATAATAATGACAACCATTCAGTAGCAATCGCCGATCCTCGTCATAATTGTCTATTTTATAAAATGTTAATACTGATAAAATAATGTTGTATAATATATTCTTTAGTGTCAATATATTTATTATTATTTATTGTATTGTTTTAATATGTCAGCGTTTGTAATGTGTACTGAAACAAAGGAGTGAAACTTGCAAACAACAAACAAACCTGACAGATGATCAATATCAATCCTAATTATAACCATATTCTGACTCAATTGCTAACAAAGGGAGTAGTGTTTCAATGCTCAACTCAATACAATCTAGATAGATAATGTATTCAATGCACAGATACATTGTTTCCTATTGGACGTCAATATCCAGGTTACGGATTTAAGCCTCTACGCCGCGCCGTAGCTGCTTCTACGGGCTTCGGACAACCGCTACGAGGTCAGATAAATCTTACCACCACGATTTCTGCATTAATTTTTAGCTATCGGAAAATGGATATAACGCGTAAGTATTTTTTTGTTTGATTAAAATATATTTGTATCACTATAAAAGGCTAAAGGCTCGTATTTTACAGGTGGCTTAAATTTGAATATATAAAGTCAACTTAAAAAATTCTATCATTAAGACTCACTTCTTTATCTGAATCAAATTCGGCGCTCATTATAATCTAATTTCAAAACAACATAACCTCAAAATATTTATATCTGTACAGAATACAGATACTTTGCAAACAATTGCATAAAGAATGTCGGTTGAACATTCAGCTTCAAGTTACCTCAGTTTACTTCCTCAAGGGGGTACATTCCTAAGAGTGGAAAAATATGCCCTCGTACCGTGTGTTTATTACGAATGAAGGAATTCCCAGCGCGCTTCGCTAATGAAAATTTATATGACGGTCAGTAATACCGATGAGACTCCTCTGCCGGCACCCTTCGACCGTAATGAATGTTTGTTAACTCAATTTGAAAAATTACCCTTATTTATTAAAGCATGCGTGAGAAAAGAATAATAGGAGACATAACTCAAGAAGTATGTGGCTGCTTTGTACCATAACTCGTTCGTATGTGTGCAGAACTATTTTACGTTACGAAACGTAGCCAAGCGTTGAATAGATTCCAAGTAGTACGAGTACATCCAATTGTTAAAGCTACATTTAGCGGTAATACGGCTATTCAAGAATGAGAATAGTGCAGTGAAATTGGCAATCTATCGTCTGCGAACACCATAGGAGCCCATTTCCTCGACTCGATTCGTATTCCTGCGTGTAAATAAGTAGATGTTCGTCTTTATATTTCGTTAAGGCGTAATGTTATTAATGTAAGCATTGCTGCAGCCGTACAAGGTGACTTAAACCTTTAAGGCTTTAAAGCGCTTGAAGCAATTTAACAAGGAACTCTTAAGAATCCTTTATCAAAGTTTGTTAGTTATTCATAATGTGAAGTTGCGCAATGCATGTAGAGCAACAGTGCAGTAAAAGTTACTTGTTACCGCATAATACTAAATATTAATGCTGTAACCATAATGTTAGTGGTTTTGGTTTACTGGTGGTTGGTATGGTTTGTGTAATTTGTACGTTTCCTGGAACAAAAACCACGCGGATAATCTGATATTTATTCAAGGTACGGTGTTCACATACCTTTGCATCTGAATATGTACAAATAGCTTAGTAAAATAAACGTATATACTACTACTACTTCTATTACTTATACTTATTTTCACTTTTTATTTTGTTATTTGTATTCTGTGTTTCACGAACTGTGTCCAAATAAACGTTATTCTTTCTTTCTTTTCTTTCTTTCTTTAATCGCATTTTGGTTCTACCGGTTCAATTATGGTTGATTTTATAAAATCTACCCCTTTGTGCTCTTCTATTTTTATGTATTTTTCTCTATTAAACGTTTTGTGTGCACATAAATAAATAATAAATTAAAGGTTTAAATCGTAGACTCGCCCCACCACGTCAAAATATGGTCGCGTTTCTGTTTGGTTTTGGCATCTCTGACACATATAGTCGCAGAGACTTGACTTGATTGTCATATAAACGACATTATTTTGTGGGAGTTCACTTGAATTTTTTTGCGCGACTTGGTGCGGTCAGGGCAAATGTAACAGGCGATTGGCGGTGGCGATCTCTCACGTCCGGCCCTGGTCCGGGCCATGGTACGGAGTGACAGGGCATGGGAAGCCGTCACTTCTTTCTGCGAAACAGCAATGCTCGCGAAGGAGGAGGCGGAACGCGTGAAGGAGAGGCAAAATTCGCGCCCTCACGCCCCTAGCTGCCGCAGGGGACGCCCTGGGCTTCGGGAATCCCAAGCCGATTCCCGGCCACCGTAGGTGTGAGCTTGTGGACGGCGAGCAATGGGTAGCTCGCCGTCCGTTAAGGACCAGGACTGGTTCGACGGCACGTTGTGTTCCACGCGCACCTCAATGATATGTCAGCACCAATGACGGGGTCCGCTAGGGTCGATGCCTGCCAGGGTTGCGGGAAAGTCCGAAAGGGTTACCGTGGCCCCTGGCACAGGCAACTGAAGGAACACGGGTGGGTTTTAGTCTGTAAGAGTCTGACACGCCCTCCCGCTCTGCCCAGAGCGGGAGAAGTGATTTGATGATTTCCCAACATCCAAAAAAAAGGGGCAAATGTAACTATTTAAATATTTGTAATATATAAACAAACAGTGTTATGTGACACTGATCGCATTTGCGTAAATTGATGTTTACACCGTCGTTGGTATGACGACACGTATTCATAATGCTGTTAATATTATAATGTTTACACTAAACTTGAATAAAACTAAACTAATTAAACTTGTACCAAACTTGACCGACATTTGGGTCGTTCTTGGCCGTCTAACAAAATGTGTGTCACACGCATCGCGATCTTCCCGCTATTTTGGCAACTCATTATCTATCCGTGCCAGAGGAACCTCGGCTACAGATTCTAAGAATCCCCAGACAGAACAGTTTGTAAATGAACCGAGAAAGCACGAGCATTATAAGTATGAGCATAATCCATTTACTAATCGATTCTTTAAATAAACCTGTCGCATTCCTTATCGTAAACAGGGAAAATATACATGTGCGCTTTTTAATGAAACACTAAACAAACATATTGCGATCGATAATTTAAATTATAGACGCTAGGAATTCCGACTACTCGAAGCTTTCGATTCAGTTGTTGTTACACTAATCGATTCTATGAATAGGACCCTGTCACATTCCTATCATAATAGATAAATCCATCAGTCTTGGCTGTCTATTATTGTTCTTATAATTATTGACAAAGGGAACGAGACGTTTAGTTTCCTGAACGAAAAGTACATACCTACGTCCCACCACTAAAATCTGGATGTGAGTGGCGTTCGTGGAATGAAAAAATACAATTTCCGAACTGTTCCACCGAAACTCACTTATCAAAATTTTGTTTTGTTGCGGTTAGTGAAAAAACTTAGGTGCCGTTTGGTCAAATACCGTTGAAATGGTTGCTCTGAGTGGACTCCCTCGTAGTATGGCATACTCTAATCGCCGTCACCAAAATAAACAGGTTCTTTAACGGTGGCCAAGGTAAAGTTCGCCTTGAATCGTTTGACGTTGCGGCTTCGTGGTTAGTGGTATCAAGGTACACCACACCGTCCTTTCCTTTAGAACATATTCATTGACACCTACGTGATATTCCATACCATGATTACTTATACCTTTATAGGTACTTTCAACAGAATCTATGAATATATTGCTCAAGTGTAGCGTCACGGACTGGCTGGCAAATCAACATATTTCATTGATGGTGACCACCTCAATGGAGTTGATGTAAAGATTAATTATTTGGAGGAATTATACGGTTCAAGAAACTTTGACTCTTGGGTGTTGATAAATGTGACCCAACATTTGCCAAGCAATGCATGAGACCAATAGCATTGTACAAGTTACTGAACATGTAAATTCATAAAGGCAGAAGTCGAAAACATTTCCGTCAATTTTATGTTTTTATTAAACCGATCCAATTGTTAACAGTAAGCAATTGTACTTAAACACGAGGATGCTTATAAATGTTCAAAAGAAAATGTTTTTTTTTTGGTACTGTAATGAGAGATGGGGCAACTTCAATAGATTTCTTTGTGAAAACAATTACGGATGGGAGGATAACATTTTGTGAAAGTGAATTGAATTGGTCCGGTGCGGTATCATACAGAGTTACGATGAGAAAGGCAATGTTTTCGAGAAAGGCCCTTTTTAATTTAGGTAAACAAGGGATCAAAGTCTTGTCAAATTGTTGTTTTCGATTGATTTTTAGAGAGTAATTAAGTTGGAATAGATCACGAGATACTGTTTTTTTTATCATCTGACACCTGAACATTCTGTTTTTATATTGTTTCCGTAGGTGTGGTAGTCTAAAAAAAAAAAAAAAATTACGTAGGTTATTAATGGGATAACAAATATCTTCGTGGATTTAAATAACAAAATCAAAGCGAACCGTTTAAATTTTATTTTTTTCATTGAACTGGGGTCTGTCGGTCGTTTTTCATACGGTGAGAATACCAAATTTGTAACAATTTCATCTGTTTTTGTAAAATGTATAAAATTAATTTCCTCTTTAATACAGTGTTATTAACAACCTCGACACGAAGAAAATTACCGCATAATGTTTGTCTATATGAAATTATGACGGAAGACTATACACATGACCCCATAAAGTGGCCTAAGCTTCGTTTATAGCAAGAATTACCCGCCTGCAGGCTATGTTTATGTATGAGCAATTTAATTAACACCTATCCATCTATTAAATACAATATGAAAGTCATTTATCGAGAACTTTGATGTTTTATGAGCATGAAAAGACGTGCCAAGAGCAAGTCTATCACGCACACCGCACCGGAAAACATTTCATCCCGTTTGATATTAGGTACCTATCTATAAAGCTTTGATACGAGCACCAATTTAAACATCGAATTAAAAAAATAAGAAAATTAAACACAATGGAAACAAAATTTTAAATTGCTTTAGGAGCTTTGAATAGGTAATTCTGTCCCTCGCTTATTGGGTGAAGGTCCTTTTGAAAAATGTCGCGCGGCCCAGTTTCAAGAAAACGTTTTGGGCGCTTTAGATTTAAGGCACAATTATTATGAAAAAGCAAGTTTTTATTGTATTCACTTGCCAATCGCCAAACAAGGGACTGTGAAAACAATTGACCGTCTAACTTTGAGCACAGAAACCTTATTGAAACTCCTAAAACAAATCCAACTATAGGTACTCGTATTTTAAGAATACATTAAAATTTGAGTGAAATGTGTGAATACTCAAGTGACCTGCTACACGGTGCCGTGGTCCCGGCAGGCGTGAACTGGTGGCGGGCGGCCCGCATGCGTCCCGGATTAATAATTCCACGGCACGCGTACCACTCATTAATAAGAAATTACGAAAAGGTGGTCAGCTTGTTCGACACGAAAGGTTTACTTTACCCCTTTTTTTCTGAATAGAAGAATAAGAAAACACGTAGCGAGGGTTGAAGTTTCCTCAACAAAGCGTTTTTACATTTTTATTTTTCATTTCACGTTTTTTGTAGCAATTTACCTAACCAAATAATACCTGTTTACCCAGTGGTATATCTTTGAGTAATTGGTGTTTATTTTTGCAGCATTTGATTGCTTTAATTAAGGAATATCTTCTATATAAAATCGGAATATCTTCAATTATCTATATATCTTTCAAACGAGAGAGTGTTTGCTTAGTGCTCGTTATATCTTCAAGTCGTAACGTATTAAAATATTATCGTAAACAAAATGGTAAAAGCAAAGCAAAACATTAATTAAAGCTAAAATATACGAAACACAAAAATATTTAAACGATAATGGTGCAAAGTGAGTGCGAACGATATCCATCCACGCCATTGTTGACAAAGATTCCGTTACTCTAGCCAGATTTATTAGCCTCATATTTTAAGGTCAAAATAATGTTTTATTTGTAGTATCTACACCTACGCGATGCTTCATGCTGTATTTCAAAGGGGTCCTTATTTTCCTTCTCTTGTTGGCTGTAAAGTAAAACAATATGTTTATACTTTTTGCTTTCTGAAAATAAAATCATTAAAATATGTTTGGTTTTATGAAACAGTGAGTATTCAAATTGTATATTGCAATGTAAAAACAATAAGGTATGTTTGTGAATCATAATTATTTGTTGTGAAATAATACAACGTTAGAAATGAGAGAGCAATTTAGAACTTAATGACTCTGAGAACTATCAGAGTACCTAGTATTTATTAAGCCTTTGAATACGCTGCAACATTACGGACTATTCATATTTAATTTAAACTGAAAACTATCCTATTCTAAATTAAAAATAAATTCTTTGAATTTATAAAGTTTTCTGCTTTCTAATTAATTTACACGTAGCTGTATTAAAAATACTGTTAGAAAGATAAAAAAAATGTACTTCAACACATAGCTGTAAAACTGCTAAGTGCAAACGAACCTTGATTGAAAAGCTTGGCTTGTATGACTGGTGAAGTAAATAACACATCCGCCATTAGAAGGCAATATAAGAACAGTACACGTAGAACAATAAATATTTTATAGCGGCCGTAAACTTGCGCCGTTACTCCCGGCAGACAGATGTGAAGCGTTTAGCGACTTTTTAACTTTCCGACTTGCAGCAACTAAATTCATTAAATAACTTGTTTTTAATTTCTCTTGCAAACGATTTCACTCACCTAATTATTATTTCACAAAATTTTTGTGATTTTATTATTACTAGCCAGAGGTAACCGACATAGCCCAAAGACTAAGCAAGCTGAAGTGGCAATGGGCTGGTCACATCTCTCGCAGAACCGCCAATCGTTGGGGAAAACGAGTTTTATAGTGGAGACCGTAAACGTTCAGGTAAACGTAGTGTGGGACACCTACCGGCCAGGTGGAGTGATGATTTGCGAAAGGCGGCTGGCAGAGACTGGGTGAGGAGAGGCGAAGATCGTGCTCAGTGGCGTTCACTTGGAGAGGCCTACGTCCAGCAGTGGACGAATATAGGCCGATGACGATGACGATTATTACTAGATACGTACTGCTTACGCTCAACGCACCAAAATGACGTGGTAGACCATCTTTTACTACACTACAGCCAAAAGGAAAGGTGTTACCATGCAGATGTATGTTTATTAATAGACTGTTTCAGCCAAAATCTACCAGGTCGTCGTTTCATACATTGTTAATGCACAAGTGTAAATCAAGCTCGTTTTCAATTAAAGCAATGAGTACATAATATGTACTCATTGCTTTAATTGCTTTTTAACATTGCAAACTCATTGCTTTTTAACAAATATTATTTGTTAAAAAGACACTTCGGTTCATACACCAAATTGTACGTAACAAAGTGATCAAAAAATGGTTTCGTAAATCTTCGAACCACGACAATATTCCAAAAGCCTAGATTCCAAAGGTTTTATTTACACCTGTAAGGAAACTTTGTTCACGAATGGTTAAACACACATAAATAACAACGGTAAGCCTTCATTCTCCTTACAGTTAGCTAAGTCTACACAAGTGTCCGAAAATGTAAACAGAGGCACTTAAGCTGAGGACCGGGTTTAAAACGGGGGCATCGCGTGCTGTGGAACACTAAACGAACCATCTAAATTTAATAATATAACTTGCGAATCGAGGACATGAGGAGATGCGTCCATATCACAAGATTTTCACGAGAACGCGGCCTACTCTCGGTTACAGAAATATTTAATTTTTTACTTTACATATTGATTTTTGTGAAAACGTAGTCATGTTATTACGTGACGCTGTTGTTGATGGAGCTGTACAAAGAGTTATACTCTGAGAAGCGAAACTTTCATGACAAGGAAAAATATTTGTCTGATTTTTTCGCAAAATTGTGTCATTTAAATAAAAAAAAAATTAAAATATCACGGGTACTATACTACTAAACTACATCAACCGAGGTGTACTTTATTTGGTCCAATTTAATTTTTGGTCACAATATTTTGAAAATACGTAGGTATTAACTTAAGTGGTTTACCGGAAAGTCCACTATTCGGTAATTAGCTTTTACCGGAGCATAATTATGATTGAGTATGTAATCAGGCCTATTTAACGCTATCATAATAATATGTCCAGAGTGCATATTTTACCAAAATTGATGTGCAGGCGATCGACCTCTCTATAAAGTATTAGGCCAACGGTATCGAGAACGGGTCCAAGCAGGGTCGGGGCTCCAGAGAGAGGAACCTTCTAACAATACAAGCCGGTGGTGTCCAGACGTACCGGTTTCTGAATAAAGCCCTTAATCCAGCTGCTCAACGAGAGCCTCCTCAGGTCTTGGTCAAAGGTCAATCAGTTAGCTGTCACGACTATCGGCACAACGATCCGCTATTAATATAATTATTATATTCTCGTCTAGTGTAAATAATAAATGTAGCTAAAAAGCTCAATAAAGCTGAATAAACCAGTGGTTATTAAAGGCATTGATTGTCGCCTCCAAGTAAAGTTAGGAAGAACGGCTTTTTAATTTCTTTCTTAAGCGAGGACTCGGTAATTTTTAATTGATTCTGTCAGCCTTTAAGAAGAAGGTACTTTTTCTAATTACTTTAATAGACAATTTAACTTTTTAACCTTGGTTCATATACAGGTCGAGTTCAAAAGATAGAATTGCACTAATAAAATCATGTCTTTGAGAATTAGGGAGAAATATGAAAGAAATTTAGAGGGTTCTTTCCGGCTAAAAAGGACAATTTTACTGTATTTTTTGGCAAATTCGGTTGGTTTAACGTAAAAAATTTAAAACTTGTCCTGAACATGCTGTAGGTAAGCTACGTCAGCAAATCTGATTTATGTTTGGTTCGCTCGTTTACTGCTATCTGTCTTTTAATTTCGTTAGACTCTTCCAACCAGCTTATTTTAGTTACATGCTTGAAGAATTTTATTTACATGTTTTGAATGAAAATGACAGATCGAAAAGGTGAAATGTGCTTTATGGAAAGGATTTTTTTAGAAAATTGCTTAACGCTCATTGGCCGTACCTACGTGCCTATCTTAGTTTATTCCAAATTCAGATAAAGACTCCTACAACATTTCCCACATATGTTATTAGATAGGTATTTGCAGTAGGAGTTGAAGTTGATTCAAAGTCAAAGCATTTATTTCAAATAGGCACATAAAAGGCAATTTACATTAAAATAGAATTGATTCTAATGGCCCCTTCCAAAAGGTAGTTTCGTACGGAGAAGAATGGGCAAGGAATTCCAACGTTACTCTTTCGAAATGTGTTACAATATTTTGTATACATTAATTATATTAGAAAGAAAGAAAATGCGTTTATTGGCATTACAGCAAAATAAATACACCTTAATACTATAAAAACAGAATACAAAAATTATAATGCCAAACGGGCCTCAGCTCAGCATAATGTCAGATGAAAACACAAGGTTTAGTTTATTATATTAATTATATAATTATAATTATATGTGAAGACGATGCACCTATAATAAAATTGCCCTAACACAATAAGTAAAAACAATTTAAAAATTTAACAATGACAAATTAGTTGATTATGTGATAGATACAATGGTGCCCACATATTTACAAACATTGTAAAAGTATACGATTTCCCAAATTATTTAAACTAGTAATATGTCAGTGTGTGAGTTAAAGTAATCAGAGAATGTAAATCTATGTCATAAAAATAATAAACTATACAATCAAAGTAGCAACAAGTATGATTTTGTCTAGACCCCTAGATTGTCCTATAGAGCTGGACCAGCATGTTTCCAAGCATTCTTATCTTGCATATAAATCCACTAATTTGTAATATGCTTGTTTACAAAGTGAACTTTTCATATGAGTTTTGAATGTTCTTTCATTTTATTGATTCATACCATTATAGTGCATTGAGCCCCACCCAACTGACAAACACTGTGTCATTTCAATTTGCAAAAACGTTTATAATTTACATATTATCAAAGGCTATCGATCCAATTCAGTAGATTGGTCGCATTGTTTGAATGAAACGACTTTATTTACGGCTGGCAACATTACGTGCTGCAATAACGTTCAGTAATGACCGATTGTTGCGGAATTCCCATTCACCTGAAGTTATGAATTATCTCAAACGACCTCGACTACTCGTTACTGTTGTGTTACGAGGGAACTTAGTATAAACAGGCAGGTGCGACTGTTTTACTAGCTCGTTCACCTTTATCGGTTTGAAAATCTAAAACTTTGTAGCGTTCGTTTTAGCCTAGTCAAAACTAGGTACTGTTCCTATACACTTATGTTCTTCTGAATGTGTATTCCTGTTTGGAAACTGGAAGTTACGATTAGCATAATCAGTATATAATGTTCCCACTGCTCAGAGACACAAGCCTCCTCTTGGTGAGAGGGAGTGGGCTGAAATCCACCACGTGAGCCCGGTGCGGGTTGGTAGATGTCACATGTCTTTTGAATTTTGGGTTCTAGGACATGCCGGTTTCCTCGCGATGTTTTCCTTCGCCGCTTTGAGAGCAGTGGTGATGAAATAATTTACACAAAGTAAAGCCACGACGATACGATTGGCGCAGTGGTTAAGCGATTGACTGCTGCGTTACGTGTCGCGGGTTCGATCCCCGCACGGAACAAATATTTTTATGACCTGCTAGTAGTTGTTCCGGGTCTGGCTGTTTGTGTATGTGAGTTTAAATGTTTGTAAACGCACCCACGATACAGGAGAAATTCCTAGTGTGGGGCAACGCTTTTATAAAAAAAAAAAAAGCGCCTGACCGGGGTCGAACCTACGATCTATAGCTATAGCTCGTAAGTCGCGGCCGTTACCACTGGGCCACCACCGCTCTTACGTTACGATTAAGTTACAATTATTCTAACCAAATATCTTAAAAGTCAAATTGACCAACTAAACAGGTATTCATATACAGCATTTATCAGAAAAGTGTGGTCACATTTAAGGGTGTGATACATTTTTTTTTTCGTGGTTACGATATTAATCCCATGTAGAAAGTTGTCAATTTGCTGGTCTGCACCACACCCTTAAATATGACTCCACCTTTCTGATACATGCTCTATACCGATGATTCTCAGATAATGTTGAATTTATGAATAGTGTGATTATTCATAAAAATAGGTGGACACGTGGCACGTGAAAATCAAATCAAACCTATACAAATATAGACTAGGTGGAAATGATCTGAAAGGAGACGAAATATGTATTCTGTGTTTCGCGAACTGTGTCCAAATAAACGTTATTCTTTCTTTCTTCTTTCTTTTCTAAATAATATTTTCAATTACTATCACCTACTTGCAAAAGACATCTAAAGATTCGCAAACCATCTGTAGAAATCAATCTGTACCTTTCCGAAAATAGCAAAACTATATTTGAATGGACAAAAATATTTTTTGGTCAATATTTTTCAAAAATAGTTATTGGATTAGAACTATCTACTAGACTACCTACGGCCCCCGAGTATCCTTTAAAATGTTTGATCACTAAATTACTTGTAAGACACAACAGATGTAAATAAAAGTGTCACATATTTTCTAATTGATCTAGAAATAATTGAACAAAGAGACTATGGTCACGTGAATAATCGTGCGAGTTTCTTATACCTACACCTCCAAGAAGTTGACTGTACTAACAAACCCGACTACTAGTTCCTAGGTACTTGTTATTGGATTAGAACTATCTACTAGACTACCTACGGCCCCCGAGTATCCTTTAAAATGTTTGATCACTAAATTACTTGTAAGACACAACAGATGTAAATAAAAGTGTCACATATTTTCTAATTGATCTAGAAATTATTGAACAAAGAGACTATGGTCACGTGAATAATCGTGCGAGTTTCTTATATCGTCCCATTACCTAATTATCGGCGGCTGACCGACATAACTTCACGCGAAATAAGGGTTCCTAAATATACCTAACTTAAATTGAAATAAAAAGATTGACTTCATTTTATGATCGAGTCCGCCAAGCATGGCTATATTTACTGAAGGATGACCCTTCAGGGGATATAAACATGATCATCATATGTAGAAAACGGTTTGGTGATAGCAATGTCGTACCGAAACGTAACGTAGGTAATGTTGACATAGCAGATGTTGCTCCCCTACAACTGTCACGATTTCCAAATATTAAAAAGATTTGTAGTGATTTTAAATACTAAACATAAAAATTGAAAGTATGTGATTTGCCTCAAATGATTTTTGTATTAATGTAGTCACGAAGTTTAAATGTATCTCATTTGACAGTTATCGACAAAGTACTGGTTTTATAACGAAACGGAATGGAAATAATTTATGATGTTTGGAGCATCGCCTAGTATTCTATTCATTCTCTTCGAGTTTCAAAATCAAAGGGTTGTCTTCTAGAAGTCTGTATTGATATTATGTTGAGTACCTAATTAAATAATTGGTCAATTATTCCTATAAACCAGGTTTGTATGTGTGCAAGAATTGAAATACAGAAATGTTTATACTTGAAAAGGTGTGTTCATTTAACCATCTAGTGTATGTAAATCCCCGTTTACTTCATAGAGGTGATTAATTTTGATCATTTCAACTAGAAACTACCTACTAGTTGTTTCACAAGGTAAGCCACCTCATCACAGTGGACACCGTTAAACTTACAAACTAGCAAGACTAGTACGTTAGCCTGTGCCATTTTAGTTTATAGTGGACTGTGATTTAAGCCGGTCTTACTGGAGACGACTTTGATTGATTTAGCTTATATATTAGTCTTCCCTTGATTGAATTGACGTCGCTGTGCGGAACTCAGCGCTGTTGTGGTTGAACCCAAGTCTAAAGAAGTTGGCTATATTTTCTGAAACAATAATTGAATTGGAAAAATTCAACAAAAGTGGGAAAGAGTTAAACGAAGTGATGGTTTCGTTAGAAAAGTAAATGCAAGTTATCAATAGTCTAATATAGCAATGATACCTAACTTTTTGAATTTGGAAAAGAAATCAAGCAATCGAACCCAATCTAGAAAAAAGTGGCAACAATTTAATATATAAATAAAATATTAAAACTGCTTGGTTGATCTAATAGTCGCAACTGTGACTGCTGAGCGTGAAGAGATAAATCCCTAGGTCAGGTTGTGTGAAGGTGTTACTAGATTTTCCCATCAGAAAATCTCAGTAGCACCCCTTAATCTGGATTTGTGCCCTATTCATGACAAACGTCTCGTACGCCTATAACATGGAACTCATAGAATAACTAACGAAATTTTAGTGCATCTCTTCGAGAGACATTGGGGTGTATATCATGCTATGCTATGTTAAAATTATCTAGTTAATAGTATCCACGAAAACGAGATACAATGTAATTATTCATAACGTTAGCTAACCTAATAATCATATCTTGTGGGTTGTGGACTTTGTAGTGCCAAGAATTACATTGATGACCAATTTATGGTCGTGAAGATTGTAAACAGACTCGCAGGATCTTCGAACGAAATGTATAAACACTTCGAGTTAATACCGCCAAGCTGTAAAGGCAACAGTGTGCAGAGATACATGACGATGTCAGTCATCATCATTACGTGTATTATGTAGAACTAGCGACACGCCCCACATGGTATCTACTAATAGACAAGACAACTGATCGAGATTTCTTTTTATACATACTTTTGTTAGAAATTATAAAACAGAAACTTTCCGGAATAATTTCTCAAAATTATGGTGAAAACTGCATCTAAATGTGTTGCGCAGTTTAGAAGAAGAACACGGTCACACAGACAGACACGAACAGCGACTTTAATTAATAATATGTTTAGATACTTAAAGAAAGTATTTAAGGAAAATGAAAGACGAACATTTTTTTGTGGAGACCGAAAAATCGAAGACGGATTTTTGCGTTGGCGTTTTGTTGGACAAACTGAGTTTTCAATTTAAAAAAAAATTAAAGAGAGGGTTCTTTAAAAAAAAATTGTGTTTTGTGTGCGAGTTATTTACTATAATACCTACATATAATAATATTACGTTTCAATTCACTCACGCTTTTAGGAACTTAGATCACGTACAGCCAATTTTCGCAAATTTGTGATGGATCGTCTGCGGTGTTTTCCGACAGCGCCTGTTCTAAAGTAGGTTGGTAGGTAGGTACTTACTTAGCTAAGTTTATCATGTAAACGAAACGTGCTGGTTAACTTTTGAGTACATTTTACCTACTCGTATTTCGTCGTATCATACCATATTTTGCTAAATCATTTCGTCATAAAAAGACATTACCCGCCAAGGTCGCCTTGAAAGTAGCATGCAAATTGATATGATGTTGAGACTAACAAAAGTTTGATAAATATAGGCCAGTTTACTCAGACGGCTAATTATAACTACTCAGAAGTACAAAAAGATGAGCACACTAGATATTTTTATATTTCACGTGACATATAACATCGTGACTTTTCGGCAATTCGGCATCAAGAAACCAGCTTCGTTAAATTGAATTGAACTCATGTTTTTTTGCAAAAGTCCTTAAGCACTTTATGTGCTCAAGAATTCTTTAAGATTTACGAGTATCTTAAGAATAATTTATAGTATCTATTAACAAAACAATCACCTTTTTTGATCAAGGATAATATGGATGTACCTATGTTTTTGTGTCAATTTATTATATCATTAAAGTTTCATATAGTTCAGGTGTGACACCTATTTTAGTAGTTTATATTTTTATAAGGTTTTAATATTCATCATAAATTTGCTCGCATAGAGCCCGTTGCAATAAATAATTGATATTGCATAAATAGGTACGTATGGTGTTTATTATGAATAATTTTATTACCCAGCCAACTCACAGTGACGAGACCAGAAATAGGCACAGTGCAACAGTCGAATATAAAACAGTACAATAACTAACAAAATTACTGCTGCTGTTAATCATATGATTATTACGTCGTCAAAATTCCGAACACTTTCTACGCCCGAAAGAAAAATAAAACAATTGTCATGACGCTTAGTGCCAAAATTATGTAACGCTAATTTAGTGTGTAGTGTGTCGGATGGGCCAACAATTTGGAGTTGGACCTTGGCTCGTGTTGGTGACAATGAACGCACAACGACTCATTGGCTAAATATAAGTGTGGCGACCCACCTGCGGCCGGGGATTGATGCTCAGCTGTTCGTGACGTACTCATGGCCGCTCAGCGGTTTCCTCAAGCGACGACCTTTAAATTCTCTTAGCGCCAGATGATGGTCTATCTTCCGGATTGACACCAGGATTACACTAAAATAACAAGTGAATCTCGGGTTTGTAGATTTAACCGTTCTATTTGCGATCTTCCGTCCGCTTCTTGTAGCTTCGCTGTACGAGTTTTCTCTGTATTTTTATTCACGTCAGACGTTTCGTGTGGCTGATAAATGGATTCACTCTAACTAAGAACTTCTAAGAAAATGTTATTCTAATTTATTCACGTAAGGCTTGGATTCAATATCCAGAATCAATCTAACCCCAACCTTTAAAAATATCACTTTGTCTCAACAGTACCTTATCTTGCGAGTGAATCTAAGAAAAATCTGAGAAAGCTAGCAAGTCAAGTGGAAATATTAATGGAATCAATTTAATCAACTTATTTCGTACCGATCCGCAAAAGATTCTGAGCACAAAATAATGCAGCTCCGAGTTAAACGAATATTTTCTAAAGATGGGTTAAATAAAAGTTCACAGGGAGGGAGCAACGTGAGTATAAAATTCTTTCGTCCCATTTTATGAGGTTGAGGTTGAATTAGTGCCGTACGTAAGCTTTAATGACTCATTTACGCTCCAAGTCGCTAATAAGGATCATCTCATTAGTTCATCAAGTTGATCCTAGGGACTGCTGTCATGAAACGCTTCTACATGAGCCATTTCATACACTCGTATGTACAGGGTGACTGGTACTTAGACCTAGTAGGTCTGTAATTAGGATAGTGTGACCCCTTTGCAACAATTAACTCATAGCTAGTGACTTGGACCTATTCTGTTGTTCTATGAGTGAGTTCACATAGAATGCATTGTTTGTAATAAGTTACAAATTTAATAATAATAATAAGTTAGGATAAGAGTTTAACTAGGTAGATACCTATACTATATTCGCATTAGGTTATCCTGTAATGATAGATGTAAAATGGAAAATAAATAATAAACTAAGCAATCCATATAGCCTAGGCGAAAATCCATGGGAATCGACAAAATCCAATTTAATTTGTTTTGAAAATTTCCAGTATTCATCATTAAATATAATTTTTCTTTAGATTTACAACACTGAATGGCTATAAAACCTATTTTATATGGTTGTTAATACATGAACAAAGCTTTTAACGTAACCAAGTGCTCTAAAACATGAAACAATTAAAAGGTACAACAAGAAGTAAATTTCCAATTTTCAAAAATCATCTACCTACATGAACTTAGTCACCGGCTGCAAGCTTATTAGCTCGCCGCCCGATAAGGACCAGGCCCGGGTCGACGGCGTGTTGTGTTCCACGCGCGCCTCAAAGAGATGTCAGCAACAATGACAGGGTCCGCTAGGGCCGATGCCTGCCAGGGTTGCGGGAAAGTCCGAAAGGGCTACCGTGGCCCCTGACACAGGAAACTGAAGGAACACGGGTGGGTTTTAGTCAATAAGAGTCTGACACGCCCTCCCGCTCCGCCCAGAGCGGAGAAGTTATTTGATGATTTCCTTCCCTCAAAAAAGGCTCCAAGCCTATATGCTTACGTGAGCTTATATGTATATATTATATTTTACATAGCTAGCTACTACATACCAATAAGGTAGTTTCACACGCAGCATACCACAACAAACGGTCATATAGGTGTTGCTATAATAATGTCGAGGATTAGTGATCGTAGATATTAGGAGGCGAGGCGATGCCGCTCATCCTTCGGCTTATGATCTCGTTTGTGACATGGGGTAAGTATGGCGTTGTTAAATACAATCTTACCGTGGTAAGAATAAAGATAAAAGTCGTTTTGATACATTTTTGTGACCGTAATATGCTGTTGGTAAACCGGGATATTTTTTATGAGTGTTGTTGTAGCGAATGATGAAGCTTTTCTTATGGGAAAAGGTACGTAAGTTTAGACAGAAAAGTAAAAAATAATCTACAACGTGTAAAATAATTAACGCAAGACCTCATACACATAGTGTTATTAAGAAAATTAGCATTACTTTAAGCATTTAAAATTGAGTGTTATTGCCTTGAAATAAGATTTAATTTTGCGGCGGTCAGTATTGCAAAATACATACAATTTGAAAAAAATACCTATATTAATAGTTACTGAAATCGCTTCAGTACTCAATTATGAGCAAACTACTTTCAGGACTTGCGTTTAATCTGTTACACCTTGTATATCTACACTCATAACTACTACTAATAAAGTTGAAGAGTTTGTTTATTTGCTTGAACACGCTTATCTCTGGAACTACTCAATACTCTTTTTTTTCTCAATTCTTTTTGCATTTGATAGTTTAATTTTTGAGGAAGGCTATAGGCTATGTAATATTACGCTACAACCCCTATATTTATTTATATTTATATATTCTTTATTGTACACCACAAAAAACATAACAACAAAAATTTTATTGAACACAGTAATATACAATGGGCGGCCTTATCGCTTTCTGCGATTTCTTAGGAGCCGATCAAGAAGAAAAACAAGTCTGAATAGACGCTAAGCGAAAACGAAGTAATAGCGCTGGCAGGCAGGCTGCGACGAGGTGGGTCGAGTCAGGGGAAGAAGACATTTCACGCTGACGAAGTCGCAGGCAGAATTTATACTACGCATTATACAAGGTGTAACACGAAAGCTGGATCAATCTAATAAAGGCACGGTAGGACCTCAATCACTAACCATCTATCGATTTAAGCCCATACTATGTTCCGCAGTATATTGAATACCTATTGACGTGTTTCAAATGTTATTTGAACATGTTTTTGAACAAAATCTTTTTCAAATTAAAAACTTTTGTCCGTTCAAGACCAACTGAAAAGTCCCCACATTAAAGCTGATAATGTTAAATAATCTAAATTCATTTCTTTAGATACATGGAAAAAGTAAGTAAAAAAAGATGACAACCGTCTCACGAATCAGTCCAAAATTCTGATAAAGGTATAATGCCCCCATCAAAGAAACGTCCGTCAATGAACGATCGCTGGAATTGCGTCACGCGTCTCGTTTCCGCTGCCGATATCGCATTGCTTCAGCAGATGTCGGTCAAACGATTACTTGCACATTATCTCTTCATTTCTTACTTCTTTGTGCTTTTAATAGGTTTGCGGGCCTTAGGCTTGCGGGCCTCTGCTTTACCGTTGACAGTAGGTGTTTGCATTGTTAGTGCGCGTAATCAGTGCCCTCGCATTTGTCTTCTGTTAACGTCGCACTGACGATGACGTTACGCTAGTGTTTACTGTGGTCTGTTTCAAAAGTATCTTATAAAAGCGTAAACAATTTCTGTTTAGGTTAATCTCTTAATCAAGGGTGTTAGTAACACATTCATCTGTATGTAGTAGGTTTCAACTTTAGATCACGCCACTCTTTCCAACAAATATTGATTGTATAATGTTGTTAATGTTGTTTGTTGTTAACCGTTGTTTTTACTTATAGAACTACAGTCGACGTCAAAAGCTGAGGATATAAAATGAACCTCAATTGTCAAATGAAAAATATCTTTTAGGTGATTTCAATTTAGAATTTCGGTATTTTAGAATTGAGTAAGCAAATAATCAAATCAAAGCAATAAATTAGTAAATATAACAAAAAAAAATGGGATTCACAGTTACTGTGAACCCCATTTATTATACAAATGGACCTCATTATGCCTAAAAGATATTTTTACCAGATGCTTTTGGAACAGACTATAGACATAATTTTTTTGTCACTAACGTCACGTTAGCGCTGCGTATATTATACCGACTTCTTAAAAAGGAGGAGGTTCTCAAATCGTCTGTATATATGTATATGTATACGTATACACGGTGGTAGAGGCACCGTCGCGCAAACTGTAACCATGAATTCAGCACATGATTCTAAACATCGTAACGTGGAAATTTTTCGTCAGCTATCAAAAAAATATCAGCTGTTTCATAGAAAAACGAAATACCCAAGCGGTCAAAATGTATGGAAAAGCAATTTTTTTTATAAATGACTGACGAAAAATTTCTACGCAGGAACATGTCCAAAAACATGTGCTGAATCCACGGAAACATGTTGCACGTCCGTGACACCCGGTATTTTTTTTAATATTATGTTCATCGATATTTTCGTTAATATTGGACCGATTTTGAAAATAATTCTTTAATTTGATAGAAAAATCTTGCGCAATAGTCCCATATAAGTTATTGCTTGGGTAGTTTTTTAATTAGCTTCAATGATCGGTTTTTTTTCCACTTAGTGTATGTTGATGATGTTATAATAACTTCCTGTTACTGATATTTACATAGCAAATAGTGGTAAACCAATTTGTGTAGGGTAGATACTACAAATAAAAAGTGAAAAAAAACTATGTACAAAAAAAACAACCGACTTAAAAAAAAAAACTGCAATGTGAAAAATGACTTTAAATTCAAAAGACACTGTCTTTATTGACGGACGTCTAAGGTGCGAGGGGAGTCTACAGCGCATAAGTTAGAAAGTAAACAGTGCCTACAACTCGTAAAACAGAGTTCAAATAGAGACTCTAAATATAACATAAGCAGCGAGTGAAATCACCTTGTTAATATTCATATTTTCATCTCACATTCAGTTTTCCCGCTTGGAAGCATGTACGGTGCAGCCGTACCTTCAAGTCACAATTTTTCGGCGACACATGAAATATTCAGTTCAGTACGCGTGCTCCTATCAAGAAAGCCGAGCATTCCGGGCATTAATTTCTCAAATTTACGTAGATAAAGCCATCAAGAGCCGTGCGTATATATGTTTAATAGGTATACTTTTCTCTCAAACCCTGAGCTCCTTTTCTAAGCAATATATAAGTAGCCTCCTATTATATGGTAGGTACTTAAGCATAACTGACGAAATGTTGGTGTACCTACTTGTTACACCAATACCAACCCAACCAGTTTGGGCAAAACGGGCGTGACGAACTGTATACAAGTGGTGAAGACCGGCCGTTTTGGGGGGACTGTTTTATGTGGTTTTGACGTTCAAAAAGTGCTGATTCTCAGCCCAGTTTGAATAAATGACTTTTGATTTTGATTTTATCTGAGCCATCAAATCACACATTGCGTGTGTGGTCTAGCATAGAGATTCTCAACAAGTTATTATATGTAAGCAGGTACATTTTTTTTTTTAGAGTGGGATATCATCAAATAACTTCTCCCGCTCTGGGCGGAGCGGGAGGGCGTGTTAGACTCTTACTGACTAAAACCCAACCGTGTTCCTTCAGTTGCGTGTGCCAGGGGCCACGGTAACCCTTTCGGACTTTCCCGCAACCCTGGCAGGCAGCGGCCCTAGCGGACCCGTCGTTGATGGATTTGAGGCGCACGTGGAACACAACGCGCTGTCGACTCCGGCCGGGTCCTTATCAGACGGCGAGCTACCCATTGCTCGCCGCTCGCAAGCCTCCGCCTACGATGGCCGTGAATCGGCTTGGCATTCCCGACGCCCAGGGCATCTCCTGCGGTGAGTAGGGGCAATAACTGGCAACAAGCCGAAGTCTGGATATATACATAATGAAAAGTCTTTTTTATCAACTTTGCTCTCTATGTAAGTTGTCATTTTACCTAATTTCGTATAACTCACAAGAAAATAATGTAACGCACTGAGCACATTACTGCAAAACATTTGTCTTATATTTTGGCGTACGACCACTATAATTATGTCTACTGATATAATTAATACTTGGTACAAATAGCCGGTCGATTATTTACCAATATGTAATTCACCAACCACCCTATTTCTATTATAATTACTAGTTGAACGAGAGACATTTCGTGACTATAGTTAATTCGAATAGACGAGCTGTTTGTACAGCTATCGATTAGAACGAATTCTATTAGATGTTAAGCTTACACCCTGTTTTAATAGCGGTTATCGGTTATGTTATACTATGTATTATTTTAACACTAATTGGTCAACAAATATTGTGAAGGAACTCTTTAATTGGATTCGTGTCGATGTTATAATTAGTTTGTGGTACAACCAGAAAAGCAGATCTTTGCACGCACATAACTTAAAATTAACAATAGCAAATTATAATGTTCTGTGAGCGAAATATGATAGAGTACAAAATACGTTACTGGATGGAAATAAATTCCACGTAGGTATTCATTTATTTTCCATCCTTTGATATTAGTTATTCCACCGTTTTTTTTTTTTGGGGGGTGGGAAATCATCCAATAACTTCTCCCGCTCTGGGCAGAGCAGGAGGGCGTGTCAGACTCTTACTGACTAAAACCCACCCGTGTTCCTTCAGTTGCCTGTGCCAGGGGCCACGCTAACCCTCTTGGACTTTTCCGCAACCCTAGCAGGCATCGGTCCTAGCAAACCCCGTCATTGGTGCTGACATCTCTTTGAGGCGCGCGTGGAACACAAAGCGCCGTCGACCCGGGCCTGGTCCTTATCGAACGGCGAGCTGCCCATTGCTCGCCGTTCGCAAGCCCGCGCCTACGGTGGCCGGGAATCGGCCTGCGATTCCCGACGCCCAGGGCGTCTCCTGCGGCGGCTAGGGGCGTGAGGGCGCAAATTTTGCCTGTCCCTCACGCGTTCCGCCTCCTCCTTCGCGAACATTACTGCTTCGCAGAAGGAGGTGACGGCTTCCCAAGCCCTCTCGTTCCGTACGATGGCCTGGACCAAGGCCGGACGCGAGAGATCGCCACCGCCAATGGCCTCCACGAGGACACGGCGGTGCTCCGCCCAAGCCGGGCAGACCTCCACCGTATGCTCCACCGTATCCTCCGGGCGATCCACGCAATGGTGACACCCGGGCGTTTCCTCCCGCCTTATCCGGAACAGGAACCTCCCGAAATAACCGTGTCCGGTGAGGACCTGCGTCAGGCGGAAGGTGAGGACGCCGTGGCGCCTCTCTAGCCACTCCTCAAAGAGGGGACTTATCGCCGCAATTGTGGCGTGGCCTAGTAATTCCACCGTGAAAATTAATTTTGAAATTCCGAAATAGGTGTTCATCTAAATACGATGAACAGTATTGTATATCTATCTAACTAATAGAAACTGAGAATTCATGAACTGCATTACAGGTAACTGATTCAGGTTTAATTACTTTGTGCGGTTAAAAGGTAAAAAAGTAGAATATACTTTGGATTTTTAGAAAATACATAAACAAAACAAATACACAATTATGATGTTTTGTTTACAATTAATACACAATTATGATGTTCTGTTTACAATTATGGCGCACAATAAAAGAAAAGTATTGGTGATGTTCTTCAGAAAGGTTAGGGTAGTAGTTCTAGCAACAGGCGCGCGGCGGCGCGGCGTGCGTTTATGACGCACCCTAATTGCGTAACACGTAGGTACTATCAATCACAATCTGAATCATTTTGAAGGACATAGCTAAGCCATGGCTGCTTTTTCTTACACATATTCTTCCTAATATACATACTTCGTTCGTCATTACACGTTGTTATTTCAGCCCAGCACGAGGGCCAGATCTAACAACACTCATAAGACGAAATATTATGAGTACACATGATGCACTTCACGTGTTTGTAACATTTTAAGATCTTCGCGGAAATATATGAGACAGCTATGACACTACAAATCTCGGGTGAGGACGCGATAAATATATTACTACCATCTGGTGCGAACATTTTACCTGTAGTACACACAGTAGGTACTTTCGCAATACGAAAAAGCAGAGCAGTTACCAAAACATTCCTTTCTTCACCTTTTTGAATTGTCATTTTCATCCTTAGGCCAAAGCACAACGGTAGGAGGGGTTCACATCGGCGTCGAGTCGACGATGAAGTACCTGGGACTCGTCCTCGACAGCCGGTGGAACTTCGTGGAGCATTTCCGATGTTTGGCTCCCAGACTGGAAAGGGCCGGGGCTGCCTTAAAGCGGCTCCTGCCCAATCTAGGGGGGCCAAACGCCTCCTGCCGGAGGCTCTACGCGGGGGTCGTGCGGTCCATGGCCCTTTACGGGGCACCGGTGTGGGCGCGTTCCTTGAGGCGGCGGCCAGCCCGCTGGTTGAACGCGCCCCAAAGGGTCATGGCCACCCGGCTGGTCCGGGGATACTGTACGGTCTCCGGTGAGGCGGCAAGCCTCCTTGCCGGATTACCGCCATGGGATCTGGAGGCAAAAGTCCTCGCGCACGTTTGGGAGTGGCGCGAGGAGGCGAAACGCCGGGGCGTAGCTCCGCTGCCGCGAGAAATCACGGTACAGCGGACAGAGCTCCGGCGGGATCTCAGGGCGGCATGGAGAGTGCGATTGTCGCAACCCAGCGCTGGGCACGCCACAATTGCGGCGATAAGTCCCCTCTTTGAGGAGTGGCTTGAGAGGCGCCACGGCGTCCTCACCTTCCGCCTGACGCAGGTCCTCACCGGACACGGTTGTTTCGGGAGGTTCCTGTTCCAGATAAGGCGGGAGGAAACGCCCGGGTGTCACCATTGTGTGGATCGCCCGGAGGACAAGGTGGAGCATACGGTGGAGGTCTGCCCGGCTTGGGCGGAGCACCGCCGTGTCCTCGTGGAGGCGATTGGCGGTGGCGATCTCTCGCGTCCGGCCTTGGTCCAGGCCATGGTACGGAGCGAGAGGGCTTGGGAAGCCGTCACCTCCTTCTGCGAAGCAGTAATGTTCGCGAAGGAGGAGGCGGAACGCGTGAGGGAGAGGCAAAATTTGCGCCCTCACGCCCCTAGCCGCCGCAGGAGACGCCCTGGGCGTCGGGAATCGCAGGCCGATTCCCGGCCACTGTAGGCGCGGGCTTGCGAACGGCGAGCAATGGGCAGCTCGCCGTTCGATAAGGACCAGGCCCGGGTCGACGGTGCGTTGTGTTCCACGCGCGCCTCAAAGAGATGTCAGCACCAATGACGGGGTTTGCTAGGACCGATGCCTGCTAGGGTTGCGGAAAAGTCCAAGAGGGTTACCGTGGCCCCTGGCACAGGCAACTGAAGGAACACGGGTAGGTTTTAGTCAGTAAGAGTCTGACACGCCCTCCTGCTCTGCCCAGAGCGGGAGAAGTTATTTGATGATTTCCCACACACAAAAAAAAAAAAAAAAAAAAAAGGCCAAAGCACAAAGCTTTTTATACGCGCGTTCTATGAAACGCGTCGCGACCGCGCGTTTTCTGCCCTGATAAAGCAACACTAAAGTACTTGCGTTTGTAGCGCGTCTAAGCGCGTCGACGACGGCGCGTAAAAAAAACGCCATGCGCATGGGCACCTAATGTTGGCCGTACGTAGCGGGAAAAATAATAAGACTTCATGCACGGTGTAAGTAGAATTTAATTTAAAGGTGCTCGGTTTTTTCCCATCGTAATTTTTTTACATATGCTATAGATAAGAAAAAGTCCAAGTCAATTTCATTCCAAAGTTGTCTGGAAGAGATCGCCGAAAGCGATAAGGCCGCCCATTGTATGATTTGTAATGTTAAATGTATTTTTTTTTGTGTACAATAAAGTTTATGTAAATTAATAAATAAATAAAAACTTCACATATTTCCCCAGGGAAACCCGGTAACGTTCTTATTGATATATTTTGTACCGACATTCGTTTTTTTTTCTCGTTTTTAATTTTGGTGTGTATCTGTGGAAACATGTAAATGGCCATCAGTTTCATATTGTTTAAGAACACTGTTATACTAAAGCTGTAAGTTTCCCGAATAGAATAAAATAAATATAAAAAATATCGTATGATCGATATGTTTGGTCTCGTGGAGAGGGTAAACTCTTTACCGGATTAATATATTTCTGAAATCTATTATATTTCTAAAATATTTCTGAACCACGGGCAGCTCTGTTGGAGGCCACTTTGATTTGATATATTAAGCTCAATGTTTAATTATTTATTTTCAGACGTAAAGCTCAACTGTTATAAACGATTTTCGAGAATGTTTTTTAAATTATAAAATACCTGGACTTGATTATTATAATAACCCTTATTTTAATAACAGTTCACTTCATTTATGTCCAATTGTAAGGAAACCTTTCTATACACGCTGGCTGCCAAACAGTCAGCGCCGGATGAAAGCTATATGTCTGTGAAAGCTTGCATACTAATCCCATTTGCCAATGCGGCAGCCGGTAAGTGTGAAAGGGGTCTTAGTGGCGCTTGCGACCAATTGATACAAACATTATACTTCACTGTACACAGAAACTACTTAGTTATAGTTTAACAATTCAAACAGAAAAATATCATATTTCTCACTTCTTAACAAGGAATATTTATTAACAACTACATACAAACAACAATATTGTATTGTGAACCCTGCTACGGGTGTGCATTGAAGTTAAGACACTGTTTAAAAGTTTCATTGAACTGAAATTTTCAGTAGGTATCTGATTTCAAATCGTTTCTATGAAATTGTATGGAAGATGGGCAAATTACAACACAATTAAATAATTGTGTTAAAATGAAAACTTGTGAACATCACATCTTTTTTATTTTGTAACTTTAGATTCATTCATTGTAATTGATATTGTGACTTTGATACAAAAGAGTATCCATTTTGATAGGTACTCTTTTGTATCAAACTTGGTTAGCTTGTTAAGAAAACTTATCTATTTTGGTAGAATTACAAAATACGGTAACTTTAGCAGTTCATTTATAGCATACAACTTACAGTGTCAATTTTAAATAGGTATGAAACTTTCAGATAATTAGCTTCTACTAAGCTATTCCACATATCCTGTTATAATCACTTAGATTAACTACTTCGTTTCTATGCATTTCGCATCAAAAGAATACTAAATTGTAGGTACATGTATTATTTTACAACATACTGACCTACATACGAGACAACAGGACAGCTCCACAAAGTTATCTTGCGACCAAACTTCAAAGCCGTGAAGGAAAACAGAGACAAATCCTACACTTTAATAATTCATTCCAGCGTCGAAAGATCTCGGAACTTCTCTAAGTAGCACCACCTGTCTTTGTCTGCCTTCACAAACGATTGATTGAACACAGAACACACTGCAATGAACCCCCAAGAGGAACCTATAAACGTATAACTGCCTACAAGCAGGATATCGTGACGATTTTAAATTGAGTTTTTCACGTTCGCCGCTGTTGTTCTTTTGTTTTTATTTGGGTAGTCAACTTTCTCGGCTTTCAGCTGTTTTGAAAAGATACCCGAGAAATAGGATACCCGGTAATCGGAATGAACTAAATAGGAATATAATTTAGCGTGGTTTAAATTTCAGCACGTCAGCAATATGATAACGGGGTGGGCTTATCATCACTCGTGCAGAATATTTTAAGCTCTATTTTAATAATACTGTTCAACAATTCATTTTATTACTGCCATTGTCTCTCTACCACTAAGGGCATTAAATCCAGCCACCCACCACAGCGACCGCGGATTTAAAATGGATCATTTTAATAAGTGAGAAAAGACTGCCACCCACATTTAAACCGCATACCGCACCCTACATCACACCTGGGGTGAAAAAGCTAGATTAATTAATTTATTGCTGTTTACTATTTGCTACAGTTAAGTCTTGTAGCTTAGCTTGTAGCAATTTTACACTCGGGTTTGTTAAAGAATGAGATTTTATGTTAGTAACCAGTAACATGGGAAACGTCTTCATTCCTTTCCACTGCGCGGAAAGCAATCAAAGGAACCGCCACAATCTACTTACTTTAAGTTACCGACCGCACATGGGCACCATCGTCTTTATTAAACCGTTTTCAACGTAGGTACGTCCCTTTGGAATTGTTCCGATTAGTTTCCTTATCTACGATATAACGACTTTCTGATTTTAGTCAGAGATATTGCCGTCTGGGCTTCCTATCCACTGAGAAAATCACTTTTTATCAATACTGAGTAGGTATTTAGAAAACTGAAGGCATTTTTGATTACTCTCGACTGGACAAACACCACTAGCTTACAAGCCAGCTAAAAAACAATCCATTTATCTCAGTTAACTTTTCAACTCGCGCGGTTGCAGTTGCATGACTATGTTACATTGTTTCTCTTCCATTTCGAGACCAGTATAATAACTACACAGGACATCATAGTAAAAACTGCAGTCTAGACTTTATACATCTTCCAAAGCAAGCGAAGTTATAAATACATTTTTAACAGACCAAACTGAACCGTTGTAGAAGTCCATCCCAAAATATAAAGCAGATTTGTCAAACGGAAACTCGGGGTCTCTATTCTGGTTATTTCTGGAATTAGTTCGACGTTCAAATGTATCGACCAAAACACTTATGTTGCAAGATTAGATACCGACGCGAATGTACAATGATAGTTTGATTGTGTGTTTATTTAGGATACTGCTATGTGCGACAGCACTTTAAATAACGCTGACCGGCTACTGCCAAGTTCCGCATAACTAAAAGGTATTGGTTATGCGTTCTAAAAACAAGTGCACTCTTCGTTACTACTGAATGACGTGCCTACAGGTCACGACATACAGCATGTATCAGAAGGTTGTGGTCATTTAGGGTGTGGTACAGAGTTACAGACTATCAAACTGAACTACTTTCTGAATGCGACAAATGTCGTAATTGTGTAAAAAAAACCGTCTCATACTTTTTTTTTTTTTTGTACAACAAGGTCTTCAGGTCCCGAACTAGGTAGAACCTGTACTACGGTAACTTGATGACTGGATCGAAGAGGTATTGATGTTTTATAAGGGACAGTCCATAGTTTTTTCGCGATTACGATGTTGGTCTGTTTGATGGACTGTACCACACACGACCACTACTTTCTGATACATAATAATTATGCTGTATTTTTATAGAAAATTTTATAAAAATTATACGCGCATGTATTCAATATAATCAGTCATGCCTCTTAACGACCGTCATGAGAGATATTTAGATATTTATAGTGCAATATTTTTTTCATACAAAAATATTAGACATGGAATTTGATTGTGTATAACTTCGTAACTCAGAAAATATTTGCTCGTAGGTATATACCTACACACATCGAATGTGTCTAAGTATAAAATATATTTTTTTAAATTGCCCTATTAAATAAAAATGTCGATTTAAATTGATTAAGTAAAATGTTTTTGCTCTGTTTTTGTATTAATAAAGACTTTTTAAGACATTTTTGCTTATGCTGGATTTTTCACAATAGTTAATCCTGACATTAAAATGTGATAAAAAGATAAAAATTAAAGTTTTTAAAGATTTTTATTGCGTACAATTAACAATCAGTAGTATTTATTTCTGCCGTTAACGCATATAACACAATCGCAGTGATTCGGCATACTCAATATGAGTTCATCCAAATCACGTTGCGGAATGGCCTCCCACGTCCGTGTAACGGGCGAAAAACTGGTGTGTGTACGGCATCCATATGACAGAGCTCTTCTTTGAAGCATATTCCATGCGTTCTTAAAGGGATTCAAGTCTAGCGATTGAGCAGGCCATGTTAGGACGTTGATATTAGATGCGGCAAGTGTGTTTGCATCGACTGGCAGTGTGTGGGCGTGCATCATGCATACGCAGAAATGAAGCATCAAATTGGGTCCGCAAAGGAATGACAACATCTGATACAAGCGTTTCAGCGTAAATCTGTGCATAGAGATTGCGTCTGGTCCAAATCAGTTCGGTTCTTCTGCCGATCCAAATACCAGCCCATATCATGATTGTTCCACCACAGTATGCATGGACTTCCTGGCATGATTTTAAACGTTACGTACCATGCACGTCTAGTATCTGGCCTCATACCGAAGCAATATTCGTCAGAAAAACACACAAAACGCCACCCTTCTTCTGCCCAATTTCTGTGTTCACGAGCCTATTGCAAACGGGCTCTGCGATTGCGGAGTATACGTACGGGGATCACACTGAAAGTTTTTAGAAAAGGTCCGTTAGAAAAGCAGCCGATGAAAAATGTATTTAAATATCGAATAAGGGACTCTTTGGAATCTGTAGCTGTATAATGAATTCATAATATGTCATTTGTTTTTACAAATTGCTGGCAATTTAAATGTCGCGCGTCGAAATGGATTTGACTAGAGAAAATGTTCGTTCAATGATATATTATGACTTTCGTTGCGGTCTTACCCAACAACAATGTTACGATAGACTTCGATTAGCATTTCATGACGAAGCCACATCCCGTGCCACTGTTTACAACTGATTTAATGAGTTTAAACGTGGTCGAAGCAAACTCAATGATGATTCGCGCGAAGGACGTCGTTCTACGGCGACTACTAAAGATAACGTAAGTGCTGTGCGGCTAATGATAGAAACTTATAGAAGAGTGACATATCAACACATTTGGGCAGCTTTAGGCATTGGTATGAGTCAACTTTAAAAAGTCTTACATGAATATTTAGGCGTCAGAAAGCTTTGTACTAGATGGATACCTCATAATTTGACGGAAGATCAAAACCGCCATCCTTTGCATTGGTGCCGCTCAATGCTTGAAAAGTATGACGGACGTGACTCGAATGCTGTATATGGCATCGTCACAGGTGATAAATGTTGGATATATTGTTACAAACCCGAAACCAAAAGACAATCTGCGCAATGAATGTCTCCATTCGAAGATTTGCCGACAAAAGTAAAGAAGGGCAGAAGTCAAGGGTAAAAGATGATTGCCTCATATATGGACGGACGGGTCATTTCGCAACAATTTTCCTAGAAGATAAAAATACTATTACTGCAGATTACAGCAGCGCCCAAGAAACAGGATCCTCCTCCACCACGACAACGCTCCAGCTCACTCTGCCAGACGGACTATCGAATATTTTTCTATCGAAAGTGTGGAGTTAGTATGTCATCACCTGGCACCTTGAGACTTTTGTTTATTTCCAAAAATAAAAGATATACTTAGAAGAATTCGTATTATCAACTCTGAAGATGCGTTTAAAAAGGCGTGGAAGAAAGCCCTAAAGAAGAGTCGGCCCACTGCTGCAGTAAGTGGTTCCATCGCATGCAACGGTACTTAGAAAGGAACGGAGACTACTTCGAAAAGCAATAAAAATATTAACAGGCTTCTACTTCATTCCGTTTTTTATTTTCTTAAAACTTTCAGAGTGACCCACGTAGCGGCCTTCGGGAACGGAGATTGACGTCATGCAAGCAATTTCTTAAGGCTTGATCGCTTATTAACATCCCGAAGAGCTATAAAGCATCGTAACCAACATCAACGTGGTCTTTGTAAGATTTCGTGGAGCAGTAATTTGTATGTAACATCTTGTTTGCGTGTGGCGAGGCGAACTCTTCCTCCGTGTCGCTTTGCCACGCTGCCAGTGATACGGTAACGTGTTCAAAGTCGACTTATAACACTCTGCGTAGTGCCCAGAGCGATTGCCACAACACGTTGCCGAAAACCAGCTTCCAACATTCCCACGGCTCTGATCATTTCTTCTCGGCTTAAATGACGTCTTCTCTAACTATCTATCTCTCTATATGTATCTATCTAGCTATAATAACGTTCTTTTGTCTTTATTCCGACTCAGAAATATGGCAGAAATTTTATTGATTTGGCATCAGACCCGTTGCAGAATTATATAGGAAAAAACGACTTGATAGAAGATTTTCATCTTTTAACCGGAATTTAAAAATTATTCTCTTTTCAAATGACGAATTTTACCTAAAACTGTCCATAGGAGTTATAAAAACAATGATTATAAAACCAGATGTTTAGTATCTGTTCTATCAAAAACGTGCTTGATCCCTAGACACTTTTGATGTGTGGATAACCTATATAAATAAGAATGACTTAAAATGCCATAGTAAAATATTTCCCAGGTCGGAGAGCACTAGAGGCTGACTGGCAACTGTCCTTATTAGCCAGGTAGGAAAGCACTGCTCGGTCAAGCTGAGTGCCCGTGCACTGCTCTGGGTCTTAGTACATTTAAGTATCGCCACTCGTGCAGGATATATAAATATACTTTAAGAAATAAATAAAGGTCATATCCTGTTCTATAAAGCGTCAGTTATACTAAATGCATTCCGCAGACGACCCAGTTAAAGGATTTAGCGATGAAGTTCGTGGAATGCATCGGCATTTTTTAATTTCAGGATCGCTGACTTTGTTAAGAACTTTGAATTTGTTTCATGATTCTCATAAGAAGTAGAAACACTTTTTTCATTAAAACTGCATTGAGAACTTCGAAAGATGAAATTAATAGTATATTGTATTGGACATGGTACATTACAAAAATGGTGGAGGCGTATTGGTTGCTATTTGAGCTTTGCGAAATTCGCAGATCAGGATCAAACCATATAGAAATACCCTTACGGTACTCAGTTTTATCATATTGAGATTACGTTTTAAGATTGCTAATGTCAGCGTAATTTAAAACTGGGAAAAAGCGATTCGTGCCAGTCCTCAGAAAACCGGTACACAAAATGATTATTGCTTGTCTATCATGAGTTGTACTCCTAGAACAACTTTGTGCTATTTTTGGAAGCATTTTCAACAAAATGCTTCTCGTTTTTGTAGGCCCATGAAAATTGTCCTTTTCGAAACAATCGCTCGCTATCTGAGAATGTCGAATTGGAATATTGTGTTTAAGATTTTTTCAGTTTTGTTCCTAAACGTAAATAACACAGAACGAGTTGATTTATAACTATATCTCAGGCATCTTGAAATTATAGCAGCTGTTGTCCTATGCACAAAACACTCTGCACTTTTAAGAAAAGATCGTTATTGTTATGTTTCTTTCTTTACAGACAGTAGAAAAAAAAGTTAAATATATAATACTTCTTATTAATCAGTTCGGTAACATTTCTATCTTTGACAGAAGTGGTTCATGAAACTAAGGTATCATCCTGAAGCTTTGGGTATACTGAAAATTGGAAACTCCGAAATACCTAACAGTTTTTCAGAAAACTATTAGTAGGTTGGAATGTAATTAATAATTAAAATAAATTACTTATAATAAAATATAAGTCACATGACATACGTATTTACAATATAATATTTTAATTAATTTCATAGTAAACAAAATCAAAATGATACAAAAGTTAGATATAATTTCAGCTTCAAATTTAACTGTATCTAATGAATAAAGTTTCAGTCATGAAATTGCATATTTACGTAAAATATAGATGAGTTTAGACTGTAGAAGTTAGTTTGAATGATAATTCGTATTTCTAACCGATTTGAGGTGAGATTATTAAATATTGCATTTACAGAAATGTTTTGTATTTCAGCCGTTTTGGTTGAAGGCACTGGGCTCGAATGATTGGGAGTTAGGTATTACCCTAGGGTGCGAACAACCCCGCTTGAGAATTAGGCCGTTCAAACGGTAACCCGTTCATTCGGTTACCCTTATAGAGTATTTAACATTTTGTAAGGTAACGGTAACCCAATTGTAATGCTAACTCAAACTTAAAAACTCAAACTCAAAGCATTTATTTCAATGAAACCATTTACAGGCACTTTTGAATTGTCAAATGGTCGGTCAGTCAAGGCTTTGAATTATATTAGTCTTCTCATTAGCGTAAGCGATTGAACGGCCAACGCATCGAAACCCTTAAAAACCCTTTCAAGGAAACCCATATCCAATAAACGGGTTTTTCGAAACCCATCCAAACCCCTTATTTATTATACCATGATATGGTTTTTGATCGATACCTGTTCATTATATAAAGGTTTTTGAATTGGTTTATGACCCGTTTGTCGAACCAGGGTTACCCCTATGCAATAACTTTTTGGTTTAAAAGGAGTTTACTTACCCGCTTACGATGTATGATTGAGTTGAAGGGGTAACCGGGTTGTATTTAATAAGCCGTTTACAGTGTAACGCGTATCGAAAGGGTTTTTTTAACCCTTTGCAGAAACTCTATCGAAAACCCTATATAGGTGTATATAGTTAACTGAAATGGTCCCTGTATTGTTGAAATTAAATTATAGTCTCTTTCAAAGTATCTACTTCTACATTAAAAAATGATTTTTGAAACCTGAAGAAATACAAGTTTGATATTTACCCATAGCAACAAGAACACACGACGTGGTTGATAACCAATTTATACACTACATATATTTGTATCTTGATTTCTAACCATTTGGATGACTTTTGCAGCTAACAATTTGAAATTCTGTCAACGTTACAAAAACTTAATAAATGTTGTAATTAGTGGCTAAAAGATAGGTATAGGAAAGTATACATATTGTCATTTCTGAGCTACATTAATTTGAATACCCATAAAGAATTCAAACTAATGTTAGTCGCCCTGATGTCTAACCTACCCGACTATTTGGCTATTGTTGTTAATTCAGCCTGTTGTCGCCAAAGTATTTATAAAATGGCTGAATTCATCGGCTCGCGGATTTAATAGAGAACATAGCTTTTACTGCTAATTGAAATATTTGTAATTTTTGTAATGGATACGAAACATGAAAAAGATTCGAACGTCTATACATTTCCGTTTTCAATGTATTTTTATGAAATAGCCACCGAGGTTTTAATGAAGCCTGGTTTGACTATCAGTGTTAAGCTTTTATAGGAAATAAATAAAGAAAAAAATCACGTAAATGAATGTACGCACGGCTACAGATCAAGCTATACATTTCCAGTATAAGCTGAACTCGCTTTTTATCGGATTTCCTTACAATGAGAGATCAGTGTAAACTGGAATTGTATAGCTTGATGTGTAGCCGTGTGTACCACTTACTCTTTTAAAGCCACAGAAGGCGTTTGGCATTATAAAATTATTTTATAAATATCCCGCGATGTCATTGGACTTGGCACAAGCCGACTAGATAGGTATTACGATCACTATATAAACTACCTACTTACGGTTATGTACCACGCTTGGTTACAACACATAATCCTCATAACGAGTAGGTACTCAAAAACAGTGTCAAAATTACTTTTGAATAAATCTGTATGACCCGGTTTTTCTTTCAGTTAAAAGAGTTCGTACGTGTCCTCATTATTTAAAAAATAGCGGGTAGGAACTGGCACTCGCTCGAAAACAACTTTATTTTAAGAAACAATTGTAAAGTTTTAACTTCCGTACAATATGTTCGTGTAAGAGTAGTGTTCACATGTTAATTTTGCACAGTATATGCAATGCGAGTGCACTGTAATTAAAACTTAAACTTTAATGGTGTCGCAGCCACTTGTTTAACTGCATTTCGTCCAGTTTAATTGCTTGAATTGATATACCTGATCGTGAAATGGTTGGTATTTTGTAAATTTTCAGGATGTAAAATATTCTTGATGATTTCTGTCTAGTGTGTACTTAGGTCTATTTAAGGTTCTATAAAATACTTACCGATTTAATTATGAATAACCGTAGGATACGATGATTATATTTTACAAAATACACTAACACACCCACAAGTTAGTCTTGCAGTAAAACTAATCTATTGATAACACACTTATTGTTTGTCTTTCAACACTTCTAATTAAGAAATTTAAAACGCACACTAATATTATGTTTATTTAAATGTCTTTGGTCATAGTTGCTTAATGTTCTAGGGGTAGTTTTACGAAGGATAAAAATAATGTCCAAAACTATTTGTAAAACAGTGTAAATTGTTCATAAACCGTGTGTAAACTTTTCAAAGGTTGCAATCAGAAAATTTCAGTCGTTTCTTGTGTATAAATAGGTTCCGATATAATTTTACTCTGAGAAGCATTTTTGAATAATAAAACAACTTTGAAGCGGGTTTTTAGCGAGTAATGACGATCACTAAGAGTTTTGGAAAGTCGACAAAAGTTTTTCGACAAGATTTTTCATTGTCATTTTAAGCTCGTAGGATTCGTTCGATGGTTGTGGCGCAGGTTTCGGGGGTGCTAAGGATGTGATGGTAAAATAAATAGTGAGTTCGCTTGGTCGATCGTAGTCCATGGGTTGGAAGCGCGCGGGCGAGCGCGTCGGGCGCGGCGGGCGGCGGGCGCGCTGGTCGACAACGGACTGGCGGTGTCTGCGGACGGTAAGCGCGCGTGTGTCCGTGCCCCGTGCTCCCGTGTGCCCCGGCCCACAACCCTGGCTGACATGCACTCCGCTCAACCGACTACCGACATGCAAACTCCGTGCAATTTCAAAAGGTCGCCGTATTTTTGTTCGGTCGCCAATACGTAGTACAACTCATTAGCCTAGTTAAATTAGACAATACTACAGTCTAAAACATTAAATCTTTATATTTTTGTCTGCGTTGAGCCAAGCATTGACAGAGAATTGTTTAAATTATTGAAAGCACCTGCACAAGTTAAACATATTGTAACGACTATTGAACGAATTCTTACAATACAATGTAGGCAGACTTAAACGACACTCCATCATATTATTTGTTTACGAGGATGAGCATTAAGAAGCAACGATAAAACGAATATCTAGTACGTGTTTATAACAGCCTATTTAAAAATTCTTACAACCTAATAGGTTCTTATTACTGTTAAATTCAAAAGGAATCGAGTAAACGAAAATACAAACGATAAAAATAACAGATAGTGATTTTAATTATTTAGGTATGGCATTTTATAACTATATCGAATTGATCAACTAATGATGTCTCCCATTCAACGTTAGTCACGGAGGTAATCAATGCCATTTTCAGGGCATTACACATGTTATAATTTATATTATGAACGCCTTACAATGTTCCGTGATTGAAGCTAACGGGTGATAAATGAAGAACATTAGGCCCAAGTACTTACGAGTACGTATTGAATATTATCTGATGTCACTTCGCATCTTTCAGCTACGTGGAGCCCGGTTGGCTTTGATATGATTTAATCTGAATTTCATGAAAAATTACAATCATTACGTTTGTAATTTGTTTTTAACAAACGTTTGTAATTTTTGTAACGTTGACTACCTATAAAGAATCTAGTGTATATGTCGTAGGATAATTTGATACTTCGAATCTTCGCGAAAATCCTAGGGGTTTTGCGAAAACGCGGATAATTAGACATAGGCGAAAAATTATCAAATCTTACTGGACAAATCCTAGGGGTTTTGCGAAAACGCGGATAATTAGACATAGGCGAAAAATTATCAAATCTTACTGGACAAAGTCAGGATCTAACATAACCTAACCTAAATGATACAACAACAATAGAAGGGTATCTGGCGCTTGGCGGCCGCTGCCGCGGCACGCTCGCTTCGCTCGCTCGCCTTCGCGCGCTAATGGTCACTGTTCTAACATAACCTAACCTAAATCGCCTATGTCTAATTATCCGCGTTTTCGCAAAACCCCTAGGATTTTCGCGAAGATTCGAAGTATCAAATTATCCTACGACATATATAGACTCTAGTGTAACATTGTGTGTAGTAAATAGGAACAGTTAATCATGTATCGGTGATAGATTCTACTCAAAACCGTGCTATTCAGTTCGTTCCGTAAACAGTAACACTAAAAATAATAGAATAATTTTATTCAGCTTTATACAAGTAATAACACCTGTCATAAACTGATTTAGTTCATGACCGCCTACAAATGGGCGAGTTAATTCGGCATACATTTCAGTGGAGTGATGTGGTATTCCAAAATAATATTCGGAAGGAAGATGTTTGAAAAATGGTGTATGCGCAAGAGTTGACGTGTCGTGTCGTGACGTCACTGCTGTCGACGTGCCGTCTATTCTCGTCCGCGACATTTCCGTGGCTGCGTCGCTCGACGCACTAGTACCGACGCGACACAAGCCAGATATATTTGACGACATTGAAAGGTCAATTTCACAAACAACTTCTACTAGGTGTTTACTTGCCTTGTGCTAATAGTTTAACTATTTTGGGGAAGATTTAGTTCAATTATTGTAAGCAATACTAAACCTTAAGGTTTTTAATTTCATCAGGTTTCCTTTGAAACCGGTTAGGTACTGCTAGATGGTTTTAAAATACTAAGTACCAGCCGGTTTTGTCCCACTGCACGTTAATGTGACGTCACTCCGTTGTCGTTGCCGTCATACGTATTCTGTGAAAATTTCACTTGGCTACTACCTATTATGGTTAAACAGATAAACTCAACACACAAACTCAAAGCATTTATTTCAAATAAACCAATTACAGGCACTTTTGAATTGTCAAGGGGTCGGTCAGTCAGAAAGACGAAGCTAGTTGCCCATTCCAAAGCGTAGTAGGTCCCTATGGAGAAGACCGGAAGAAACTCCATGGACACTCTTTTAAATCAAAATGACAGACAGAAAAACGACGGCAGCGAAAACTTCTAATAATAAGGGCTCGCAGGTACCCTGTTAGGTACGGTACGCAACTCTAGAAAACCGAGTGCACATGCCTAAAACACTTTGCCTTACCTGAGAATCGAACGTATGAATGCTTGGCTCTCCGCACCTCGTAGTAGTCGACGCCACTAACGATTAAAACAATAGCTGAAATAACCAACGTATATAAAATTGTGTTCACCGCCATCTATGAACAGAATGTGGACCCAACAACTCCATTCACGTGACTTCGTAGACGACCGCTACGAGGATGCGCTACGAACTCGAAGCTACATTTTACGTAACTCGTAACCTAGTCATTCGTAATTTTTTTCACAGATGGCATACAAGTACACAAAAATACCGTAACAAGTTTTTCCAGTACAATCTGTAAATTAATAACGTAATAAAATTCATATATGTGTTAATGTGAATTTTATAGCACATACTGCCTGTAAACAATTATTTTCACATGTTTTGCTCCTGATTGATGAACATCATAAAAGCTTATTGCATGTTGAGTGAATTTCAGTTTTTTTCAGGCGGTAAACTTATTGAAATGTTTCATTATATTAGTACAGGCTCTGCCTAGTTCGGGACTTGAAGACCTTGTGTGGATGTTGTCTCATATTATTATTTATTATTATTATAACATTGTTTTGTTTGGGGTTTGTGATTGGAATATTTTATTGTTACAGCTGATTTAAATACCTACTTAATTATTAACACATACGTGTGGCCCATGTTCACAATCCTATGTCTAGTGGTGAACGTTTTTCGGTACTAATATTTTTATAATAGCGACCAGTACACCAATTCTCGTAATTTTAAGAACGTTCGCAGTCTAATCTGTGTCAATATGTCAAAAATACCTCTAATTTCCCTACATATTTGACAAGTTTTTGACATTGATTGTCGCTGAGATGAGATTGCGACTAGATTTTGAACGTTTTGAATTACGGGAATTGGCCTTCAGTACTAAAGACGTCTGACGTCCAATCTTGGATTTCCTTACCGATATTTTTAGTACAATAATATTACTTACCAATAATAAATCTCGTAGGCGCTTATCTCCCGAGTTCAAAAACAGAATCAGATTTTTATGTTTTCCACTCGAAGCATTTCCTGGTTCTTTACTGGACCGTTTTCAAAGACTTCTTGGTAAATTATTTCCTTTATACGGAAGCGTTTTTGTGTGTGCCTTCAAAGTCTTTTATACTTAAGAAGTTCCTGAAAAATGAAACTCTACGCCTCGGTTTTTAAGAAAATAGGAGCATAACTGAGTAAAATTCCGAAATAAAACAATTTTTTTTGGTCTATGTATTCTTTAAAACGAATCAAGTTATTTATTTTCTAATCTTAATTAAAGCCTGATGTTTCAGTCATCGAATTAGTCGTTATCCCTAGAATAAAAATTAAGGTCTGACAGCTTTTTGTATAGAAAATACTAGCTGTGCCCTCGGCTTCGCTCACGTGACTGTGTATTCTATTGGCATTATAAGTAAATCGTAACGTGAAGTCATAATATATTCGTTAGGTACATTATATTATCCTCTACTTGAAAACATGCAAATACATCTTTGATATAAGTACCTACCTATACGAACGAAAAAAAATGGTAACATATAAAAGTAAAATCGATGAAAAAGCGTTCTTAATTAAAAAAAAGCCTTTAAATGTAATTTCTTTTGCTTTTTTGAGAACTTGATCAGCCGATTGAAGAACAAAAGTGAGACTATGCAAAAATACGCGTTGCCTGCTGAAAAATACTGTAATCGCACGAATTAACTGTAATTAAGTAACACAGTTAAACCAGAAAAAGTATGTGCTTCGGTAATCTTCGTGTTTCCGAATGATCACCAACGTCGCGCCACAGTAAAACTCCCTACTGCGCCCCACAGAGGCAAACCATCTTAAAGTTTCTCCTTCTACGTCGGGATACCTACTCCGGTCGCAATTCGTCATCTGTCACTCAAAAGTTTTTGAAATCGCCTAGAGTTGTAGATCTACAACGTGTTGTTTTGTATCCTCGTCAAATTTCAGGAGGCTGTTATGAAAGACATAAATAATCAAATAAAATTACGATCCTGCTCAATAATTAATACAAACTTGTTTTTTTAGGTATTTAAGTTTGACAGTATTTCAGAATACTCCACTTTCAAAGAACAAAATCGCCCCGTTGCGTATGCGGTAGGCAGTGTCGTACGACTATGTCGCTGTGTGCATGCGTTACAGTTACAGCGCAGTTACAGGGCGGTATCACACGGGCCCTACACATGCCGATTTCCGAAAAATACAAAAAATAAAAATAAATACCTACTTATTTTATTATTGATTCGTGTCGAGAATCATTAGCATAGTTACCTCCTCGAATTTGACGAGGATGCAAAACAACACCTTGTATAATAATAATAATAATAATATGAGACAACATCCACACAAGGTCTTCAGGTTCCGAACTAGGCAGAGCATGTACTACGGTAACCTGATGACTGATATACATACTTATATACATATACACACCCAGACACAGGTCAAACAAACATGTTCATGCACACAAATGTTTGACTTGTCCGGGGATCGAACCCGGGACCAGCGGCTCAGAAGGCAGGGTCGCTACCAACTGCGCCAACCGGTCAGTCAATAATATGTATAATTTTCTAACGATGGCTATACAAAATAGGCAAGAACTTTAAAGTTTCTAGAGCTCTATGATCTCATCATCTCGCGTTCGTATTTCCGAAAGTAAACAATGATTGCCGAATCGCACAGTTTTCCTGGGAGATCTACATGTATTTAGAGAGGTTGCCAGCGACTGCTACAAAAATTATTGCAGAAGTTTATTTTGTTTTTTGTTTTTTACATAAGAAACTCAGTAGATGTCCAGAGACTGGATGTTAGGTGCCCCTTTGGCATAAGGCTTGCTCCCTGGAACTAAAACATATCTGGCGAAAGGTAGATATATGTACTTATAATAAACCCCCCAGTCCCCCTCTTTGGGGAATACAGGCGTGAATTTAGTAAGGTGTGATGCAAAACATGTAGTTAAGTCTTATTTGACTTTCTCCCCTTTTTCTTAAATTTTTCTCAAACCATTTAAAGCATAACTTCAAAATTGTGTGTATTATTCCCTTCCCTTCCTTCCCACAGTGAAGCGTATATCTGTCTCATATCTAGCCTTTTCGGTGTTTATAAGCTTTGCACCTGTAGAGATACATCTTGTAGTAGAAGCAACTGCCATCTGACTTCTACATTCTAGACAAATTAATGGAGCATATTCAAATAGTTTACGGAAGTATGAGGACGGGCAAACATAATGTTTAACCGTAGGTATCATTTAGATCGATGTGACAAATGCTATTTAGTCAGATTTATAGAAATAATATACCAACCACTCCGAAGTTCAACTAAAAACTTTTCTTCTCACAAGTCCTTTAAATACTCATACTGAATGTAAACGCTGCAGCCGATTATCAGCATAATACTCGTATTGTTGAATTTTTTTCATGAACAATAAGAGCTGCCGTATTCAACTAAGAGCTAGTCATGGTTTTCATATGTATTTGTTTATATTTATATATATAAACAAATACATATGGCGAGGACCGTTATTGCAGTAGTGCAATGATTGTTGTCGCCATCGTGCTTTTGGCTGGCACAATAAGATCTCATTACTGCTTGCGTACCTACCCTTCAAGCTTTTATTGATACCTACTGTTTTTTTAGTCTCGACAAAAAGAAAGTGTCTAGTGTTATTTATTTTAGAAGTATGTATGTATGTATATTCTCATACTATTCGTTTTATTTTATTAAGTGAATTGTTTTTGATTTTATGTATTTTATTTTCTATTTTAGTCTTACACACGCTGTCTACATCTCTAAATCTGCTATCCTATCGCAGGTATGCTGGAAGAGATTTCATTAGAAATAAGCATCACCTTTGTACCTATTTTTCTGTTTTTTTTCTTCTTGTCTGTTTATATAAGTGTGTACATAAATGGTTAAATAAATAAATAAAGAAAAATACTCCTAGTACAGTAACAATTTGGTAACTTATCAGACTTCTATTCACTATTATTATTAATTTCAGGAAAAATATTTGAAAAATGATCGAAAATCGAAATACAAACGATGTTAAATTTATTAAGTCATTGTAAATCTTACAGTATCTTTAAAAATATTAAAAAGCAATCATAAAAATGTGAATATCTGCTGGGGAACGAACTCGGGAACCGGGAGTGGGCGAACGTGGAACCACTAGGCAGATTACTGCGTTAATTTTTTAAATAGCCGTTTTTGTACATGTCAAGATTGACTGCTTGGCTTCTTGTAGGAGATACTATTAATTTCTGAGATTAAGTCCGTATCTATCTGCTGCAATATTATATAATTTTTCTCGTCTATTTAATTCTCGCGGTAAACTGTTGAGGAAAACGTACATAATGCAATATTGCTATATATAAAAGCTCCCTTATAAAAATAGTGATATTATATCATCTATTCGGTGACCAGACCTATAAGGAATATTTGCTGCTGGGGAGTTTGTTGCGCCACTTCTTCTTCCCACCTAAAGCACTAGGAAGTGGTGAAGGGCGGGCGTTTTGGGGGACTCTTCTGTAATGTTGACGTTCAAAAAGCGCTGATTCTCAGCCTAGTTTGAAGGAATGACTTTTGATGTTGATTTGTGCAAAATTAGAATATAATATATTCAGTCGTTTTTCAGCCAATCTGGAACACACATTCAAACAAACAAAGAAACGGACAAAAATCTAAAACCTATATTATTCCCACACCTCGTTGCCATAACTTTATTTAAAAAATATTTAATGTACAGTTGACAGCACATCAGAGGGGCAATTCCCGTATTTTTAAGACCGTTCGCATTCTAATCTCAGTCTCAATCTGTCAAAATGACAATCAATTTACATACATTTTTGACAGGTTTTTGACATTGATTGTCGCTGAGATGAGATTGCGACTTGAATTTGAACTTTTTTAAGTACGAGAATTGGCCTACGTTCTACAAAACTGTCACATTTCTCCAAATGATTTTAAATGTTAAAAAATTGAAGGTTAAGTTCAAATTCGAATGAGAAAATTTTACAGTTTGTGGTAACTTGACCTGCTGCTGTGTGTACACTGTTTTGACTTACATGTAGATGTCAATTCGAAATATTTATTCTTCAGACAAAAGTTATCTGATGATCGAAAAACCGAACAACTGCGAGTCGCGAAGCTGAGGGTTCCGACTCAAAGCTGTACCTGGCTGCCCGCAGCTTTACTCATGTGACACGACCTATGAATATCTAATTCTGAATTGTAGGATAAAAAAACAAACAAACAAACAACAACAAAACAAACTTGACTTTGCAGTTGAAAAAATATTCTCCCATACATTAATATACGTCAATTCCCCAACTGCAAATGTAAATTGGGAAAAGCGTTTTTTTAATGTGATATTATAACTACACATAAAAATTTTTCGCATTAAGAGCGTTTATATCTTATGAGTGGCAACGCGCAACGTCGCAATTTAGTGTCATATTTCGTGGTTTTCAATTTTTATCATTTAATCGGAGCTATATTTTAAAAATCTGTTTAATTAACTTTTTAGAATTACGAAGTGATCCTGTAAGGGTTTCGTTTTTCTTGTTGAGGTACGGAATCCTAAAAATTTACCCTAAACGAATCTGATCGAAGTTTAAGTAAACAACAGTAGAAGTAGTGCCAATAACAAGCAATACCAAAGCAAGCAAGTAAGCTTGTAAACCAATAGCGCATCGTAGAACAAGACAAGGAATCGAGGATTGTTGGTTACATGATAATAATGCATATTATAGAAATGGATGCTGCCGGTTTATTTCCTCTGCTGTCTGTGACTGTCACATGTCATAATGGGAAAAGGGTTGGTTCAGTTCGTTCATTGTTTATTCTTAACGAGGTAGGTACAGAGTGGTTCTGTATTTTAATAATTTAAATTGTGCTGAACAGTTGGAGTATTCTATGCTTTTATTCCCCGACTTCTAAGAAGGAGTCAGAAACTGTTTTGTATGTTTTGCAAAATAAACAATATTGAAGTTTACTAACTATTGATGTTAAGTGGGTCGAAGTAATGTAGGAAGAATAGGATCATAGTCCAATTGGATTTTAAGGAAAGCTTCTAACCATTATAATAATTATAAATTCGGTCGGTCGGTCGGTCCTACAGTCGTGAGGATTGGATACTAATGCTGTAATGGTATTTTATTTACCTTTAGGCGAGTAAAATGGCTTTGGATCGACAATTTTTGGTTCCTACCCTTTACTGTGGTATCTACATCAGTGATAAGGTTGACTTTTAAAGAAGGCAAATTGTTATACCCAAAAGTTTAGACAAAATCTTATGCTTTTGTCAAAGGTTCCTAAACTAAAACTTACACAAAACATAAAAAGTTGTGCTTAAGAACACTTTCCGGGACCGCACATGAACAGTGTGAAATAATGTTAAAAGATTTACTAAGCGACCAAATACCCAGAGTGCATAATCTAGGTACGAGCCACGATGTAGGTAATTGGGTCACACAGGGGTCAAGGCTCTTAACAAGGGTTCTACGACAGAATATTCTCTCTCCATCCTTGCATATGATTCTTATATATTTTATAGCACCTCTTAAAGTATTTGCAAAATTACATTGCTATACAGTGTTCAAAGAAAATGAAATATTTCCTCGTCGTACAAAATATGTAAATACAGTTAAAAAGTATCCTTGTACGCGTCTCTTACACAAATTTATGAGAAAAGTGGAGATCAATCGAACAACTGCCAAGGCTGGGAGGCTTGTAATCCAAAAATAGCTTGGAAACATCGCGTGGACAGCGTTGTAGATAGTTATGTAAAATATGTACCTACAACGGTTTTGCTTGTATTTGTAACACGAAATACAAGCAACGTTCTGGAGCGCTACCTCCTCCGCCTTTTCATTTATTTCAGAAGAAGATCCCAAGATCTCCCAAATTCAATTAAACTTGAAAACAAGGGGTGAAAAGTTTTTATCTCATCAAGATAATCATAAGAGCCGCATATTGTATAAGTATATTAATCTGTAATTCATACTTCAGATTCGTGAGCAATATAGACAGATTTGTTTGTGTGGAGAGTTTTGACAGGCTGCGCGGGCAGAATGCGCGCGCAACTGCCCGCCATCTTGGCTTTCCATCCCATACCCATTTCAATAGTCGAGGGAGTTCGTAACAGCTGTGAGCGCGAAACACAGCACATCCCTATATTAGGGGTTACTTTTTTAAACAATTGAGAACAAAAAAGGACTTCTAAACCCACAGTTATAAAGTTAATGATACCGAAGGAAGAACACTCGTTCAGTTTACGATAGTGTCGACGATTAAAACAGTGAGTTACGAAATAACATTACCAAATTATCGATTTTGTATGTTTCAAATCGACAAACCTGGTGGCACCGCGGTTGAAGGTGTTTGTTCATATTGTTTTAGAAAGATAATCGAGTGTTGCATAGCCTGGAAAACAACGGAGAAAAATCGATAAAAATATAAGTTGCACCCGCTGTTGTTGCGTGGTGTGATTGTAAAGAGAGATAGCTACACCGACGTGTCCCTGTGAAGTAGCTTGGAGTCGTTCGACCGATAAAAAATAATAGAGATAGGCGCCCCTGACGTCCCTCACTCCGGTTGATATACGAAGACTGATAAAAGGTATGTATTGATATTTATTATACTTTTTATTGCTATCACCCATCAATGTGAACCATTGTCTATTATTATATTCTTTATTAATTACCGTCATTATAGCTTTGTCGTATTTCACGAGAACAGGTAAGACTTTCGTTTTAAATCATTTCAATATATTGATTCTACGGTTCTAAAGAGATCTATAAAATAAATAACTAATCAACTAATGTATGTACATATACATAAACAAGCTAAATACACAGCACAAGATTGATGTTCTCTTGAAAGAAGTCTTCCTCAGGGAGTTCCTTCAGGCAAACACGCACGTAGGCCTTTACATCTGTAATACTACCTCACGGACTTAGTACAGAGTTATCGTAATTTATTTTGTATCAATGGCATAATTTATGTTCTGTTATTCTCATCATGCAAATGAATAAGACTCATTCTGTTCGAATCCCCTAACGGAGTTGATTGATCAAATTGAATACCCACAAACCAATTCTAAACCCAAGCTACCTACTTTTCATTTCCAGCTCAGCAAGATTTCATCCAGTTACATCTACGGCTGTTTTATAGAATAATGCATCTAGAGAAACCAGCTAAGCGTTACTTTGAATAATGTATTCTTACATCAGAATAAAAACGTATTGTAAAAGTTTTACCTCTAACTTTTCCTAGCAAGTTGTACGTTCACTAAGGAAAATGGGTCATTAAGATATTTATAGGCGTTGTTCCTTGAACCAAATAATATAATAGGGTAACTAGCGAATGTTTCCAGATAAAGGAATTAACTATCTTCATTAGTAGAATCTTGTTAAAGATCGAATAACAAACCCATTTTATCTATACACAAGAAAAAAGTGTACCCTATTCTTATTAGCCTACAATATTCAAGTTATCGGACTCACTTAGTATTAAAACATACTGCTAGTTTAGCAAGCAGTGTCGTAACTTTTCTTATTGGCCGTCTTCCACTTAAAAATTATGCTCCGGTGCAGCATCTTTCACCTCGCTATATTCAAAGCCAGGTTTATTATAAAGATGCTTATATTTTTAAACGTTTTTTTTAATTATAGGTTAAAAAGCTTTCAATTGATTTAAATAGGTACTTCTTGTATCCTGGCCGTTCTATAATAAAAGGTCAGTGAGGATATTGTCATGATCGCATCGATTTGCATATGGATTGTAGATCATAAGATCTATTTTATAAGCAGATAGGAAGATATATAGATGCTCTTTCTCTTTCTCTCGATAAAAAACCCACCATTAGTAGAAGGATCATCGTTGAGGGGCCACCAATGAACTGAAGAAGGGTGGGTTTTTTGCCAAGAATCACACGATGACTATACGCACCTCTATAGCTTTGACCGGACATAAAATATACTCGCAACTTTACTACCGTAAGTGGCTTCAAACGTTATTAACACATCATGAATGTATGCCTTCCCACCACGAAGCAAAAGCTGTGAATAAAATATCTGTGGTTGCCTACATACGTACTACGGATGTAGTAAATACCTCAACGTTGCTGCTACAAACTTTCAATGAAGAATCTGATTTATCTCGTTGAAGTATGCTCGAGAAAATTTGTTCTAGATTATTCCAGATATTTGTTATTGGCTACATTTTCCTCGAGTTTCCCGTCAGTTGGAAATATGTTCTTTGTATATCTGGGAAACTAGGTGACCTAGCGATTACATACTCTATGGGTTTTATAAAGCGGATATTATGTAACAGAATTTTTATGAAGATAGGATCTAGCTACTGTCTCTATGTAGAACTAGTCTCTTTTGCAATTATATCGTGTTGACTTTTCTGGGATAAGAAGGTTTTAATTGAAGAGCGTACAAAGGACCACCTACGCGTCATCTTGTTGATGTCATAATGGGGAGTTATTAGACGTAGATGAAATCATCTCAATATAGGCCAGTTGACGACAACCCTGTTGAATAGAACGCATACTTATTTGAATATTACAGCTTCACAGAACATTGAACGACGTTACCATGCTGAACATCCTTGAATTATATATATTCTCACTCAAGAGAATGAGAATAAATATAAAACAAAAAAAAAAGAGAAACGGAAACGGAGGTTGAATTTTCGAAAATACCCTCTTTCGAGTTCCTTGCAGAGCTTGAAAATGTAACTTTATTTAATCAGCTGCCGTCTATCCTCTGCTGGGTTGCTTGCATTCTACTTTGTGGTCTGGTTCTTTATATTTGTGGCTTATTCCGGGGCGTCCTGATTTCCTACTGCACTAATTGGCACAGTCAGCCAATTAGTGTATTTGAAATCCATGAGTTGGGAATTTAAAACGATTAAATTAAAGTTGGTAATACTTTTTTTATATATTTTTGGTTATTATTGAGGGCCTGGTGACATAAGACATGAAGTATACCAATTCTGTATTATGCTTATCTTTTGTGTTTGTGTCTAGGACACACTAAAATTACCCTATCGGTAGGATGTGACGATACGGTGGCATTATCTAATGTAATTTTTGTTTCCCGGCTTTGAATAATTTAATAGTAACTACCAACCTAAAACAAACGGTATTGCAAACGAAATTAAGTTTGATTTTGCATTTCATGGAAATTACTGATAAGACTTTTCGATGACTCGGAACGATGTTAAGCTAATGTGGGCTTACTTGCTTGTTAGTACCTATTGTAGCAAAGTCGAGTTTTGCTAATCAATACTATGTATGGAAAACGTATCGTGTTTTGCATTTGTGATATATTTGTTAGTGCATTAAAGCGATGTGGCTGTGTAAGTGGTGACAATAGGCGTTTTTAATTTATAAAATTGTGTTATAATGGAAACTATTCACGAACATTCGAACAACAATAGTGTTGAAGTAGAAGATGAGGTTAATGCAGTATAATAATATGTATATAATCAATATGTGGATGTGACAGTTAATACTAAAACAAATGTTTTGTAACACAGATGACAGGAGATGCAAAATGGCAGAAGGATGCGGCGGATCAGAACTTCGATTACATGTTCAAGCTGCTCATCATAGGAAACAGTTCCGTGGGAAAGACTAGGTGAATATACTTGTCTAGTTCTAAGTTTGTAGCAAGTCTGTACTCTAAGAAACATTCCAGAGGTATTTTAGATACGATTAGTAAGAGGACCGCAAAAAATATGTGGTATACCCAAGCAACGGTAGATCCGCTCAGTTGGGTCTTCAGATGCATAATACAAAATCAGTGATAAAGGAAGATAAGCAGAATGTATCCGACTTAGAACTTACCTAATAATTCATGTGTGAAGTCTATTACTTATTAACGAAAACTGTTTCAAACTTACCGTGTTTGTTGTGTTTTTATTTGATTTCGAAATTATGACATTGAGAGATTTACGTACTTATTCAAATTACACTTGATTGTTTCTATTTTTGACTTGGTCGTTCCGGCATTAATTTTAAAATGGGGGCTTCTAAAAATAGGTGATTTCAAACAATGTAACGGTTATAAAGGTGTCATTACTCTGTACCACCCCACCAGTATCACTTGGGTTGTAGGGGTTCTTTTGATATCCCTCTTCCCACACCTATTGTTTGAACGTAGCCTATACATATACGATTTATAGCTATCACGTGTTTATACTCGTTGGGCAATTCCTGGAAAGCACGAGCTTGCACGGTCGTATGAACCCGCGCGCGAAAAAAAAAAGACTGGGCTGAATGCCAGATGCGTCACCGGCGCGGCGGGGCGCCGCTCGGCCGCCCGATAATGTAAACAAAGCATTTTTACGACTTGGGTTTATTTGAATGGTGCTAACACTTGTGTTTTTTGTTATGGTAAGGAACGGGGCTTTAAGATAGCGGAGTTTCGTTTGAAATAGGATAGTATTCATGTAATCAAATCGTTCGTTAGTATGACGCAACCATAAATCATAACTTTGTTTTCAAATAAATGGTTATAGTTCGAAAAAACGAGCGATGACCTATATTGTTTAAGGTTTTAAATACATTATGTGTATATACTTAACGCAAAACTAATAAAACCACATAGCATTAGTACAATATGTACTATTTACGAGCGCCCAAAGTTGAAAAAATTTGCCGACGGCAAAAAAATAACAATGGCCGCCAAGACAATGGAAACAAAATGTTGTTTTATAAATATAAATCTGATACGTAGAATAAAAATATTGGTACCTGTGGAAAGCTTATTTAATGCTTCAACTTTGTTATAAAAGTAGTGGTATTAGAATAACACACTGTACTAAAATAAGGATCTGAAAACACATACACGTAATAACAATAAACATGAATCGGTCAGCGCCGGTTGTGGAATAAAACCGAAATTACGTAATATTTTTTCACTCACCGATCTTGAAATCCTGCAGTAATTCACTTCACTATAATATTTATCACATACTTAAACAGGCCATAGCACTTAAAACACTTGAAAACCCACTTAAAACACAAATTATTTATCACGTAAACAACACACGCGCGAGTCGTACGCCACTGACAAGACGTCATATTTTTTTAATTATTTGATTTTTTTGGTTGAACGCTTGAAGTGTTGTCATACATCCTAGTACGCGGCACAGAGTCAAGAAATCAACTAAATACACGGAATGTGTGTGTCCGACCTTATAGTAAAGCAATAAAGGTTGAAATAAAATAAAATAAAATTAAATTTAAAGGGAACTCGCGTTCACTCGTTCGTTAAACTTAATTGTTGGAGGGGGGCCGACGTGACCAGAGTACGTTCAAGCGGTTATTGGACGCGAAAGTTTTTTAAATACTGCGCAACTGTAAAGTCTAATCACTTTTATGAGTTCGTTAGTAATTATCTTTGTGTTTTAAAAAACAGTATTAATTATATAAATATGATTCGATTTTTTTTAAACAATTACAATTTTTAAAATTTCAAATGTACCATCAACAAAGACGACGCATGATCACTTTGATTTTTTTTGTTTGCACGAAGTGACCATGCTCAGTCCCGCCCACAATTTTGTATTAAATTGATAAAATAAATATTGTTTTTTTTTATTAAAAGAAACACTTGTTTTAACCTTTTGCCTGGACAAAAAATATTTGGTACTTCCTTGCTTGATTTGTTGGTCAAATTGGTTATGGCGGGGGTTGGGTCTAGTCGCTGTAAAGAAATATTTAATAAGCCTTAAGAGCGTTTATACCTTATGAGTGGCAACGTCGCAAATTAGTGTCACATTTCGTGGTTTTCAATTTTTATCATTTAATCGGAGCTATATTTAAAAAATCTGTTTAATTAACTTTTTAGAATTAAGTGAAAGTGTATAGAAAGTAAGTACAGATATTTTACAATGAAAATAACGCCCTGCAAGTTTCCAATGTATTATTTGCATATAAATAGAACTGTAAACGCAACGATTTCTTACCTTTTACACAGTTTTCACATAATTCTAAAAAGATAAATAAACAGATTTTTAAAATATAGCTCCGATTAAATGAAAAAAATTGAAAACCACGAAATATGACACTAAATTGCGACGTTGCCACTCATAAGGTATAAACGCTCTTAAGGTGTCATGCGTCAACTTTGTTGATAGTACGTTCTGAGTTTATCTTGGACATTACTGACATCGGAGAAGGAAAAATATCGTGAGGAAACCTGGACTTATAGTTAATAAAAAAAAGTCGGAAATCGCCAACCCGTCTTGAGCAAGCGTGGTGATCAAAGCTCGTGCCTTCTCTGTATGAGAAAGAGGCCTTTGCTCTGCAGTGAGACAATAACAGGCTGGTATAGTTATTATTTATTGAACAGAAAGAAAAGAGTTATCTATCGAAGTACACACAGCAGCAGGTCAAGTTACCACGAACTGTCAAATTTTCTCATTCGATTTAGAACTTAACCTTCAACATTTTGAGGTTTAAAATAATTTGGAGAAATTTGACAGTTTCGTATAACTAGCATTGCGATTCTGTAACCATCTCACCGTGAATACTTAGGTGAAGTGAGCGTGGAGTGAGCTGTCAGTGTCGTCCCACTGATGCTAGGGATTGTTCAAGCATTACATTTACAATCATAATCGAGATTTTAATAATATTTTTATGCAAATTCTATTGGTAATTATATATTATTTCAAAGCCTATTATTTATAAGCGTCGAAAAAGACAAACTACATTGTGTTTCTAACTGAATTTCTGTTTTATTTTAAAACCCCGAAAATAGTAGTATTTAGCCACTTAACTACATAGGTACTAGCTTTGAAATAGTATAAAATGATCAATATAATTTGGTTTAAAAATAATATTAAAATCTTGATTATGATTATAAATGTAACGTTAGTCAATCCATAGCACCAGTGTGATGACACTGACAGCTGACTCAACGCAAGTCTTCACGGTGAGTTTTTTACAGAATCGACCGGCTGATGTGCTGGCGACTGTACATACTTTACGCTGACATACTACTTTTTAGCGTGTTGTCGTATCGTCGATGAGTTTAGTAGCTTACTTTAAAAGGGTGGGGTACAGCTGATTAAAGAAAATCTTTAAGAAAAATATTGTAAAAGCTTTATTTTAGTTCTTACATGGTAATGCATATCTAAAACCTATAATATTATCAGTAGTATGTTCACATTTTACATAAAGTTAAGCTTCCTAAAACTGTGATTGACTTCACTCCTAATTTCCTCCTTCATCAATATTACCTACCTTGGTCCTTACATAATTGATCTGACTTTAAAAGACACTTTAAAAAAAATATGATTGTCGTGTAAGTGTGTGTACAAACCTCCTTACAAAAATAAAATCATTTATCATTTATGTTCCTTCTCAGAGCAGTCAGTTAGTTTAAATACAAAATGTAGGTACGTGTAAACGTGCTATTTGCAACAATTTACAAAAACAAATAATTTATCATTTAATTAGGGCTCTATATAACTCGTGCCAATACTTACAATTTCAGCTTCTTGTTCCGTTACGCGGACGACTCGTTCACTTCAGCCTTCGTTTCCACCGTGGGCATTGACTTCAAGGTGAAGACCGTGTTCCGCCACGACAAACGTGTCAAACTACAGATATGGGTGAGTTACACTTAACAATTAGTCGTTAAGGGCCCGCAAAGACGGTAAGTTTTCTATTGAACGTTACATGTCCAAGAACGGCACCTACAATTAGGGAAATTAATAGTTTATCAAATCCACACACTATGTAAATTTGCAGTGTTGGTAGCCATGTCAAAGAATGACAGTTGGAATTTAAATCGGGCGTAGATAGATCAGGCAATTTATATTAATAATCAATTTGGGAGACAATTAATTTTCCTGACTGTAGTCCTTTATGGGCAATATGTGGTTGAAATTACAGGATGACTAATTTGATTAAAGTTAAACCCAATAATATTAATATGTACGAACCCACAAACTATAAATACATAGTTGACTTAACTACGTCAAACTGATAAAATATTCCAAGATCATTTTCAATTATGCTAGCTGAAACAGTCCAATATACACTGAAAATTATGTACCCAGCTATTGTATTGTATGTATATATATATGTAACACTATTACTCCTATACACACACACACACACACACACACTACACTACACTTTACACTATATACCTACTTTTAGAAATATATAATCTAATAAAAATACTTATAATTCTATGTTTATTGGTCGAAAAATAGGTTTTTGATTTTTTACATGTGGCTTAGCTGTGGTGCAAGCACGGATCTTTGACGAGTCGTAAAAAAGGCAAAAGCAATCGAATATAATCGGGGGCCGGTGACTTTATCCATATCTAATGTCAAATTGCCAACCAAAATAAGTCGATATAGATAGATAAAATGATCCGTGTTTGCACCGCGCTGGGTATACACAAATATTAAAAAAGAGGTAAAATATTATTGTATATCTTCGCTAAAGTCTACTGGGTAAATAATAATATGATGTACACGCAGGATTTGTAGGTAATCATTTATATTGTTTGATAAAATAGGCAAAGGGAATCGTATACAAAGTTATAAAATTACGGTTTAAGCAGCCAGTTTAACAAATAAAATATAAAATTAATATCCAAAATTAACAGCGTGGTCAAAGGCTTTTAGCAGCCGCCGCGATCAATTAACGAACGCGTATAATGAGTAGTTACTTTCAATGACAAAAACACAATGTTGTTTGTTTTATCATTTTATTCCTAAAATTATATAAACAGTGCAACAGCATAAAACAAGTCAAAAGTAAACGGTCTACCGTCGAAGAGCCACATTGAACCGTTTTCCTCAATTGGTTCCTACCTCTTAAAGAGTATCATTACTAATTAGTCGCTCCTTTCCCTTTCATTTCCCGGCTTAGGGAACTGAAACACCAGAAGTTAAAACGGCTACGACGTACTTCGGCTACTGATTTTAATATCCTATAGTTACATATGGAGAGCTTCTCGGATGGGAACGAAAATGAATTCTCGATTTTCGTGACCTGATAGCTCTCCGGTCGTTTTTCAAATTCAAATTCTTTATTGCGAATTAAGTGTAGGTACTGAATTTTGAAGATGTTAACAATCGGTAGATTCTTAGACCTTAGTTGCCTGTTACGGTATTGCAATTTAAGTGGCTATAATAAAATTATAGGAAAAGGGAAAAAAAAATATATACTCTTATATAGTTTATTTTATATTAAGTATATTAATTATCATTATTCATACATTTCATATTATCTCATACTATTCTTATAAATTATGTTATATTAAGAATCACAATCATTTTAATATTAAATAATTATTTATCTTCAAAGAACTCTTGTACAGAGTAATATGATGTTTTAATCAGGAAGTCTTTACTAGGCTTCCTTTTAAAAATACCAATTGAATGTATGTTCTAAATGTCTATGGGTAACTTATTATACCTATATGTTTAGGTCCATACAAATATACTATTGCTATGTATTTTTAAGTCTACCTTGTTAATGTGACATACCTACTGATGTTTGATTTAACTAAAATTGAGGCTGCGTAGATATATAGAGCAGGGAGGGTTAATATCTTGAGGTTTATGAAATGAGGTTTTCATGAATCTGTTTGGTGTATCCCACATATTGATCTAATACACTTTTTTGCGCCTTGAACGCAATTTCTTTATCAGTTGAGTATCTCCAATATAGTATCCCATTGACAGAGTGGATCCCACATAGGCATGTTAAGCACTCAGTAGTGTGGTTTGGATAGATGCGTTTTTGAGCATGCATAGGGCATAAGAGAATTGTTACAATTTGCTACATACACCACGTATTAACAGGCCAACGCGCTTCAATCAAAAGCGATCGAATGTCCAAGGTGATGAATAGGTACAACGGGTGACCTATAATTTTTAGACACGAATCCGCTGTACCTATGTTCAGCAGACCCCACGTCAGGGGTAACACTAACAGCTCGCCGTCCGATAAGGACCAGGCCCGGGTCGACGGCGCGTTGTGTTCCGCGCGCGCCTCAAAGAGATGTCAACACCAATGACGGGGTCCGCTAGGGCCGATGCCGGCCAGGGTTGCGGGAAAGTCCGAAAGGGTTACCGTGGCCCCTGGCACAGGCAACTGAAGGAACACGGGTGGGTTTTAGTCAGTAAGAGTCTGACACGCCCTCCCGCTCCGCCCGGACCGGGAAAAGTTATTTGATGATTTCCCACCCTCAAAAAAAAAAGGGGTAACACTAAACCTTGAGCTGGCCTAGCGTAGTACGGAGTTTCCATAGAATAAAAAGTCAGCTTATACTGGTTTTGTTATCACTACCGTCCAGTCTATCGACCTGACATCTTTCCGATCGCCTATTTCCGAAAAGGTCTCGATGAAATAAAGGCGCTCGGTGATTTTTAGCGACTGTGTAAGGCGGGACACATAAAACATCGTTATTTCTGAGGCAGTCTATACCGAAGGGAAGGCTCCAAATTGCGTCAAATGAATTGATTTACTTACTTAAGGCGTTGGTTTGAAAATTATTGGTGTTATTAGTCTGAAATGTGAGTAACCAACTTTTTTTATGTACGTAGGTATCGTGTTTCATATATCACAAAATAATTACAGTCGGTAATTGTTTGAGCGGTGAAGCCATTATTGCTAATCGTTTAGGGGGTTTTCTTTTAGGATAACTGACCAAGTTCAAAACGTTATTGCGCAATTAGTCGTCACTGCACAGTTTATCCCCAAATTTTCTTTAATATATGTTAGTATCTATTATAAATATGAATGTAACTCAATCGGCAATATGTATGCTTGAATATGAGGCTTTTGACAACGTTGGATGTGTATACTTGTCTTTTTTTAATTTTTTTTATTTTATTTGTAATGTGCGTTTTGTTTGTGCAGAATAAACATTTTTTCTTTCTTTTTCTTTTTTATACCATTTCACGTCTTGTTGGCTGAACGGAATTATATGAATCAGGTAGACCATGAACATGGTTAGGACATGAGATACTTTATATCCCGGTAGTACCTTTCCGTGAGATCATTTCTGCACCCCACCCGCGCGGAGTCGCGATATTTTCCAGAATTTATTTTTCAGATATTTTTCCTATACTTTTAATATAAAGAGGGGGTAAAATGATTCGGTCTAGATAGTTAATCGATGCGGTCTTCTCTATTGCAGGACACTGCAGGACAGGAACGGTACCGTACCATCACTACAGCTTACTACAGAGGCGCTATGGGCTTCATCCTGATGTACGACATAACCAATGAGGAGAGCTTCAACAGTGTCCAAGATTGGTGAGTTATGGTGACCTAACTAGACGTAACTACTGCATAGTAGTAAATCCTGCCACGGCCTATCGATCTTTTTATTAATTCAAGGTATCAGTGGATGCTTTCTTTTTCTTTCTTTATAGAAGTAGACTGGGCGAATTTTATCAAACTTTTATACCTAGAATAAGTCTTATCCTGAGAATAAATTTTGAATTTTTGACAGTTTTTCCATACTGGAACTGTCAAACGTCAATTTTATTCCACGGATCAAATATACAAAAAAGACTTTGGTAAAATCAGCCCTTAGAAGTTTTGGGCTGATTTTTCAATACTCTCAGTTATCTCATAACTGAAGAGATAATAATAAATATAATAATCATAATTGCCGTTTGACAGATTTTGTATAGAAAGTATGTCAAATTTTCATTTTTATTCTTCGGTAGGCCAATTCTCGTACTTAAAAAACGTTCAAATTCAAGTCGCAATCTCATCTCAGCGACAATCAATGTCAAAAACCTGTCAAAAATGTATGAAAATTGATTGTTATTTTGACAGATTGAGACTGAGGTTAGAATGCGAACGGTCTTAAAAATACGGGAATTGCCCCTCAGATAAAGGTTAACTGAGTATTGAAAAATCAGCCCTTAGTTTAATTTTACTTATTTTAGGTAATTTGTCTGATAATTAGACAGAACAGAATTCATAGATTGAATTTATGGATTAGAATGCCTAGAATGGTGTAAGTATATTCCACAAAATGGGCTGCTAATAACTATTTAGAAATAATAGATACCTAAAAAACAATAGAGTACAGCGGAAGTGGAAACATTACTTCTTTCCCAAACATAACATCATTGCTATAACAATAGAAGACATCACTTAAATAGACTGTCATTGTTTTTATGGATTCTATAATAATACGTTGGGCATTAAATGAAAGTAAGACGGCTCCGGATTTTCCTCAATTTCCGCAGGATCAAGTTATGGCACCAGTGGTGACGTGGATTCCTTTTGTGTGTTGAGATCGGTTCATAAATAGTTGTACAAACTAGTATGTATTCTTTGTAGTTTTTTACACGTTCAATTAATATCAGAAAGGCCATCTCGATCCTTATTTTAGATTACATTGTTTTTCAGTAGGCGGAAATTGATATATCAGGATTTAATTTCATAATTTAAAAAATATTAAGGATCCAGTATGGAATATATTATTATAGTCTATTCTAAAAATGTCTGTATAAAACGTAAACAAATTATATCAGAAAACATAGGTTGGTTACCGTTGATGCCAATTTGTAGTGAAACTAACAATTTTAGTGATTTGATTATTTGAACCATGAATTAATCAAAGTATATTAAAGATGTTTGAAAAACATCTTGACAATTAAGATAACTTCAAATTTTTGTCGATGATTTTTCAATGACCATTTAATCATTTATAAAGTGACGAGATATAAAGTTGAAACTTTTTTAATACTAACGAATGTGTTGCTTGCTAATTCCCTTTAGGGAGTAATTGTGTAAGAATTAAACCTGAAAAATGTTTCTTTACTGCACTTTTAGAACAAACCATACAAATATTAAGTGCCATTACTTGAGCAACCTACTTACATGCGTGCTTAGTACGTATACGTATGAGAACCGAAAACTCGACTTCCTATTTTCCAGGGTGACACAAATAAAGACGTATTCGTGGGACAACGCACAGGTGATCTTGGTCGGCAATAAGTGCGACATGGAGGAGGAACGGGTGGTCAGCACCGAGCGTGGATTGCAGCTGGCTGAGCAGCTCGGCGTCGAGTTTTATGAGACCAGTGCCAAGGAGAATATATACGTCAAGGTATTGATTACATTTTTATGTAGCCTTATAAACTGTGGTTAATTTTCTTCTGTCTTTGAGTAAAAAACGTTGTATACTTTCGTAATCAACATGCTTGGTAAGCGAATTCATGATCCCTGCATTTCATTCTCAAAAATTAGGCTAGGCAAGTATAACCCTGTATATTTGGCGCTGAAAAAGAAACGGCACTTAAGCCCCGAAGCTCTTGAGATCAAACCATATAACCCTCCATTATTTTACTAAAAGCAATGAAGAGTCATATTTATATTCGTCATTGTAACGTTAATCTATGTGTTATTTAATTATTATTATTGTCATGTTTTCAGCTAAAAACAGTTGTATTGTTAGGCAAAAAACCTTTGAAGTAAAAGTGAAGCTGGGTCCTAACTTTCTTCTTTTTGTCTTTCCAGACAGTTTTCGAGCGACTGGTGGACATAATCTGCGATAAAATGTCAGAGAGCTTGGATTCTGAACCAGCCATGTTGGCGGGCGGTGCTCGTGGCCAGCGTCTCACGGAACCTGCGCAAGGCAGCTCCACCACCAATTGTAACTGTTAATGTCCACACCGGGACAGAAAAGCACTATTTATTCCTTTTGAATTATGTTCTAGAAAATTCTGTTCATCCTTGTAACGGGGTCGTTTCTTTTAAAAGCAATTTGTTTTGTTTAGGCAAATGTCAGTTCGCAGCTTTATTTTTAAATTATGTTTAACGTTCTTCATATTTCTTACATTGTGAATAAGTACTTTACTATAAAAAACTGGCGAACCCCGAGTATACTAACAAAAGTATCTCAACCAAATATTTATGAGTTTTTATAAATTGTACTCTCTAGTTACTTGTTACGGTTTCAAGCATAAATTTTAATTTAAGTAACAAAATTGAATAATTGTTAAAACATGTGTAACAATAAAAATATGTATTAGTATTATTAAATCTATAGGTGTTAGTTAGCTATCTACGTATTGCGAGCTGGAGTAGGGATCTGATACTTCTTATAGCTGTTAAATATCTTTAATGAATTTGTGTCGTGGATTCGTTACATAAATGAATTTTAGTCGTCAAATGTGTTACATTTGTTTATTTATGTTACGTCATTTAGAAATAATTTATAGTACTTATTCAAGATTTACAACGAGATATTTTGATAAGGATTAAACTTCTTAGTAGTGATATCCGAGTATTATTACGCGCGATTATGAGTTCAAAAAGATACCTATCCCAAAGTGTAATGTTACCATTTGGACCAAAGACAGATTTTACTATTTATTTTTAAAAAAACGTTCAGAAGGCGCAAATATGTTTAGTTAAAATTAAAATATAACATTTAATATGTTTGATAGTTACGTTTCGTACGTAGGTGCATGTTTTCCGCCTTTACATTGCTTCGTATTCTCTGTGTGGATGTATCGCAAATACACTAAAATAAATAGAATTGTTATTTCATTATTAGTAGATTCATTGATCAATGTTCGTTGTTATACTTTGGCGTAATACCGAAGTAAGCGTTATCTGCATGTATGCTTCGATACCCCTTGGCCTGAATATAAAAGTTCGACTAAATCAGGTATAATCTATTACCTAAAGTGTTTGTAAATACGTTTACCAAAATGTATAAATAAATAATTGTATAGTATTATCTACCTACATATAAATCTGTTTGTATTCTTGTTACCTCCTATGCTATGTTAATATATGACTATAGGTGTTTATTTCAATCACTATGTTTAGGAGTAAGTAAGGTATATTTCACAGTTTTAGTTCATGATCGCATCATTCGGTAGCGTATACCTACGCAAAACCAGCAAGTTTTAAAAGTATGCATAGTGTCCGGTATGTATCGGCGACACTATATCTATATATCTGTAGACGACATAGACAATACGATTTATATCAAATTCTGTTGGAACATGAGCACATTATTTTTTTAGAATCTAATTATTAGGTAAATTAGTTAAGATATAACGTGTCGACTTCTGCTCGATGGAATATAAACTATATACGTACACAATTTTATTACAATAATACCTACCTTCAAACTAAATCAGTGACTCGTAATGTTCATCGCTTCTTTGGAACATTAAGTACCTACCACATGTAACAAAAAGTTTACAAGTTTATGAAAAGATACTTATGGCGCCAAATTTATTCATATGAATTAAAAATTATATATCGGAAACTACAATTGTATTGTACATCATATTTTGATGGAATTTGTCCCTAAACTTCATAGGAAGCTTACCTTCACTCATGCTGCGTATATTAAATTGCAATATACTTAGATATTTATATTGAAAGGCTTTCTTTTCAATAGGTAATCTTTGCTCTATAATTAAAAAAAAATAATCAAATTAGCGGTCTCTAAAAAAGAATATAAAAAGTCAATTTGACGTAATCAATTAAGACCATCCTGTGGACCCAACGTCACTTGATATAGAATTGTGTTATAAAAGAGGAATGTATAATAATAGCTAGGACATGGGAAGCGCACTATGATATTGATATAATAACCTAGTATTTGAAATACCCTATTAGGACAGCAATATTAGAAAAAAAAAACATTTTTACAAATTATTATAATAACTATGACTGTTGACCGCCTGGTTGAAATCTGTAAGTAATAATAAAAACAAAATCATTGTCATAAAAAAAGCTGTATGGTAAAGCTCATTCAACGAAAACAAATACAGCCATCATTGCAGGATGAATACATACCTATAAGAAAATGTCCTGGTACAGCGCTTGAATATTCCAGATATTCGTACTTGTACGAAAAAGCGTGTCCCATGTCTATTGAATATAAAATATACCGGAAGATCCTGGTACAGCGCTTGAATATTCCAGATATTCGTACTTGTACGAAAAAGCGTGTCCCATGTCTATTGAATATAAAATATACCGGAAGATGTACGTAGAGGTATTTGTATAACTAGCATTGTGTATGGGCCCTGTAGGGCGCGGAAAGGCATATCGTAGTGACAGGCTTTAGTAGCATATGTTTAGCATTTTGCGTAGTACTTATCACTGTTTTTATACTTATTTTCTAATACACAGGCGTTTGATTCGACTGGATGTGCTAAAGTGCATTTGATGTTTTCATCTCATTCCAAAATGTTGGCTCACAAAACTGAAATTGTAATCGATTAGCTGTATGTTAAATAAATGTATGTTATAATTATTGTTGTGTGTTAAATAAAGGAATTATTTAAAGATACACCCATGTAAAGATTCACAAATATAATATATATTATAAAATATTCTGTTGGTTTTTATTTCTTATGTGCTGATTTATTTTTACCTACGTTTCCTTTTTTTGCACCCCTTTTTTGTATCAATATTTTTCTGGCGGCCAGACTACACAGAACTCGTCATGTATAACTTATCAACTACACATAATATAATTTTCTGTTATCATATCACCCTAAGGCCCTCTGTACACACACGTTTTTCTTGCCGTGAAAAACCACAAAAAATTCGCCGTGTGTAGGCACCATAGATATAATAAAGAAGTTAATATTTCTGTGGTAGGCACGGTCGTCAGTGTTGTATGGATCACTATGGAAGCTTGTTGACGGACACGTTTTTTCTACTGCGCGGTTTATACGCCACCGTACCGCATAGAAACCGCACCGTGATCAAAGGGCCTAAGGGAAAGCCGTAAAGCGATATTACAGTGACGACGACTATTATTTAGTACGACAATAAAAAAGTTATCTAGCACTCTGTTTGAAGTGGGGCATACGATCGATCATCTCAGGGCTACCGTACGGCAACCCACCACTGTCGTATAAAATTAAAACCTAGTTGCTCTATTTATTTGAGACCTTTTTTTTTACTATGGGCAATCTTCAAATAACTTCTCCCGCCCTGGGCGGAGCGGGAGGGCGTGTCAGACTCTTATCGACTAAAACCCACCCGTGTTCCTTCAGTTGCCTGTGCCAGGGGCCACGGTATGTATTACAAACTAAACAACAGCAACAATAGTTCGGGGTAGGTATAAAAGTATAAAATGCAAGAAACCCAAACAAATAAAAATCACGATATAAAATATGTATATTAATTAAACTTGGGGTAACTTGGGGCCCCTGGCACAGGCAACTGAAGGAACACTGGTGGGTTTTAGTCGGCAAGAGTCTGACACGCCCTCCCGCTCTGCCCAGAGCGGGAGAAGTTATTTGATGATAACCTACCTTCAAAAAAAAAAAAAAAAAGGACCACGGTAACCCTTTCGGATTTATTTGAGACCTAACGTCAAGAATAGTCACAGTCTGTATTTGTTTAGTGCTTGACATAAAGCCTACTTTTACTTTACCCCAAGTTTAATTAATAAACATATTTTATATTGTGATTTTTATTTGTTTGGTGTTCTTGCATTTTATACTTTTATACCTACCCCGAACTGCACAGAAATAACAACATCGCTAAAGTGTACACCTGTTGAGAGGGCCAACGAATATGTTTATCTGGGAAACTTAATTTTTACCAAACACTGCACAAAGTTGGAAATAAACAGAAGAGTAAAGAACACATGGAGTAAATACTGGGCTATGAAAGAAATCTTCAAGAGTATATTTCTATACTTAAAATATTAACTTAACTTAAAAATATAACTTAAAGACAAAAGCTATGGAGATGTGATTGATGCCGTGTGTAACGCCAACCAAACATGGCCTCTAGCAAAAAAATCTCTACAAAAATTAAGAGTGTGCCAGAGAGCATAGCCATGTATGAGCCATAAACTATGCGATAGAGTCAGAAACAGCTCAATACGACAAAAAACTAAGCCTAAAGACGTAATCAAACAAACACCCATGGACACTAAAATGGAAATAGGCTGGACATTTACAAAGAGTCATCGAGATGACAAATGGACGAAAATCATAACAAACTTGTATCCTGTCAACAAAAAGCGTAGACGTGGTAGATCCGACAAGAGATGGAGTGACAACATATCAGGCTAAATAGGAAAAGCATGGAGCAGACTAGCTAGAGATAGAACAAGATGGAGACAGATGGAGGAGGCTTTTACCGCACTGGGCGGCCTTTATGATTTGAGCTCCATACACGTTCCAATAGTATTGACATCTTAGCCAACAAGCTATCGCAATTTCGCAAAAAAATCTTACTGACCCATAGGTTAATATCTATATTATTAATATTATTACTTACTTATGTATTATTTGTCATTGACTGTGTTATTCTTTACAGCAACTCAATAGATTTAGTTATTTTTATTTTTTCATTCATTTTTCGTGTAGTTTTGTTTTTTTAGCCCTAAGTACTCTATGTAATATTATAAAACTTGAAATATGTAAGTGCTATGTACATATGTAAGTTACAAATTCACTCTAGATTTTAAGTTTAATTGTTACAGTACCCAAAAAATGTATTAGTGGATAAGTCGTTGAAGTGCCATAATTAAATAAATAAAAGAATAACAAATTAAATTAAACTTCACAAAAAAAAAAACAAAAAAATACTTCTAACTGTTTTCAATGTATGTACTTACAATAATAACTGCTAATAATTTCAATGTATAATTTTTAAGTATTATATTTTATAATTATTTTATTACTAACACTTATCTTCAGACCTATCTAATTTATTTAAAATTTAATTGCATTCATGTTTGAAATTAATTTTAAGTTAAGTTTTAAGTTAACTTTATGATTTTATTTTAATTGAATTAGAATATATTTTTTATTAATAATGCACTTCGATATTATAAATCATCAATCAGGAATCAATAAAAGCTTGTAATATTACATCTACCCCACTGTAATTTGGACGAATGGATAACTGAAATTCATGGCATGAAATCAATCGTACGATTCTTTACATACGACGATAACATTGCTAATTATTTTGTTGCAAGTAATATGTAGTAGTAGTAGTAACCTTTACTTTTGCTAGTTAAAATATAATTTGTTTAAGAAGAAATTTCATTTTCAACTTGGAACCATGCCACCTACTGTAGGATCGTAACATAAATTATGGTGGCTAAGTTAGAGTCCATTGAAGACTATGCTGTATGAATTTAAAATCTCTGTCTCCAGTGTCCTTCAAGTTTCAGTAAAGCCCGAACAGATGGCGTTGCTATAGCGACATTCTGAAAGCTAGGAAAGATAAAGTTTTGTGTCAAAGCAAAGCGTTCTTATTATAAAGCTTTCTGTTTAAGCTTAACTTAGTACCTAGCTTAGTTTGTTTCTGCAAGCAGAGATAAAGAACTACTTTAATTTAGTACTTCAGCTATTTTATTTCATTATACAATACCTATTCATGTTATTATTGTTATTATATTCTACTTATATTTGATTACCACTTACGTTCAATGTCTAAAGCAGTATATACAATGTACAGTCGCGGACTGTTCCGGTGAATCGCCCTTAAGACCAAACGCTGCACGCTGTGTTAGCCCCGCCTCCTACGCACAAACCATAATTATACCATACGCACAAATACCTGTGTTTCTACTGTCAACCCGGCTGCCAACCCTGAATGTGTTTGCGGATCAATGGATTAAAATTATGCGTATATGTCTGGTGATCTGTGAGAGAAAGTATGCAAGGGAGTCTACTGTTCCAAATTAGTTTTAAAGTTATTTATATTAGTGTCAACGTAATTGTAATTTGTCTCTATGTAACTTAGTTTTTAATATTTTTTTATTAAAGATGGGTTTGCTCTTGACTCTAGTCTAGGTCAGTGGTGACAGAGACACAGTCGACGATGGAGTGAGCTTACCCAGAAGAAGCCTGTTCAGTTCACTCTCACTTTGAAGAGATTAGGGTTGTAAGCGTTCGGAAACACAGACGCAGGTAGAGAGTTCCACCCACAGAACTTTATTATATCTATGGTTCGACCCTTTTGCTGTGCGTATAACAAAAGACATTTGGAAACGCTTAGTGAGAATTGGTGGAATAGCAACTAGGTAAGGATGATAAGTTGCAGTGCGTCAAGATGACCGATGGAAGAAGGGGGCCGGTGGTATGAGGTCGTGGAGTTCTTGGGCACACTCACCGAAGTACAATCTGTAGAAGACCGACAAGCAGGCGACCTTGTGTAATTGGTGTTGTACCGTTTTAAATAACTATAAATAAATAAAATAAATACTGTAAGTAGCTTAGTTGTATTTGTGCGCGTGAGCTGTAATGCCGGTTAGGCATTCTTCATTCATTATTCATTTTTAGTTTTGTTACTGCTATGAGAGTCGATATGCCATCGAAAATTTATTGGGAATTTGTTTTTGCAGAAAATAATTACAGTTTATCGTGAATACAAATTATTGTAAGCTAATAAGTGCGCAACATTCTATGCGCACGCGCGCTATTCGATGTTAGTTATATTATGATTAAATAACTAATTTAATGTGGATCGGCTTGAAGCCAACCATAATGGATATAGTCCATAAGGACATAGTATCACAAATAAAAGGAAGACCATGAATTTTAACATTTGATGTGAAATTTTGTTCAGAAAAATGAAAAGCTGACATTGCCGTAAGGACATACAACTGATATTTTCACTACCTATTACTAATAAATGTACAGACGCCAGCACATTCAATAGATTCATACACACACAAACACATCACATGACGAAAGAGCAGAGGGCCTACCATAAACTTTTAAAATATTTGGCAAGTGCAGGGCAGTTCAACTCAGCATGTTAACCTGAGAGGTTTTGTATTATTTTGTAACATGAGCGTTTTCCGCTGACCTGCACCATGTCAACTTTTGACCTGCTACATCGTCTCTGGTGAGTAAGCTGCAATGACTGCTGGCAGCACAGATTAAATAAGATTATTGAAAACAGACGTTCTAAAATACTTTAGCGGTTTACGGTTTTTATAGAAATTTAAATATGTTTTTATGATAATAGTTTAAAATAAAAAAGAGTGATGAAAGAAACATTGTTTCGTGGCAAAAAAGGAATTTACCACTGCAAGAGAGCAAACGCCCTTCCATCCACATATAAACGGGAAACAAAAAATTATCAAATTCGACACCTCACATTTATTTTAGATCGCATTATGTACCTACCTACATGAATTTTACGAGTTGATTTTGAAAAGTCGATTAGTTTTTGTAAAGTTTAAAGATTAGCCTTAGAGTAAATAGACATTTATTTTGTAGCCGTGTCTGTGAGTGGTAGCCAAGTGTAATTTAGAAAGAGTGACTTTTGTGAATATAGCTTCAAGAAGAGTTTCTTACGAAAAATTTGAAACTTTGTGGGATTGATCAAATACAGAGGGGCTACAATAAAAGTAGTCAAAAGAATTTCACTGTTCTTACCATAACACATTTATTCGCCGTTCGCTACGACTAGCTGAGAATTATATATAATATATATTTGGCGAAAATGTGGTAAATTTAGGCATTCTGATACTTGTGCGATTGCAGCTGATCATTTTTGCTGTGCAACATGATGTGCGATATCTCCCGTTGCTCTTTGATATGTACCATTCGCGTAAAAGGATAATGCTATTAAAACCTGAAATCATGTGGTATAGCATCAAGTATTATTATTATGATATTAAGACGGATAAATAGAAGTAACCTTGGTCTCAATCGACAAATCTGTTGATTTCATAGGGCGCGGCATGTAAGCTTGTAGCTCATATATCAAAACTCGAGTGCAAGCACTTTAGTGAGCCCATAACGTTGAACAAAAGCACTGTCCCGGCACGTCAGGTGGTTCAATCGAGTTTCTCAAAATATTTCTTTGAATTTTAGCAATTTGTTGCGACGACTATCTTCCTCGAATTTCGCCTTCATCACACATCTAAAATAAACGGTAAATACAATGCTGAGAGGGGATTGTAAGGTGCGTCAGCACCTAACAGCTAACTCACGAGATTTTTAAAAGACTTTGAAATAACGTCAGAATTAAATTTTATGTATATTTTTACAAGAACTTACGTTATTGTATTTAAATTGAATTAAAACAGGTCAATAAAAGTTAATTTTGCAAGGCTGCAAATTATGACGTCAGGGCAGTTCAATTGTTGAATGTTTTAATGTCAAAAAAGACTTGATGGTAAGGATAAGTCGCAGGTCAGCCTGCTGAAATGCTGTGACGTAGTCACTCACCGGTTTAGGTCACGTGGTCGCTGGCTCGCCTGCTAGCTGGCGCGCTCATGGTATAAACGTACGCGACAGGCTATTTTTCGTCTAAAATTGACCTGCTATAAGAGTTTATGGTAGGCCCCCAGACAATAGAAAGCAATCTGGCGGTTCCTAACTATTTCTTTGGCAATCGCGGAGAAGCCATTATAATCTATGAGGGTACGTACATGTACCTATATCCAAAAGAGCACTAACTTCACATTTATCAAATCACGTACCTACAGTCTCCAAAAGCACAGAAACCTTAATCCATTATTTTTCGTTACATGTGATGGGCATGTAATTGACATTTCTGGGCCACACGCTGCATCTCAAAATGACGCATCAATTTTGAATAACCATTTATATGGTGTTGACCTTCAGTGGTTGTTTCATCCTGGTGATGTATTCATCTTAGACAGAGGGTCCCGTGACTATATTCCTATGTTAGAGTTGCATGGATATATTGACATTATGAGACAATCTCAAACAAGGGGATCTACTCAGCTAACCACAATTCAGGCAAATAAATCAAGAATGTAGAGCAGTGAGGAGAACAGTGATTGCCCAGTGGTAACGCCCGCGACTTAAGAGTTGTAGGTCGTAGGTTCGAGCTCAGACAGGCGCTTTACATTATAAATTACTAAAAAATTACTAAATTACTGTAAATTATTTCATCACCACTGCTCTCAAAAACGGTGAAGAAAAACCTCGTGAGTAAACCGGCATGTCCTAGAACCAAAAATTTGAAGACATGTGATATCTACCAACCCGCACTGGGACCGCGTGGTAGATTACGGCCCACTCCCTCTCACCGAGAGTAGGCCAGAGGTGGTCAATGGTAGACTGAAACGAGATTTTAAAATCTTTCGTCACGAATATTGCAACGTAGCCATGTCACACCTTTTTGCAGATTTTAAAATCGCTGCGGCAATGACAAATGCCTTTTTTTTTTTTTTTTTTTGAGGATGGCAAATCATCAAATGACCCCTCCCGCTCTGGGTGGAGCGGAAGGGAGTGTCAGACTCTTACTGACTAAAACCCACCCGTGTTTCTTCCTTGGCCCTTTATGTTCCGGGTCAGCGGTACCCCTTTTGGATGATCCCGCTTTCCCGGCAGGCTTGGGCCCTAGTGGGCCCCCTCTTCGATGCTGACATCTCTTTGAGGCGCGCGTGGAACACGTACGCGCCGTCCAGCACGGGCTTGGTCCTGATCGGACGGTGAGCTACCCATTGCTCACCGCCCGCAGGCCCGCGCCTACGGTGGCAGGGAGTCGTCACGCGGCTCCCGACGCCCGGAGCGTCCACCGCGGCGGCTTGGACGGGAGACTCTCTCCCTCTCCCGTCCCGCCACCTCCTTAGCTAGCATGACTGCTTCGCAGAAGGAGGCGACTGCCTCCCACTCCCCCTCGCCCCGGACCATGGCTTGAACCAGGGCCGGGCGTGAGAGGTCGCCGCCGCTGCCGATCGCCTCTACGAGGACACGGCGGTGCTCCGCCCATGCAGGGCAGGCCCCCACCGTATGCTCCACCGTGTCCTCGGGGCGATCAACGCAGTGGTGACACCCGGGCGTTTCCTCCCGCCTGATGATGTGCAGGAACCTCCCGAAACATCCGTGTCCGGTGAGGACCTGCGTCAGGCGGTAGGTGAGGACGCCGTGACGCCTCTCTAGCCACTCCTCAAAGAGGGGTCTTATGACAAATGCCTTACGTGTGGATATATAAGATAATCCTCATGCACGTGATTTTATAAATATAGCCCGAGAGCTACTAACAATGATTTGGTAGATGTTGGTATTTAGTCGATTTATCTGTGCAAAAATAAATCATTCTTACTTTTTAATAATGGCAACACTGTCACTAAATGATTAATAAAACCAACAACTGCTGTCAGTTCCTCCCTTTTTATTTCATCTATTCGCCGTGCTAGGAGACAGACATAAAACCTTCCCTGTGTAACATAAATTAAAATATAAAGAACAGTATTTAAATTCAAAGTTTCTGTTTTTAATTCACACCCGTAACCTGATTTCCTACAGGTTATGGGCCCAGTTACACTTTCTTAAGTATTCCGCTAATCAAGTAAGTGTTTAATTTGATTATTCTCAAAAACACGTGGCACTGACTATTATATTTTGAACATTTTTCACTATGGAGAATTTGAAGGTGAAACGAAATATTAAACCATTCGACGGTGAGAAATACAGCGTTTGGAAGTTTCGGGTTCAAGCGTTGTTGACCGAGATGGACGTTATGAAAGATATCAACATGGAACCAGAAATACGATCGGAGGCTTGGGTGAAGAGCAACCGAATCGCGAAAAGTGTCATTGTTGAATACTTGGCAGATTCATTCCTCGGTTTTGCGAAAGACGATTCTACGGCACGTGAAATTTTCAAAAACTTGGACGCATTGTACGAGAGAAAAAGTTTGGCGACTCAGTTGGCGCTACGTAAAAGGCTGTTGGGTTTAAAACTTCAAGGTGACACTATGTTAGTAAAGCACTTCACTATTTTTGATGACCTAATTACGGAATTGCTGGCGGCTGGAGCAAAACTAGAAGAAACCGACAAGGTGTCTCACTTACTTCTCACGTTGCCAACTTCATATGATGGTGTTATAACTGCAATAGAGACATTGTCTGAAGATAATTTGACCTTGGCCTTTGTGAAAACAAGATTATTGGACCACGAGGTTAAATTAAGAAACGAGGGTAGTGATACCGTTAGCAAGATTCTACACGTCGAAAACACTGTTCAAAATTTCAACCAGCCAAAATCACGGTATAAGAAGCCTCAAAACCACCAGCAAATGTTCAAGGCTAAGAAAAAGTTTTTCGTCAAGTGCCACCACTGTGGACGTAAAGGTCATGTCAAAAATGATTGTTACTATTACAAACGAATAAATCAACGTAAACCTGCAGACAAATCGCGAACTATTCAAGCAGTGGAGCTTACTGAAGGAACACCATTTACCAGTGAAGCTTCTGGGTTTGCATTCATGTTTGGTAATTACCCAGCTACCACGAAGGGTAGCCAAATAACTTTCCTGCTGGATTCAGGAGCATCAGATCACATTATTAACAGGGAAGACCTTTTCAGTACCTACACAAATTTAAATGCTCCTTTAAAAATTTCAGTTGCTAAACATGGCGCTTTTATTTCAGCTACCAAAAAAGGCACATTGCAAGTCATCAGTAACACTGGCATTCATGGTACGCTGGAGGACGTTTTATTTTGCCGCGATGTACCCTACAACCTCCTATCGGTAACGAGGATGCAACAGGCCGGTATGACAATCACCTTCGATCAACAAGGAACCCATATAAGCAAGGACGGTAAAATATTAATGCAAGGTATGGCTGTGAACAATTTAATTTCTACTGATTTTGTAGTAAAGATTAATCGATCTGTTTCTCAAATATGCAAAACTCATGATAATAATTACGATTTGTGGCATCAACGGTTAGGTCATATAAGTAAACAAAAATTTATTGACTTGAAAAATAACTCTATGGTTGATGACGTTAGCTTAATTAAAACAGTATCGCCTGATAACAAATTGTGTGAAGCTTGCATAAACGGGAAACAGACACGATTGCCATTTAATTCATCTAAAGATAAAAGTTACATTCAACGACCGTTATTTGTTGTGCATACTGATGTGTGTGGGCCCGTCACTCCTTCTACAATCGATAATAAAAGTTATTTTGTTTTGTTTGTTGATCAATTTACTCACTACTGTGTGGCATACTTGATACAATATAAATCAGAGGTTTTCTCGGTTTTTAAAGATTTCGTTGCAAAAAGTGAGGCTAAATTTAATTTAAAATTGGTTAATTTGTATTGTGACAATGGAAGGGAATACCTGTCTAACGAAATGAAACAATACTGTGTTTCTAAAGGAATTTCATATCACTTTACAATACCTAGAACACCACAACAAAATGGCGTTTCAGAGCGTATGGTTAGGACAATAACTGACAAAGCACGTTCTATGATTAACGGTGCTAAATTACCTAAATGTTTTTGGGGTGAGGCAGTGTTAACTGCAGTATATTTAATAAATATTACACCTACCCGCGCTTTGAAACAAACTCAAACACCATTTGAATTGTGGCACGATAAAAAACCTGTAATTAAATATTTAAAGGTTTTCGGTTCTACCGTGTATGTGCATAATAAAACCACTAAAACCAAATTTGATGAAAAATCCTGGAAAGGTATTCTGGTAGGGTATGTACCTAATGGCTATAAAGTATGGAACATAAAAAGTGAAAAATATGAAACAGTTAGGGATGTCAAAGTAGATGAAGTGGGCTTCCTGCTGTCGAGGCCTGAGTTACAATTTAAAGGAAATGAAATCGAACGTTTCCATAACAAAACTGATAATATAGACGTGACGTCAAAATCAGTGCCAATTAGTCCTCAAGGTCATGACAGTCCTAAATCTGATACTTCCAAAACTGATGGAACTAAATCCAATAATTCAAAATCCGATGGTTCAAAATCAGTGGAATTAAAATCAGATAGTTCCATATTACACGATTACAAATCAGATAATTCAAAATCTGATGAATTGGTTCGCTGTAGTAAAACTCGCAGGTTAAATGACCATAATAACATACTAAAGCCAGTTGATGATAAACAGAGTTCTAATAAAACTTGTTGCACTGATAAAAATATCGATAATACTTGTCAGTTAAGACGGAGTGATAGGCTCAAAGGTCGTCCCCCTGTATCCTATAAAGAAATGGCTGATGTTTTATTATGTGCTGAATCAATCAATTGCAAAATACCTTCTTCTTTTCATGAAATAAAAAATCGGGCTGATAGAACTCATTGGGAAGATGCGATTAAGGTTGAGTTAGATTCACATTTAGCTAATGATACTTGGACATTAATACCTAAACCTAATAACAAAAATATAGTTGATTGCAAATGGATTTTTAGTATAAAAAATGACGAATTTGGTAATCCATTAAGATATAAAGCTCGTCTTGTTGCACGGGGCTTTAGTCAAGAGTACTTAACCGATTACAATGAAACTTTTGCCCCTGTTGCTCGTATAGCCAGTTTTAGATTTATGATTAGTTTTGCAAATCAATATAAATTATTAGTTCATCACATGGATGTTAAAACCGCATTTTTAAATGGTATTTTAAAGGAAGAAATTTACATGAAAGTTCCAGAGGGGGTATTTAGTAAAGATGATTATGTTTGTAAACTAAATAAATCTTTATATGGGCTGAAGCAAGCTGCACGATGTTGGTTTGAATTGTTTGATCAATGTCTCAAAGAAAAGGGGTTTGTAAATTCATCAGTTGATAGATGTATTTATATTTTAGATAAGAGTGATATTAGTAAAAATATTTATATTTTACTGTATGTCGACGACCTTGTTTTGATATGTTCTGACCAGCATCTAATGAACAGCTTAAAGAATTACCTAATGAGTAAATTTAAAATGGTAGATTTAAATGAGATCAAATTATTTCTTGGCATTAGAATTACTAGATATCAAAATAAAGTAACTTTAGATCAAAGTGCATACATAAAGACAATTTTAGACAAATATTGTATGTCTGATTGCAATCCCATAAGTACTCCTTTAGAGATTAAACCTAATTACGACGCTCTAAACATAGACAGTGAAAATAATGCACCTTGTCGCAACCTTATTGGATGTTTAATGTATGTTATGTTGTGTACTCGTCCAGATTTAAGTGCAAGTGTTAATATTTTGAGCAGATACACAAACAAAAATAGTAAAGAGTTGTGGCAATGTCTCAAAAGAGTGCTTAGATATTTGAAAGGCACAATAGAATTAAAACTAACATACAACAGGTATAATAATTTTGATAAAATCTTAAGTGGATATGTAGATTCAGATTGGGGTGGTAATGATGTCAATGATAGAAAAAGTACAACGGGTTATTTATTTAAATTATTTAATAGTTGTACAATAACCTGGAACACAAAGAGGCAAATGTCAGTAGCGGCTTCTTCGACTGAGGCTGAGTACATGGCATTATTCGAAGCTGTAAAAGAAGCATTATGGCTAAAGTCTCTTGCAAATAGTGTTAAACTTAATATTGTCAGTCCAATTGCTGTTTATGAAGACAATAATGGTTGTATAAGTATAGCAAATAACCCGACTAGTCACAAAAGGTCCAAACACATTGATATCAAGTACCACTTTTCTAGAGAGCAAGTTGAAAACAATGTAATAAAATTGTATTATGTACCCACAGGTAAACAAATAGCGGATGTGCTGACAAAACCGCTACCAACTGTCACGTTTAACAAGCATAGAGATGAAATTGGTTTATCTAAACAATGATTTTATGTTTAGTGTTGCACTAATTGTCAATTGCATTAATTTACTGATTTTGATGAAATGGTCTGATTAGGTTTTCCTGGTTTTCCTAATCCTAGCAACAAATGTTGGACCATATATTGTTATTCTCCCAGGAATCACTTGGAAGGCTTTTGTGTTCTGATTATTTAGGTCACTTTATGTATATTGTAATAAATTAGCTTATATTTTATTTGTTATTAATAATTCATTTTTGAGGGGGCGTGTTGGTATTTAGTCGATTTATCTGTGCAAAAATAAATCATTCTTACTTTTTAATAATGGCAACACTGTCACTAAATGATTAATAAAACCAACAACTGCTGTCAGTTCCTCCCTTTTTATTTCATCTATTCGCCGTGCTAGGAGACAGACATAAAACCTTCCCTGTGTAACATAAATTAAAATATAAAGAACAGTATTTAAATTCAAAGTTTCTGTTTTTAATTCACACCCGTAACCTGATTTCCTACAGTAGATTATGTCGACTCTAAAATACTCAAGCAAAATAGAGTGGCTTTTCAAAATATTTATGTTCTTCAGGACAATGTCAATGAATTTTCAGTTCATACAGCTGAGGAATTGACTTTATTCGCTGTTGGCACCTAACAAATAAAACTCTCTCCTAGTTATTATATCGAGCATATGCTCAGTACTGAGACATTTGTAATACAACAATATAACGAATCCCTTAGCGATTTATTAACATTTAATATGCCGTCTAATAATGTTCACCTCCATATATCATTGAAAGTCTATCAGTACCTACTATACCTACAGAGCGTCCCACGGATATGCCACATGGAGGGAAAGTACCTTGAATATTGTAGATGGAACATTTGACTGAAAGAAGACATTTGAATTAAAACATACAATTTAAACTGCATTCATAGATATTTAAATAATTACATGGTTGATCCGGAAATCGAACCCGTTACACGAGAAAAATAATCACCCTGTAGCTTTATCATACCGATCGAAAGGCTTCATCATAAGAACAATTTTTTGCTAAGTAACTTAGTGTCAAAAATAAAAGGAAGACCATGAATTTTAACATTTTTAATACAAAATTAATCAATTTATCAAATGCTCAAAATGAGTCCTGTCCTGTTGAATACAAAGTCGCACTCTTTTGAATATTTCGATTTGTTGCATACAACCAGTAGGCCAATTCTCGTACTTAAAAAACGTTCAAATTCAAGTCGCAATCTCATCTCAGCGACAATCAATGTCAAAAACCTGTCAAAAATGTATGTAAATTGATTGTAATTTTGACAGATTGAGACTGAGATTAGAATGCGAACGGTCTTAAAAATACGGGAATTGCCCCTCTGGTACCTACTAATTACGTATCTCTTTATCATTTTATCATGCACTTAAATTATAATAGGGAAATGATGCGTACTTCTCAAGTAGGTACAGACGCCAGCACATCAAGCTACTACAATCTGTCAAATTTCTTTAATAGATTTTCAACTTTATCGCTAAAGCATTAAGGTTCAAGGTTGATTGGGAAAATTTGACAGTTTCGGGTAGCTTGACCTGAGGCGAAATTCGAGGAAGATAGTCGTCGCAACAAATTGCTAAAATTCAAAGAAATATTTTGAGAAACTCGATTGAACCACCTGACGTGCCGGGACAGTGCTTTTGTTCAACGTTATGGGCTCACTAAAGTGCTTGCACTCGAGTTTTGATATATGAGCTACAAGCTTACATGCCGCGCCCTATGAAATCAACAGATTTGTCGATTGAGACCAAGGTTACTTCTATTTATCCGGCTTAATATCATAATAATAATACTTGATGCTATACCACTTGATTTCAGGTATTAATAGCAATATCTTTTTACGCGAATGGTACATATCAAAGAGCAACGGGAGATATCACACATCATGTTGCACAGCAAAAATGATCAGCTGCAATCGCACAAGTATCAGAATGCCTAAATTTACCACATTTTCGCCAAATATATATAAAATTCTCAGCTAGTCGTAGCGAACGGCGAATAAATGTGCTATGGTAAGAACAGTGAAATTCTTTTGACTACTTTTATTGTAGCCCCTCTGTATTTGATCAATCCCACAAAGTTTCAAATTTTTCGTAAGAAACTCGTCTTGAAGCTATATTCACAAAAGTCACTCTTTCTAAATTACACTTGGCTACCACTCACAGACACGGCTACAAAATAAATGTCTATTTACTCTAAGGCTAATCTTTAAACTTTACAAAAACTAATCGACTTTTCAAAATCAACTCGTAAATTCATGTAGGTAGGTACATAATGCGATCTAAAATAAATGTGAGGTGTCGAATTTGATAATTTTTTGTTTCCCGTTTATATGTGGATGGAAGGGCGTTTGCTCTCTTGCAGTGGTAAATTCCTTTTTTGCCACGAAAACAATGTTTCTTTCATCACTCTTTTTTATTTTAAACTATTATCATAAAAACATATTTAAATTTCTATAAAAACCGTAAACCGCTAAAGTATTTTAGAACGTCTGTTTTCAATAATCTTATTTAATCTGTGCTGCCAGCAGTCATTGCAGCTTACTCACCAGAGACGATGTAGCAGGTCAAAAGTTGACATGGTGCAGGTCAGCGGAAAACGCTCATGTTACAAAATAATACAAAACCTCTCAGGTTAACATGCTGAGTTGAACTGCCCTGCACTTGCCAAATATTTTAAAAGTTTATGGTAGGCCCTCTGCTCTTTCGTCATGTGATGTGTTTGTGTGTGTATGAATCTATTGAATGTGGGTTTATAAATTTTGGGAAGAAAAACCTCTCATAAACATGATTTAATGAAAAATAATTATTAACAACATAACTTGTTTTTATTTGGTTTTCCTGTGGCCAATTTTTTTAAATATTTTTTATATGTAAATTAATGCTACGATCTCACTGGAACTACATTCACTCCTGGGCAGAATTTGCTCTAGACCCTGTCAATGTCCTTTAGAATAGTTTTAAATATTGCTTAGCAAATCTTTTTTTATTATGGTAATAAATAAAACCTACCTTTACCTGTCACCTGCTTATTTAGGACTATAAAGGATATTTTCATTAACCAATTCATTAATATTCTTATCACTATCTTATTATCTATATATAAGAAAGTCGTGTTAGTTACACTATTTATAACTCAAGAACGGCTGAACCGATTTGGCTGAAAATTGGTGGGGAGGTAGCTTAGAACTGCCCAGAGCTTGGAGCTTGGAGCTTTTTTTTTGTTTGGGTTTTTGGTTGTTCCATATTTATTCTCTTTTACTAAACCATTCTTTCATACTTATTTACTATACTATTTTGTATCTATCTTAATATATATAATTCTTCTGTACGTGTGTTTGTCACCTAACTTCTCCTAAACGGCTGGACCGATTTGGTTTAATGGGTTCCTGGATAGTTTGAAAACAAAATTCGACCAGGTAGGTGGCACTGCTGTCGGCATATCACCAAATTTGATTTGCTATACAAGAGAACATTACATAACTTTGAGCGGTACTTTTTATTGCATATCTAGAAAGAATAACACAAAAAAAACAATATTCAGTACATGCAGAAAATTGGAGCAACTCAATCCCAAGCCTTTTGTAATAAATATAATCTTTAATTGTATAAAAGGCTTTCTGGCACAACTTACGTGTATTGTGATGTAAACAGTTTAACAACATGTAAGTAGGTACTTACATGTTGTTAAACTGTTTACATCACAATACACGTGTACGTGTTGTGTAGGTACAAATTAAGGTACAATGTCACGTCGCCGTGGTTAGAGGACGAGGGGGAAATATTGGTCGACGCACACTTTCACAAACGGTTTACACGCGGCGATTAAATAGAACCGCAGAAGAACGATTAGCGGAAAATGCAAGTGTAAGAGACCAGATTGCCAGCACATGTGCAAATGAACGACTAGAACTTCGCAACCAACTCCTTCGGGCTGATACATTGAGGCAAAGACAGGTGCGTAAATTAAAATTATTAAAAATATGTTAAATCAATAATAAAATTAAAATAAATATAATAAGTTACTGTTATATATGAAAAGTGTATTTATTCCAGAAACAAATAAGCGGCATGGGAAAACATTGCCACAATTGTGGGCAATGGATGCCAAGAAGAATATCGCAAAAAAAAAGAGCATTGCAATAATAAAATTGCACTAAGATTTAACTCGGCAACGAGCATAAACAGTCGCTGCATTGAATGCGACTCCATTAATATCATATCCAAAAACTTTAATTATTGTGGTGGCTTGGAAACGACACATTACATAGAACGCAAAAAAAGGAAGGAACTAACTTAAAATCAAATGAATTTAAAGAAAGGATTCTCGCCAATACTTCCAACATAAGACTTGGAAGAAATAAAAGAAAATTTAAATAATTTAGACAGGTCAATAGTAAACAGTGAGTTATCAAAAAATTATGACTCAACCGTAGATTGGTTAGAAGTAATTATAGAATCGCCAAATTAAAATGTTAAATTTATGATATGTGCAGCTGCTATTCCGGGCATTTGGCTCTCATTATTATTGTGTTTTTTTTACTTTAATGTAACAATAAAGTTAATATAACTCAGATATTAACTAAACACAACATTTAATAATTCTAAGGCGGTACGAAGTTCCCCGGGTCAGCTAGTTTATACTAAAATCATATGGGATCAGGAATACAAGCTGTAGACCGAATAAATAAATACCTACCTACTTTCTTTTCAGTCAGTATCACATTTTTAAACTAATAACTAGAAATTAAATTGGAAATTCTTTTATTAATAATATATAATTAAATAAATAAATAAAAATGTTTATTTCAATAACTTACAGTAGTTACATTTTTACTTTTAGGAATGACCCTTTAAGCAAAATAAATGCTTGTGTTAGGACATTCCGCCCTTCAACTACAGTACAGTGTCGTATTCGAGTTATTGAATATGATAATGAAAGTACTTGGTTAATAATAAGTAGATAAATCCTCCATTTTAAAGGAGGAGTCTAAATTAAACAAAAGGAAAACAAATGAAAAATTGGGTAATTTAAAAGAGTGCGCCCATATAGTGATTGTGCGTGTGTTCGTGTGTGTGTATGCATGAGTGTGTTATTTGTGTGAGCAAGAGGCTATGAAGTAAGTGCGGGTATGCGAGTATGCGTGTATTAGTGAGGATTGGTGCGGTAGGTGTTGATGTATTTTAAAAGTGGTTGTACTATGGGGTGTGATTGGGATAAGAAAGTTTTAGTATGGTTTTTTTTTTTTAATTAGGAGTTAGGCCTTCGACATGTCTTGGGATCGGAAGATGTTGCATGACGACATCTTCCACTAACCGTTGTTTAATGTTTGTAATAAACATTCAACTTCATCGTACGATTTTGATTTTATCCATTTCGTCATAATAGATAAGCAGGACTAGGTAAACTTATATAAAAATGAGATCAGTAAATTGTGGGAGAAAGTGGCTTTATTACCCAACAAAATATCAAAATTAAAGAAGATATCAATGAGCAGTTAGCATTAATATAATTTAAAAAAAGAAAGACAGTTGTATGAACAATTGTCACGTGTAATACACTGTTGGATCATTAGGAATGTGTAGATATCACACGCTACCCAGTAACCGACTATGGGTTCACTCTCCCACTTTTTCTTCTAACAGTAAATCTTGGGTTTCTATTACAGTGTCGTCAAATAAAGCTTGCAGCATTTCAGCTTGGCACCGAATCGGCATCGCCTTGAAACTTCATTCATACTCCTACTGCCTGGCTGGTGTCGATGAGGTGAGGTGGTGCTGATCCGATGCTGGGCTGATATGTGTGTGATGACCATAACGATCGCAAAATAACGGTCGTCCTGTAAATCCTTTATTTAGACCAAAGTTTCTTTTTTTAATTTAATGAGGTAAAAGAACGTCAGTGGATCGTTTGTATCGTATGTGACTGCGCTCCGATTCTTACTATTCTGTGACTGAGTAGGTATTTGCACTCTGGACCCCGGTTACACATTTTCTTGTTGAATCCGGCTATCGCTTGGATTTTGCTACCTGTTTTGTTTGAATAGTAGAAGAGCTTTCTAATTATATATCATTTTATACCTATTGGAGCGGGTACCGGCTACCATACATTTCATGACATCATCCTTTCCCTGGCTATACAAAAAGACAATCAGTGTGGAACGACTGATATCCGTTGAATTTCCTGCTACATCCTATTTAATTGCCATTTGGTCAAAGATCGAGAGGACCCATCTAGTTAATGACCATAGCTTACCCACAGATTTGTCAACCATACAGAAACAAATGATTTGCGTTCACTGACCTCTATAGAGGTCAGTGTTTGCGTTTAACACTTATCGTACGCAGTTCATTGCACAATATTTCGTGACATCCGAACATTGTTAGTTTTTAAGTAAGCCATAAGCTCTGATCTTTTCTCAATTACAATAATCTATACTAATACTTATTATAAATTCGAAAATAACTCTGTCTGTATGTTACTTTTTCACGCCTGAACCACTCAACGTATTTCGATAAAATTCCGACTCGGAGAGGTTAGGTTTGAAGGGGATGGCGGTGTCTAGTGAGCGAGCAAAATGAGATCGACAAGAGTTTAGAACCGCCACGTGATCTTTCCCACTCTTAATACTCCCACTATCCCACCAATCCCGAAAGAAACTGGCGATTTTTCTCGGCACCTATGGTTACGCACTTTGTGGTTTTCAACAATACACTAAAAACGGTCTATTCTACCCAAAAAAAATTGTTACTGTAAAAAAGCGCAATGGTTCCTTTGTCCCGGTAGCACGTACCCGTGGGATAATTTCCAACATCCACGCGGCAAAACTGTGTGCAGAAGGTAGTTTTGAATATAAATCTCATTACCAGATGTATTCTTAAAACCAAAGGGCATTGGCATTCTTAGAGTATACTCCTATTACGCATTTCTGGTGAAAACGATGCTTTTTACTGTTAAAAACAGCACTGCTGTTACTGAATTTAAAAACAGCAGTAATCACAATTAATATTATAAATTTTAATGTTTGGATGTTTGTCAATCACGCAAAAACGGCTTTATGGATTTCTATGAAATTTGTTACACAGATAGTTTATAACCTGGAAACTAACATAAGATACTTTTTATATTGTTATCAATTCTTTAGTCCACGCAGACGAAGTCGTGGCCAGAAGCTAGTATAAATTAAAAGATAGGTAGAAACTTTAACCCTTTGACCGCGCGTGTCGCATATATGCGACAAATATTTTCGTGTCCCTATCGCGCGTGTCGTATTTCTGCGACAGAAAACATGCATGATTTTTTCGTTCTATTTTCGTCCTAATAACTGTGTGGTACAACTAAAACGAAAAAAAATTTTTTTTTCGATTTGTAGACGCGCGCTAGGGGCACGGCCATTGATATTTAGCCACGCGCTTAAAGGGTTAAAAGTATCTAGCCGAAGAGTCGAAGAACCACGGAATGGAAGTTGCTTCTTCTAAGTTCGTAAGTTTTCTTAACTTTGCATGGGAAGTGTGCGGTGCACATAACACAAGATGCAACTAACGCTTGCAAGCGCTTGCCTCATAGTCACCTACGACAAGTCTTCGAGGTTACATTATCACAATACTTAGCTGTCTTCACAGCTGCGCTTACAGAGTTGAAGCATCAGGTAACGTAGACAGGTGGCATACCTACTAAAGAAGTATAATACTGCCTCTTACCTATTTACTAACTTTCATACTACCCATTAATCAGAAAAATAGTGAAGGTCACAGATGACAATATCTCTATTCATGTGCCCAGCTTATTTCGGCGTTACAGGTAAGTTTCACAGTGGACAGAAGGATCCGATTGGGTTGGGTAGCATTTGGGAAGCTTCGTCAAGTCTTCTCGTCGCCAATACCGCAGTGTTATAAGACTAAGGTCTTCAACCAGTGCATCCTGTCCGTTATGACGTACGGCGCCGAAACGTGGACAATGACTGTTGGTCTAGTCCACAAATTCAAGATCGCTCAGCGCGCTATGGAGCGGGCTATGCTCGGAGTTTTTTTGAAGGATAAAACCAGAAATTAAATTGTCCGGAAAACCACCGGGGTTACCGACATAGCTTGCAGAGTAAGCAAGCTGAAGTGGCAGTGGGCTGGCCATGTTTGCCTAAGGACCGATGGCCGGTGGAGCAGACGAGTCTTGGAGTGGTGACCGCGTATCGGCAAGCGTAGCGTGGGACACCCCCCAGCTAGATGGACCGACGACCTCAAGAAAGTGACTGGGTCAGACTGAATGCGGAAGGTGGAGGACAGGGTGTTGTGGCGCAGCCTGGGAGAGCCTTATGTCCAGCAGTGGACTGCGATAGGCTATGTTGGTTGAGGTAAGTTATTTTAAAGATTTTTTAAATCAGGCTGTTTACAAATAGAAGCTCTGATATAGCCCTCATGTATCTAGTGAGGACGAGTGGTTCTAAAAACGATTATACAAACCACAGAAAAGGAGCACCTATACTCGCCTACCTATTACATATTTTGTGAAACTACGTGAATTATATCTCATTATCACCAGCTTCGTTTATACATACATCCTCAAGTAAACAAAGCAGAATCTAATTTAGTTTCAAGTAAAACAAATATACACCGTTCGAAGCAGCTGAAGCACTCGACTTCCGCAAAACTGTTCCGGCCAGCGAAATCGGGAGAGTCCATTGTTTAGCTCTCGAAACTTCCTCAGCTCACAAGTGTATTGGTAAAGAAATGTGTTACGTACTTTATTCCTACATAAATAGTTATAACACTTGTGGGCTTCGAGTGGAATTAAAATGTATGAATCTTTGACATTGATTTATTTTAGCTCAATCATTTGATGAGTAATTTAATTATTTTGCGTAAATCAAGTAGGTTTTATTGTGTTTATACTCTTTAAATGTCATGCTAATGACATGTGACATTTCTAGCGTGAAAAATAAATCTATGTTGGTGTTGTATGGGTGAACTAAGAAACCGAATTATAAACTAATATATTCATGATCTTTTTATGCGGAGAATTGAAGGATTTGCAGTACTAGATAAAATGATTATATTTGAAAACCGGAATTATCAACAATATAAACTTAAGTCACCACAGAATAAATACCGATACCAGGTCTGGTCAATCTCCTTTAGCTTATTTATTGCTCTTCACTGATCATTGAAACTTTATGTGATTACCTTTACTTTTTGTTAACTACACTCATTAAATATGTGTTGGCGGCGAGGCGGAGCTGAGCGAAGAGTCCGGAGGTGGTGGTCGTGCTTGACGTGCGGCTTGTCTCGTCAACATGCTATCTTAATTTTCCTCGTTTTATTTATTTTATTCATTGTTGTTCGGAGGTGACAACTGTCATGTCACCTCCGAATCGGCAGTTTTTGATATAATTTATTTCCATTTTGCTGTAATAGGGTCTCTTTTGTGGTTTTTCAGTGGGTATTTATACTATGGATTAAATTTGAATGAAAAACTTTAGTAAAACTGGGTTATTACGATATATATTAAAATTATGAAAAAACTGGAAAACAAGACGTTTTGTTGACAAGGTGTTGCCATTTTTTTTTAATTATTATTATTATTATACTATTTCCGTCGCATGCAAGGTCTTTGTGCTTAAATGATTGAAAATATTTACTAGAACTCCTAATTACTCACTTTCCAGATAAAATAATAGATTATATTTTGTGTTGTTGCATCTTATAAATGATTAAATATTACTAATTCAGCAATTTTTATTAATACTTGATATTTTGACTTGGGGCTTTAAAAGTAGTCGAAAGAAAGTTATAAATAAAAAAATTTAAAAAATACATTCTTCTTTTGAAACCATTATAGGTGGTATGTCAGTAAAACATAAATAATTATTTTCAAAACCTTCTTTAAGGATATTACGGTTTAACTTATAGTTCCTAAGATAAGTGGATTTTTCACGCGAGCTTCCTACAACTTTTCGTATAAAAATTATAAAGTCATCCGCTTTATATGCTAAATTAACCTTGTGTGAACATTCAAGCATAGTAATGGTAAACAAAAGCCGTATTCAAGAAAAAAAGCGACGATTAAAATTTAAATCCCTTTGTCTATAAAAGTCGATTTTCAGCCCACCGTGCATATTGGGCAGATAATTTCATCCCATTCCATTCCATATTTAAATCATCTCGTAGTACTCACAGCTTATCAGGACTTTATGAAACAAGTCCTTGAATATTTGAGAATGATAAAACATAGTTAATAGTGTAAGAGCACACATAGCACTTGTAATAATTATTATGGTCGAAAGTGTACAAATTTTTAAGTCCCAACTACCGAAAACCCCGAAGTACCTCTTTAATGTTTTTTGTCAAAGCCCCACTATACAGAATATCGAAAAAAAAAATAATTCATGTTTGTTTTTTTTAATTTAAGATATGAAGGAATAGTCTTATTAACCATTAGATGAAAAAGTGTCATTATAAAAAATAAAAAGGAGCTACGTCTGCCAACAAACTGCTTTGCAGTTTGGCAGTGGTAATATGTCTTGTAAAAAATTATGTCTGTGAATTATGGAGGGTAGAGATAAGGAGAACTATCACTTATGGGGAGAAAGTTGAAAAATTGTCCAGCTTAAACAGTTCAAAAACCCTCCAAAATGGCGCTAGGGTAGGCAAACGGTGTGGTATGAATGTAGCAGTTATTAACCCTCACAAAGGGGTTTTTGACCGAAAAATCTGGACAAAATAAAAAAAACAAAATACAGAATTCCTAGAAAAACATGTGAATCTCGTTAGCTAAAGACCTGACGCACACTACCCAGATAGTTTTTTTTACGGTAGGCTTATCAGGTAATAACCAGTTAGTCATCATTTGTGCGCTTTGCTGAATGTATGTGCATTACGAAAGAGTGGCAGTAATGAATATAATTTTCGTGAGCGTTATTAAAACTTGAAAGCAAGTTTTATTCAGTGATGGCTGCAAAGGATGATAATCAACCAGGTATGTACAATATTTTTCTTACATTCAATTTGATTTCTAATGTCAGGTACTCTCAAACTGTTTAGTTTTGTCAACTAGCTTAAAAATGCAATTTATTTTTATTTTTTTTACAATTACTAGTAAACAAGTTATACTTCCGGACCTTCCCCGGTTGTTTTTTCTACTTTATCTGATATAACTTTTTGTAATGTTTTTCATAATAGAAAAATTGGGTGCCGAAAACCGCCGAACATATTTTTTATTGAATTTTCAATTAATTATAGGTTGTACGAAACAAACTTTGTATTGCAGCCATGGTACTAAACTTTGCATTTTGTTGCCAACAGGTACTTCTAGCGTGAAAATTTTTAGTCGCGAAGCCATATTTCTCATGACTGAGGACTTCAATGAATGTGACTTCTCAAAGAACTTGGATTCAGTTGAGCATAAGTTTATCAGTGAGGCTATGTACTCAATACAAGACATAATTCAAATTGACGGGATTCGCAGGTCGTTCGCAAAAAGAATTTGAAAATTTAAGTGATCGCAGTAAACGCCCCAAAACGGAGAATTTAAGGCAAAATCATGAAGCTGCTGAGTTCCTCTATGCCAGCCAGATGATACTTCGTGAAACCGGCAATTCGAGTGGTTCAAATGTGGTTAAGGATATACTGACATCGCCCACAAGAGGGGCGATGTCAGTATATCCTTTTTTTTTTTCAGTATGTCGCTTTACATACCGAAAAGCGTTTATAAAAGTGACACTCCTAATTACACATCACAAATAAGCTGATCAAGCCCAAAGAGTCTGATAATGGTAATCTGGAATTCGGTTTATCGATATTGCATGCTCGAATTCGGTTTTTCGAGACATTATTGCACATTTCCTACAAGTTACCGAATAAAATGGCAAAAAAGACTGACAAAAGAAGAGAAAAATATTATCAAAACTAGATTTTTTTTTTTAAGGATGGGAAGTCATCAAATAACCCCTCCCGCTCTGGGTGGAGCGGAAGGGAGTGTCAGACTCTTACTGACTAAAACCCACCCGTGTTCCGTCCTTGGCCCTTTATGTTCCGGGTCAGCGGTACCCCTTTCGGATGATCCCGCTTTCCCGGCAGGCTTGGGCCCTAGTGGGCCCCCTCTTCGATGCTGACATCTCTTTGAGGCGCGCGTGGAACACGTACGCGCCGTCCAGCATGGGCCTGATCGGCCGGTGAGCTACCCATTACTCACCGCCCGCAGGCCCGCCCTACGGTGGCCGGGAGTCGTCACGCGGCTCCCGACGCCCGGAGCGTCCACCGCGGCGGCTTGGACGGGAGACTCTCTCCCTCTCCCGTCCTGCCACCTCCTTCGCTAGCATGACTGCTTCGCAGAAGGAGGCGACTGCCTCCCACTCCCCCTCGCCCCGGACCATGGCTTGAACCAGGGCCGGGCGTGAGAGGTCGCCGCCGCTGCCGATTGCCTCTACGAGGACACGGCGGTACTCCGCCCATGCAGGGCAGGCCCCCACCGTATGCTCCACCGTGAAAACAATACATTCAGACACAGTTCAAGGAGGAGCTAGGTCTGATAGTCGACTTTCCTAAGCAGGGATTTGGTACCAGCAATGACGGGAACACAAGTAGCAGGTTCTTTGCTAATACTGAAGTATCAGCCCGGATAACGGAAATACTACCTCAGCTTAATTAAAAGGTTCGCCACAGTTTGGAAGGTCATCGGGCAAAAAAATTAATTGAAAAAGTTTAAAACTTATTGCGATGAAACTGCAAAACTGTACGTAAAAGTTTATCTCTGGTGCCCAGTGACCCCCACCGTGCACAAAATATTGTCTTAGGACTCTATTGTAAAAAAAACATGCCTTATTGCTAATAGGATGTTTGTCACATGACAGATTCTCCAGGAAATTTTCAAAGGAACAATACAATTTGGACATTTTAAATCGATTGCTCCTAATTTCTGACCCATACATCAGTAATATCAGACCAACGCAAAGTAGCCAAGAATTCCAGTCAAGAAGCTAGACAACTAATGATTCCGCCTTTCACAGTGACGACGACGACATCGACACCGAAGAAACTTCTGATACAAAATTGTGTTTAAAATACCTCAAAATAACGTATTTTGTTCAAATTGATACATCCAAACCAAAAATGATAATATTACCAAAAATAGTTTTGGCCAGCTTTTTGGGTCAAATACCCCCCCCCCCCCCCCGCAAGAGATGTCATATATGAGGTCCGCATTGTAATTTCTCGTCTAGCGCGATTCCCAGAAAAACCGTGTGATTAGTAAATTCCAGTTTTTCCCCATTCAATATGATGTCACATTCGCTACTTCTAACATTTGGTAATTTAAATTTAATGCATTTTATTTTTTTTTTTCTTTTAGTACCAAATTATTTACCGTAAACCAATCTTGGACCTGAAGAATAGAGCTATTCACGTCGTCAAGATTAAGTGACCGTCGGTCTATCTTAAAGATTAATGGTGTGTCATCAGTAGTTAGTGACAGTCCAGAATACCATACCTCAACAGTTTACGTAGTCCAACATTATTTTGTAAACTTATCCTAAAATTATTGGCTACTGTGGCGCCAACCTTATGAGGCACATTTTAACGGACACTTTTTTATATACAGAGATAGTTCTCCTTGTCTCTACCCTCCATACTGTGAATAAACACTTTTATATAAACTGATGACCGGTTGGTGCAGTTGCTAGCGACCCTGCCTTCTGAGCCGCTGGTCCCTGTTCGATCCCCGGACCAGTCAAACATTTATTTATTTATTTAAATAACATGGGAGACTTACAGCTAAAACAAACAGATTAAGGACAGTACATTAGTCTGAAAGCCAATTACAGGTCTCCACTTATAAAATACAGAGAAGAAAAAATAAATTCTAAGGACATTCACACCAAACTACTATACTCGCGTATACTACAGCATAATATTATGTTGCTCGAACTGCTTAGCAATCATCATAACAAGATAAATTCATGAAAAAGTTACGGCTACGGTTACGGTTACGGTTATTTGTGTGCATGAACATGTCTGTTTGACCTGTGTCTGGGTGTGTATATGTATATCAGTCATCAGGTTATCGTAGTACAGGCTCTACCTAGATCGGGACCTGAAGACTATGTGTGGATGTTGTCTCATATTTATTTATTATTCATTTTCACTTAATGGTTGAGGTTGCCACGTGGTTTGCGGTTAACCGCTTTTACACTGCCCGTACCTATATCTAACATGGACATAACCGCGTTCTGGGTAGGCTCGTACTATATATGTATCTACATAATTATGAAACAGTAACTATACAGAGATGGCAGGGACATCGACGAACATTGTTACCATGGATTCAGTTCACGATTCTGAGCGTTGAAATTTATCGTCGGTTATTTAACATACATTTTGACCGTGCACTTTTCTGTGAAGCAGCTGGTTTTTTTTTGGATAACCGATTAAAAGTAAAGTTATGTATATGTTTTATGTGTGTATATATATTTATTGTATATGTAATTGGTACACCACTGACTACCTGCAGTATTGTCTCTCTTTCTCCCTTTAATCCATCCAAAGGTTGTCTGTAAAATATCGCTTTTAGCGATAAGACCGCCCATTATGTCACCCTATGTAAAATTTCTACATTTATATCTGTAATTTTTTGGTGTACATATTAAAGAGTATTCTATTCTATTCAAAAATTTCTACGCTAGGGGGTCTAGAATCGTGTTCTGAATGCATGGTTATGCGCATCGATGTCCCTACCACCCTGTAGATAAATTAATCGTTGAGCAACAATAGAAACCGACGTCTAATGACGTCTCAACGAAACCCTTTGCCATCGTCAACGTTTTGCTAACGCGCGAGATTTTCCCTTCTCCTCCAAATTAGTGTAGAAGAACGTACGACTTAATGTACGTCAATTAATCTAACTCAGCGAGCGGCGCAGTAGTTAAGTAGCCTTTCTGCGCCAATGTGTGGATAAATCAAAGATATTGTAGGCTAGATGTAGGGCTCCTGTATAAATCACTCTGACATTTTCATTAAGAAAAGGAAAGTGACGACGCCATTGTTTTGCGGCGACGTTGAGAAGAACTATTATTACATATCTCGGAGTAATGAAATCATTATCTGTTTTAAATTGAAGAAAAAATACTGCCTCTTTATAAATGAAACAGAATAATCATTAATCTTTAATTATATTGTATTTACTAAAAATGAATGTTCATTCTATTTCATTCACGAATTTAAATCTAATCTACAAGCTACAATAAATAACTTTTAAAACACAACAATTGAGTTTGACCCCGCTAAATAAGCAAAATTTTCCTTTTATAAGGTTTCCCGCAACCCTTCGCTTATACAAGTACAAATCAATAGACATTCTCGTTGAACCCCAACCTTTAAATACTTAATATTATTGCAAAAAATTGTTGTTGAAGCAACCGCAAAAAATGACATGCCTTTGAATGAGAACCTAATTGGACGATATAATCGGTTTTCTAAAGATTTTTTTACACGGTACAGTGGAGTTCAAAATCTTCAAACCCCTCCGGTACTGTTCCGCTATGGGTCTCGGATATACCAGCGCAAAACCATATTGGCCCCATCTGTCTCACGTCTGCTTTATAAGTTACTTTACAAGCACAAGAAAGCGATAAAAATTTACGGTACAAGTTTATGAAAGCATAACTTTTATACACGACAATGAGAATCTAGTCTAGTATACAATCGATTTCAAAGATGCTTCAAAAATTTACGCCTTGTCTGAATCGATATTATTACAAGCTTTTATTTTTATATCAACTGTAAAACATTAAGTCCGTCTTGTGCACCATCGATTTACAAATAAATAACTAAGTAAAACACAAACCAACAAACAAAACAAAAACCCTTGCTATCCAACAAAGACGAATAGAAAGATAACATTTGAAAAGTCATCTGAAGAAAAAGGTCACTGTGTATTTGTTGGACTATCAGATCTCCCTGACAAAAAACCGGGATCAATAGAGCTAGACAAAAGAGGGCCGACAACCTCTCTACCTACTGTAGTATTATAAACCTGGATTTAAAAAAAAATCTTCCTTCGTCTAAAACATATTCAACCTGTTTTATGGTTTACTTAATCAGCAATTAATATTGTCCTTTATTTTATTTTTTTTACTTTTGTGTTTGCCATACGAGATTTTCTTCGAGGGATGTCATTGCAGATTTTTTTTAACCCAAATTATGCGATCATGATTTGATTAGAGATACATATAAACCAAAATTCCTCTAGTGAACTATATACATAATTATGTTGATTTATTATCGGTACCTAATGAGTCGGATTATCCAGTGAGTTTATTAGATATTCCGTTATAAACTGGGTACGTATTCTTTCTTATTCGTTCAAATTATCGAGCTGAGCCACTTTCCCTCGATATTATATACTTCTTCTTTGTCACAAGAACGCTCAGTGAAACGTACGCTTATCTTCGAGTGCTTTATAGCAATAGGAATCATACCTGTAACAAAACGGTATGTAAGTTTCCTCACCTTCTGCATTATTTAAATTTCTGCTTGTATACCGTTCCTTATGCCCAATTATTTATTTTAGGTATTGACCGTGTTCATCAAGTCGAATTTCAGCCTCAACCCCAGGGCTAAATGTCAAACCTGTGCGTCGTAATAAATTAACCTCTCCATCTTCAAAGAGACTACTACACCTGTAGGGCTAACATGACAAGCGCGAGAACGCTATATTTCTCCATTTTTTTTTTAACATAACCAATAAGCTCGAGTAAACTCGAAAAAGGCACTTAGACACTTGGTTATCTCGCGACGAGACACCGATGAAGCAAGTTCTTAAAACAAATAATTTTTAACATAGTAACATCAGTAGGCCAATTCTCGTACTTAAAAAACGTTCAAATTCAAGTCGCAATCTCATCTCAGCGTCAATCAATGTCAAAAATCTGTCAAAAATGTATGTAAATTGATTGTAATTTTGACAGATTGAGACTGAGATTAGAATGCGAACGGTCTTAAAAATACGGGAATTGCCCCTCAGATTTTACGCATGGAATTAATATGTACTATATTGATTCTACGTCCACCTCTTTTAATTTATGTTTAGTTTTGTATGTAACTTACTTTTTTATTTAAATTGAACGTTTTTCTTTGTCACGCCGAAATTTAAATACAAAATGACCGAAATGAAAATTTATAGCATCTAATATACTCACTAACCACCACAAATGACAAATGGATCGACGACACGGATAGAATTTTTTTTTTCTGTTCCGTGATCGACGATCACAATTTGACAAAATGAAGGTTAAGGTTGTATTTAACAATCACCATAAAACGCATGACATTGCATATTTTTTTTTATAGTTTGTCAGAACTACCAACTGTGATCTCAAGATGTTTTTTTTGGAGATTATAACGTTCCGGCGCACACGTACTCTGTCTGAACTCTGAACCAACCAACGATGAAAGTAGTGACAATATATCAGAAACTTTGAACTGTACGACTAATAGTTTGCCTGATATTTCTGCAGACGAGGATGTTCATCGAATTAAAAAAAAATGAGATTGCTAGCCTAGCGTCTCAACTAAAGAGTGCGCACGAGGAAATTGTACTGCTGTCGATAGAAAACAGTAATTTAAAAAAAGCAACGAAGATTATAAAAAACAGAATTATATTTACGAAAATTTGGTCAACAGTCCAAGGAAAATCAAAAATCAAATGAAACGCAGACTATTGACATGGCACAAAAAGACCACTGTCTTTCTTCGAATATGGATAAAACTTTATTAGACAATAACAAAGATAAATGTTTTACTAACGTAGATCGAAACACGCAAGGAAAGACAAGGCTGACAATAGGGGTGATGCCCTATCTCCCCAAGTTCCAAGTTCCCCAAAATGATTTTTCATACATTCATTCCCAACGTCCCCAAAATGTAAAATTAATTTATTTGTAAAGTTCACACTTGACCATTCCTGGTACTGACGTCTTCAAAGAAGTTAGAATAAAATAAAATTAGTACCTAGATAAAATAGCACGTTTCCTATTGACAGGGATGCGGACGAATTTTTTGATGCCCTTTCATTATGTCTCCTTCTTTTTATATATTTTTTAATATTATTATTTTAAGACTATTGGCTTTTTAAATTAGGTAAATATTATAATACCCATATCACATTCTCAGACATAAAACATTATATTAATATTACTTTTTGTTTTTAAAAAAATTACTAAAGAAGTAATTGAAATAGTATCCACAAACTGTGATGTACCTGTCGCAGATGGATTTTCATTTAATAAAACAGCTCCGTTATGTAAAAAAATCTGAATAATGTTTAGCGATTTTCCATAATCACTGAACTTTAACATGCAGAATTGCTAATAATATTTCATTATTAAGCGTACATTGCAATGAAAATACATATTAGATTTTTACCCCATTGATTCTCTAAAGTAATAACAAATAAAATTAAACAATACGTACCTACGTTAGCATTGATTCGGCGATTGTACCATTCTAGATTTCGGCCAAGACAGAGTCGTACAATTATTGTATTTAATAAAATAAGCTTTGGGGAACTTGGAACTTGGGGAGATAGGGCATCACCCGACAATAGAATATCGGCCCGTGTTAGATATGAAAATTGGTCTACCATTGTTTTATTTTTTATAAAGAATAAAAACAAGCAAAAACTAGTTCGTTATAGGACATATTTTATAGATGCGACATGACATTCAGAGTCGTAAACGAAGATACATCCGCCACCCTGTTTATAGAACAAGAATATTTTATACCTATATTAAAGGTAGTCCATTGTTATGACAAGTATATTCCTTTATAAAGGTCAAAGAACGAATTTGTTCGGATTAAAAATATTATAGTTCTCCGTGGAAAAATTTGGATTTTCTCACTACGAAGCGCGCTGGTTCGTGTGATGAATTGTTTCTTTTTCTAAATACATTCGTTCTCCTTTGTTTCACGTAAAAAGTTTATTCCTTAGAAGAAAAGACATTCGAAAAAGTGGCGTGTTGGGGGATCCGAGCAATACACTCCAGCTCTACATAATCTCACTTTAAGCGTTTGCTCCCTGCCAATGCACAGGCATTCGCTGAAGGGTACAGATGCAGATTAATACGTAGACCATTTATGTCTCGTTGGTTTTAATATTTCAGACCGGTGACAGCCAGTATGTATCTCGAAATAAGACACTGTCACTCAGCATTCAGGATTCAGATTGTATGTGCGTAATTATAATAACAACAGTACCTACGTATCTGATTGCTCGTCATTAGTTTAACAACTATTTGTATGACCTGCAAGTAGTTGTTCCGGGTCTCGCCGTTTGTGTATATGTGAGCTTATTAAATGTTTGTACACGCACCCACGATACAGGAGAAATTACTAGTGTGGGGCAACGTTTAAAAAAAAACAAAACAAACAAACTACATTCCCTCAGTAAGTTGAATCTAGTAACTTGAGAGCTCGATCGATGATAATTACGACGAATTCTATCTGTTACTAGATCTGCATGAGTACATTGTGGGCCTTTCTAGAACATATGGGGAATATCATACCTACTGTGAAAAATAACACTGGTTTAATATTTTGACATGGCTTGACAAAAAAAAATAAGTGGAACTTAGAACAGACTGGGGCGCGACCATGAAAATGTGATGTATTGGTATCCTTTTTAAACACAATTATTTTTATCTAAACCGCGAGTGTTGTAAAAATAATCCTATGACGGGCGATGCCCACAAAGCCGTGCGTGAAAAACCCAATTTCATAAATTACCTACCGCTCTGTTTTTGTCAACCAGCCTTCACTTAGTGATTGCGTGATAAGGGAAGCCAGCTAATCAGTGAAATGTCACTCAAAGCTCAGCTATACATCATGCGTACGTTTTACGATTTTATTTATATAATATTCGTAACACTGCAAACAGGACAGGTTTATAAATAAACCCATTTTTATCCTCAATCTTCACATCAAGTTTATTCCTCATTTTTATTTCGTGAAAAACGCTGAAACAACGTTAAGAAAACTTTTATCTTCTGACAATTGGACTTCTAAGTTGAAATATGTCACGCGCGGGTATTATTACGTTTTATCACTAAGTTTCGAACTAAGTTTACAGCGTGCATTCTATGTGGAAACCGGCTTTTCTCGGCATTATTCTTTTTATCTTATTTTATGCGACACCCTGGATTCCTTCCATAAAGTTGAGCAGACTTTATATCAGTCGTTTGTAACTTGTAAAGGTGACAACAATAAAGTGACGCGTGATTTTTTCGTATATTTTTTTTTGCCCATTCGTTGTTGTTCGATATGGTAAAGCATTATCATCGATGACAAACAAAAAATGTGCGTCCGTGTTATGCTAAGTAATTCTTCATGTAAATGTACATTTTATCAGAACCTCATGCATCTTTCGGCTTGTTTGTGACCCGATATCCAATGCTAATGACCGAATGTATTACGGGAATGTATGCTTTCTGCTATATATTTAAATATGACTAATATATTATTGTGCTCTATTATATTATTAAATACCTACCCACGATATATTGGTGATAATTAATTGAGTGGCAGGTTCTTGGGAATACAAAATTCGGTCGCATTTTTACAGATTAGATTACTTAGTTCCAATTCGACAGATGTTGTCATTTCCTCTAAGGTTCATATCGTAGACCTTCTCTAGCAACAGAAGTCTGCAGGATGATAGAAGTGCAGGACATGCGTTATAGCAACAGAAGTCTGCAGGATGATAGATGTGCAGGACATACGTTAGTTTAAATAACTGCAGGTTGGGCGATTATCGCATAGTTGCAGCTTTACCCGCCACTCGAGGAAGAGCCGTAGCACTCCATATATCAATGTTGCCTAGACCGCATACATTATAATAATATACTATGGCGATTAGGTTTTCACATTAATTGAAACCACGTTTTCTAAATTACGTATTTTAAACATACAAATAAAAATAATTAATAAAAAATTAACATTCAAGCCGGGGGACCTTTTTTTTCGTTTTAGTATATAACAAAATTAAACTTAATTGGTGATTATTTGGTAACAACGCCATAAAGTCTGTGTTGATTTGTTGATATCGTCGCCCCGCGCATGTCTAGTGCCTTATTCTCAAGGGTGGTTTATTTCGTGCCAATGTTTACTGTATTTATTTTGTTTGAAAAACTCAGTTTTATATTTTTAGTAAAATTGATTATTTTATTATTTTAACTGACTGATAACAACTTGTAATAACTGCTGCACTTACTATTTAATGTGATAACCTAATCGCCACTCTGTATAGATATCAATTTATGTACCTACCTATAAGAAGATCTACGTGCGAAAATTAGAAGAGGTTTTCTTCTGAAGCGTCTGTTTATTTCATGCGTAAATCTTGCGGGCATTTCTTTGTTAAAAAAGAAACTATATAAGTAATCTAATCAGGAAATGTATCTCTAAATAATTAACTTAACAGTACTCAATAATTTGAAGTTCGATGTAATAAACGTAAACGTTGACGTACCTATACGTTTTAGCACGATTCAACCGTGCTCGAAACGTACACAATACCGTTTAAAGCGCTCTTTGTCAATTGGTACATCAAGTTTCACGAAGACTTTACAAATGCAAATGACTGTATCTACTGCCACTGGTCTGTGGTACTAAAGCCAGGAAAACATTCGTACCCACTCTACATGAATCGGCTTACCCTTTACAATAGGGGTAAATTCTAGGACGTAGGAACCAATACCGATATTCGGTCACTGACCTGTATCGATCCTGAAATTCAGAAGAATAGAATAGAATACTCTTTGTTATGTACACCATAAAAATTACCGACATAAATGTAGAAATAATTATAGGGTGCAATAATGCATGAATTCTTTACAAATTCCCGGTATCTCTGTATTAACTGGAGTATAGAATACTTAACCAGATAAATATTACACATTTTTTAATAACGAGATCATTTCCCAATGCTGCTGCAGTGTGATTTATAATTCTTAAGGAAATCAGATATCCGTGAAACTCCCTGCTTGATCAGTTACAAATCGAATGGATTTTTCATGCCAATACAATAACGATGGCCTATTCTTTGCCAGGAGTCACGGTTACACTTATCTATCTATCGATGTCATTGATTTAAGTAATTTTTGTATAAAAGGGTCGTCCTAAGTACACAAACTGTTTACAACCGACGTTGATTCCGACACCCAAGAAGGCGCGATGCCACTTTGCGACGTGACTTCGTAAAATCTATTTTACCGAAATACGAAACGCGATTTTACTTTACCTAAATATACTCGGAATCGGGAATTCCCGACGCTTTTCCGCGTCATACTTGTTTGTAGGTCCTTAAAAGATTTGCTTCGGTCTGATTTCGAGTGCGATATAACATCTCAATGAATCATTCTATAGACATGCTCTTATCTCTATACTTCCGAACATATTGCTTACATTGTGCTCAGGGAGTTCTAATAAAAATTGCTGCATTCAGTCGGTTATATGATTTTTTTCAAGTAATCTCTAGCGAGGAGTATGCATCTTTTATGTATGTATGTATGTATCTTTGATATCATATTTCATGTATGTATCTTTGCGGGGATATTGTGAAATATGATGAAATTGTGCAGTCGCGTGAACGATTTATCTAAACACATGTTTCACTGCGCAAATATGCATCAAGTGTGTGTCTCACACCAAATAAAAAATCAAGACATAGCAAAGTGAAGCATGCAAAACTACACCTTGCTCTGTACACGCTCACACGCACACATTTACAACTAAACTACACCTCACTACGTGCACACATGTTGACACCCGTTCTCAGATCACGTTACTGTTGACAGAACTATGTCTAGATTTTTTATTTGGTCTGAGGTGTAGGTATGTACAATGTTTTAAAGTAAATACTTCAAATAGAATACAATGTTATTTTGTATGCCAATTTTTTGCACTAACTCGAGAACCACTTTTCGAAATTAGGTAGAATTGCGATTTTTAGGGTTCCGTACCCAAAGGGTGCCAACGGGACCCTATTACTAACTCCGCTGTTCCCTCGTCCGTCTGTCCATCCGTCCAACCGTCCGTCTGTCACAGGGCTGTCTTTTGAGCCGGAATAGGTAGACCCTTCAAATTTTCACAGAGTGGGTACTACTATGGCCGCTATAATAACAAATAGTAAAAATACGTTGTGTTCAATGCTGTACGGTGATACGGAACCCTTCCTGTGCGAGTCCGACTCGCACTTGGGCGCTCTTTTGTTGTTTCTTTTGTTTTGTTGTTAAATTGTCCTGTGCATTGACAGGCCGGGGTTTAGTATAACTACAATTTATCTGTGTAGGGAAGTTCACACGAGCAAAGTTGGGGGTACATCTAGTACACCATTTGACAATAAATAAGACATGTACAGACTGTACTAGCAAATTCTCAGAATGTCTAAGAATACGGTTGCCATGACAAGAGTGATCTTTAATGCAACATGGAGGAATCTAAACTAGTTATATTGATCGACACAAAAATATAGAAAATAGTCAGTTATAATTTTACGACAAGTAATAAAAGTCTATTTTAATTTAGTACCAATAAAATGAATAGGTACGTATTCTTTCGCCATTGAGGAAGGTTACAATCAGTTCATTGAACTTGGTGACTAATGGTTTTAAATTCAAAATCTTCTTGCTAAATTGATCAAATATCCCACGCCATTTTTGGATTTGATTTTATCCAAATAAATGATAATATGCAAAAAATGATAACATGGATGCACAATGAGATCAGCCTGGTAACTTCAGGATACTTCCAAATATAAAAGAGTACTTACTAAATCTTTTTCCATAATTTACAAAGTGTCATTATCTGTGTGCTCATGAGTTGAGTCGTTATAAAAATCGAGATGATGCCAACAACGATTAGTCCGACCAAATTTAACCAAAAGTAATAATGACACATGTAGGTAATGATGTGTTGAAATTTTATGCTATTTGATAAAAAGGTAAATAGGTACCTACCTACACGTTTGCGTTTGCCTCTAGGTTTTTCCGAAACAACGAAATAATTTAAGCAAATAGGTACATTTTTAAGATAATAATATTTTTCCAGTAGAATGCTGTATTCAAAGCTTATCTTCAGATCAGGGAGTTTAGTCTGCAGGTCACGTTTAATATGAGTTATCTGTTAGAAAATTCTCCGTAGTGGTCCTGGTTGGAACAGTTGGAACAATGCCCAATAACAGAAATAGCTCCGGTGACAGCTATGTATGTATATTGAAAGTTTGAGCTGTCATTAGGACAACAACGAGTATGACAATTTAGCTCACGTTGTTATAAGTATTGTGTAGTACTTACAGTCCTTTGACAGCTATTTTACCTCTGATTTTGCATCATTGTCAAAATCACAGTAATCTTTATTTTCGTTACTATAAGGTTACTATTTGGTTGGCGCTGTTAGAGGTAAAATAATAATTGTGAAACGACTGTAAGTCAATGCGTTCATGTCTTTTTCTCAGACGAGAGATTAGCGATTCATCAACAGTATTGCAACAATTAGTTCATAACTGGAGGATGTCCAAATTTCGGAGATCCTCCGTTTATGAACGAACTCTACTTATATTTTATAGGAAAACGCCTTTTCCAGTATAAATATTTCTGTGTTTGTATTCTTGCACACATATTTATTTATTTATTTGCTCTCATGCACATCACACACATTACAATTTATTACTGTCGGTTTTTCTACATGAACCCTGTCAGGGCATTACAAAGCACAATCTCGGTTTGCTGTTGAGTTTATAAATTAATATGTTGAGTCAAATTATCAAGTTTACACAATACAATTCATTTCGGGAACAAAAATAAAAGTAAAATACATGTCTAGAAGTTGTTACGATGTCCAATTAACAGTAATAAACAATACACAATAATAACACACATAAAGTCATTTTTAGTCAGATTGCATTAGTAGGTAGGTAGTAAATAGTAGAATAAAATAATAATAAGGAATAGGTAATAATTACAATCATCTCATGTCAAGTTATTGATTACATTGAATTATGGTATGTCATTTTATAATACAAAAATAAAAAATAAAATGGATTCGTTAATGTCACTGGAATAAACAAAATTTATGTCTTGGATCAGGCCGGATCTAACAAAGAAAAGTTATGAATTAAGTAGGTACCTACATCTATAAGGTTTTATCCGTCATGAATTCGTCTACTGTGTAATAACATTTCCCTATTAAGAGTAATCTTAGTTTGCTATACAATGAATTTGTGTTGTCGTCATCTTTTATGTAATTTGGTAATTTATTATAAATTGTTGCGATTCTATAGTTGGGGCTATTTTTCATTATTTTTAATTTTGGTGTTGGTGTAATCAACTTGTTTTTGTTTCTTCGGTTATAATTTAGATTTGCTTCTATGTTTGATCGAAAGTAATCTCTGTGTTTTTGCACGAACGTAACTATTTGTAGTATGTAACGGGAGGGTAACGTGATTATTTATATAGCAATATTTCTGTATTTATATTCTTGCACACATATAAACTTGGTATATAGCAATATTTTTGTATTTATATTCTTGCATACCTAAAAACTTGGTGTATAAAGAAAGAAAGAAAAATATTTTATTTGGGACACGCACAGGAAATACAAATAAAAAAAATAAAATAAATAAAGAACATTAAATCTAACAAAATCATGAAAACAATAAAAAAAAAGAATAAAGGGAAGACCTGTGCGGGGCCAAAAAGGCTCCTATCTCAGCATGATGCTGCGATATTTGACATATAGCAATATTTCAGTATTTATATTCTTGCACACATATAAACTTGGTATATAGCAATATTTTAACAAACTATTTAATTAGGTACTGAATGTAATATACTTCTTGAAGACAACCTTTAGGTTCCGAGGCTCGAAGAGAACTAACTCAGAAACTAGGCTACGGCAACGCTCCAAACATCGTGTTTCCATTTCGTTCCGTAAAAAAACAGTAAGTACTATTATGTTAACTGTTCAAATGAGTTACTTTTAAACTTCATAACAACACTGATACAAAAATCATTTGAGCCAAATCACATACTTTAAATTTTACACTAACTACAAATCTTAGCCGATGAGTGGCGGTATTAGGTTATTAAAAATAACGTAGGTTAGGCGAAACAAATATAAAAAAAAAACAATCAATGGTAAGCTACCCCACTATGTATTCGTTTCATTCTGATAATTTTAGAAAATTCTAATTTTCTTCCTGCGGGCGAGCACGGCCCACTGTGATAGGCTTGAGTCAAACATTTTTATCACAGCTTAGGAGCAAAACCCGTGATAAAATGCTTGACACAAGCCTATCACAAAGGCCGTGCTCGCACCCCTGTTGTTTTGTTTTTTAAATACACAAAACAGAACTTTTAGTTCATAAATAGAATTACTCTTATGAGATTAGATAGCTCCTTCAAGAAATCAAGATCGTGTTTATTTTAAGAGCACCACATTGTCTTAAAGCCCAAGGTTGTGTGGAAGACGTGACATTTTAGTCGATGGGTCCATCGCTGTGTGCGCACAATCCATGCCCTATCACGTGCTCCAGTTTGGACACCGGCCAAATTTTTAGATAGAGCCTTCTTTGACGTCATTTAGACGTATATATCGTCACGACTGTTTTGACTGCAGGGCCAGTAGAAGTACTAGTATTGAATGGGTTATCAAGAATTTGCTTGCTGTGATTGATTTCACGAAATGCTAACAAAATAGGCAGGGTGGTCATGTGAAAGTTATTGAAACTTTTTTCCATTTATCTCCCTAATTCTGTTATACTGCAAAATCTAATGAGTGTCTAATAACAAACGTAATATAATAAAGTCAAATCGTTTATTGTATACACAATTACACCCTTTATATGTAATCAAATACATCATCGAGCATTTAAGAGCGTTTATACCTTATGAGTGGCAACGTCGCAATTTAGTGTCATATTTCGTGGTTTTCAACGTGGTTTTCAATTTTTATCATTTAATCGGAGCTATATTTTAAAAATCTGTTTAATTAACTTTTTAGAATTATGTGAAAACTGTGTAAAAGGTAAGGAATCGTTGCGTTTACAGTTCTATTTATATGCAAATAATACATTGGAAACTTGCAGGGCGTTATTTTCATTGTAAAATAACTGTAAGCATTACGGTTACTTACTTTTTAAACACTTTCACGTAATTCTAAAAAGTTAATTAAACAGATTTTTTAAATATAGCTCCGATTAAATTATATAAATTGAAAACCACGAAATATGACACTAAATTGCGACGTTGCCACTCATAAGGTATAAACGCTCTTGAGAACGTTTCCCACTGCAAAGCTTGAATGTTCATTAAATAATTTAAATTTCGGGTAAACTTACATAATTTCACTAAGCACTTAACACTTCATCCACCAATAATTGGCACATTTATCTCGTATACTCAGCACCCATATGCCACTGCAGGGGTCCAGCAGAATATTAGCATCAGGTATATTTTTCTCTGCCAGGGTTGCGGGAAAGACCGAAAAGGTTACCGTGGCCCCTGGCACAGGAAACTGAAGGAACACGGGTGGGTTTTAGTAAGTAAGAGTCTGACATGCCCTCCCACTCCGCCTAGTGTGGGTGAAATTATTTGAAGATTTCCCAACACCAAAAAAAAAAGTTAACTTTTCTGACACATGTTAAGCTGGATTCCCATTTGGTGCAACCTTGAGACGCACACCGCTTTTTGGTTGTTCTTTATCTTACATTAACTTTTGTCGTTACAATAATTGTACAAACACACTCGTACTTTTTTTATACATTCGCTCGACGTAAGTTTCTACTAAGTAGATATGTCATATAGCCACGTTCTTTCTTTGCAAAGTGTTGTAATATATTATTGTTTATTGGCACCACCGCGGTAAATTGTTCATGTATTTTACTGGACATGAATAAAGTTTGAGCCAACACAGACAAAGAGTAAATTACTTATATATAAAAAAAACTAATAATATTTTTAATTTTTTCACAGCTTTCGTTACTAGGCAAACAAGACTTTGCAGGAAATATTTAATTGAAAAGAGTATTATTTTGATTCGAGTAGGTATTCGGGGAGATGTCTATGTTGCCAGTTTTGGGTAATAAGATGGTAATTAGCACAAGCTTATTGTAAGAATTAATATGATTTCACGACTATTTTCAGAATATTAAAACTGTGTTTAATGCGAATTGAATAATAACTAGACAGTCTATTTATTAATAATTGATTTAATCATTTAATGTATGATATATCAATTTCATTTTTAAGTCAATTGATTGCCAGTCTTGAAAGTACCTACGTCATGGCAGTACCTTTGGCAGCGCCTTATTTATCTTTCATAATCGTAGACAGATAATCATTATCATCAATTCATAATCATGATAATCAATGTCAGGCATTTGTCATGTGTCATTTATCCTTTGCACAGAGCGATATAATATTAACGTATGCATTAAAAGATAAACAATGCAACGCAATATTTTATTTTCTTTCTTCTATACGAAACATCCTGCGTTAGAAAAAATACGCTTTAGTACTTATACAAGGTGTTGTTTTGCATCCTCGTCAAATTCGAGGAGGTAACTATGCTAATGATTCTCGACACGAATCAATAATAAAATAAGTAGGTATATATTTTTAAATTTTGTCATTTTCGGAAATCGGCATGTGTAGGGCCCGTGTGATACCGCCCTGTAACTGCGCTGTAACTGTAACGCATGCACACAGCTACATAGTCGTACGACACTGCCTACCACATACGCAACGGGGCGATTCTGTTCTTTGAAAGTAGAGTATTCTGAAATACTGTCAAACTTAAATACCTAAAAAAAAACAAGTATGTATTAATTATTGAGCAGGATCGTAATTTTATTTGATTATTTATGTCTTTCGTAACAGCCTCCTGAAATTTGACGAGGATGCAAAACAACACGTTGTATATGCTACTTACTAGCTTCTGCCTGCGACTTCGTCCGCGTGGAATTTCTTATTCCTCCGACCCACACCGTCACTATTTCTGCGTTATCGCTGAGCGTTATATTTTTTTTTTTAACTTTGCCCCATCACTAGGAATTTCTCCTGTATTGTGGGTACGTTTACAAACATTTAAACTTACATCCACAAACAGCCAGACCCGGAACAACTACTTGTAGGTCATACAATTATTTGTTCCGTGCGGGAATCAAACCCGCGACACGCAGCGCAGTCAATCGCTTAACCACTGCGCCAACCGTGCCGTCAAACTCGCATCGCGTTGCGTCCTATTTCTGACTGTGTTTTTTTTTTGCTAGTTTCTTTAGGATCCTAGTATGATGTTAAATAGCCTACAGCCTTCCTCCAAAACGAGCAATCAAATGCAAAGAGAGTTTTTCATATCCGGCTGATAGTTCCAGAAACGAAGAGCTAAAGGGTTTATTTGTTTGAACGCACTAATCAAACAAAGAAACTGTTCAGCTGTATTATTAGTATTAACAGTATTATTAATTATATAGATTAGTTGTATTTTGACGTAGACACGTTTCCAAAAATATGACTTATGATTTGACTGTAAGTGATTGTTGCACTGTTGCATACACATACACACGTTTGCATGTTAGAACCATGTAAACAAAATGTTGGTGAACGAATAAAGATAAATAAATGACCCTAGTGACCCCGGGGTAAAGTCATATTTTCACTGACATAAGTAAATTTGCTTTTCTTCTGGTGAATTTGCGTGCCCAGTGTGGCACCGATTCGCTCATGCCAAGCACGTAGACACTACACTAACAGCCGAACTCAATAACGTATCTGTCACCAATTTTGGCGTACTGGAGATAGAAAAACCTATATATGTCTAGTTTTAAAGTAACTATAATTTATCAGAGATAAAGGAATCTTACCGGCTCACATAATCTATCGAAGGGAGGCTATATCGCTTACTACGGATAGCTATTTGCATGAAAAAGCCATAGCATGCGTCCCTATAACATGTTGACGGCTATTTGTTTGACAGGACAGTTACTAAAGATGACAAATAGGTCTATCCGCCGAATCGCAGGGATAAACTACACAATATTTACTTTAAAAAAATACACCTTGTAAATAAATTCTGGTAAAAGTACGTTAAGCGATAGCGATTTTAAATCGTAACAGAGTTTTCCGCTTGGAAAAATTATTAGGTGATGAAAAATGATCTACAAAATCTTCAAATCAAAATAAGTTTTAAATCGATTGACCATAATAATACGTAATTTTATTGACAGTTTGACATAATAAACACCAAACCTTGTTAAGGTTACTTTTAAAGGAGGTTATATTTCGGTAAGTAAATTACTCACTGCCGTTTCATTTGAACGAAATCTATAAGTAAGTTCATAACAAGAAGAACATAATTTGCTCATATTATTATGGTCAATCGATTTAAAACTTATTTTGATTTGAAGATTTTGCAGATAATTTTTCATCACCTAATCATTTTTCCAAGCGGAAAACTCTGTTACGATTTAAAATCGCTATCGCTTAACGTACTTTTACCAGAATTTATTTACAAGGTGTATTTTTACGTTTACGATTTTTTCAGCAAAATGCAGTAATATCTTGTATAATGTAAAATTGTATAATGTATCTTGTATAATGTGTCATAATACTACTTACTTACTTACAGACTTTTAATTTAATATAAATTATAACCAACTTAATCCAGTCATATAAGAATTTAAATTTATAGAAGGTTTTTTATAAAAGATTTAAAGTATAGAACCTTAACTATTGTTTTCATTAGATAGATAGCCTTTATCGATTATTGTGAGATGACATTCCAGGACAGATATAATCATACTGTCTATCATCAATAGCGATGTGTCTTTCACTGAAAATAGGTAATTGGGCTCGGCCGTAAATTAAACGTGTCGGATAATATCAGGCTGCTAAAAACCGACTCCACTTTATAAGCTCTACCCGTTAACGGGTATAGCGCCGCCTGCTGTACGAACGGATGTCGCATGCGCGCTGGAAAAACAGAATCAAGAATCCGATTCCCGACATCCCTTCTAAGACTACACGAGTAGTTCGGGTAGACTAAAAAGTCAGAAGAGCTTCTTACGCTCCACGCAGGCAATCCAAGACAGGCCACCTAAAGAACAAAGTATATTGTGGGTAAGAGGTAGCCACCACCTCTAGACTTCATAACTCCTAAGAACACTTGCTTCCCTATTTGGAAAGCACTGAATCCATTACGTACCCAATTAGGCCGCTGCAAACATAATTTGGAGAAGAGAGGCTTTATCCATTCATCTAACATACAGTGTGGGTGCGGTGCTCCTGAACAGACTATGCCCCATCTGCTAAAGTGTCCCAAATATCCGTTCATCTGCAACACAGTATAAATATATGAACAGTACGGAAACTACCTACAAACGCTCGAAACGGCACACTCACACAAACATGTGCATCGACGATACCCCGAAGCGGTTGTCGCGGTGCGGTCCGTAGTGAGTGCCGCGTCAAGACGAGTGGTCACGAAAAATTTATCTCGGCAATCTTTTTAAAAATGCCACGAGCGTATTGCGTGGTATACGGCTGTTTGAACTCGGCTTCATCAAAGCCGGAACTATCGTATTTTAAACTTCCTGCTGATTTTGGAAGGTAGGAATGATTTATTGTTATTCATATTATAATCGTTTTCGAAATACCGTGTGATCGATCATAATGAAGTCGTGACCTTATTTGTAAATACAGAATGGGCGGCGGTTTTGAGGGTATTTAAAGCCGATAGTGCTGTCAAAATTTAAATTCAAGATGGCGGCTGCAATCAACATTTTCGTCATGGGTGACTATTACTGATGGAGGCGAAATAAAATGCAGTCTTGGTTCTGGAATCAATTTGGTAGGTGCGGGTGGTTGCAGTTGCAGGGTTTCGAAAACTAATAAAAAAAGCTTCACAGTGATTTTTAACAATATTAGTCGGTTAGCGACGTGGTGCTTGCTGCTTGCTTACAGAGAGAGAGAAAAAAACCAAAGTTGCCAGCAAACAAAAATATGTAAGACCGTGACCACTCGCACCTTGCAACATTGTAATTTATTTTTAAGGTAAAGTTTCTTACATTGCCGACAGATGGCACTAAGCGTACTTAACCTACACAATTTACCTATATTATATATACCGAATTACCGTTATTGAGGCGTGCGTCGTCCACAATCCGCCCCATAGTGCTGAGCTAAGTTGACTTAAACAAAATTAACAAATTATTTAGCAGCTAAATACAGATCTACAAATGAAAATAAACAAAACAACAAGCTCAGTTCAGCACTAACATTCCGCTGGAAAGAGTAGGGCGACGCGCGTCACCGGACGCCGAACCACACCAGTGCGTGTGCGTACATCGACCACTCTGATGCGACCATCATCGCCGCCATAAGTCGCACTCACCACCCCGTGGCGCCAAGAACCTCGCTCTAAATTTTGTTCAATTAAAAGAACATAGTCTCCATTTCGCAACGCTCTCTGCTCTTTATTCCACTTATATCTAGGTAGCAAAGTAGGCAAATATTCCTTTATCCACCGCCCCCAGAAAGCATCAGTTAAACGTTGCGCTATGCGCCATTGCTTACGTAAACATAGGTCGTCATTATTATAGATACCGAAAGCGGGACCGTTAGACGATGTACCTATCAAAAAATGACTGGGTGTTAGGGCTTCAGGAAAGTTAGGGTCACAAGACACATAAGTTATAGGACGACTATTAACCAATGCTTCTACTTCCGCAAACAATGTAGCTAACGTCTCCGCGCGTGGAGCGCGTTCCTTAAGTACAACCTTCAATGCTGTCTTCACCGTCCGTATCATTCGTTCCCAGGCGCCTCCCATCTCAGGCGCACCAGGAGGAATAAATCTCCACTCTATACCTCTTACAGTGCCGTCTTCCTGAAGTATACTCCGATTGAGTTCTAATAAACTACGTTTTAGTTCATTATCGGCACCTTTTAGGTTTGTCCCATTATCAGAGTAAATTACTCTGGGCGTACCGCGACGAGATATCATTCGCCTAAGCGCCATAATGGCCGAGTCAGCAGTTAAATTGTCGGTTAGCTCTAAATGAATTGCGCGTATCGTCAGACAAGTAAAAATTACACCGTATCTCTTTTCTCTCCTTCGGCCTATTGTAACCTCCATGGGGCCGAAGAAGTCTACTCCCGTAAATGTAAAAGGTCTGCGGTGGTGCTGCAAGCGCGCGGCGGGCAGGTCAGCCATGCGCTGCGGCCGCGGCGCTGCGCGACGGTACCGGCAGAATAAACAACGCGAAGCTACGGCGCGTACGGTCGGCCGTATTTTTATGATCCAGTATCGTTGCCGTAATTCATTTACGACCAGTTCGTGCGCTCCATGAAGCGCTTTCCTGTGATAGTATTCTACCAACAGTCGTGTCAACCTGTGCTGACCATCAAGTATGGCGGGTCTCATTGTTGACTGTTCAACACCTTGAACTTTATCAATTCGACCTTGAACTCGCAAAATACCTTCAGGGTCGATATATGGCGTCAGACATAACAGGCGACTAGAAGACATTAAAGGCTTATTTTGTATAAGTAGTCCAATGTCCTGTGAAAACGAGTCTTGTTGACACTTTTTAATTAAAAGCTTTTCCGCTTCGTACAATAGTTCAACATTATGTTGAGTGTCAATACGTCGACAGCGTTTTATGAATAATAATACTCGAGAGGTAACTCGAACGAGTCGCGTCCAAGACGAGAAATCATCTTCATTAGGTAATGAATGTTGAATAACCTGTGACGTCATCACGTTAATGCTCCTTATCTCACACACCGCGTCATCTGATGACTTGGTTGACCCAAGATCCTTAGGCCATGTATTCTCTGGCTGCCGTAAGAACCCAGGTCCCTGAAACCAAACATTGTCGTACGTAAGTGGTGGCGCTTCCTCTTTGGTAGCTATATCAGCTACATTTAGTTTCGTTGGTACGTGCCGCCATTCCGTTATGTTAGTAAGTTCGTCAATTTCACCCAGACGATGAGCAACGAAGGGTTTATAGTTTCGAGGGTCGCTACGAATCCATTGGAGGACCGTGTATGAGTCAGTCCAAAAGAAGCGCTTAACGGTCTTTAAGCCTGAATGTTCTCGCTGAACAGTATCAGCAAGACGTGAAGCTATCAGTGCCCCTTGTAGTTCCAATCTAGGTATTGAAATAGGGCGGAGTGGAGTCACTCTGCTCTTCGCGGCTGCAAAACATACGAGTACGTTCCCGTCTACCCTTGTCAAACGCCAATAAATAACCGCGGCATAAGCTTTAATGGAAGCGTCACAAAATATATGCATCTGTGTATCTACACTCGTGTTGACGTCTTGTGTACCTACAGTAGTTGAGCAGCCGCTCCGAGTCCACGTACCTGCATTAAAATACCAACGCGGTATTCGTAACAATTCTAATTGTTTTAATTCACCGAGCCATTTTACCCACTTGATCTGCTCGGCAGGTTGAATCTGGCACCTCCAGTCGACACTAGATCTATGTACGTCTTGTAAAATGATTTTACTTTTTATCAGAAACGGTGATAAAAATCCGTGAATATCGTAAACTGACATAATAATGCTAAGCATTTTTGCTTTCGTAGGTGGTACGGTTCCTTCTAAAATATCTTTAGGTATACGGGTCAAATTAATCCTAAAACCGAACGAATCATCCGCGTGATGCCAAGTTAATCCTAAAGTGCGCTCAGTTGTGTTGTTTACTCCATCTTTGAACTGTATAGCGCTGTGGGCTAACGCATCCGTAGGTATAGAATCTAAAACTCGTTTGCTATTACTCGACCAACCTCTTATCTCGAATCCACCTTTCCTATGAATGGAGGTTATATCTTCCACCAATTTAATCGCGTTACTCTCGTCGCTAGTTGAATGTAAACAGTCATCCATGTAATGATCTTTCATTATTACGTCAGCGGCCTCCGAATTGATATTTTTGTATTTTAGCGCGTTCTTATTCCTTATATGCTGCGCAATAAACGGTGACATCGTTCCGCCAAAGATAAGGCTTTGCATGACACAATGCTTAATCGTACTACCTGTAGACTCTTGCCATAAGAATCTAAATACATGTTGGTCTTCCGGCCGTATCTTGATTCGTAAAAACATATCGCGTATATCGCCTACGATTACGAACTGATTTTCGCGAAATCTAAGCATAATTCCGAACAAAGAATTGTACAAATCAGGTCCAGTCAATAAATAATCATTTAAAAAAACATTATTAACCTTCGCGGCAGCATCCCATACTAGCCTCAGTTTTCCTGGTTTGTTTATGTTTTGCACACCGAAGTGCGGTAGATACCAAACGTGATTAACGGATAGTAATTCATCCTTCCGTAGTTCTCGTGCATACCCACTTTCAAATAACTTAGAAATTTCCAGTTTATACCTACTCGCGTAGTCACTGTCTTTATTAAACTTGCGTAACAACATTTGTTGACGTGCTAAGGCATTATTGTACGAGTCGGGCATATCGAAATTGTCTTTTTTATAAGGTAGACCTACTTCCCACTGAGTACCCACTTGACGTGCAGTTTTATCAACAATATCAATAGCTCTGACATGATCTTTATTCTCACGAGATAAGGACGATATTCCAACGGCTTCGAGATTAAATGAATTTTTGATAAGATCATTAAGTTCACTAATTACATGCATGTTATCACTATCAGAAGAGCGAGCGAGATGGAAGACATTAAGTTTACTTACCGAAGAGTGAGTACGACCTTTGTGATAGCCATGGATGGTCCATCCCAGCCTGCAGCGTGATCCATACAGCGAGTTTCTTCCGCCGTCAATTATCTCGAGCGGAGCTATTATAAAATAATTATCCTGACCTAACAATATACGCGGCACTACACTTTGTGCGTCAATTATTGGTTTTATATGAGCTAACTAAGTGGGCACATTCAACTTTGTTTACAAGTGACATATTTTGAGCACTTAATTTTAGTTTATCACATTTTCTTAAATTAATGTCATATATAGCATTATCCTGTCCAGAAATTAGTAGTTTCACTTTTGGCACTTCCGATTGATACATTTCTAAGCCGAACGCGTCAGTAAACTTTATAGGGCAAGAATTTTCACTTTTTAATCCTAAATTGTCCGATAGTTCCGAGTCGATTATTGACACTGCAGCTCCCTCGTCTAATAAAGCGTAGGTACTTACTACACCTTTAGGTCCGCGCACATTTACGGGAATTACTTTTAGCAGCGCGAAGTCGTCCGTCGTCGAGCTCGTAGATGCTTGACTGACGTCATCGTCGCGTGCGACGTGTGTTATCGAAGCGTCGGAAGTAGTAGCTAAATCTTGTTCCGAGCCATCTTTGGTTATCTGGAGCGCATCAACTGATTGTGGCGTCGTTGTAGGTTTCGTCCAGTGCAGAAGTCGGTGATGAGCCATACCACAGCTATTGACGTCACATACAGGCGCAGGGCACACTTTACTACTGTGTTGTTTAGTTGATAAACAACAATAGCATAGTCTGTGCTTTTTGACGAATCTCCATCTGTCTCTTCTCATCGCACGTTTGAATATACGACATTCTGGTAGAGTGTGAATCCCTTTCTCACAAAACAAACATTTCGTGTCTTCAACCGCGACGGAAGTAAACACAGAGCGGTGTCGAATCTTGTCATCAGCTGTTCGAGTGATGCCTGTGTCAATCGTTTTCTTTATTTCTCTCGGCGGCAGAGTGCATCCGATGACGGATAACATCTCCGCCTCAGTTTTCAAAAATGTAGCTAGCAACTCCAGCTTCGATGTACCTTCTCCTTGATGATTAAAAGCGAAATCTGTCCATTTACCTATCAGCGTGCTCGGCAATTTTGATACAACAGCTGCAGCGAGCTCAGGGCTTCTTAGGTAGTCATGCTGGTTTAGGGCGCGTATTGTTGCCACACAATTGTTGACCTTCACAGCGAAGTTGCTTATTTCGTGCTGATAATAATTATGTAAAGATGGTAACTTTTTCAGCTGGGTCGTTATATTGTAAACAATGGTGTCAGATCGACCAAATCTCAGTTCCAGTGCATTTAGTACTGCAAACGGCGGAGTGTTGCCGATCAGCAGGTCAGTTACAGCTTCTTTGGCCTCACCTCGTAGTGCCCGACGGAGTCTGCACAAGTTTTCAGAGTCACTGAACCGACACACACGGGTTGAGTCTTCGTAGGCATTTTTAAAATGTAGCCACTCTATGCAGTCACCACTAAAAATAGGTAGTTCGCGCGGTGTAGCGAGCCGGCTGAGCAGACGATCCTCTTGCTGCGTGACTGTCTGTTTCATCATACTTTTTAAAGTATGTGCCAGCTGTTGAATGCTGTCCTGAGGAGGCTGAGCAGGAGGACAATCATGATCCAGCCACTTCTTCACTTCATCATGTTTCTGTTGATCCGGCAGGGATACAGAACAGTTCGTGCCTTGGTCTTCATCATGAATTCCCTCGATGTCAGCGTGGTTATCATCATCGGCGTCGACAAGGGCAAGGTCGGCTTCTAATTTCTTATCAATTAATTCCAATTGAATCTTCGCTTTTGCTTTAGCGGCCTGTAGTTCAAGCTGTTTACGCCGTGCTATAGAAGAAGCTGTTGATTTCTTAGAACACACTGTAGTTTTCGAAGCACACGTAGATTGTGTCACGGTAGCACGCGGTGACTGTTTTAACGTCGCCGGCGTCATCGAATAATTAAGTTCCTGTGGCGTTATGGGACAATCGCTGCCACGGGGAAGAGTCCGTTCGTTAATCTTCATAGGTGCACTATCCAATTTAAGACATTCCATTTGTTCTTTTCGCATACGACGCGTCTGCACTGTCGGCGTTTGTGACCGGTCCGCCATTTTTTAAATTCACGGGTCGAAGACATCACAATCACATCCGTGCTCGAAGACCATTTATTACTGATGGAGGCGAAATAAAATGCAGTCTTGGTTCTGGAATCAATTTGGTAGGTGCGGGTGGTTGCAGTTGCAGGGTTTCGAAAACTAATAAAAAAAGCTTCACAGTGATTTTTAACAATATTAGTCGGTTAGCGACGTGGTGCTTGCTGCTTGCTTACAGAGAGAGAGAAAAAAACCAAAGTTGCCAGCAAACAAAAATATGTAAGACCGTGACCACTCGCACCTTGCAACATTGTAATTTATTTTTAAGGTAAAGTTTCTTACATTGCCGACAGATGGCACTAAGCGTACTTAACCTACACAATTTACCTATATTATATATACCGAATTACCGTTATTGAGGCGTGCGTCGTCCACAGGTGACATTTTCATGGTTTTCGATTTTGAGGGTATTTAAAGCCGATAGTGCTGTCAAAATTTAAATTCAAGATGGCGGCTGCAATCAACATTTTCGTCATGGGTGACATTTTCATGGTTTTCGAGGGTGTTGAAGCCGATAGTGCTGTCAAAATGTAAATCCAAGATGGCGGCTGCAATAGCTATGAATTTCATAGTACCCTATCCTTGTTTCCCAACAGTTTATTTAAATAAACTGTTTATTAGAATGCGAATTTTTACACACTAAAATTCAATAATAAAGAATAATTCCGATCGTGTCGTAGCAGACGAAAGTATTTTTCTGTAAATAACTTATAAATAAGAAGAATTAAGATATTTTTTTTGATGTAATGGTTTTTTATTTACCACACGCATTTTCTAATTGAAACGCGTTACGGTTCGCAGCCGCTCATGAGCCCTGCGGGCGCGCCACCTGCGCTGCGGCATATACCGCGCGCTCGATCCGACGAGCGCACGAAATGTTTTCGTCCAACCGCGTCTCACGTACCTACGCTCCCGCCAAAACTTGTAAAAGGTTACGCCGTAATGACAAAGTTAAAGTTCTATAGTTCTATAATTTATGTTGTTGTGTGTTAGCATTGAACTGGTGTTCCGTGTTTTAAATTATCTTCTTTTGCAGAGATTAACCGACGCCATGACATTAGGAAATATCATGGCGTCAGATAAATTGAAATATCTAGCTTACAAATACAATTTGAATACCTATTTAAATTGTATTTGTAAGCTAGTTATTTCAATACGATTGATTGATCATTACATAACAAAATTGTTGTAATAAAAAAAAAACTAAATCAAAAACATTAAAGTTACAACCCTATTGCTTCAATGGAGCGTAGGTAATTATTTCATCAAATGTGCTTAGTTTCCGTACTGTTCCATATGTATACTGTGCCTGCACCCTTGACAATCTGAACGACGCCTCTGATGCCGCACAATAAATGAATCCATCTACTTGGTCCAAACAGTATAAGAAACAGAGTTATAATATACCATCTAAAAGAAAAGAAGAAAAGTCAGATTTTTGGAATCGTCTCCTCGAGTTCTTTTATTTTGACGGACTGTAAACTTTTTTTCACGACTACTTATTGGGTTATAAAGTCTTTTTTTTAAACGTCACCTTTTACTTATTGGATTAGAAATTTCCTTCAAATTCCTTCGAATTGCTTCGGAGTGAAGAACGTTACGCTGGGCTGTCACTACAATCCTAACGACTAGAGAATAAAGAACCCTACGTACCTACATATTATGGCATAACTATATACCATACTAATACATGCGCCAAAAACATAACCCGTCTTGTCAGTCGGTTAATAACATTTGATCATTTATAATTTATTGAAGTAAAACTTCTTTAGGCACGCTTGGCTTGGGGAGTAAGCTGGCGAATGCATGACGAGAGCGTTACGAAAAGTGTGATCGGGCGAGGCGAACGCATAAGGATGGAGCTAAAGAAGTTTTACTTCAGTTGTGTGGTCTAAAGCACACTAGTTTTTTTTTAACACTGTGATGCTGTCAAACGCGCGGTGCTGCGTTTGATAGCATCACGAATCTTTTGTTGTGATTTTTTCAGATTTGTTCAAAAACTATAGTAGCCTGGGTTTCTGGTTATCTCTTTGGTATTTCTGAGTGACTTCGCCTTTCTTGGACTATAAATCTTCGCGTTGCAGTTTACCTCGGCTACAATAACAATACCTATAACTCGCATCTCGGACCACTCTGATTTTGCCTGGTGTCCAACGGAGACCCAACGTTCTATAAATCCCCTATAAACATAGCAAATCATTTGGGATACGGTAAATAGATTTGAGTGAAATTTAAACTGCTGGAAGACAGTGGATTACGCCGCGATCGACAAGTTTGAATTTATTTGATATTTGGTTTGATTTGGGAAGGGTCTTCACCAAGTTTTACGACGAACAAAAATATACAGGGCTATGAAATACTATAATAGCTTCATAATACATTTTGTTTTAATTGTGTTCATTTCTGGGCCAAGCCTGTATGGGAACATTACCCATCTCCTTTATATATATTTAGTTCATTACAGTTTTTCTATATCACGAATGTAGGTGAGTAATACTTGTAGTTGTGATGTGTATAGACACGCTCTTGTGTGCGTAACTGCAGGTAGCGTTAGCAAGTTCATTGTTATATAACTCAATAATATTGTGTTCCATTAAGTGATGAAATAAAAATATTTTTCGTGTTCAATATTTATTTACATAGGTATTTACATCAGTATTTACAAATTAACTAAAGATAAATTCAAATCGGGTATCAAAGTATTTCATAAATTCAGCTTCATTCTTAATCAAACTAGTGCATGTATTACGACAGGCATCGCTAGTTATTTTTTTTTAAATTCTGTGAACAAGCTTTTCTGTATTTCTCATATTTTGTTCAACGTTTCTTAGTGCAACATAGTTATATAGGACCCCCATAATAATAGGTCGAGGAAAGAGTTTTTTTTCATATTTTTTATAGGTATAAATTTGTGGTAAAATCTCTTTGGCTGTAGTACTGTTTGTATATGGCTGTTTTGATGCCATTAAATAGACGACAATAAAAAAAAATTAATGGAAACGATATCCCAAGATTTTTCAATTTGTTTTTCTGTCTGCCGTAATGAGTCAATCTAACGAAGAAATTCGATACATTTTCAAGTTTTATTACAAAAAAAGAGACATGTACCATAAGCCGCGAAAAAACATGTGACGTTTATGGACATACCGCAGTGTCATTAAGAGTAGCAAAAAGTTGGTTCAAGCATTTTCAGTCCGGGAATTTTGATGTCGAAGATGCAGCTCGGTTTGGTCGCCCTGTTACGGATAAAGTCGATGCCATTTTAAATAAATGACGATACGAATGATTTACTATATATCTAGTTAATAGTTACTAGTTACGATATAGCTGAAAAGTTAGGGGTTGACCAAAAAACAGTTTTGAATCGTTTGAAAAAGTCTGTGTATACAAAAAAGCTCGATATTTGGGTGCCACACGAGCTCTTAGTCTTGAATTTGAAAATACAAAAAAAAAATATCCCCGACCTAATAATTACCTATGTTCTCTGTTGCATTTGACGACCCTAAAACAAACAATTCATAATTGGAATCACGTATTACATGTTACAATTAAACTCATAATTAAATATTTAAACATTATTTACCTACTACTGTGAACAACTTTATTCCGTTTACTTACTTTCCATGTTTACGCTACGCGATGCAAAATTTTGGCGTGAAACAGTTAGTACTAGTAGCCCGACCTACGACAGCTCGGGCGATAATGAGTACTCCCGAGCAATGAAAAATACAATGTGCACGTGCATCTACACACACAACTAAGACCAACCCGCCTTCGTGAGATAGAACAACAGACTGTACTAGTGTGTATAATTTAATTTTGCTTTTGAGTGTTCTGCTTCGTCTTCTGTGTTGCAATTTTTCAATACAAAATCGTTTTAGTTATGTTTTAGTTATTCTATCTATTTAGAGTGCCTTTTGGCGTTTGAATGACATTGACACGGGCTTTGTTGGCAAACTGTACATACTAATTCCATGGTTGACAAATGTCTGTGACATTTTCACAAAAGCTGGGGCCGTATTATGACCTGTTAACGCCATCATGATTCCGTTGAGAAAAAGAGATAGTGCTATCGGTCATGTATAGCTCCGTCTCTCTTCCACGCTGGAACAATGATGGAATTAACACGTCATAGTACGGCCCCTGTATTTACAAAACAAGATGACGGCGTTAGTTCCTATTATGGCCACGCGCCAAAAGAACCTCGTGTCGTTGGAGTCAAAGCACTAGCCTTTAAATATAGCAATTAAGTACCAATAATTTAAGTAGCGGGCTTCTAACGGGAGAACTCTGATTACAGATCTGATCTGATTCTGTGGATTGACTTACAAAGTATTAAACTTAAGTTACCCTTGAAACTATTGAAAGAAAATTTAAAACCCATATAAAAAGTTCACTGTGTATACAAGCATATTACAAATTAAAGGATTATATCCAAGATAAGAATGCTTGGAAATATGCTGGTCCAGCTCCATAGGACAATCTAGGGTCTAGACAAAATTAAACTTGTTGCTACTTTAATTGTATAGTTTATTATTTTCATGACATTGATTTACATTCTGTGATTACTTTAACTCACACACTGACATATTATTACTTGTTTACATAATTTGGGAAATCGTATACTTTTACAATGTTTGTAAATATGTGAACACCATGTATCTATCACTTAATTAACTTATTTATCATTCTTCTCCATACGAAACTACCTTTTGGAAGGGGCGACTAGAATCGATTCTATTTAAATGTAAATTTTGACGTTCAAAAGTGCCTTTTATGTGCCTATTTGAAATAAATGCTTTTACTTTGACTTTATCTTATTAAGTAGTAGATGTTCACTGCTGAGCTTAGACCAAGACCAGTCAAAGGATTGCCATAATTATGATGTATGGTGGCAGCCTAAGTGGGCTGTATATCGTTTTTAGCAGACAGGAAGACGATGCTAGTCATGATTTACACTTAATTCTATATTCTATAGTTGTTACACTGAGTTTAATATAAAAGGGGAAATATTTAACTAATCCTCTAAAAACTTATTCATTTTCTAATGAAGTACGTTTTTAAAAATTAATGAAGATCTAAAAACTTTTTGGGCTTCTAATGATGAAAACTTATTTTAATAAATAAGCCTCTTTTTAACTTCCTTGCCTTTTCTTACAGTTGGTTTTAGTAACTAAGCGAATACCCGGACCAAACGTGTAAGGTTAGGTTAGGTTGTGGACGACCACGCGAGCGAAACAAGCGGCATCGGCCGGCGAGCGCTACATCAAAGTTGGCTGTTTAGTATTTTTAGGACCCCAAAATAGGAAATATTTCAGTTTCACAAAAAGAAGCGCATTTACCATACAAGGTGTTGTTTTGCATCCTCGTCAAATCCCAGGAGGTAACTATGCTAATGATTCTCGACACGAATCAATAATAAAATAAGTAGGTATTTATTTTTATTTTTTGTATTTTTCGGAAATCGGAGTGTGTAGGGCCCGTGTAATACCGCCCTGTAACTGCGCTGTAACTGTAACGCACGCACACAGCGACATAGTCGTACAACACTGCCTACCGCATACGCAACGGGGCGATTTTGTTCTTTGAAAGTGGAGTATTCTGAAATACTGTCAAACTTAAATACCTAAAAAAACAAGTATGTATTAATTATTGAGCAGGATCGTAATTTTATTTGATTATTTATGTCTTTCATAACAGCCTCCTGAAATTTGACGAGGATGCAAAACAACACGTTGTATTAGTGTGTTCAATAATATTTATAGAAAAGCAAAATGGGAATTGTTCGAGGTTCGATTAAACTACATGCCTTATAAAAGATATAGTTAGAGGAAAACCACACCCAACAACAGAATCCGATATCCTGTGCAGAAATAAAGGAGTCTCACATATACGAATGCCGTTCAAAGTGGCAAACAATTACTACTTGATGCATAGATGCTACGCGGGCTTTCTTTTCTCTAAGATGGATAGCTTTGACTTGACTGTTTCATTTTTCTAGGATACTTAAATGGATTGAAAACATATTACCTATCAATCTAATACTCTCAAAAAAACAATCTGCCTTTTCCCAACAATGTTATGATCTGCTTCCAGTCTAGCCGGACACAGCTGAATACCAGTATTTTACATGGAGCGACTGTCTATCAATCTGCCTATCAATAACTTTATGCTAAAGCTAATACCAGATTTTTCGTTACTTTATTTATTTATATTTATATAGATATTGGTGCCGATTCCCTTGTTTACAAACTAAACCAAATTTAAGTTCAGTACATCTTTTTCTTTCTATTTCATTAAGAAAAGGACAGAAGATAAATTTTAGTTTAGTCCTGTAAATTAATCAGCGCCTGACACTACTCCATACAAGTTTAGACGTGATTAAAAACTTGACTACTAAAATTACATCAAATTACGTCAGGTGCTGACTAATTTGACAGGACTAAACTAATATTTTATCTTCTGTCCTTTTCATAATGAAATAGAAAGAAAAAGATGCATTCAACTAAAATTTACTTTAGTTTGTGAACAAGGGAATCGGCACCATTCTCTATTATACCTACACCACAAAAAACATAACAAAAAAAATAATTGAACACTACGTAATATACAATAGGCGGCCTTATCTCTTCCAGGCAACCTTGGCCTTACCTTCTTGTCTTTTCGACTTCTATCGGTTTTTGTAAATGTTTTTTATGTCTTTGCTTACCGAAACATTTTCTCATTTTCCTAAACCTTGTTATACAACGCATGTATAGGTACGCGGTGGGTACCTATAGACCTACTAAAGAAAATTTCGATAAGTATCTTAGGTACTCGAATAATTTTCTACGAACCCCAAATCTAATGATAGGTGTAAACATTCTTGACAAAAATTATATAGATAAGATGATTGCCTACATCATTATATAATTACTAGCTGACCCGGCAAACGTTGTTTTGCCAATAATTTCCAACCCTTATCACTTAGGGGTATGAAAAATAGATAGTAGCCGATTCTCAGACCTACTGAATATGCATATGTCGTAGGATAATTTGATACTTCGAATCTTCGCGGAAATCCTAGGGGTTTTGCGAAAACGCGGATAATTAGAATTTAGGTTAGGTTATGTTAGAACAGTGACCATTAGCGCGCGAAGGCGAGCGAGCGAAGCGAGCGTGCCGCGGCAGCGGCCGCCAAGCGCCAGATACCCTTCTATTGTTGTTGTATCATTTAGGTTAGGTTATGTTAGATCCTGACTTTGTCCAGAAGATTTGATAATTTTTCGCCTATGTCTAATTATCCGCGTTTTCGCAAAACCCCTAGGATTTTCGCGAAGATTCGAAGTATCAAATTATCCTACGACACATATAAAATTTGATAAAAATCGGTCAAGTCGTTTTGGAGGAGTATGGTAACTAACATTGTGACACGAGAATTGTGTATATAAGATAATTTAGTATATTAATCCGTTGTTGCTAAACGCCTCTTTTTTTATTTTGTAAACTGGAGTCAAGGGTTTAAGCTGAAACCATCGCTCAGCAACCCGCTAGGGGACCTAAGCGTAATGCGGACGCTTAAACCTTTTACTTCTGGTATTATAGTTTTGTGTATAAACTTATTACTACTAGCTGTATACTATATGTAATACTGGAGACAATAAACGTTATTCTATTCTATTGTACACTCCTCAAGACAGTACACGGACTAATCAAGATTATGGCAAAACAAACAAATGGCCTTTCAAGACCACGTGGAAGGGCCACCTATGATGGACCAGCGAAAGCCACTTTATTTTCCACCGTCAATGGGGTTCTGTCTATGTATAAACATGATTATCTCAATGGAACTCGATAGCATGTTAGCTTTTGATGTTCCGCAATTCTGAGATATGTTTCCTTTTGATTGTATTAGTGTTTTAAAATAAAAATAGTTTTTTACATTTCCATTTTGATATAACCAGCATGTCGATTCTGTAAAGGCGTGAAGTGAACACTTAGGTGAAGTGAGCGTGGAGTGAGCTGTCAGTGTCATCTCACTGATGCTAGGGATTGACCAAGCATTACATTCATTAAGTCGAGATTTTTTTTTAAAAATACGCTAATTCTGTTGTTCATTTTATATTATTTCAAGGCTAGTATTTAAGTGGCAAAAAATTACTACTAACGGGTTTTTTTTTTATAAAACAGAAATTCTGTCAGAAACTTAAATAAGTATTTTTTTTCCTAAACTAGTTTCTGACTGAATTTCTGTTTTGCTGTTTTATAAAAAAAAAACCCGTTAATAGTAATTTTTGCCACTTAAATACTAGCCTTGAAATAATATAAAATGAACAACAGAATTAGCGTATTTTTTTAAATAAAATCTCGACTTAATGAATGTAATGCTTGGTCAATCCCTAGCATCAGTGGGGACTACACTGACAGCTCACTCCACGCTCACTTCACCTAAGTTTTCACGGTGAGATGGTTACAGAATCGCAATGCTGCTGCCTTCTAACTTAAAAAGAATAGTGAATTGCGTCATAAACTTTTCATTTTCACCTTTACTGTATTGAACCCTAAAACCCTTAAGATATTCTTTTTTTATGGACTCTACGGGAGTGTATCTTTTTTATTACCTACTATCGGGGCTTGGGTTTATTTTAAAGAGTTTTAACGAAATGAATTTTATTGATATGCACTTAAATCTATTAATACGAAAATGAAATAGAATCTATCTAAAACACGTTTTATCGAGTCCGTGTCATTGTCCGTTATTGAAGACTGCATCGAAAAACAAAAAGATCAAAAAAAATAAACTTAGTAAATCAAGTTCATATAAAGGACAGCAAAATGGGTAAATTCACGTGCGTGCCAATCTATATAATTATAAAAAATAGCAAATGCCTATAAAAACTAGAAGAACATATTAAATGAATGCAACCTTGTCCGATAACTTACAAATGCCGGTTTTATCAAAGGTCAACTGGACGAGTGACCTTTAAATTTTATGTAAATCATATCTTCTTTCGTAAGTGTAGCAATTTTGTTTTTGTGAAATGGTCTCGAATATGAATGACGCAATTTTGACGCCTTCAACCATCACTTGAGGATGTTACGAGCATGTTTGTAGATAAAAACGATCGCCGAATCGTAGGAATGGTAGACACACTTACGTTTCTTTAAGTCATAATATCATATCCGTATGTCTCAAACGGGTAGAGGCTTAGCAGGATCGCGCGGATAAACGTAACGTAAAATCGAACGTTCTTAAAATTAACAATACTCGTTCCGCACACAATATTGGCTTAGTTTTAAGACTTTATTATTATCTATGGGTGATACCAGTTGCCTGTGGTTTAAACCAAAATGCTATAGAATAATTTTATTGTATTCCCGATTCAAAACTCGTTTGAATTTACGTTATGATTACGTCGCGCGTTCGTGCTAGGGACTAGGGAATGGTTTACTGATGTAGCACTACAGTATTTGTAATGTATTATTATCATTTCTGTTTATTTTACAGATTGTGGAAAGGGATTGGGCTTGAGCGAACTCGTTTGATAAAGTCTAGGCTCCGTCCAAATATACTCCAAACGATACTAGGATCTGAAGCGTTCCAGTCAGACCCGGAGAACCGATTTGCTGCCGTGGAAACCACAAATGACGTCGACCAGGTGGTCGACCAAATGGTGGAAATGCTCAGGGATGAAGGTACGCGATTTGTCAAAATGTGGTGTACTGACTTTCACGGTGAAAGTTTTCAAGATATCTGAAATTAAATAGCTGAGTTAAAACTTAATAGTTAAAGTAATTTCCATCATGAAATATCTCCGCAAGATCTAATAAAGGACCCCTAAGCGGACCAAATTAAATTTAAGCCCATAAAATATATCATATCGTGATGCCAAAAAAGACGTGCCGTGTTTTGTAAATAAATCCACGCTCTGCCTAAACTTTTTAAATATGTTAAGCGAAATAATTTGCCAAAATTGTAAAGACGGTGTACTGTATATTATTTACATACTGGACAAAATTGTACCTTACTTACACAAGAAAAGTGTTCAGTTTTCTCTGTGTTTATGTTGTGCGTACGTATGGGGCTCATGCCGACAGCCCAATCCACTGAGACGATATTCAACCCACGCTCCCGGGATTCGTTAAGAGAACCCACGCTGAGTGCTTAAACAAACTTAAGTTATTACGATTTCGTAGAATATACGGGGCAAATGCTTGGTAAAATCAAGTGCATTTCATTGAATGCATCACTTTACGGGTTTTTTAATGCAAATATATTGAAGAACTAATGAGATGGAATATTATCATTCACTGGTTCATGTTGAGGGTAAAATTATCAAAATTGAATGCAGTTTTATCCCTTACTTTGTATGAGGCTTTCGATGTACTATATTTTAGTGTCCGCATGTCACAGCTGTTTCTCAGTGTCCACTACTTTGCTGTCTATCAAGTTGATGCCGTTGTTAGTGCTTATTCGAGTTGAAAGACTGTTAGTAATATTTTCTACAGTTTTAACTATATTATTGATTAACCTATCGATCTACATTCGTCCATTTAAATTCGCAGAAGTCTGTCGTTGCATTCAAGAACGGTTTGAATTTGTCCTCGAACTCTTGCCACGAACATACTCCGTTCTTACACAGATCTAATAAAGGCTTTTCATTCCAATAAAATGCAACTTCATAGTCAAATTCGTCTTCTCCGTTTCTACTGCATCTGAAAGTAGAAATACATTGAGTATGTATGTAAAGCTCGTAAGTAGTGTCGTGATGGCCCAGTTGTTAAGACCTCGCCACTCATGCGTGAGGTTGTGGGTTCGAATCCAGGCAAGTACCCATTTGACTTTTTCAATGTATATGTACTTTTTGAGTTTATCTCGGACATTACATCTGTGAAGTAAAAAAATCGTGAGGAAATCTGGACTTATGTTAATATAGCTTTTTTTTTTAAGGTGGTAAATCATCAAATAACTTCTCCCGCTCTGGGCAGAGCAGGAGGGCGTGTCAGACTCTTACTGACTAAAAACCCACCCGTGTTCCTTCAGTTGCCTGTGCCAGGGGCCACGGTATCCCTTTCAGACTTTCCCGCAACCCTGGCAGGCATCGGCCCTAGCGGACCCCGTCATTGATGCTGAAATCTCTTTGAGGCGCGCGTGGAACACAACGCGCCGTCGACCCGGGCCTGGTTCTTATCAAACGGTGAGCTGCCCATTGTTCGCCGTTTGCAAGCCCGCGCCTACGGTGGCCGGGAATCGGCGTGCGATTCCCGACGCCCAGGGCGTCTCCTGCGGCGGCTAGGGGCGTGAGGGTGCGAATTTTTCCTCTCCCTCACGCGTTCCGCCTCCTTCTTCGCGAACACTACTGCTTCGCAGAAAGAGGTGACGGCTTCCCAAGCCCTCTCGCTCCGTACCATGGCCTGGACCAGGGCCGGACGCGAGAGATCGCCGCCGCAAATCGCCTCCACGAGGACACGGCGGCAGTGCTCCGCTCAAGCCGGACAGATCTCCACCGTATGCTCCACCGTGTCCTCCGGGCGATCCACACAATGGTGACACCCGGGCGTTTCCTCCCGCCTTATCCGGAACAGGAAGCTCCCGAAACAACTGTGTACGGTGAGGACCTTTTTTTTTTTTTTTTTCTTTCCGGGTTGGAAAATCCTCATGGATGTCCGCCGCCCTGGGGTGGGCGGCGGGGTCTGTCAGACGCTTACTGGCTAAAAACCACTCCGGTGTTCCATCTCACACCTACGCCGGGGGTCGCGGGAACGTACGATCCTTCCGCAACCCCCGACTGGTGCCGGCCCGCCACTGCGGGCCTCTTCGGGTCTGGGGGGGGGGGAGTGAGGTGTTTGACTCCCCCTGTGACATCTAACAGAGGCGCGCGTAGAACACTACGCGCCGCCACCTCGGGTCCTGATGTGTGGGGGGTGACGGACTTCCCCGAGTCCGTCGCCCCTGGACCCATTTAGGGGGGCTGGAAGAGGGCGTTATCCGCCCTCCGCCGACGCCCAGTGCGCCTTCTGCGGGCCGGATGAGTAGATGAGATCTCCCTCTCCCTTTCCGCAGCCTCCTTCTGCAAGACGATTGTTTCGCAGAAGGAGACCACCGTGTCCCAGGACTCGGCGCTGCCGACCATCGACTCGACTACGGCCGGCAGCGACAAGTCACTGCCTACTTCTGAGATGAGGGCACGGCGCGGCTCCTCCCAAGGGACACACTCTGCCAACGTATGCCACGCCGCGTCCTCCCGGCAGTCGACGCAGTGGTGACACCGGGCGTCCGGCTCCCTGTTTATGCGACACAGGTACTTCCCGAAGCAATCATGCCCCGAGAGCACCTGCGTCGCCCGAAACGACAGGGAGCCGTGCCTCCTCCCGAGCCAGCGCGCGAGCACCAGCCGGACCGCCTCGATGGTGAGTAGGGCATGAAAGCCTGTCCCGCCATTCCGCCACCAGGACCTCGCGAAGCTGAGACCGACGCAGCTCCATGTGTCGCTGCATCGGTCCCTCGCCCCGCGCCGTCGCTTCTTCGCGCCACCGATACAATGACGCGAGTACTTTCGCCTCGAGGTCCCAGGGCGGGGATCCGGCCAGTGTACGGTGAGGACCTGCGTCAGGCGGAAGGTGAATGTTAATATACCTAAGTCTGAAATCGCCAACTCGTATTGAGTAAGCGTGGTGATCATTGCCTTTGTCGTTATACGTAAAGATGGTAACTACAGGTTCACAGTTTTTGTTCAACCCTGATTGAGGAAAAATGTCTAATTCTGCTGCTGCTGTCAGTCTAGTCATTGAATAACCTTGTAAAATAATTTCGTTGCACCAACGAAACAAGCGGAAAATTACTCAATAAGTACCTACATTGTACAACAGCGTTTAAAACACGATACATAAGAACCTAACAGGATAACGTGAAGGTCAGGTTAGAAGACCTGTCAGTTCACCAATTATCCGGCGATTATAATAATTAGCTTAGGTTTCACTTAATTTCCTTACAACATACCTGTTTAAAACAGCAATCATGTTACTAGCGAACGTCGATAAAAATGTAGACCTCATTTTTCTATCTACATCTCTATATGCTCCCATAAGTGGGTTCTCGTCCTTATAAAGATTAAGCGCGACTAATATCATATCCATCATTGTGGCATGAGTAAAGTATGACACGATTTTCTTGCGGTTTTCCTTCTTAGCTTGTTCGAAGTTTCTCAGCAAATCAGCTAGAGGAATCTGGCCAAACAACTTGCTATACTGTGATACTCCATAACTGTTTCTATAGTAATGTCTCAGGTCGCCAATGTATTCAAGAACTTGCAGGTCTTCAATTGAGAATACAGCACACCACGGACTAGGTGTGTTGGTGATCCCGTCCCACGAATAGCGACATAAGTCGTACATAGCTGTAATGTGTTCGTTTGAGAAAGTAAAGTTGAGGCCTAATTTTCTTTCGACCCGTTCTTTCATCTGAAAATTAAAGCAATATGATGTTTTAATTGGTTGATGGTGAAGGAAACCGGTGAAGACTTAGGTGAAATGAGCTTGAAGTGAACAGTCATTCCACCCGATGCTTAGGGATTAGAAGAAAAAGAACGAAATACTAATGACACTATTGACACACACTGTATTGACACTTTGACAGCTATGGATTTTTACAGAATAGATCGGTTGGACTAACAAATTAGAAATCTAGAATGCGTACACGCCAATTAAGCATGCATGGTCACTCCTCTGTATTAGAAGATGCCGTTACACTGCAGTGGGACAATAATAATTATTATAACAAGATGATTTTTGGGGTGGTAAGATAAACCAGTAAAGTTGTTTGGGTTTTCTGAATTATTTTGAGGCCTATAAATGTAAACTTAAAAAAAACAAACAAAAGTAGAACTCACATTTAAATAGTCTGGAGTTTTCTTATATTCAAATTCTTGGTGATAAATATCAGGATTGCGTCTCACTTCTACTTGATATTTTCCGCATGTTGAATAGGGCTGAAAATATAAAAATGTAAATGAAAAAAAAATCGAATTATTAATTGTGCAAATTAATCTTATAACACTAACTTTAACTTACTGCTACAATCTGGTAAATATTTGTATAATTTTCTATAGCCAAATTATTGTAATTAAGGCCTTCAACGAACGCTCTTGCGCTCTCTTCCAAATGATGGCCAAACCCTGGAAGAAATAAGTAATCTTTCTCTTGAAGATCCTCTAGTACCCCTGGAAATGTTTCCTTTATCCTGCTGCCAATACGCAATGACTCTTGATACCCTTCATTTGAGATTTCATATGGATTATCCAGGATGACCGTATCAACTTTCCAATTTTTGATATTCTCAATGTCTTGCGCACACAATGAACCGTTACTAACTTCATAACTTGATACAATAAAATCTTTATATTTCAAAATATCTTTCATGTCTTGTGCATACTTCTGACTAGGAGTTCTCTTTCCATGCCTCATAATGGCCCAGACACTGACTGCTTCGCATCCTATACAAGAATTAATATGCAGTTTAAAAATCATACACGCATCAAAATATTTAGATAAGATTTATCAGAGAAATCAAAGAGGGTATGATGCTAAATTCTGTCAGTGGAATTTCAAAATAACACCAACCTTTTCTTAAAATCAACTCTCAAATAAAGCATAAGATCGCTCCACTTTCAGAAATATTCGGAATAAATAAAGGTGGCAAAATAATTATGTCAGAACAATCTACGAATATAACCCAACTTACCTTCCGGTTTTACGATAGAATCCCTTATATCGCCTCTAACAATTTCATATGGAGTTTTACTTCCAAAATATTTGTATTTGCACTCAGTATTCCAATAGCATTCTAAGGTCAACACATATTTTACGAAAACGAAATACCAAACCAACACTGTCGTTAGTAAAAACTTCATATTGATAATCACAAGAAGAAAAATAAGGTTTTAAAAATAGTACACTACGTAGACACTACACTCGACATTGACTCTCGTACGATAAATAAAGATGATGTTGAATTTAGCAAGTTATCTGCTTACTTAAACCTATTATGAATAATATTATAATTAAGTTGTTAACACATTAAAGATAATTCAGATATTTATAGATAGCTACTAGTAGTCAACATAAAGGGCCTAATAGTGAGTAAGATTTTAGCTTTATTAAAATAATATAGTTTAATCATGAGGAAGGACAGTATATGTTAATTGTCATACGCCGCTTCCATGTTACCAGAAACGCAATTAACGTTGACAATCATGATAAATCCCTACATAATCGATTCAAAATAACATTAAATTTAGCCACTACAACCAGTAGAACGCGAAAACACATAATTATTATCCAATGTTATAAAATTAACAATGTACAGATGAACATGTTTATTTAAGTACGAGTTACCATAACAATTAAGAATCATTAGTTACATTTAGGGAAGAGTTTTAAAAAGTTGTAAAGTACAATCGTTTTTTTTTTTTTTAAATCTTAGTGATCAACTTCACAGATATCTGTAGTTGCATTCAAGAATGGTTTCAATATGTCCTCGAACTCCTGCCACGAACAGACCCCTCCGTTGCATAGTTCTATTAGCGGTCTCTCATTCCGATAGAACGAGATGTGGTGGTTGTATACATTTTCATCAGATATTCTGCATCTGAAATGGACAGAAAAAGATCAAAGATGCAATATAAGCTTTGCTTTAGGTATATCCTGGAACAGGCAACTGAAGGAACACGGGTGGGTTTTAGTCAGTAAGAGTCTGACACCGCTCCGCCCAGAGCTGGAGAAGTCATTTGATGATTTTCCACCCAAAACTATGTGTTGAATAAATTCATGGTTTCAGTTTGTGCGACGATGTCCCTACCAGCCTGTATATGATAGCTTATTATTTAAATGTAACGAACCTGTTGAGAACTGCAATCAAATTCATGCCAAAAGTAGATATAAATGTAGATCTCCATTTTCTATTCAAGTCTCGAGCCACCATAAGTGGGCTCGCGTCCTTGTTAAGATTGAGACCAACCGTGATCATGTCCATCATCGAAGAATGGGTAAAGTATAGGGTAGTTTTCTTGCCGACCATATTCTTGGCTTGTTCTAATTTTATGAATAAATCTGCCAACGTTATCTGGCCGAATATGCTGCTATACTTTGATGCTCCATACCCGCTTCTATAGTAATGTTCTAAATCCCCAACGTATTCGATTATCTTCAGGTCATCTTTAGAAAACACGGCGCACCAAGGACTGAACTTATTAGTGATCCCATCTGACGTGTATCGACACAAATCGTAGATTGCTATTATATTTTTGTTTGTCAAAGAAAAATTGAGGCCCAACTTCTTTTCAATCCTCTCTTTCATCTAAATAAAAAGTAGGTATAAAGCAGTCTTAAGTAGGTAATACAAACAAAAATAATAATGTAAGGAAATAAAAATAATTCTTACATTTAGGTATTCTGTAGTTTCCATATATCGAAGTGACATTTTGTAAGTATCTGGATTGCTATAAACTTCTTTTAGATATGTTCGGCATGCTCCGTAGGGCTGCAAAAAGTTTTAAATTCGTTTGCTTAAAGCTATGGGTACGTAAATACCTACTTCAGTAATTATATATTTTCTTGTACAATATACCTACATCATTTTACACATTTGAGATATTGCAAACATAAATATATAATTGAAGTGTTATCGTGCACCATAATCATCGACTACATGATTCAAAGAAGACATTAGAAAATTAAATATTTATTAACGAGCGAACATCGGTGACTGAGCTCGCCGTTCTTAAAACAACAAAGTGGTAGAGGAGTAGGTATGTTTGACTTCATACAGGTTATTCCTAAAAGTGTGTTTTTAATAATAGTAAATTCTTTGTTTGTGTTATGATTTTGTAAGGTATTATTTTTGCTCCACTAAATTATACGAATGTTTTTTTCTTATTTAACTATATTCACTTAAATCAGTTTCTCTTTTTTTGTTTAGGTACGCATGAGTTGGAATGTCTTAGTGTTTTGTGTGTGTGTGTGTGTCTTTGTGTTGTCTTAGTGTTTGTTAGTGTTGATGTCTCTAATCGTTTACTCAATTCGTATCCACGGAAGTAAATAACTGGAATATCAATTATTTAAGCCGATAACAGACAGTGGGCAAGATAATTATGAAGTTAGACGTCAGAGTGTATGATATGTTTTATATTTGTTTACATAGCAACTTTGGTTTTATTAACTTTATTATTCATAACACTAACCAGTGCCTCGCTGGTGAACTATTAGTGCAATGATATTGTATGTCAATGAGGTAGACGAGCTACGGACTTGGGTCCGTTGGTGCCGTTTTTGAAGATCGAATGTTGGCATTCGATCTTCAAAAACGGCACAATCACATACTATTACGTGTCACTTGGAAGTATAACGGCATGCCCTAATTATCGGGAGCGCAAAAGAGGTAAGACAATACGTAACTAACTACCTAATTAGCCAAGTTTTGACGTTTGCGAAGCGTGCATAACCATCTACCTCTTATTACTTATAATATCACTGTAGGTATTATAGCATCTATTGTACAGTAGGCCAGACGTCAATGATAACAAACCCTCTTATTCCAAAGCCTCTTATCTATTGAGACTCCGTACTACGCTAGGCCAGCTCAAGGTCAAAATGCAACCACTAACTTGCGGACGACTGTACCTGCGATTTATTGTGACAAACCATATGCATGGCCACACGTCTATGGTAACAGAAACTAGTATAAGCTGGCCTCTTTTTCTATTGAAACTCCGTACTACGCTAGGCCACTTCAAGGTCAAACTGTACCTACACCTACCCTGCACCTACTGTAGTAGATACATAACAATGAAACTTGAAATAAAACTGGTACTTACATTCGCGATGCTGACGTTTGTTTCAGCTTTCTCTATAAATAAGTCTTTATAGTCTAGTCCTTCAATGAAAGCTTCTGACGAGACTTCACCACGAGGGCCAAACGTTGGGCGAAAAGAGTACTCTTCATCATGAAGGTCATTAAATATCTCAGGTAGAGCCTCTTTCAACCTCCTACCAATACTAACCATTTCCTGATAGCCTTCATTCATAATTTTGTTCGGCTCATCAATAAAACTGGTATCAATTTTCCATTCTCTAAAGTTATCTACATCTTGAGCGCATAGTGAGCTGTTCCCGTTGTCGTAACTCGATATGATATGGTCTTTAAAATTAAGAACCTCCTTTATTTCTTTTAAGAATTTTGTTCCCGGGTTCTTTTTTCCATGCCTCATTATGGTCCAAACACTGATTGGCTCGCATCCTAAAAAAATAATCATAATGGTAATTTTGAATCCTGAATATGTGTTAGTAAGGCACGTGATAAGCCAAAAGAAGCCTCTTACAAACATCCCACTCGTTGCAAAGAGTTAATAACATAACATCACGCCTATGTTCTCCGAGAGTTAGGCAGAGGTGCACACTCACATTCCGTTAATTATGTCTAAATCCCATGTAATAGGGGACGAGCCTATTGCCATCAACCGGGCACAAATCTGAACTCCAACCCTTTTCTGAGAAATTCTTTATTGAAAAACCTAATAACATTTTGACTGACATGGGAATCAAGTTCCTGCCTCAGCCTCATGCTCAGCAATAACACAAGAGATAGGTCACACAATATTCTACTTTACTATGGAAACATTTTTGAAATCAAAGTGTCATTAGCTAAATTAAATTGTAGGCACGGAACTGAAAAAAGTAGGAGTATTCTTGGGACTTACCCAACTTACCTTCTGATTTTACGATCGAGTCCCTTATGTCACCTCTAACATTTTCATAAGAAGTTTTACTTGAAAAGTATTTGTACTTGCATTCAGTATTCCAAAAGCAGTCTATGGGCGTAACATTTTTAATGACAAAGCTAACGAGCACCGGTATAAAAATTAAAACCTTCATTCCTATTTATTTACGGATGTTCAAGATTAACGATTTATTACACAAGGTAGGCCCATAAATAACACTATAGAACACACACTACACTCGTCTATGACACTTATCGTCGTAATAAGCTAGAATGTAATATAATTCAATAGTACTAAATCACATCTGACGGAACTAAAAACAAGGCCAGGTTTTTTTAAAATGTTTATTTGAATAGAAAACACGAATAATCTCAAATCGTCCTCGTCTGAAGGATCTAATACATAAAATATAACATTTCTGGCTGTAATCGATACCAATAAAAGTTAAAGAATAAATTCTTTATTTAATAAGTTTAAATAAAAATAAGGTAGGTATTGAGGTACTACAACACGCCGGCCGTTAACGGGAAGTTATGCCAAAATTAAGTGGGTAATTTTGACAAGGAAAATACAGGTCTGGCACGTACTACTGGCACTACCTAGTACGTTTTCTCTTAATTTATAACAAAACCATTGATTTCCAGGAAATTATTAATTTAATGCAAAGTTATTGCAATACCTAATACGGTTATCTTTTAGTGCAGGCAATGAAAAATGGTTTTGAAATCAACAGTGTTTCGAATGTTTTGATTTTAGCTTTGTAGAGCGTTGTTTCTGTGATACCTGTGTTAAACGATGTCTACAGAAGGAAATCGATTTTCATAGGTTTTATCTTTTTCTGCTATTAGAAAGAAAGAAAGAAAATGCGTTTATTTGCGGTAAACGTGACGCAAAAAATAACACAAACACAAAAAAATAAGAAAAGGTTGGGGGAAACATGCGTCACATCCACGCAAAACGGCTATCGCTCAGCATTATGCTGCGACCCTATGCAAGACAGAGCCCCAGCGCTGGTTTTCAGCGACAGCCGGCGCTGACGTAGTGACGTCGTCTGGTGAGGCAAACAATAGTTAGGACGCTGTACCAGTACAGCGTACTTACGAACGTTAAATAAAAATACGAGTAATTTTAAATTTAAATGGTATAGAATATACTAAATATTACAAATATATATATTAATATTACACTATCTTACTTATAACACGACTAAACGACCGACGCCGACGATTCAAAACCTTATTGACGATTAAAATACTAACAAAAACTTTTAAATTGGCGATACTTGTTTCCTAAAAACAAACTATTTACGGCGCAATGTCACGACCATGACAACTAGGCGGATTATCCCTAAGGCAAACTAGGCACGTGCCTATGGGTGCGAGGTTTCAAGGGGGCGCGCACACGTCAGTTTTTAGATCTAGAAAATAATTGGCGGCACGGTTGGCGCAGTGGTTAAGCGATTGACTGCTGCGTTACGTGTCGCGGGTTCGATCCCCGCACGGAACAAATATTTGTATGACCTGCAAGTAGTTGTTCCGGGTCTGGCTGTTTGTGTATGTGAATTTAAATGTTTGTAAACGCACCCACGATACAGGAGAAACTCCTAGCGTGGGGCAAGGTTAAAAAAAAAAAAAAAAAAAAAAAATAACATATAAAATATTAGTTAATTCTATACAAGTGTACTTACTCTCTTAAAATGAATCAGTGGAATTTCACTCATTTTCTAGTGGATCTCACTGGAAAAGTCCAAAAAAAGCAAGTATTTTAGTAACGATGCATGCTGGTGATCTATAAAAATGCTTTGTTGATGAATGTATCCATCTACGTTCTTATCTTATCTTAACAACGATAGCTCGAGATGGAGAACTGCCCCGAACAACCAACGCGATTTTACAGGTTCTAAGAAATAAAGGATTGAATTATTATATAGATTAAATAAAGGACCAATTTACCCAAACATTGACATAGCCTTAAGAATGTGCGTATCGACGGCAATCAGCAATTGCAGTGGTGAGCGGAGATCGTCCTGTCTAAAAAGAGTGAAAAATTATCTTTGCTCAACCATGACAGATATAAGAGATTAAATTCGTAAGCAATACTTAACATTGTTTTTTTTTAAACATTGCCCCGCACTAGTAGTTTCTCCTTTATCGTGGGTGCGTTTACAAACATTTAAACTCACATACACAAACAACCAGGCTCGGAACAACTACTTGCAGGTCATATAAATATTTATTCCGCGCGGGAATCAAACCCGCGACACTCAGCGCAGCAGTCAATCGCTTAAACACTGCGCCAACCGTGCCATCGTGTCGTCATTGAATCAAACTTATTGATATCTTTAAACTATGACGATGTCATTGACAATTTCGCAAGACAAAAATGTAGACGCATTAGTTTTTTTTTTTTTTAACAATTGCCATTTAGTAAACAGTTCGGTTTTACAAGGGGTCGTTCCACTATTGATTCCGGTGTTGAACTTTTAGGACATATCTATAATGCATGAGAAGATAAATGCGATGCCTTGGGCATCTTTTGTGATTTGTCCAAGGCGTTCGATTGCGTTCTTCGTGAAACGCTAATCAGGAAACTCCGCCACTACGGGATCCGGAACACTGCTTTGGATCTTCTTACTTCATACTTAAGTAATAGGATTCAGAGCGTTGAGGTTAATGGTAAAAGATCTCCCGGATCTACACTAACAGTGGGAGTCCCACAGGGCTCAATTATTGGTCCGTTTTTGTTTCTTATTTATATTAACGACTTGCCTTACCTCATAAAGGATAATCATGATATAGTGTTGTTTGCGGACGAAACTTCACTTCTTTTTAAACTAAAACGTCAGCAGCTGGTTACTGACGATGTAAATAGCGCGATCTCAAAATAAGTTCACTGGTTCAATGTTAATAATTTACTACTTAATGAAAAAAAAAACAAAAGTATTAAGTTCAACCTCACGTTAGGCAGGTGTTAAATAATGAATTGATAAGGACAGAGAATTGAATCCTGAAGATAGCCCACAGATAAATGATCAAAAAAGCTTAGCTCCGCAGCATACGCTGTTAGAAAAAAAAGTTTTTTTACTGACATAGAGACTGCCCGTTTAGTGTACTTTAGCTGTTTTCATAGTATAATGTTGTACGGTATTCTGTTGTGGGGAAATTCCGCCGGCATTCAGACTATCTTTGTTTTGCAGAAAAGAGCTGTTCGATCAATTTATAAATTAAGTCCGAGACACACTCTCAGAGAGAAATTTGAGGAGATTAATGTAATGACTGTGCCTTCTGAGTATATTTTTGAAAATCTTTTTTAATTATGCTCATAAAAATATAAAATTGTTCAAAAATTACTAATTTAAAAATATATCCATAATATAAATATTAGGAACAAACACAACTTTATTGTACCTACAATAAGGCTCAAGAAAATATGTGGCTCGTTCAGATGACAATGTATACGCTTTTATAACAAACCTCCAAGCCACGTTCAAGATCTAAGCCTTTATAAATTCAAAACATTCAACGTAATCCCGTATTTCACAAACCTTAGACAACGTGGTGCTGCGCTGTGTGTAGGTAGTATAGAAATGATGACTTTTTTGTTGATGCAAAATCAGAGGTATAATAACTGTGACATTTCTCCTCACCGTCAGATAGCTATTTATCCTCCAAACTATCCTTCGCAAACACAGCCAGCTTGCCTTTGATCCTAAATCCTGCTCTACACGCCGCTTGAATAGGGTTTGTAACACTTTTTCTCGTAGAACCGTAGCTGCAAGTCGTCATTACAAACACATAAGTTCAAAAATCTATAACAGATTAAACAAAAGCTTACACATCTACCCATTAACCAAGAGCAAATGCAAAATAAAACCTGACTCCTGGTTAAATATAATAAATGAATAAATATACCTGCATATAAAATATTAATAGTATAAATGAATGAATGGAAATATAAAAACACAGGTAAAATAATTCTAACTTAAGAACAAAGAAAATTAATAAAGCGCTCTTCCTCTCTCTACTTATTTAAAAATTTGCTGTGCCCGACAGGGTCCATAATTGTTTCTATTGTTTTTCTTTTATCTACCACCTGTAATTGTACAATAGGGATTGCAATAAACGATTTGAGATTTAAAATCACAAGATTATGTTGAAACAGAGAAACTCGTGGAAGTGCAAAATGCTCATCACTCCTTCACACATCCCAACAACCACACACAACACACATGCCACAAACACCACACACCCCATTAATTCAACGTCAATAATACTTCCCAAATCATTCTCCTGTACTGTTTATTTTTTATTTATTTTTTCTAATTAATTTTTTGTTTTTATTTCAATTAGCTAAACCAAAATTTAACTAAATGTTATTACGCACTATAAGCACTTTTAGCATGGAACATCATTCCATTTTGTATCGGGAGAAGAGCGTTGTCAGCTGCGCTGCAGTTTATAATTTTGCAGCTACGAGTATCATCGTTTTACTTGTTGTAGGTACTTAGTTTAGTCTTGTGTTATTGTTCCGAAATAAACTTTTTATTATTATTATTAATTATTTCGTGAATCAATGTATGGAACCGACTTGGAAACATATTGGATGATTTTAGCGTCTCTAAATAATGTAAATTTTCTTCAATATTATGATACAACCAAGAATTTGCTCAAGAATGTGTAAATCTCTTTACCAGTATCCCAATAAAACTACTTAAATTCCTCGCCCTCGCGTTCTATTAATTTATTAGAGCAAACGTTTCATCCAGCCCGAATAATTTAAATTCAAGAGAGAGACACCAATAGAATTATATACCAGTATCCGTGTTGCCGGTTTTCAGCAAATTGTTTGAAAAGGTAATGCTTAATCAAATGCTCAATCATTTTAACACCAATAAATCTCACGATCAACAGCATGGTTTCCCCAAGGCACGTTGTACGAATGACGCCGGTGTCACTTTATTAAAACAAATATTTACGGCGTGGGGAGAGGCCAAACACTCCATAGTTATCTTGTGTGACCTTTTCAAGGCATTTGATTCTGTCGATCACGCAACCTAGCTCTTGAAACTTGAGCATTACGGACTTTCTCTGATTTTAATAAAATATTATTTGAATGATTATCATTCAAATAATATTTTTTATCATAGACAGCAGCAAGTTCAAATAAAGGGTGCCAATTTACTCGGGCTAAAAGTAAAAATGGGTACTCCACAAGGCTCGATATTGGCTCCTTTCCTCATTTTTGTGTATATTAATGATCTGCCTTCATAAAGTACTGTTTAAAATGTTACAATAAAATACCTCCCCAAATCCTTTAACTGAATGAAACAAAATTTAAATCTTTTATAAAACGCACACTATGCAGTCAAGCATATTATAAGTTGGGGATTTACATCGCTGACAAAAATGTCTTGTTCAACTCTGGTCTACAAGAGCGGACAAACTAATTTATTAGCATTTGAAAATACGAAGATATGAAGATTTTAAAAACTATGCTTGCATTGTATAAATTTAATCTATTAGTATTGTACAATTGCATAGGTGTGAGTACTGTGTACCTACTACAAAGATAGCATTTACTGGGTATGTCTTTCAATATTTTTAATATCTGAGAATATGTTATGCTCATTCTAATGTCTCGCTGATGGTGGCGCGTGTGTTGGGTCATTTAGCTACCTTCAAAATGGTTGAGGTTAATGGTGCTAATCCATGCGTCATGTTCGTGAACGGGCGCCTTCAGTAGGGACTGGTCATCTCTTAGCTACCATTGCTTATTTTAATTTAATTGTTGAATTGTATTTTTTTTTTATTACGGACGCTTTTAGCGTTCAGCACCATTCTCACAGTCATTCATAATTTCAACGTGAATGATGTAACCAATATTTTGTGAGCATATTTTAATTTAAAAGAGTGTCCGCGGAATTTCTAGCCCGTTCTTCTACATACTACGCTTTGGAATAGGCAACCAGCTTCTTCTTGTTGACTGATTTTTCTTGAAGCATGTGTTGATGATGGTTAAATTATGTTCAAGTGTGTAGTCTACAAGTCTCTGCCCTCTGTCGTTTATTTTGCCATATCCATGTTGTTGCACTGTTAAATACTCACCTTCTTTGGGAGCACCAACCTTCGCCCATTAATATAATGTTTTATATGTTGTTTCCATCGCTTTGTCTATGGTCTTATCATTTTATTTAATCATTTCCAGTATTAACACCAGTCTTAATACAGATAACTATAGCGGTCGACTAGCACATACACTTACTGACTTCATAGCTGTAAATGGATTGCAACAAATTAACTCTGTTGTCAATCATGAAAGTAAGATATTAGACCTAATACTAACTAATGTGAACTGCAGTGTATCTTCAACAACTTGCGTTAGTAAAATCGACCCGTATCATCCCCCACTTGAAATTGTACTAGACTTAACGTTGACCTCAACACTAACTTATGTACCTCGTTCAGGCTTTAATTTTTTTAAGGCTGATTATAATACATTAATGCGTGATTGACTGGTCGAGATGTTTCGATGGTTGTGTAAGCGTTAATGACATGGTCTCAAACTTTAACGAATTCCACCACTTTTTATTAAAAGATGTGCCTCGCTTCTATCCTGTCCGTTATTACTGATATTTAATAAATCTCTTGAGAACGGTGTTTTTCCACAAGAATGACAAAAAGACAACAGTAACGTAAAAAATTATCGACCAATATCTATTTTATCGTCCCTTTCCAAAATGTTTGAAAGTCTCGTTTGTCCGATATTAACAAAACACACCAAGTTCCAAATACGATCGGAACAGCATGGTTTTCAAGAGAAAAAGTCAGTCATAACTAATTTATTGTCATACATAACTCCTGTAATGGAAAGAGTAGACAAAAACCACCAGACAGATTCGATACATACCGATTTTGCTAGTGCTTTCGGTCTCGTTGACCACAAAATACTCATTGATAAGCTCCAGCCAGAACCAGTACGGTATCAGAAATGTAATCTTGGGCTGATTTAGATCATATCTGGAAAATCATGAGCAGGTTGTGGTCTTTGCCGGCTATGAATCTAAGAAATACATTGCTTCTTCTGGCGTTCCACAGGGATCCCATCCCTGTTTCTATTATTCATCAATGACATTGAGGACTGTGTTCGTCACTGTCACTGTCTCCTGTTAGTGGATGATATGAAAATCTCGCGGCATGATGACTCTTTGACGGATGTGGAATTGATTCAGGCTGATCTGACCCGTATTATGAATGGTGCTGTGCTAACCGGGCTAGGCTTAACGCTTCGAAATGCCAGCATATTCGGTTCACAAGGAAGAGAAAGGTGCTTGAATCAAGTTACCACATCAATACCGTAGGGATTGCTGTAGTAGAACAACTTCGTGATCTGGGTGTGATTCTTGATTCAAGGTTAAGTTTTGTTCTGCATTGTGATGACATTGTCCAAAGAGCTGCTAAAATGTTGGGTTTCACCAGACGTAACACTAAGGACTTTAAACATACAGCCTCCAAGATTGTGCTTTATAACGCTCTGGTACGTAGCGTACTCGAGTTCGGGACTGTCATATGGAATCCGAATTATATAGTTCATTCTAATCGTATCGAGTCAATTCAACGATCCCTTACGCGGCAACTTGCTTTCCTTGCTACTGGCTTCAGTGCGAGATGCTCGTATGACGATCGATTGCGTTTCTTCCATATGTCAAGCTTACAGCTACGCCGACGCATGTTAGACTTACTATGCTTGCGGAATATTGTTGACGGTTCTTTTAAATCTGACGGACTTCTCGAGCGCATTAAAATAAACGTGCCTAAACTTAATGCTCGAAGAAAATGCACGTCCTTTTTCAATATCCCTCGTTATAAAACCAAGCATGAACGCTCCGATGGCTAGGCTAACGTCCACGTACAACAATCTTTGCAACCTTTATGATTTGGATATCTTCCACGACCATCCCTAGCGTTTTAGATCTAATATTATAAACGAGGGGAAGTCTGAAGGAAAAACAAACAAAAAAAATATAATTAGTCAATGTTTATGTCGATGAGGGTATTCTCTCTACTACCGAGATTTTAGCTAGAGCTTTTGTTCTTATATTGTTTTTGTTTATTTTTATTTTTGCAACGTGAATACTGTGTTTTTCTTCTATTTTGTTGTAAATGCTGTGCACGTCTGCAATTGACGTAAACACTAGTCCATGTCTCGGTTCTCTGTTATTTGTAAATGTTTGTGTTTGTGTTGTTGATGTGCCTTAAAAATAAATAAAAAAATGATGTGTCATCTGCAAATAATACCATTTTCGGTTGATTTTGAAGTAATTGGGGCAAATAATTAATATAAACTAAAAAGAGGATTGTACCCAATATCGAACCTTGAGGAACGCCCAATGCCATTTCAGACCCTAATGAGTTTATGCCGTTTACTTGAACTGTAACCTTTCCATGACAGTCCCATCGGACCTTATAACGTTATAATACTAATAATAAACGAATATATCGCACCTTAAAACGCAAAACTTAATGGTACAAACTTAACTAAATTATAAGTAGCTCCAGAGTTAGGTGTCGACAAAATATGATGGAACATACAAACATCGTACATATTTATCTTGAGCTCTCATAACTGACATAATTCTGTAATTATTTATTTTAAAACATATATTTGTATACTCGTCCGTCAGAATGAGGCAACCATCTTTTTCCCATGACTACCCTTCTTTACTTTTGTCGCCAAATCTTCGCATGGGAACGTCCATTCCGCAGATTGTCTTTTGGTTACGGGTTCGTAACAATATATCCAGCTTTCATCACCTGTGACGATGTCATATTGAGCATTTAAGTCACCCCCGTCATACTTTTCAAGCATTGAGCGGCATCAATCTAAACGACGGCGTTTTTGTTCTTCCGTCATGATATGAGATATCCATCTAGTACAAAGCTTTCTGACGCCTAAATGTTCGTGTAAGACTTTTTGTACTTGATTCATACCAAGGCCTACAGCTGGCCGAATCTGTTGATATGTCACCCTTCTATCAGCTTTTATCATTAGCCGCACAGCACTCACGTTCTATTCACTAGTCGCCGTAGAAGGACGTCCTTCTCGCGAATCATCAGTGAGTTTGCTTCGACCACGCTTAAACTCATTAAACCAGTTGTAAACAGTGGCACGGGATGGGGCTTAGTCATGAAATTTTAATCGAAGTCTATCGTAGCATTCTTGTTGAGAAAGACCGCAACGAAAGTCGTAAAAATCATTGAACGAAAATTTTCTCTAGTCAAATCCATTTCGACGCACGACCGACACTTTTCAAATTGCCGCCAATTTGTAAAAACAAATGACATATGAATTCATTACACACCTAGAAATAGACATAATTAGAAATTTAAATATATTTTTCATTGACTGCTTTTCTTACTGGCCTATTCTAAAAACTTTCAGTGGGACCCACGTATCATGTCCGTACCCCAGAACAATGGAAGAACGCTATAGTCACCATCATTCACAAAAAAGGTTACATTTCAAAATTAAAGAACTACCGTCCCATTAGCCTCCTCTCTCAGATATACAAGCTGTTCGCTAAAATCGTCACTAATCGACTAACCCGTGATGAAGCTCACTCTGCGAGCAGGCCGGCTTCCGCAGCGGCTATTCGACTATCAACCATACCCACAAGGTAAAGCAACTGATGGAGAAGTGCAAAGAGTATAACCGACCCCTGTGCATGGCTTTTGTCGATAACGAGAATGTCTTCGACAGTGTCGAGTATTGGGCTGTGTTCCACGCTCTCCATCGCTGTCACTTTGATTCGCGTTACGTGGATGTGCTGCAGAAGCTTTACACCTCGGCCACTGTACAGGTCCTCATGTATACCCTATCTAAACCTGTACCGACCAAGCAGGAAGTGAGACAGGGCCATACCATTTAACCAAAACTTTTCACAGCAGTCCTAGAAGACATAGTGAAAAGTTCAGATTAGGACTATTGCAGTGTTATCATTAATAGTGCCTACTTGTCCCACAAGATTTGCAGCTGACTTTATGCTTTTTGCTGAAAACTACAATAATCTCCAGAAAATGCTTCAAAACCTTTATAATGCTTGTTCGAGTTCTAATCGAACACTCAGCGAAAATGCATAATGGCATCGAATGAAAATATGCACATTCGCTCGTTCACCAAAATGTGGGCCAGTTCGCGTTTAATTCTCATTAGAGACGCTGACGCTGGGCACCGTGGCGAGGGATCCCGCCGGCAGCAGACCGCGGTGACCCCGCCACCTCAGAGACCTCGACGCCGTAGAGAGAGTCGCTTGGCTATCAACAGGAGTCAGCAGCGGCTCCGCTGACACCGAAACCAACTAGAAGACGCGTGTTATATAGTATGGTGCTCAGTGCCAGGGATCTAAAGGACCAAAGTGAAGGTTTTCGTTTACACAATTATGCCAAACGCTGGCCTAGCGCGAACTATAGTGCGATCAAACAGGACAAAAATACTGACACAGGCAATCAAAATATTGGTTTAACTGTGGAAGACTCAATAGTGTAAACCTTAAATCGTCGTTAATACTTTTAGTTACTATATTATTTAAGTATCTACACCAATATGCTTTTATTTTTTGCTTTTACTATGTTTCATATATGTTTTTTATATTATTTACCAGTTAAGTTTACTAGAAACGAGTGTGTTTAAGTAGTTTCATGTTTTTTATACACACCAGATCGTGTAATTTTAGCTATCATCCCGCATTTCTTTTCGCTCTCGGGAATATGTTCGAGTTTTAATCGAACAGTCAGTGAAAATGCATAATGGCATCGAACACTAATATCGCAAAGTAGCTCGTTCACCAAAATGTGGGCCAGTTCGCGTTTAGTTCTCATTAGAGACACCGCGTACTCGAAATCATTACCATTACCATTTTACCACTCATTTTACCAATAAATTAGTTAGTTATTTTACCATTTTCTACCATTTCTAGTAACTAGGTGTTATAGCTTCAATATAGCTACTTCCCTTATAATTCGAGACTTTAACTTTTACCATATAATTATTATACCATATCCTATCAATACGAGAAACGTGTGTTAGGTTACCATAGCGCCGAGCAGTACTTTCTACTATGTTTCTTTTAAGGTAGGTCTTAGGATGAATATGGCCAAGACGAAGGTTATGGCAAACATCATCAGCAATTCAAATCCTTCTGTTAAAGTCAGAAATGAAATGTTGGAAATCGGCCAAAATTCCACTGTCTGAAGTCCCGTCTCTATATCCAGTGCGTTCTGCACACCATAACATACGTTGCTGAGACGTCGACGCTCACGCAGGAGGCTGTGTATAGAGTGAGACATGGAGCGTTCCATGCTTGATACTCGTATTCGGCTTATAGACCGAGTTCCAAACATCTAGATCTGAAGACGTACGAAGGTATTCGATATTGGGAAACGAGTTATGGAACTCAAATGGAGTTGGGCAGGACACCTGGGAAGGCGCAGTAATGGCAGGTGGAGTGAGGCAGTGACTGAATGGCGTCCAAGGACGGAAACGAAGTGTCGGTCGCCCGGGCGCGAGACGAGCGGACGATATTGTTGACATCGTGGGTAGAACCTGGATGAGGCCGGCACAAGCGCGGGGATTGGCACAAGAAAATGCCAGCTCAGCAGTGGCTGAAGTGGGGCTGTGGATGATGATGATGAGTTCGGTTCCTGCTTTAAAATGACGTTGTTCTCCAGATTCATATTATGTTTTTGACTAATAGCAGTTGTTTTGTTAGTGAATAGTACCTAAAGCGACTGACGACTGTGGTAAAGGTGAGTAGGACCGACTGGATGCGAAAGGTAACCGGGTTTTGTGGCGCAGCTTGGGAGAGACTGTGATAGGCCGAGTTGATTAAATACCTATACCGAAGTTTGTAAAACAAAAACAAAACACACTTCTGTTTGTTTTTCTGAATTTGTGCATTGCTAATCTGAGCAAATTCTATCCTGTCCTGTCTGATTTTTCTGTTGTGTATACGTACTTAGGTATTATCAACGCACGGGCTAACTGCCGGCTGCTCGCTTCAGATAAACTGTCTTGAGGTCAATGTTTTAAATAGTTTTTTTTAATAAAAATGTACTTTCAATTCTAAGTTCCAGTTCAGTTTTAAAGAGGTTTACGGAAACCGCTACACTTAAGGGTGTGCATTCTTAAAGTTCACAGAATATAATAAAGTTTTATGTGTAAAAAAGTATTTGGAAGGTTTCTAAGCACTTATTTTACACCTCAAAACTAAATATTCAGTGTCACGAAATTAGTTATTGCAATTCATAAATGAAATATACATAAAATGAATTATAGCCATATTTCGTCTGTTACGTTTGCCCCAAGTAACAGGGGCGAGCCTATTGCCATTATCCGGACACAAATTCAGACTCCGGAATGCTAATGACAAATTCCAGATGGGAAACCCTTATAACACTTTGCCCTACCCGGGAATCGAACCCAGGACCTCATGCTCAGCAGTAGCGCAATTCTAGATTATTTAAAAAAATAGTTTTGTCTTGGTTCTAAATAGAAAAACAGTACACTTTTTAATAGATTTATTAACAAAACCTGTTTCATCAAAAATACTTTATTTACGATGGGATTCTAAAGCCATGTTAATGCTTAGAGATAATTGTTTTATCATAAAACTAATTAATTCACCATAGTATAAAATGTTATTTATTGATATGCTTAACATGTTTATAGTTATTGCTCTTAAATAGGATATAAAACAGGCACAAAATCTTACTTAAATATAAATAATATTGAGAATCTATAAAATGATCTATCTATTTTTTTTTTATAAATAATTATCCACAAAAGTCAGTATTTGTATTCAGGAATGGCGACAGCTTATCTTCAAATTCTTTCCAAGTGCATACTCCTTCTCTGCAAATTGACTGTAATGGTTCTTCGTTTAAGTAGAAAACAACATTATAGTCGTCGGGTCCCTTGTTACACCTGTAACAGCATTAAAAAAAGAAAATTAAAAACAAGAATATGGACTAAGTGGTTTGGGCTCCGCTTGCCCCTTGGATCTTGCCCCTTTCGATTAAAATGCTCTACTCACCCCGTTTTCTATTATTTTGGTGTAGTCATTCGCCCCTTACGAAGGGGCGAGTGGGAAATTAACATTTAAATAATTATTTTTCATTACTCATACTCGGAAAGTAGGTCTGAAGTTGCCTGCGGAGCGGGTTGAAAGTAGTACTTTTCAGCCCTAGGGAGAATTGCTTTCAACTGACTTCCGTCAAATTATTTAAAAAAACTAGTTCTATTTTCACATTTCTATTGAACCATGTTCCAACTTCCTATACAGCCAGCCACTCATTTACAGCGCGATGTAAAATTGAAATAACTTATAGTTAAGTATTAAATTAAATAATATATTTTTTTAAATGACTTTATAATAAGTTACTTTCAACTATTTCTTTAAAATAACATAGATTTGGGCAAAATATTTACCATTTTTTAAATGATGGAAATGAAAAATAATGGCTAGTAGCCGGCTACAGAAAAAAAAAGGCGGCGGGAAAAGTGGCGATCCGATCTTCATTTGTTTTTTCGAGTCGTACAGTTTTGTTTATACTTCCGTAAAGTAGAGATTTGTAATAACACAATGAGTTCATCTGATTCAGATATGGATTTAACGCCTGATTTCTTAGGAGAAGAGGCTCAGTTTTTCTATAGCTAATTCATGTTTTTATTTTTACTTTCCTTGTATTCGTAATGAAAAGCACAGTGTTTACCTCGGGTTAAAGACTTATTTAATTCCTTTGAACTATTAGCGCCCTTGCTACGCTCGGGCGCCAAACCCCGTCTCGGGACTAATAAGTTATTTTCACACATATAGTAACAATGTACTATTGGTGTGTCGATTCGCCCTTTGCAATTGAACCAAAAAAAAGTTTAGACAAAAAAATGCAAACATTATGAATGCCGCCATGTTTGATTACTTTAATAACTCTATCTGTAATCTCGTGACACTTGTGATAGTTTTTACTACCTGACTTACCTATTATAACAAAAGGAACCTTTTTCATGGGTCCAATAATCAAAAGTAGAGTGCTGACAGTACTTTTAACTTACTAACAATCGGCGGTAATTCGGGGTATCTAATATTCAATAGGGTGAGTAGATACACTTAGGCAATTAGGGGCAAGATCCAAGGGGCGACTGGAGCCCAAACAGACAATTTATCCCACATAACGACACGACACGGTTGGCGCAGTGGTTAAGCGATTGACTGCTGCGTTACGTGTCGCGGGTTCGATCCCCGCACGGAACAAATATTTGTATGACCTGCAAGTAGTTGTTCCGGGTCTGGCTGTTTGTGTATGTGAGTTTAAATGTTTGTAAACGTACCCACGATACAGGAGAAATTCCTAGTGTGGGGCAACGTTTTAAAAAAAAAAATAAGTTAAAGATAAATTATTAAGTTTTACCTAAGAACTTAAGATCTTCAGATTGATGTCATCGCTGTAGTTGAAACTAAGTTAGATGTTTCAACGTTCACACCTAACTGTTCCGTAAGTAGGTAGGTACATTACTTACACCATACTTACTAGCGTTACACTTTCAGTTAACACGACAGTCAGTTTAGTTTCACGCTGACAGTAAGTAAGCGTGAAACTAAACTGACCGTCGTGTTAACTGAAGACACTTGAGTAATTAATACGCGAATATGTTTAATATTTATTACTTATACATAAATGCGATAAAATAGTGGGTGTGTTATGGACCAAAACGTTTGCGTACGTATAAAAGATAGCGCAAACTGAAGTAAAAACTTTCTAAACGAATCAACCACCAATGACTTTGAGGCGTCTCAAAATAAAGTAACTTTTCCTCTTTCCGTTACTGAGCTACGACCGTGATAGATAAATAAAATTCAACTGATACAAACTTGTTTAGGACGACCATTAGATTGGCGGAAAATACTGCCTGATTGCTACTTCTCCATTTCCGATTAGGGTTTCTCAGTGAGCCAGTTAAGGGGGCATCGTCTTTGAATAATTTCAGGGCTGTATATACCATGTCCATCATAGTAGCGTGAGTAACATATGTTGTAATCTTTTTTCCTTTGCCACTTTTTACATCCTGAAAACTTTTGAGTAAGTCTGTCAAAGTAATCTGGCCAAATAGCTCATTTATGGGCGTTCCATAACCACTTCTGTAGTAATGCCTCAAGTCAGCTATATACTCCATAGCTTTCAAATCTTCAGTCGTAAACAGCGCGCACCATGGACTAAATTTGCCAGAAAGCCCCGATGAAGTGTAACGGCACAAGTCGTACAAAGCCGTAACATTTATATCTGTTATAGGGTAATCGATACCTAGACGTCTTTGAATCCTGTCCTTTGACTGAAATCAAACACGAAAATAATTAAATTACACTTCTAGAGAAATGGTTATGTATCACAGAAAAAAAAAACAGATCTTACAGCGAGGTATTCGGAGGAGCTCAGATATTTAACCGATTCCGCATAAGTTTTTGGGTCTTTCTTCGCATCAATATATAAGTCGCACGTGTCATAGGGCTGGAAAAAAAAAACTAATTGTAGTATGGATCACAATGATCCGTATGCAATTGGGCAAATCACTGAGGATTGAAAATGGGTTCCAAATATATTAAAGGTGTATAACATGACAAAATAACACTCACAGATAATATGTCAAAATCAGTCCTGGGTGGTTGTACAGTCAGTCCCATACCATACCTACCATAGAGACCATCAACGAAGGCCTTGGCACTATCAGCCATCCAAGCACCAGGCGCTGGGCGGAACTCATAATCATTTTTGTCGAGTTTTGACAATAATTTTGGGAACGCTTGTTTCAGTCTTCGTCCAATACCTTCAGATTCTTGATAACCCTCTTTGGTAAGTTGGAAAGGTTTGTCGAATATATCTTTATTATCTTGCCATTTACGCAAATTTTCGACATCTTGAGCGCAAAGCGAGCAGTTGCCTTTCTCGTAACTAGCTACGACGTAATCTTTTATGACTACGGCTGCTTTCATGTGCTTTCCAAACTCTGTACCCGGATTCCTTTGGCCATGTCTAACTAGTCCCCATATGCTGACTGGCTCACAACCTGGGGAAAATTAAAATTATACAATTTTATGTCAAATGATATATGATTTTATTTCTGTAAGTAGGTTTGTATAGACACTTTTACACGTCAAACATATCATCGATATATCTATATAATTATATAAATATAATATATATCATTAAGAAATGAAAAGAATAGATACGGTATTGGGATTACGCTTTTTTAGGGAGAATCTAATTTGTTCGTCTATAATATTGTCAATGATTCGTATTCGAGAGCTTACCAAAAATCTCACGTTGCTTTGTATTTACCAGAAATATAACAGGTTGATTAAAGGTTATGTGGGTGCATTGCAACATAATTTTATTGACATTACCTACCTACTTAGGTAGGTATATTTTTAACCAGTCATAATTACCTATAATTGTAAAAGTTTTGATGTTTATTCATTTAGTGTCGGTAACAATAGAAAAGTTGATCAAATGACTACCTACTGTTTAAAAAAAAAAAGACGTGTGTGTTCACGGGTCAGTTTGTAAAGAGGTTATCTTATATAATCTTCCCCAAAATAAGATGGGGTCAGTGGGCTTTGACCCTACCCAAAAAAACTAAATATATTTAAAAAAAATGATAAAAGATTATAGCGGACGTTATAGCTATGGTACTCAACCCATTTTGCCTACGTATAATCATTATTTTATTATTAACATATAGAGGTAGCTAAAGAACCCTAAGTGTGCGAATCAGACGCGGAATAGCTTCTTTTCTTTCACATAAATAATGTAATATGTGAAAAAAAAAGTACTTGATAAAAACTATTTTTGTTTAGTTATGTTAATCCAAGTGTTATGCCATAGTCTAATAGGTTATTACCTAACCTATTTATAATAATAATAGAAGCAAAGAAGATTTAGATATACACTAACCTTCAAAACTTAGTACCGCACTTTTAAAATTGCAATAACTTTAAAAGTACCTACACTAGATATATTTTCGAAATAAAAAGGATTACATTTTTTTTTTATATGAAAACTTTATTGTCGATAACCTTCTTTTAAGGAATGGCTGAAAAAAACTTTATAAACAAAAACGCTACTTTTCAAATCGCTGTCTTAATTTTTACCTTTTTTATTTCTGTTTTTACATTTATTTCTTAAAATCGATGAATTTTTATTCAAAAGCCAAGGTTTCTACAGCACGTAAACTTTACTTATCATGCCTCTTTCACCTGAAGAATGTGCAAGAATCATGGCTTTTTCTGGAACTAGGCAGCAGTATGCATCTTACGGTGGGTACAACATTGAGAACGGTGCGGCAGGTGAAGTCAAGGTACGAAGAAACTGGAAACCATCGAGGAGACCTTGTATTGGCAGGCCAGCTTGTAGTGTACCTGGCAATAGTACCTGAGAAGACCGCTATATTGTCTCCACTGCTGCACTGTGTTGAGAAATCGCCACTTTAGTGCAGTTGAAGTCCAGCAACAGCTTTTTCTGACCCGAATAGACTACATTAGTGACAGTACAGTGAGAAGAAGACTTGCTGAAGCAAACCTGAAGCCCAAAAGGCCAGCAAATGACTCCAATCTCGAGAGAGGGCATCGAGTAGCAAGACTGCGTTACGCCCGTGAACACACACAGTGGAGTGAAGAAGAATGGGCAAGAGTTTTGTTCACTGGTGAGTCTCGATTCCCACTATTCACTTCCAATGGAAGGCGAAGAGTGTACAGGCAACCTGGTGAGCGATACATTCACGCCTGTTTCACAGAAAGATACCAATACGGTGGAGGCTCTGTACACGTAAGGGCTGGCATCGGGCTGGCAAGGTCGCACAGGGCTAGTGGCCATAGAAAATGACACCCTGGCTGGCGCAAGATATGTTCAAGACATCCTTAATGAATATACAGACCCATATTTAGTAAATATTGGTGATGGATCGATACTGATGCAGGATAATGCCCGGGCACACACCACTCGGGTCGTACAAGAGTATATGCAGGAGGTTGGTATCAATTGATGGCTTGGCCATATAGAAGTCCTGATCTCTACCCGATCGAGCACGCCTGGGGTGAGCTCGGGGGGCTGGTCAAAAGCCGCAGACCATCTTCTATCACCCTATTATATAATTACCCTATAATATTGCCTCCGAAACCTCGTCTTCAGTATGCCAAACCGGCTAGAAGCTGTAATTAGAGCCCGAGTAGGCAATACCAGTTATTAAAATGTCAATAAGGTGTAAAACATACGTACAGTCCTACCAACTTATCTGTGAACTGAAAGAGGACGGCACCGTCGATTCAGTGTTGCTAATTAATTTAAAGTGCCCAAAATTGAGTAAGTTTTCAAGAAGGAAATTTGACATTAGACATAATCGTTTCATAAGAATTACAAATTAAAACAATGATACCTGTATAAAAATAATAAAATAAATAAAAAGAAATTGATAATTTAGAGTTACGTAGGTACGCTAACAGTTTAGTCTCTCAGCAATAAACAATGGCTTTATCTAAAAAGTAATCCAATGAAGTGGATATTCAGCAGATAATTGTTCCGAATTTTTGTACCAGTTTCTTCTGCTGCGTGCCCTTCCTCAACTATTTTTTAAATTAGTCCTTGACTCACACCTAAAATATAAGATAATAAAATAAATGTTAGCAGAAATTTGAAATCTGGCAGGTTAGTTGGCGCAATCACTTAGCAGTACCTAATAGATGTACGTTACCGTTAACCTGCAGCAAGAATAGAAACGAATATTTCGTTGGTAAATAATTAATTGTCGGGTAATTTATAACAAGAAAGTTGACAACACTAACCTGTCGCTGTCGAAATTCGTTTGTATATTTGATTAAATGGAATAATCGGAGACCCCGCCCGAGCTTCTTCTTCAAAAAAGGTTTTAAACCTTTAGAATAATGTTTCGAGCATCACTTTTAATAGCTTTCGGCCTATTTAACTTTATAAATTCAGCAATATCACGACAAAACAACCAGAGAACCCGAATGTAGTAGACACTGACAATCGAATGACATTTCAACATGACGGCCGTAGTTCCAATTTTCGCCATTTCACAGATAAGTTGGTAGGAGTTGTATAAATGTAGTTTTGTGTTTTTTGCCGGTAAGTTAAAATTGTTTTTTTTTTTTTAGTTTTTATCTTTGTTTAAGTTAAAAACGTTACTAATGTAAAATAAACTATAATTTCAAAGAAAGTTTATGAAATTGGCTATAAAACGTTTTTTATTTGAAAACTCTGACTTCTCTAATTTAGGAAAAAAATCATTTTTTAAAGTGGGGTACTGAGTTTTGAAGGCCAGTTGTATTATATTGTCTTTACCTATGAAATTGCCGTTTAATAAACAGAAATTTAAAGTCATTTTTATATATTTTATATATTTTTTATTTCTATCAATAAAATATACACCCATGCTATCGATGCATCTCTGCCAGTAGTCTGCGCAGTGGTAATTTTTTCAATGCCCTTCTTGTAGAAGTCAGGGATACGGGAACCAACAAACTATTCAAAGGCATTTTTTACTGCTTATTTGACGGACAGGGCCGTCATCTACCCCGGTCACAAGGGAGTATGGAACCGGCAAGAGATGTCGTGCGGTGTCCCACAGGGATCGGTCCTGGGGCCGCATCTGTGGGATATCGGCTACTACTGGGTGCTGCGCGCCGACCTCCCCAGCGGCGTCAGCGTGGTTTGTTACGCTGACGACACGCTGGTCCTGGCACAGGGGAGGTCGCACCAGGCGGCGGCCGAACTAGCGACACGCGGGGTTGCGACAATCGTTGAGAGGATCCGGCAATTGGGACTCGAGGTGGCTCTGCACAAGTCCGAGGCCATGTGTTTTCATGCTCCTCGGAACACGCCACCGTCGGGTTCCCAAATAACGGTAGGAGGGGTTCACATCGGCGTCGAGTCGACGATGAAGTACCTGGGACTCTCCTCGACAGCCGGTGGAACTTCGTGGAGCATTTCCGACGTTTGGCTCCCAGACTGGAAAGGGCCGGGGCTGCCTTAAAGCGGCTCCTGCCCAATCTAGGGGGGCCAAACGCCTCCTGCTGGAGGCTCTACGCGGGGGTCGTGCGCCAGGGGCCATGCGCCCTGTGCCAGGGGCCACGGTAACCCTCTTGGACTTTTCCGCAACCCTAGCAGGCATCGGTCCTAGCAAACCCCGTCATTGGTGCTGACATCTCTTTGAGGCGCGCGTGGAACACAACGCGCCGTCGACCCGGGCCTGGTCCTTATCGAACGGCGAGCTGCCCATTGCTCGCCGTTCGCAAGCCCGCGCCTACGGTGGCCGGGAATCGGCCTGCGATTCCCGACGCCCAGGGCGTCTGCTGCGGCGGCTAGGGGCGTGAGGGCGCAAATTTTGCCTCTCCCTCACACGTTCACGCGTTCGCGTGACGGCTTCCCAAGCCCTCTCGCTCCGTACCATGGCCTGGACCAAGGCCGGACGCGAGAGATCGCCGCCGCCAATCGCCTCCACGAGGACACGGCGGTGCTCCGCCCAAGCCGGGCAGACCTCCACCGTATGCTCCACCGTGTCCTCCGGGCGATCCACACAATGGTGACACCCGGGCGTTTCCACCCGCCTTATCCGGAACAGGAACCTCCCGAAACCACCGTGTCCTGTGAGGACCTGCGTCAGTCGGAAGGTGAGGACGCCGTGGCGCCTCTCTAGCCACTCCTCAAAGAGGGGACTTATCGCCGCAATTGTGGCGTGCCCAGCGCTGGGTTGCGACAATCGCACTCTCCATGCCGCCCTGAGATCCCGCCGGAGCTCTGTGCGCTGTACCGTGATATCTCGCGGCAGCGAAGCTACGCCCCGGCGTTTCGCCTCCTCGTGCCACTCCCAAATGTGTGCGAGGACTTTTGCCTCCAGATCCCATGGCGGTAATCCGGCAAGGAGGCTCGCCGCCTCACCGGAGACCGTACGGTACCCGCGGACCAGCCGGGTGGCCATGACCCTTTGGGGCGCGTTCAACCGACGGGCTGGCCGTCGCCTCAAGGAACGCGCCCAGCGTTTTACCCCTGGCAGAAAAATAAAATAAATATAGATTTTACTTTTAATCAACATAAATTAGAAACAGTTAACAATTTCATCCTCCTATGTTTAACAATAGACACTAATATAAACTAAAAACACATATACAGACAGTAAAATTAAACATTTCAAAGTTTATTTTATGCTCTCCGCGAAATAAAAAAGACTACAAACCTACAATCCGCACTAATGATAAATGATAAATGACTTTATTTCTGTAAGTAGGTTTTTACAAACACTTTTACACGTCAATCATATTTTTTTTTTAAACTAGATGAGGTCGGCGTTTCCTATCTGACTACTCTGAGAAGAAAGGCCGAAACAAACTCAGAGGTCACAGTCTCTTTTAAAGTCCAGACAGAATCTTGGTCAGATCATGTGAAGGCTATGTAGATCGGTGTCTGAAATGGTCTTTTGAGGAAAGAACCACACATATTGACTGACTAGTCACATACTACGCGTATGCCCACGCTTGGTTCAACTATGGCATCATCTTATGGGGAAATAGCACAGACGCTCCCTCCATAATTACTCTCCAAAAAAAGCTAATACGAATAATTACCAATATAGAACCAACAGACAGTTGCAAACCTTACTTTCAAAAACTCAAGATTCTCACCTTAGTTGGTATTTATCTTAGAATTGTGTAAATTAGTCCGTATATATCCAGATTCTTACAGCACACGGGGTGACGGGGTATGTAGCAAGGTGTCGGTGTTTTTGAGAAGAAACAAATGTTTATGTTGAACACTATTTATTGGCTCACTCTCAAACTGTTCTTAATGGTAAAATGTTTATTTATTTATTTATGTATTCATTTAGGTACACCAACAGCTTATGTATACAAAATATCAAATAACAGTAGATAATAGTTGAGGGCTTATACAGTTGCCAATAATAGGTGAACCAACATTCTCAAATACAGTGATAGCCTAAGGTAAAAACGAAATGCATAGAAATTAAGTGGTAACAACTATATAAACAGAAATATAAAAAATACATAAATTATAACATTGCAGAGGTTGCAAGAAATACCTACATATTATTACAATAAAATAAAATGTTAATGAAATGTTGATGAAATGTTCGAATACACCCGGCTAACGCGGTAGACAAAAGTGCACTAAATCTAATATAAAATATTAAGTATTAAAATTAGGTCAACGCGTCACGCCGATATTGCTAACTAAGGTGTTCGGTGAAAACACCGAACACGGGGAGACATACAAACAAATTATTATTTTCGCCATAAAAATAGAACCCCATAAGAACCATAAGAATAGAGCCCCGTCCCGCCTTAAACTACATTCATCTAGTCCATATTCAATGTCAATAAAAATATAATAATAAATTACCAGAAGACATAAAACAACAAAATAAAGCCAGTATATTTTTAAATAAACTAAAGCAGTACTTAATTAAAAAAAGCTATTACACAGTACAAGAATATCTAACGGATAAATTCAATAATAATAATAATAATACATAACTATGATTAATATATTTTTATTTTAATAAGTAAAATAACAAAATAAATATAAAACAATACCTACCTAATAAATACGAGTATAAGTACTGCATTAATAACAATAAAAAAAAATTAAGGGAGTAAAGAAATAAGCAATATTCTAAATAATTAAATAATTGATAAATTAATAGATATACATATAAAATATTAATAGAATAAGTGAACGAATGGAAATATAAATACATAGGTAATATAGGATAGAAAATAATTTCTAACTTAATAACAAAGAAAATTAATAAAGCGCTCTTCCTCTCTCTACTTATTTAAAAATTTGCTGTGCCCGACAGGGTCCATAATTGTTTCTATTATTTTTCTTTTATCTACCACCTGTAATTGTACATTATGGATTGCAATAAACGATTTGAGATTTAAAGGATCGTACGTTCCCGCGACCCCCGGCGTAGGTGTGATGGAACACCGGGGTGGTTTTAGTCAGTAAGAGTCTGACAGACCCCGCTGCCCACCCCAGGGTGGCGGACATCCATGAGGATTTTCCAACCCGGAAACAAAAAAAAAAATAGGCTCTAACCAACATGATGACCGCTTACGATTATCAAAAAAAAACATTTTTCATCGCAAGTGACAATGCGGTTCAAAACCCCTTCGTTTCTGTGTCTGTTAAGCAACGCAAGGCATACCGCAACATGTTCGTCGCGCTGGCGATCGTTCAGTTCGTGCGGCACCCACTTAGCAAGTTTTTTTACCTTGCCAATTTTACGCAAGTGGACTGATATTGTTTTGATGCTAACGTTGAAAACTGCTGGTAACGCAGCCGTAGATTGAGTATCGTCAGCTTCCACGTTTCCACTTCCGCTTTGGGGCGACCACGGGGTTCATTTTTTAGACCAAAATGTCCATATGTTGTAAGTTAGTGTTAAAACCAAAAACGAGTCGTGCGTTCGTTTGTAGTGCTCACTCCATACACGTAATTAATGTTGCGAGCCGTTGGTGCGGCATTGCTACCGCGACGAAACTCGTATTCCATAGCTACTCGTATTTTTATCGTGTCCATTTTGATGAATAAGATACAAATGTAGTGAAAACAAAACAATAAACAAATGACAGAATTTGGAAATAGAATTCCGTATTTTTTAAATAAAATTCATTTCAATTTAGAATTTATTGACAGCCATAGGTACATAAATTACGTTTCAAATGGCCAGTATTATAAAACGACTACTTCATAGGTAAAGAGTATAATATAAATCCTAATCAATATTTTTAGTAGTAAGGTGCCTGTACCTGTAGTTTGTTCTGTTTACGCGAATGTCGCACGTTTATTAGTGTGTGTTAAAGGTTATCCAACTAATTAGGAAATAGATGAGAACTATTAGGTAGTTCGAAAACCATTATTAAGTAGTCTGACAACCAGTCCTACCAAGGGATCGTGTTACCCAGTAACTGGGTTGTGGAGGTCAGATAGGCAGTCGCTCCACGTAAAATGCTAATTCAGCTGCATCTGGTTAGACTGAACGCTGACCCCAAAAATAGTTTGGAAAAGGCTAGGGCAGATGATGGTGAACTATGTATTAGGTACTTACCTATTAGGTGAAGCTGGCCCTGTTGTATTTTTTTTTTTTTTTTTTTTTGTTTGCCCTGTTGTAGAGGTGATAGTGGGCGAATATTTTCTTTGATACTATAATCATCTACTAGCCTTTTCTCAACTATAATGGGGTTGGCTTCCAGTGTTACTGGACGTATCTGATTATCAGTATTTTCTAACATGGAGTGATGACCTATCTAGATTAGCAGTCGCTCCATGTTACTCGAGAACACAGTTAGGTACCTACTAGGGAACACAATACCCCTTGGTAGGACTGATTGTCAGACTAACATGCATATAATGTAAAATATTAAAAGATTTTCACTTACCAGTTAGCCTGACTAGAGAATCCCTTATATCACCCCTAACTGAGTTGTAAGGGGTTTTATTCGAGAAATATTTATATGGGCAGCCAGTGTTCCAATAACAGAAACTCGATGTCACAATTTGTATAGAACATAATACTACTGTCACCAAGAGGATTTTCATAATGATATTTTTTTTCTAATCTTGCATTTGTCCCCACTTGTGTTCACAATTCGAGTAAGGCTTAGAGACGACTAAACAAAAATGTTTAACACAGGCAGCGTTGCTTTGCAATAATACCGGTTGCGACATTTTTATTTGTAATGCATTCATTCATTTTGTTTATTGCGTCAATGATACAGGTGGCTTCTATATGGGAAATATGTAAATTAATCTTGGAACTTCTAATGATGGACACTTTTTTAAATTGACGAATAATAAACGATTTTATTTCTGTAAGTAGGTTTGTACAAACACATTTACACGTCCCTCATATATCGTCATCATAATTAAAGGACCTCTATAAACTTTTGAGCTTCTAATGATGCACACTTTTTTTAAATAACTGAGCCTCTTTTTAACTTTCTGGCCATTTCTCACAGTTGGTCCTAGTAACAAAGCTTCCCTGAACGAACGGGTTAGGTTAGGATGGATCTGTGACGAACCACGTGCGAGCCGAATTGATCGCAGTAACTAAGCTAGGGCACCCCGACCAAATGAGTTAGGTTAGGTTAGAACTGTGACCAAAATCACGCGGGCCGAACGAGCAAAGCGAGCGCTGACGCGGCAGCGCTACATCCAAGCCGGTCGCAGTTTTTTGGCTATTTAGTATTTTTAGATCTAAAATAGAAATTATTTGAGTTCTCAAAAAGAGGCGCAATCATTTTATTACGAATATTTAGAAGGGCGCGAATTGGCGGGCTCTTCAATATTTGCAACCTAGATGCATGAGCCAATTATTTTCCAATATTTTATATATACTTAGAAAGTAACCTTGCATGGTAGATAATAAAGTAAATAAAAATACAAAGCAATTCATTGCATTTTTTTTTATTGCTATCCTTGTTTATTTAAATGCATTTATTATAATTAGCATGCTGGTTAAAATAAATGCATTGCATGCATCGATTGTAAGTTGCTTTGAAATAATGTAATACGTACCTACTTACTTCTGTATACTATAATAAATAGGTAGTACGTATATCTAGTTCTTGTTAATAATTAAGTCTATCGACGTTTCCTTGCCCCAGGTGTATCGTAACTGCGACTTATTATGGGTTCAATTTGACATCCCCCTGTAGGTACACAGATTAAAATCATGTTGAAACAGATCTTTCTCGCATAATCACTGATACAAAGGTGAAAGATGTGGTTTACCAATAGGTACCTGCCTACGTCACGAACTGTTTTCGTGGTTTTTCTATCGGCCCGGTATTCTAATGGGAAGGATAAAAAACTCGTCGTCGGTATTCAAATAAAACAAACAATGTTGGCACAAATATTTTATTTTTCTCAACTAAGTATATAATCATCATTTTATGTATTAATAGGACAGCAATCTTTTTCTTATACTCTACCAACATACTTTAAGAATTTCTGTAAACTTGCTCTTTTAAGAACATTCATATAATTATTCACATCTACACAATTCATGTTCTTCTACGGTTTTAAGTATCAATTCCTAATAGTTGATTATAATCACAAATGAATAGATTACACATGAGTATATATATACAATAACTTTCTTACAGTTTTTAATATAGTTTGTCATCACTGTCCTATTAACGAATTTCTGCCCAAAGTACACATTAATTTTAATTGTGTTAGGTACCTTTTAAGTCATTAATATATTTACAATAATATACAGATAAAATATTGGATAACTATTCAATTTAATGTCTAATATTATATTGGCGTCTCGTCTTTATAATTACAACAAATAAAATAAAGGTGGTGACTGACTCAAGTTATTTAATTTTGTTCGTTTCAAGAAGCTTTCTGGTCGTTTAGCCGGGAATTACTGGGTTTAAATTGACAATCACCCGGATATCCCTACAGTTAATTATACTCGGATTGTGATATTATTTCTCGTCTCGGGATTCGATTTCCTGACTAAATTCCCGAGAGCCGCCAGTAAAATATTTGTATTGGAGTTTATTTTCAGCTTCGTATTGTAGTAATTTCAGATAATAACTGTTGATATTTAATATAAATATTGTCATTCATTTTGTCTCCTTGAGTCTTTACTTTTTTCCATTCCCTTTGCTTTGTTTTGATTAAATTGGTATCGGCTTCCGAGACAATTGAGCTTATCCCGAGATACGCCAAGTATTATTGCTTATTTCTCTCAATACAGACTATTGTCAAAATTACTCCAAAATGCCTCTGCTTGTTTGTATCTGTCTAAAAGTACGGAGCAAAACATGAAGATCGGAAAAAGATTTCGTTGAAACAGTACCTATTCTCTTACTTAACATCGCAATATCTTTTTCTGGCGTCAAATATTCTTTGCTAACTAGTGCAGTGCAAGTGAATTCTCGACAAACGCGCATCAACATCACTGACGGCGTCAAAGCGGTCTGACATCAACACGTTCGATATCAGACAGCTTGTATCAGCTGTCTGATTTCAAACGACTTTGAGTTGTGATGTTTGGTTTGACGCGGACGTCATGACGTCTTGTAATGATGTATTTTAATAACTTTTTCAACTATGTATCTCTTTTTTTAGCCCAGTGGACGTCTTACTTGATAGGTACGTAAAGCTAACCGGAAAGCCAAAATACTTATAATATAAAAATTGACGGAAGATGATTTTTGGAAAATTCTTCATGATTTTACGCTGCATAAATAGATAAATAGGTATTTTACAATTTACTATGCATACACCTTTTATATAAAAAACATTTATTCCTAATCATAATACACAAGTCAAACACCACCTTAACTCTAAGCCTAACCGATAAAACCTAACAGAATAAGCATAAAAAAACAAAGTAATCAATTTGTAACAGCTAACACGTCGCCAATGATCACTATACAAGTGTTAATAAGAGTCTGATGTCCTCTGTTATCTTTTTTTCGCAAATAAATTATTTACCTAATATTCAAGCAATAAAAAGGCTTATTGTTAAAATAAAGGACATCATCTACTACGAAAATAATAAACTTTTAACCAACTTAAATATCCACTAAGATTATTCATTTGCGTATATAAATTTTTCTTGTACCTAATTAAAGAATTTGATAGAGCATGCCCCTCCGACTTTTTACAAAATATTATAATACCTACTACTTAAAAACAATATTATATTGTTACATTTACGTTACACATTACCTACTATTTAGAGAGAGAAATGCATAAGACTTCATATATCACTAGATGACTCACATCCAATAGATTTAATCCATTAATTTATTTCAAAGAATTATGTTGGTCCGAAATTGGAATAGGTGGTAAAGTATCCGCAAATTAAAGTTTCGTTGTTTTGCCGTAGTTTAGGGCAGGAGGGTGAAAGTGAGATCAAATATATATATATATGTAAATACAGAAAGGAATTGGTTTATAGTTAGAAAAGTTGTGATTGATTCGTGGCTAATGTCATGGCTGTGGACGATTGTAACTATTATCAGTATGTAAGTGTCGTAATGATGATAATTTAATAGACATCCGATTCAAAGTTGTTTTGTGTTAATTTCCAAAGCAAATTAGAATCAATGGTATGAGGTAATTACAGCTATTAGTGGCATACTCGTAATGTGGTTGTTAAAATAATTTATCAGGGATGCTGTTGTAGTATTTCACAAAGTACCGCGTGTTTAAATAGCTGGTCAAATTGTTTTATGTGGCGCGTTAAACGCAGCCGCAAAATATTCACGCCGTAGAAACGTGTACTTAAACGTGGGTGAATTTTATCAAGACATGTGAAAACTAGATAATTTTGGTGTGGATGAACCATTTAGTGGTTACTCAGCTACGGGTATTTGAACACTTAAGGAATAAAATATATAAACACAACTGAAAAACGAATCAGAAAATCAACATTACCCTAGAGTAAGGAGGTATAAAAATCTATTCGGAAAATATTGCTTATTATTTCAGTATAATTTGCTAGACTTACCAATTAGGGAATATTAATGAAAGATATAAGACGAAGGACAGGATAAATATAATACACATACGAATATCTGTGGGTATAATAGAGAGAGAAAATTCTAAACTAAAGGCTACTAGGGTGCAACTCTAGGAAGAAGTGAACTCTAATATTAACACCTAATGTTTGGCGGTCTTTCATTCACTTGAATAAAATCCTAACTATGAAATATAGTTTCATCGTTAATTAATTTAGAGGTATAGTTAACGTTGATTACGTAAGGGGATGCTTTAAACAAATTAGATAGTATTTAAACAGGGTACAAGGAAACCGCAAAGCCCCACTCTGCCACGATAACGGTTACCCACATCGTTCGCTCCGCTTATTTTCCCCAATCGCTTTACAAAGCTTGTTTGTAAAGTATCAGCTCTAAAGAGACCATGTTGATATTCGATAATAATTTATCAAACTTCGCTAATGCATTACGTTGCCGCTAAAAGATGGATCGACTGAAATTCCGATTCAATCGAATTACAGCGATAAATGAAAGACATTAAATTTTTTCTTTCTGTCATCAGGATCGAGGAAATATAGGTATGAAATGAAAGCGGGATATGAGATAAAAGAAGGTGGATAAGCTTATTCTTATCTTTTATAAACTCATCAAATATGAACAGAGGAATTCCGCAATCGCAATTTTATTTCTATCATAGCATAGTACTTACTTTTAGACCATGCTATCCTTTATCATCAATTACTGATTTCTTGTCTTCCCCTTACAAAATTAATTTCCTTTTATTACTCAGACGCTATTTTCTTCATAAAAGTTTTTTTTTTACTTATTACAGTAATAAAGTCTCATTTGCTTTGAATTCCATCATTGTCTTCAATTTATTAAGTTAGCTACAGTAAAATTAGGAACATTAATTTATATACTAATTGGTTTTATTCACAATTCTAGGAAGTATTGTGATTCCATTCAACACCCAGAGGCTACATTTTCAATGACTAAACCAAATTCCGTCGTGACGAAACACTTTGATATTTGAAATGCTTTAATTTATAACTCTAACTTTTTACTAAATACAATAAGTCATAGAACAAAATATCTATCACGATCTAGACTATAGGTTAAAGCACTTTAAATTATCTGGTCATAGCTAATTAATATTCTTCCACATATATATAACATTTACGATAATTAATATCAATTCTACAGATTTACTCATACATAATATTACGCCTAATAAAAAGCTTATATCAATTTTACTGGACGTCAACATCTCCATACTTAACTTACTTACCGAGTACCATTATTTAAATTGTTTGACGCAGATCCAATATTGAAGAAGCAATTAAATGTAAAGTAAGGCAGCCTTCCAAATGTAATCATAATATCAAGACACTGAAATGAACACCGATTCACTCACTAACGCCTGTGAGACGTGTCCGCATCAAACAATGTAAAAAAGGCACTAACTCAACCACTACGGGCGTATTCTGGTCGATACTCCTTATCGCTCCCTCGCCGAGCGGCAATGAGAGATGAAAAGTGATTCTGAACAGACCTATTTCTTTCCAAATGCGGATTATAGCCTTCCGTTCATCCCGGATCTTGTTTAGGATCCAAATTAGCCCTCTTTTCTTGAAGTGCTCCCAACAATGCTTCCCTCATCTCTCGTTCCGAGCTGCGCCATAATCTTATTAGTTCCTCTTCTGATAATAATGACAGTTCTGACCTTCCTCCCACTGGACCTACCCTCGGGTATGGAGGCGCTGGTGGTAAGTCTGAATCGTCTTGAGAAACTAAAATTTCGACACTGGCTCGTGAGATAGGACAGTCTGTGCTAAGATAGTTATCAGATCTATCTGAAACATCTTGATAAGATCGAGTGGAGGATCCTTCCGCTCGCCGGACCATCGGCGAGGGTGTTCGAAGACGAGTGTTGATATCGGGAGGCGAACTGTTCAGGACATCTCGACTGAGTCTTCTTCCTATATTATGACTTGTGCGTTCATAGATATTAGAGACTGAGTCTGAGTTAAGGACCGAGTCAGTGCTAAATCTTCTGACGTTGAGACCTGCTAGACTACATCTTTTTCTTCGGCCTCTCGGTGACCGCAGCTGTCTAGGTGATCGACCTGGTCCTGGTCGCGGCGAACGATTGGACACGTCCGGGGACGGAGATAAAAACTTACACTCTGTTACTTCTTCCGATGCTTCAGTTTCTGTTTCTACTGGTTCTTGTTCTTTTATGGAACCTAATGAGTGATCTCGTTGCTGGACCCTGATGGAAACAACCGTTTTGTTAGACGAAAATGTCGGTATTAGGATTTAATATTGATATGATGATAATTCTTACCTTCTAATCGCCTGAATCATTTCATAGAGTTGTGCTTTACTTTTTCGACGTCTACGCTGTTCGTGTTCCTTCTGAAACAAACGTTCGTTCCTATCGTAATCTGACCAACTTAAATTTTAATTCTATAGTTTATAACTTAAAAAGTAATTACCCTTTTAACACTTTTTTGGAAAAGGGAAGTAAAATGTCCTTGACGGATAGTATTGACTAGTTCTCGAGCCGCATGATGAGGAGAAACCAGTTCCACGCAGTTTATAAATCTGTACAGTTTCTGTAACAAAAGATCGACACACATCGCATGAGTTAGAAAAAAAGACAATGAAACGTAGACAACAATAGGTGTAAGAAGACGCGACACAGTAAGACAATGCGGCAAAGAGAAGCGCTCGTTTAATGTTAAAAGCCGTTCTCATCAGTTGCGCGGTCGACGTAATCCTAGAAGAAGCCATGATGGCTCCACGGTTGAGTATACAAACAAAGTACCCTCAAACTGTGGCCGACGCCGCCGGCGAACGTACGATGATAGGATAGTCTTTGACTTACACAGCTCTATATTACCTACAGTTTAGTTAAGAGGATTATTTTAGGTTGTAACATTAACAGCAACGTTCTAACGACCATTTGACGTACTTAACAACAATGTACCTAAACGTAATGACGTTGTTTGTGCTCAAGTTTCACAGAACAGGCTACCTACTTATTTATTTCATACAGGTAGTAACAATATTACAGTATGTTCTTGGAATAAAACAAGCCTCAGGTAATTGTAAGAACCACTTTCAGTTGGTACCTATGTTTCGTATAGATAATTGAGATTTATTTTGTAGGTAGGTACCTACTCAGGTAAGTCAAACAGTTAGTAGATTTACATTGAGGTAATTTTCTCATTTAATTTCCATATAATTATCCGGCATACTGCATCCTGGTTAATTAATACGCTACCTCATTAATTAAGTACAAACATGCTCCTCGGTCGCGACTCTGTGCTTTGTAACGATCACTTTTTTAATACGACTATTAAAATCTTAACATACTCGTAGTTTACAAGCCACAAAAAGTCACTTCTGACGTCTCTTTTAGAAGCATTTTAAAAATAAGATTTTATGTTTGTCGTGGGTATAGGAATATATAATTTTATCCTGAAATAAAACAGGTTTTCTCTCGTGTAACGTTGCATTTTTCGGTGCTTTGAGACCGCTTTTCAGCAAAGCGACTTTTGAGTAATCCCAAACGAAAATTCGAATACTTATGTAAAAACGCTATCGCAATAAAGTTTACTCAAGGTAAAGGACATCTCAAATCATACAAGGTGTAATTGAAATACTCCAAGCCGAGAATCGAGAATAACTACAAACGATTTCATTCATATTTAATAAGTAACTACTTACCTACAATTTTTTTACCAAAAAAATATTTTATCAGAAAAATTTAGGAAGCCAATATTACAAATACATTTGACAGTACCTAATTATGAAAATAAAATAATACCTTAATAATAAATTATTGAGGTGCCAACTGTAAATTGAGTTATTTCAATTACACCTTAATGAATATCTAAACCACAAATCTATGTAACTATCATAAAAAAAAAATTAAAAATAATAACTCACCTGACTAAAAAACATGATATTTCTACTTCTCCATACCGTTCCTTTGGGTTTGTGTCTGAGAACGGGCAGGGTGTATTTATAAAACAAATGCTCTAGGATCAATATAAGACAGCCCACGATCATTCCGACTCCTAGTAGGATGAATACCCCAGCGACAGCTGCGACACCTTTGGACAAATATTATTTATTATTTTAAACAAACGTTGAAATAATACTGCCGTGAGTAAATTTTTTTTTCTCCATATTATAAAAATACCTGGATCGATAATTAAAAATCAATCAATTATAATACTATTATTATATGAGTGGACACACTTAAATGTTACCTATACATACAGCCTGATTAGTAGCTCACATTATACTAATTACCATAGGGCCCAAAGTGATAATATTCGCACAAATATTTAAGAACGAAAATTGTCAAATTCAGTTTCAACGACCACTTTTCATAGTCAATAAACCACGATAGCTTCAACTTCATAAATTAATAGTTAATTGCATAAAGTTAATCGGGCGGTCTTTCCAGGATCTCTTACTTTCACCTTTCGAATTCAAACGATAATTTTAAGTTATTTGGAAACTAAATAAGTACCACGAACTCCACAAAGTTCTTGTAAGAAAAATGATTTGTATGTTTGGTTTAAATCTTGGAAAGATCTGAATTAAATAAATAAATAATCATCATAGTAACTAAGCTGTCAGCTATGAACATCAAACATTCATTTTATTACGATGGTTTGTTCTTCAAAACCATAAAAAAACTGTTTCTTATTTAATTAAGCACGAAAACAGCAAAAGTTTTGCTCGGAATTATAATTTAAAGCAGACATTTTTATCAGTGGAACGCTCCGGGCTACTTAATTACTCTCTGTTACTTCCATATTAATTTCGTCAAGGTCGAACGCTTTCAAAGTGATCTTCAGGAAAATTTTCGTATTCGGAGGTATTTAATGTACTCCATAAATTAAATATAACTTTCTAGCTTCCAAGAATGTATCTATGGTTATTTAATTAATTTAAAACGATTTTTCTTTTGACACTTTTTAGTACTTTTTAAATGCCTCTTAAACTCCAGAAAGGCTTTTGTGCTTCTGCTATGAAAATATTTATGGATGTAGCCATTTTCATGTTTTTTGAGTGGGTAGTAGGTAGGTACGTATACCTTCTTTGAGGTGGTAACGTTCTACCAACCACTGAACCAAACCTTGTGTTAACCAATGGGTAATTAAATAATTCATGGGTCTCTAATACTATTGTCAAAAGGTACAGCGAAAATTCACGCGGTCAATTAAGCAATGAAATTATCAAGGCCCTATTAAACATATTTTTTTTTATCAAAATTCAATACCCGATTTATTTTCTCGACTATTCGTCCCAGATCTGTATGAAAGAATTGATCTATTTATGGATGAATTCTTTCGACATTAAGTTGATTTCGTTTTTGCTGCGATATATAGATTCCATTACGTAATCTATCACATTGGCAATTTGTAGTATGTCCAAGGGGGCTTGTTAAATTGATCGATCCTGTATAATGAGAAAATGGGGTATATTGATCTAAAAGGAGAGGTTATTTGCACTCCAGGTATAGAAACGCCTACATATAAATCTACTGATATTCGAAAATTGTAAATGATTTTCTAAATTTAAGAATGTTAGTATGTTTTAGCGCGGTTAGGTACCGGCTAAATCAGCATTAGGACATTTTATTGCACTGGAACTTGAGGCAATGTACTTATACATCCATCTCAAAAATCTCAAGCATTCCAAGTGAATAACAACGAAACAACTGTGTCAAACAAATGTTACATTTACTAAATTATTTACGATCAAGTTTCCCATGTCCGTATTGTGTAATAAGCTTTTCCTGTAGGATTTTAGACATTTTATCACTTATAGGTATTCGTTGAAAATTATAAGTAGAATTCGTAGATATTACGTAAAATTTTGTATAGAAACTTTAACAATATTAAATATAGATACGAAAACTTGGTACCTAAGGCTTCATAGCGAACCGCGAAGTTTTATAGTTTTCTGAGATATAATCCGAGATAGCAGATCACTTGGCTCGCACAATGGAACTTACCTAATGCTGATAGTGTTCTGGCATTTTATGCCAAATAAAGTTAATATAAAAAGTATAAAGTGAGTACAATTACTAGGTCAGAAAACAAAAACAATTTTTAAGATCACGGAACAGAAACGTTGCCAAAAAAACGCACGGTATTATTTTTTTATAACATAACACCATTCCCTCGTCTCACTTCACTCTTAATCGCGCCTTCGAGAGTTAATCCCGAATAAGAGATAAACACCCTGTCGGTGTCAGCTCAATTTTTTCAAACGATAAATTCCTTGTTAATCTTTTAGGTCGCCTGGTGGTAATACTCCCTTCAGTGCGCGACGGTGAGGGGTCGGATTAACGTGGGGGTGGCGATAAATTCTAATGAAATTTCCGCCAGGGATGAGCCATCCGACTACGTAAATGTTACGAATACACATTAAAATAGTAATACACACCGCTCTGCCTAAATCACCACACTAACAAGATTCTCGTAACATCTTTTACAGAAACTTGATTTTACAAAATGACACGTAAGTATTCATGAACCCGAAACAAACAAAGCTTGTTTCTCTAATTAACCACTTACAAATATAATGGCTTTTGTCTGCATGGCTGAAAAGTTCTTGGAAACAAGTGGAACTATCTCTTTAGACTTAAGCTTACCGAGTGGCTTTGGTTGGATTCCATAGTCTGGGCTGAGTTTGAAACAAGGCAAGCCGCCGTACCACTTCTCTGTTAAAATATCCATGTAACCGTTGGATGAATACTTAGCTATCACAGCCGATATGCTGTCCTGAAACAAAAAGAACGAAAGTGATTTTTAAAACCGAACACAGGTGCTCATCAATGCAAATGTTATGCAAGTGGACATATTTGTAAATGTCGGAACAATCGGACCGCGCACGAACGATCACAAAAAAAGGAAACAGTACCGTCACATCTGCGTCGATTTTTCAGTATAACAAAGCGTCAAAAATAAAAGGAAAATCTCAAAGCGTGTCATGATGTTTCGTAACAAAAACTCTCTTTCGGATCCGTTGATTTATGTCACTGATTCGGATAATCCTCAGGGGTATATTGAACAACGTCAAGATAAAATGACGTATAATCGGTTGAGCTGGAGCTACATGACACCCGACTATCGATCACACCATTAGGAGTTCGCGTGCGTCATCCATCAATCTTTCGTGCAAAGATCCGGAGTTGCCCCCACCACTCAGGACTCCTAAAGTCCTCCAATTCATGTAAATCTACGCTACGTTTCTTCAGAGATGTTGCTTAGTCACACTCTGCCGAATTTAGGGAACATTAACTTTGTGTAATGTAGGCATAACATGTGCTGAAAATGATGAATTTGTAGTTACTGTTCCTACCTTCAAAGGGAAACCTTTCGACATTCCGATAGCATATGCATCTTCAGCGAGAGGATGATCACCTATACGCTGCAGCTTGCATCCGTGGTCAGTGGCTCGGTAATAGTCTAAGACAGGAGAGTCAGCTATTAAAAGATCTAAAGTGCCATTTCTGCAACAAAAAAGAGAAATGATTTTAGATTTTTATAGTAAAACAATTTGGATACCAACACTGTTCATAACGTTTTCAGGGGCAATGGAAATATTTACAAAGTAAACAAACGCCCGTCTCATGAACGCAAAGCATTAACCTGTAAGCGAGCGGATCCCTAAAACTCGGAGTGGAATAATAAATAATGCTGTCACTGCAATAAAAAAGTACAATAAAAACAGATACTTTTCAGAGTAATGTTAACTTAATACGACGTCTGAATGAGGTACAAAATATCTAACAACAAAGTCCCTCGCGTGACACATTGCAACCACTCTCTGCTCTTAGTTGACAAAGTTGGGGGCTTTTCCGGTCTTAAAACGCGGCCCTTTGTTTTGACTGGTGACAGTTTATAGCTTAATTGGTGAAATACGAAAGCGGGTACTGAATCTGACGATAAAACAAATGTACTAAAAGGTATTAAGTGGCGATCGGAGTCCTGCGGGCTTGAACCTTTTACGAGATAATAAAATTCAAAGCATTTTTTGAATCAAATTACCAAGCTCGCTATCGATATTTGGATTCGTTTCATATAAATTAATGTTTCGATTTGAGTTAAAAGCGATTTATTTAGCTAATTACTTCTGAAGGAATTACAATAGAATTAATAATGAACCAGACCGCAAACATTAGTTATGTTTGCGGTCTGGTTCCACAATAGAGGGTTGAGGATTGACAATGTCATTGACCGCGTGCGATATTGAGAGTCTATATTATGCGTAGGCATGTCCTATACATCATGTATCGAAAAGGTAAGGTCATCGACATCGCGAAAAACTTATGAACTCCCCATACAAAACTTCTTGGTACATGCTGTATAGTTTAATATCAATAATTATAATTACAACATGAAATCATGGACGAGTGAAAGATACAACAAAACGATTCAACAGATTGTCCATACACTGCTTTTAGACATTAAGTTTTCTGCTAGTTATTTAACACCACAAGGCGGGGTTTCCACTGAAACTTACCTCAAGATAACTTTCATAGTACTATGGTACAACTTAAAATACTAAGTTTGAAACTTTACCGTAATAAGTTTAAAGTAGCAACTCAGTAATTTTATATGCGTATCTTATGTCTGAACGTATAACTTGAGTTGAGTTAAATTATAATTTAGAAGCCAGACGCACGAACTTTATTATACTCGCCTGCGTCTATAGAAAAGGTTTGTATAATATCTTACCTGAGTCGCTGAATGCCTTCTTCAACATCTTGAAGAGCGTAACGACGCATTTGTTGCGCCAGCTGCGGATTATTTCGTTGAACAAAGTACTCAGACACCGACGACCTGGCCGTCCCCACTCGCAGAGACAGCCACTACAATATAATGATTACTATAAGAAACTCTTCAGACACCTTACTTATACCACGCACGTTAATTTACTCACATTACTTCGACCTTGGTAATCATCAACCGCATTGTGAAAAAACAATCCCGCAATCAGAGCGGCTATATTGGCAGTGTAACTCGCAACGAATATCACAGAAAATCCACCCCAAACGTTTATCAGAAACTTATTAGGCCAACTCTTAGGGGCTTTGAATGCCACTAAATGTCCACATAAAAGTCCCCACATAACCCAGAGCGCACTGGAAATGCTGAAGTTCTTTGATCTTTGTCGTCCCCAAGGATTTAAACCAAAAGGTGAGAGCCATTCGTATATGGCCACAGCTATAGCAGTTACATTTAGAGATGTAAATATTGCGATCCATAGCTCTGGTGAAAATGGAAGAAGGAATGCAAGCAGCGGTATGTCTGGTCTTTGATTGGGGGCTGCTAGTATTGACACTCCACTAAAAAAGTAAGGTTGACTGTAGTCTATGACTTCTGCCCTAGCTGAGGAAACACTTAGAGCTGCAAATGACATATGAGCGGCTCCGGACACTAAATCCCCAATAATACCATTCCATTTTTCAACACTTTCATCTGGCTCGATATCAAAAAGGTATGGAGATTCTTCTGCGTCCTCCTCCACTGATTTGTAACCGTTACGGTACTGTGAGCGATAACTCTGGTAATTTATCGGGGCATATTCGCTCGCTACCGTTTTATATTCAAATATTCGGTGAAATGGTTTGATAAGTTTTCTGGATCCGTATAATCCGTCCTCTACGATATATAAATGAAAATCGAATTCTAGTTCTTCGGCTATGTTTTCCAGAAGATCCATTGCAAGTCCGTAACAACAATGCGTTTCCATTTTAATGAATACGGGTTTAGACGTGGGGAAGAAAAAATCATCTTGATCGCTTTCCCTTTCCAATTCATTGAACGCGAGGGTTAGATTATCTCGGTCGGACGTTTGTGGTCGGTGACATAGAAGGCCCCGGAGACATTGGCCATCCTCGTCTAGCTCTCCTTCCATGACAAAAGGGGGAGCTAGTGCCGTGACGATGCGGAATATTGTGCGGGCACCGTCTGATTGTCCGTGAGCTACTAGTCTACCTCCTGGCCACACGATTGTATGGAGTCTCACGCTACGGCCGAATACGCGTCCCACTTGTCTCCACATATTTTCGCCTTCGACTCCTGATGACACTAAGTTTAAGAGAGCGAATGAAGCCGTTAATGATCGCTCAGATTGCTCTGTGCCTCCGGCAAGCGCCGCTGCTGCAGATATCCGCGTCTCTCTGTGAACAATATAAATTAACAACTTATGACATTAAAATCATAAAATTCAAATATTAAAATGATAATTAACTCGTATAGGTAACCAAAAAATAAAACATAATAGATCTACATATAATCACGAGCACCAAACAGAAATAGTCGGCAGCTGCATGTCATGACTGTGACTAGAAGGCATCCACTCAGCATGATGCTGTGCTATGGAGGACCGACAGTACTGCGCACAAACTCATACTACATTCGATGTTAGTAGGAGGATAGATACTTGGAGAATAAGGCCGCACGAAGCTAGTCAATGAAGCGCCGTTTACTCTCGCAATCCGTATCCTCAACAGTATAGCAGAGGATATAGATATACAGGGTGGCCGGAACATTGACGTCCAAAAATAAAATTTCGGTCCCTCGTATCGTGGGGTATTCGAATCACCCCCATGTATGTTCCGCGACTTTTCATAGTTTTCGAGTTATGAATTTTTTTCTGAATGTTTGAAAATTTTCGACCTGACCAACCTAAAAAAATTCAAAAAAAAAAGTAGAGGGTTTTATCGAGTTTCTTTTTTTGCAACTGAATTTTCATAAGTAGTACTTTTATGCATAAAATAATCAGCTTCGTAACTGTGGTGAAAGTTATGAAAATGTTGATCTAAAGTGAAAAATTTACGTTCGGTAAATTATGACTTAAATTTTCAACTTCAAATTAAAAATCTAAACAGGTGACTTCATGGTTCTCAAGTAGGCTTCAAGAATGCGCCAGACTCTCAGCTTTCATAATCATTAAAAAACGTAGGACTTAATGGGGCTAACTTTGGCCTTAATCGGCCTTCAAAGACTGCGAAGTGGAAAATTCTTAAAATTAGCTATCTGATTAATAAATTTTTTTTTCCATTTTCTCGCTCCTAAGGTTATTTAGTTTGCTAACCAAAAATGACTGCAGGAAAGCTAAGATTTAAACACGGAGATTTTTTTAAATGTTAGTTTAATGAATTTTGCGCGATCCGTTCTCGTGGACTATGGGTTGTAAACGAGGGTGCAACTCTTTTACCTGCAATAACAATGGACCGAGAGGAAAAGAGACCGAATTATTGCTATCTCTCTCACGCAAGGCGCGCAACCGAAGCCAACGCAAAACAAGTACCTCAGTCGTACTCACATTGTGTTTACTGCTATACGCGTGTCGCCATTTTGTCTTTACCACACTCGCTTTGCCCACGGACTCCGCTGCCTACTTGTTTGACTACTTTGCTCGTTTATTGGACTGTGTTTTGCATTCTGATTTGGACTTTTTTTACGTGGAAGTGTAAAAAATGAGTTACACGTTAAGTGAATATGCAGAAATGCATTATTTTTATGGAGTTGCACAAGGAAACGGCCATGAAGCAGCGCGACTGTATCGCGAACAACTTCAACGTCGTGGTGGGCCGCAACCTGAGCGATATCCCGACCATCGTGTTTTTATTAACACGCACAACACTTTGATGGCAGGCCGCATTCCTGGTCGACGCGGCAGTCATGAAGGAATCCCTAGAGCTAACCCGGATCGCAGAGAAATGGTGCTGGAAGAAGTTCAGCGAAATCCGTCTACGAGTACGAGAAGTATGGCTCGTGCTCTGAACATCCCAAGGACTTCTATCCAAGACATTCTTCACGATGAAGAATACCACGCGTTCCACATCCGACGAGTCCAAGCTTTACTGCCTACAGATCACCAATTGCGCGTTGATTTTTGCCAAACCATGTTACGAAAAGAGCAAGAGGATCCTGGATTTTTCAATAAAGTTTTATGGTCAGATGAGTCACGATTTGAGCGATCCGGAATATTCAATATTCATAATTACCACACGTGGGCGAATGAAAATCCACTCGAAGTGAGAGCTTCGACATTTCAACATCGCTTCAGCGTTAACTTGTGGTCTGGTATTCTCAATGGCGAACTAATTGGTCCGTTTGAACTGCCGTCCAGACTTGATGGAGAAACATACAAAAACTTTTTGGAAAATGAACTTCCATTGTTGCTGGCAGATGTGAATCTCGAACTCAGACGAACCATGGTGTTGCAAAATGACGGCGCCCCGTGTCACTATGCAACCCAGGTCCGAAATTACTTAGATGAAACATACCCCAACAGATGGATCGGACGCAGCGGACCAATTAGGTGGCCTCCACGCTCACCTGATCTCAACCCCATCGATTTCTTTATTTGGGGCTATTACAAGGAAATAGCATACGCCCGAGACTGTTCAAGTGAACAAGAGCTGAGGCAGTTGATTGCAGAAGCTGAACGTGTTGTGAGAGAGAACAGAGACGCTTTTAGACGATTGCCAGACAATTTCTTACGTACGTGTAGAATGTGTATTGCTGCTGGTGGTGGCCACTTTGAAAACCTTTTCTAAATGTTAAAAATAAATTAAGTACTTTTTTCACATTATCATCTGTGTTTTATTCAAAACCACTTTTTACGTAAAACTTTTCTTACCCAACTCTGAAACTATTTGTTGGTTAGTTTTCAGTATTCTTATCATTAATTAACCTTAGGAACGAGAAAATAGCCAAAAAAAAATAATTACTCAGATGGGTAATTTTAAGAATTTTTCCACCTCGCTGTCTTTGAAGGCCGATTTTAAACAAAGTAGCCCTATTAAGTACTTCATTTTTTTTATGATTATGAAAACTGAGAGTCTGGCGCATTCTTGAAGCCTACTTAGGAATTATGAAGTCACCTGTTAAGATTTTTAATTTAAAGTTGAAAATTTGAGTCATAATTTACCGAACGTAAATTTTTCACTTTAGATCAACATTTTCATAACTTTCATCACAGTTACGAAGCTGATTATTTTATGCATAATAGTAATACTTATGAAAATTCAGTTGCAAAAAAAGAAACTCGATAAAACCCTCTACTTTTTTTTTTAGAATTTTTTTAGGTTGGTCAGGTCGAAAATTTTCAAACATTCAGAAAAAAAATCATAACTCGAAAACTATGAAAAGTCGCGGAACATACATGGGGGTGATTCGAATACCCCACGATACGAGGGACCGAAATTTTATTTTTGGACGTCAATGTTCCGGCCAGTGTATTTTGTTGTACTCTGGGTGGGTTCACAGTGAGAGCTCTATTTGAAATAAGTTATGGTCCTACTGGGACATAGATATATATATATAATATGGTGCTTGTAGTACCTAGCAATAAGGACAATCATAATAGGATTAAGAATTTTATGTTTGTAACTGTAGTTGGTAAGTTGTCTACATTATCGCATTAGGTGCCAAACCTGTAAAGATAGAAAGAAAGAAGAGATTGGTGACAAATAAATAAATAAATAAATAAGGGGCAACCTTTGGCACTTTATTCTCAAAGTATTAGAATAATACACCCAGTAAATTGCCAGGAGCATGAAGAATTTATTTTCGTGATCCGAAGAATCGACAAGAATTAAGGGCTTATTTATAAAACGTTCTGTAACAAAATAAGTACTATGAAACCACCATGAATCGAAGTCAAAACAACTCGGATAAAGATATTATCGACCAATTTCAGTACATCAGAGATTTTTCCAAAGATAAAATAATAATGTAGTAAGCGCTGGATTTGGCACATTTCAAAATAAATACAATATGACAGATTTTATTAAGACTTACAGTATTCTAATTTCCTGTTGATGGTTAAGTTAAAGGAATTTTTTGTGCATATCAGAAAGGTGGATGGCAATAATACAGGGGCGCTTTATAAATTGGATGAATTTTACAATGCTGTGTATTTTTCATTGGGATTATTTAAAAACAAATGAACCTTGGTAATCCACATACACAAAATAATTTCCTCCCCTTCCCTACCTATAGGTATCTTCTCGGTATAAACGTGTAGGTTTAGAAAACATAGATCACAGGCGAATTTCTTAAACCATCAGTCACAAACGGTTGACACAATATTTACCTCTAATTACCAGAGCTTCCACGCGAGATTGGATATATGTTTTTTATACTTATGTACAGTACTAGTTAAGTAACAAAATTGTGTGGTTTTCTGCCCTCTGTTGAGGGAATGGGTGTGAACATGCAATATCCGTGTCGGCCTGCCGATACCCGCATTCGACCCGAGCCCGGCCAGCACAAAATGATAAAATAACACTACCCACACGACCTACACGGGCTGTTTCAATGTTCTATTTTAGACATAATTCTTCTTAAAATTGCCCACGCAGGAACGCCTTCTAACTGTAGCTATTATAATATTTAACTTTGGAAATTATTCAGTAACGACTGTTCTGTCTGTAGGCACGGATTTTTCAGTTACTATTGTAAGATGCTATCGAATTTGGTGGTTCTTAATTTGTTAAGGGAGGTACAATGATGTAATTAAGGCGTCGTAAATAATACATGGCGCAGAAAAAGAATATTGTGTATGAAAATAAACGGCGTGCCGCCTGTCTGTAAATTATGGCTCGTAGTCGGTGTCACTCATTTTTAAGCTGCTCTGACGCATCACAATTCCCCGACATAATTGTACATGCATATTATTGTTACTTGCAAGATATTAAAAATAGTAAATTTTCAATAAAAATAAATGATAAGTAGCATTTTTATCGCTGACAAGGGCCGCATGCTTTGTCTAAAATAGTATCAACGTTAAGCGGTCGCCGCCAAAGGTTGTTGGAAGTTTCACTCATCTCTAATCCGGGATTTAGACTCAGTGCAAACGTCCCAACGACGTCTCCCCAGCCAGTTGGCTCAGAACATGAGATTCCCGAAGCCAAAGCAGCAGATGTCTACGAACCATTATTATTCCTTGTGCGTAAAACCAAAGGGATTTTCCGGAACACGCCAACGAACTTCGTTTCGGAAAAAGTTAAAATCAAAGGCATTATTTATAATCGAATACTTTCCTTACTCAACATTGTAAAAGTATTGGAAGCTGATCAACGTTGCCTTTTTTCGACCATTGTTAGTAAGCACATTGTTTGCATAGTAAAATTTTATCAAGTCGAACTAATGAACGCCCGTGGGCACTTTTCCGAAAATGTCGGCACGTGGAGGAAATAATGGAGGTTTGCCTGCTAACAAGAGAAAGTTAGGTTGTGAACACATGTGTAATATAAAACGAAAATGATTGCTGACAAGGAAGCATTGTAATGGCCGCTAAGCCCAGAGTGCGTAAAACTGTATTCGCCAGTGACCTGACCTATTTAGCTGTCCTAATTTCTGAATGAACTAAAAAGGGAACTATCTGCGTCAAGTCATGTCAATAGATGGCGATCATTTCGTCGAGTCAGCCTGCACAGCCTGGCCGTCTGCCAAAACTTGCTGCCGTGCAGTTCCGACCGATTTATGATAATCTGATCGAGTTGGATTTTACCCAAAAAATATTACGATATACTTACTGTGTATCTTCAAGCTGGTTAAAAAAATGGATAGGTCAGATTTAATTTTTGTGTTACGTAGTCATGTTGGTATGTAGGTAGATATATTGAATAAAAGACATTTCATTAATGTTAAGTTACTGCCATTAAAACAATCAATCGAGCAGGCATCGATGTATTGCCGCAAAGTAGACGGATTAACCTTAATGACTGCACTGTCCGGCAACACTAATTAATAAAACCGTTGTGCGCAGTATAATTATTTGGTTAACTCCGTATTGGAATGATTTAATTTAACGAATTGGCGTTCCGGATAGTCTCCATTTTCATCAAAATACTTGTATTTTAATAACATTGTATTACAAACATCAAGGCGAATTACTTTCTTTAAATCCAAAGTTCCTAACTCAAAAGGAATGTTTTATAAGTTCAGGGGTTTTAATATTACCTTCTACTTACGTAGACGGAATGCGAGCTATTTAGCTTCAAATTGGAAGAAAGTAGGTACGAACTAATTTAAGCGCCTGTGAATGAAGGCAACGCTGTTAGTCACCTGTCGTAGTCAGGGAGCAAACTATCTCGGGATCTGTCCTCTATTTTCTCAAGTTCTAAAGTAACTCGGTGATTTCTTATGGAGTAAAAAAGTAAAAACTTACCGCTAAAACATCCATTTTTTACTAAATGCTGCCTGGCCAGAAAACAATGCTAACGATGGAGAAGTTTTAAAAGTACTTTGAAATGTATGCTGGAGAGTTTTAAATAAAATACTTACTTTCAGTCTTGTTTGTTAGTTCTAAAGTAATTTCAGAAAAGTGGTGTTTTCTATAATTAATATACGAAATTGTATCTATGTAATACCCGATACAAGTATTCGTAACTACATGTAAGTGTAAATACGAATACAATGTGCAGGACTGGTCTAAGCTAAGAAACACCGAGAACTTTATTCTTATACCTCAAAATAGTACATTACTGCAGCGGCCAGCAAAAGAGGCATTGATGGACGAACGTGTAAATGTGGGCCGAGACGAAGCCGAAGCACACATACCTACGTAAGTCCATCGAAGCCCAGTTGTGGCCAAGGCTTGTATAGTACTTTCACAAATAATGCGCGGAAATTAAAATACAATTAATTTTCAAAATCAATGACGTACAACGAACAACAATAATTTTTCCCGCGTTAAAGTGTTAATTTGTATTTTCTTTTTTCGATAAACAGCTTTCTATTTGCAAGCCAGTTCGAAATTTAAATAAAACCCTTGATAAGTTACCTCCTTGGAGGATGATTCGAAGTAAAAGATCGTTCCATTGTTAAAATTACACGATAGACATGACTTTACTATGTAATTTATTTGGCCGCTAAACCACGACAGATATGGATTTTCATACAACTTTTGCCGGTCGCTGCTCGCATGTGTTTGGCCAGTACAGCAATTTCGATTTATCTTGAAGAAGGTTATCAAAATAATGCTCAAATTTCCAAGCATGTTTGAGAAAAGATTCATAAATTCATATGCCAGTCCAAATAAAACGTTCACAAACAGGTATCTATATCAAAATGAACATAATAATAAACGCTCAAAATGGCGGAGATTTTCCAAACAAAAAGTCCCATCAGCATCATAGCAAGCTCATGATTTACAAAAAGAAGAGAATTGATTCGATACAAGCTTCATTTATCATTTAGTGGATCCCAAGCATTTACACGCTTCTTCTGGATACATTACGGCAATCTCTGAATAGGGTTAAGATCGGATGCCGATCACGTATTTTATTGAATAACGTTCCTCGGAGCGTGTGCCTTCCTACGCCACTATTAGGGGGTCAAGAGCGGGGGTCCTTGAATGTCTCACCTAGATACATGACCTGATTTAAGGTTCCTATGTTATCAGTATATGCTGTTTTGTTTTAGATATGAAAGCTATATCATTAAACATTTTTCAGTTACAAATCGTGTTTAAAAACTATTAATCAGTTAGAGGCTGTAATTACCCTTCGTTGCCACTAGTACCATTAACAGTTTCATGATGGAACTACTGATGTTTTTTTTTAAATAACTGGTTCCATTTAAAAAAAATGAAAATGATGGAACTAATGTTATTTTAGGCACTTTTTAACTTTTAAATGTTTAACTCGCCTACCAGTTTATTAATACTGTGTATTCTAGTCGTTTTGGGCACTCAGCGCTCACGGCTTTCGCGGCACGCTCGCCTCGCTAGCTCAGCTCGTGCGTAGGGGGTCGCTGTTCTAACCGAAACATTTTGCGAGTAGAGATATTATAATAGAAAGTCGGGAACTAATTATAGACTTCCTAGCGTAGAAAGGCATCGTCGATCAAAATGTATGGCAGTGCCAATTTGAACTAGTGATAACAAAACCAACATTAGTTCCATTATTTTCAAATTCTTTTAAAATGGAACTTCTGATTTTAAAAAAACATCAAGAGTTCCATCATGGAACTGTCAATGGTACTAGTGGCAACAATCAGTAATTAAAATCTTCAGTAATATCATTACTTCATATACCTATGTACCTAAGGAAACTAATAAGATTCAATTGCACACTCATATCGTTTGTGAGTAATATAATGGGTGTGGGGATCTGACCCTTAAAGATAAAGTAATCCTAACGTCTTCCATACCAATAACAAACGGGACGTGCTGATAGTTTATATCAGAAGGGCGAGTGGACTCACTGAGTTAAGCTTAGCCTGTAATAAAAAGGAGGGTGCAAATAAATTTTAGTTAATAGCACCACAAAATATATTAAAATTAAGCAATATACTCCTAAATTGTTTCATGATAGTGGCTGTTATTTAATATGTATGTGCGTAAATGGGTCGAAAATATACATATTCCAGCCTCACCAGCACTGATTTAATAAGCTGTGCTTTAAAATAGCTTGTTATTTTTTTTGTGTTAACAAGGTTAGCGTTGGTAGCATCATGTGTGGCAACAGTGTTTTAAAAACTAGACCTTGATCTTTTAACAGTGCTGCTGCGGAGTTTGTTCCACCACTTCTTCTTCCCAGGTAAAGCACTTGGAAGTGGTGAAGGGCAGGTGTTTTGGGGGAACTGTCTTATGTGATTTTGACGTGCAGAAAGTGCTGATTCTCAGCCTAGTTTGAATATATTACTTTTGATTTTGATTTTTTAACTAGCGACCCGCGCCGGCTTCTCACTGGTGTAATTTAATAATGCCATTACATATCTAAAATCGAACGTTAAAATGTATCCTAGATTTCCCGGTAAATCTTTCACTCAGTTTCACAAATCGACGAACCTCCTCATTCTAGATTAAATGCGATGGTACCTAACGAAATCCTTTCTGGGAAGTTTATATCATTCGGTTTGCACTCGATCACGTAAGAGCTAAATTAGGACCAATTTATTTCTATTCTGTTTCGAAGAATTGGGTTAAGTTGGAGCTATACTTTGGTACCTGTAATCTTACCTAATACAAATGAGAAACCTGTGTATATGTATTCGTGTGAGAAACAAATACGTGCGCATATGCTTCCATTGATAGTACTTACACATGCAATACAATTTTTATTTTGAATAAAATTACCCACTTAAGCGTTTGGACAAAATGTCACATAATTTTCAGCAATGATACGGTCAACGAAATGACATGCACGCTTGCCAAGAAGTTAACTTTGCGAAAACACTTTAATATGGATGGAACCAATTATTCCAAATGTCTGTAACTTCAAATTAATAAACAGACTGAAACTGGATGAAGTAACAGTCAAGAACTAACTGAACAGCGTAATCTAAAGTTTCAAGCTCAGAAACTTCCGAGTTCATTGATAAATGAACTGGGAAGGCACGAGTAAAATATTGTATCCCATTGATTTTCTGAGTAGCATTCCTAGACCCGAAGAGACACGTTTGTGAAATTGCTGTTACTCACTGACCTCAGCACTTGGAAACAGCGGGAGCTTGTGGGAACTACGACACATCGAACGTGTTTGCAGTTTTATATATTTTTCTTTTGAATTGAAATGTGAAGGCTACTGATATGACGTGAACGTGACATGTCACGCGCTACTGTTTTATTTTTACGCATTTTTCATTATCTGCGTGTACCGTGTAGCGTGAATTCAGAATCACATTTTTTGTGCGTATGATGTTTGCATTATATGAATGGTTGATTTCTTTGTTTCTTTGAGCCAATCTGTTTTCCAGAAAGTAATAAGTGTTTGATACAAAATTAAATTAACCGGAAATGGGTGGAAAATACTGGTATAAAGCAAGCTAATTAAAAGTGTTCAAAGGAAGCTCGTACAGTAGATAAAGTATCGTCTGACATCCTGCTTCCCATCTAAATTATCAGGGTCCCCTGAGGTTGAGGTTATTTTGAGGCCCACAAACTAAAACCGAAATAAATAGGAATCTGTTAGAAACGATTGATAATCACCATGGAATACCCAGCCTTACTTTTACATGAATTTTTGGGACTAAAGGTCAAACATGTGTTGGGACCGGTAATATGTTAATTGAGATGGATACAAAAATGTGCTGAACCCGAGTAGTTGTACGGATACACTACTAGGGTACCATAAACACCGATAGGTGTCTGCGCAATTTGGTGGTGGTAACACCCTCGTCACTGTCAGGTGGTAATGCGGCGGAACGCGACGGACCGCACACCGAAGCAATAAATAAACTTAAACAGTTTACTATCAACCCCGCATTTAATTGTCTCGATACTTTCTGTTTAACTCTCATAAACTTTAATCAAAGAGTAACTGCGTCTTTCTCTCTCTAAATAAATAAACTCTGCAAAAAGATGAATAGATTCTAGAGCTCTTTAATCAGAATTTTATTAAGGGAGTGTATAGAGCTGGTGATAAACTCGAGTAAAACAAAATAAAAGTAAAACGATTGGAATATGCCAAGATTTTTTCCGGGCGTATTTCAAGCGTATCCTAACCTATTGCGGAGCTGGTGCTCCCATTTGGCATCAAGTGGAATGCGGTCAACTCCGGTCTATTGAAAAAAAAAACAACTGGGGTTTACATAAAGCCAGGCTTGATATTCTTTTTTAATTACAAATATCTTTTGATAAATGTTACTGTGGTTTTGTTTATTTGAATTCTGATAAACTTGATAAAAAATAATGAGATATGTTTTGATTAGATATCTACTAGTTTTTATTTGGATTCTAATTTAAAAAAATTGTATAAAAGTTCCGTGAAATAAAATCTCGTTCATATAGCATCATAAAGATTGTGATGCCTAGCTACCTATTTTTGGAGAAACCCTAAATTATTGGGGTACGATTTATTTGATTGAACCTGAGAGATACTGGAGATACTCCAGCTAAATAATCAGGTAAGTGTTTTGTTTTTTGGTATATCTTCTGAACTACACAAGAATTTCTTTTTAATCTTAGCTTCGTACAACAAGCCACTCACGCCGCGACTAAACGATTTAAGATCTAAATTCACACGACGAAAGTGTAGAACATCCATGTAACAATGCCAAGAATCAGATTACTTTACACGAAACGAATGGTGTAGGTTACTGCGGGTGACCAACGAGGTCTAGTAGATAAGACTTTATGTACCGTAATGCGGCCACCGATATAAACCCAGGAGCTGCTCTTTAAGATAGAGACACTATAAAAGTAATCTCGCTTCGTTCTTATACCCGCTAGTCAATTTGCTTTTATGGTGATGTTCCGCGCTTGTTACCCTTCTATTATCATTCGTAGCTTGAATGTATCTATACTTAATAACTGTAAAACGTCTTAATTGTTTTCCTGAACCTTGTCTTCCTGAACCACGTTCTCGTCCCACAGCAATGAATTCTAATTTTATTTACATTTACGTTCAGCACTAATTTGCTCTGTGTTAAGGTTTAACGGTTAATTAAGTCGTTGGTTAAGTTAATGTTTATTGATCGAGCATTAAGTTTGTACACAACCGTTTGCGTCGTTAGCCTGTCAATTATGGTATCGATTCAATTATCTAGTAAAACTCTAGACAACTTATTGGAGACACAAGGTTATTTTCAGTTTCGGAAAGATTGTTTCTAGTGACTTTTGATTACACCGTTTTGTTTTTGTATTCATCCTTTGCTCCGGGGATGGTGGCAAGTTACTGTTCAAAACCACACGGATATTCTCGTTATCACCATGGGTCCCGACATCAAAGGCTATTGTAATCTACCATTATCGCTTTCATAATTGCGAACACAAAAGAATCGACATCCATTAATTTTCGGTTCACAACCTCGGGCGTTGAACGTTATCAAAATTAATATTTTAATAAGGCGCCGGTAATAGGAAGAATCCGTCATGGTGTGAGCAGCAATCACTCACCGCCACCACTGCTCCCGATATCCTCAAGGTTCTTTCTCAACTTAAATCGAGGTCATTAGCAGCTTTATAACTTAGCCCAAAGTTCAGCACTTGACAAAAGATATTTCTGCTGAATAATTTCGGCACCATTATCAATTTTATTGGGCGCCGATGAAAATTTTCAGCTTTTAATAGTCATCATTTGAAATTGTTTCTCGTGACGGTTTTACAATTATACGTTGTAGTAACAATCGCTTTATTGTTAAAATTAAAACTATGTTGTAAAGTACTGAGTATTTAAAAGTATAAAGTCCACTTTCAAAAGATGCACGCTACTGCTGTTTGTTTTGCGTGCTGCCGTAGTTTGTAGTACATAACAATAAATAGAACAATTATTTGTGAACTATAAAATTGATTCTCGAAACAACTAACTGCTTCAGCATAAATCGGCTTACAGACTATTACTCCGGGCAACTCAGGGCATTGAACCTATGCTACTTAAATAAATAGTAACTACGTAACAATTTCCTAGTTTAAAAAAAACTTCAACGTAGATAGATTACCTTACAAATTCGGTAGAAAAGTCAGCGGCAGCATCGCTCGGTTCTTCCCAGCAGGACGCGGTGGCATCGCTCAAAAACTGCGCCTGAGCAGACCACGCGTCACAAGCACGTAGCACACGCCTAAGCGCACCAACTGTCATTCGCACTGCTGCACGTATAAACGCCCGATCTGTACATAATTCAGCCTTACGTTTAAAAAGTTTAAGGTAAAACTGTCAGGACATAATACATAATAATATTATACTCATACGGTCTAAAATTAACTGTTTACCAAATTGACTACCACTTTAAATTGCCATTGTTTGACAGTTGTATGAAAGGGCTATAACATGGTAAATTTACGTAGTGTACTGTACATTGGGTTTCTGATAGCCTATTTGGTGTATTTTTTTGACTAACCTCGTATCAGCCATAGAAGCTTGGTTTAGATTTGGTGTTAATGGTTGTTATATTTTGTTTAACCAATCGCAAAACGTAAAATTAGACAGCAGAAACATTTTAGCAAACATTGATCTCCGTTTCTAAAGTTGATCCTTAAATTAAGTTTCAGAGGTCAAGGTTCGCTGAAAATGTGTAAGTAAAAGATGGCAGCCAGAATTTTCACGCTCGACTCAGTTCACGAATCACAGTGGTCCACAACAAGAACACGACACAATCGCATCCCAATAACGTCAAGTATTGTCAAGCTCTCACGCTAAGCCTTTTATGTAGTGTCTTTGTAAAAACCTACGTTAATCAGGGGACCATTCAATTGAGTCCGCTATAGCTTTTGGAACACAAAACTTTGATCGCATCAATCTAAAGTTAAATCTGGCTTGAAATCGAACACAGAATACTATGTATTCAAAGAATTACTGAATAACCCGATGAACTGATGTTTTAAAATAAAACTTTGGCAAAACTTTTTGATTAGCAGTTAATTTTAGAACGGTTACAAACTGCTGTTAAATTAAGAGTCAAATGTAGATGTATGATGTATCTGTTAACTTAAATGTTTGGCTGGTCGTCACTCACCTATTTTCACTGGCTGTGGGTGCAGAGCCAATAGTCCAACAGGAAGGCTTTTAAAGATCACAGTTATGTTATCTTTAATAATTTGTCTTTCTTTCTCTAATACATCATCCTTCTTAAAATGTTTGTCACTTCTTTTTTCAGTTTTGTTTTTAAAATTATGCACCGAAGACGCATGCACCTTGGGATCCATTATGAAATCACTAATATCACTTGATAAATATATTCTATTATTTACTCTTCTAATATCATCATTGCTATTTATATCATCTCGTCCCAACATTACGTTTTTTGCTACATTCACATCTTCTACATCTATGCTATTTACATATTTATTAAAAGATTCATTTTTCATTTCCCTATATTTATTACGCCTACTATTATTTCTATTATGAAAGGGCATTCCCTTCGCAATTGAATTGTTTTCGATTTTAGAAGTTTCAACGCCTTTGCTATTTACATTATAATTTCTCATACTTCCCGAACTAATATTGCGATTACTAACATACGATTTACTAAAATTTATATATAATAATTTGTTGTTTACACTGTGTGCTTCTGAAATATTTATATTTTTAGAACTATTTTTTACATAAAAGTTATCACTGACAATTTTTTTTTCTATGATTTTATTTGTATCCACCAAAGTTTCGGGGTCTTTTTGATCATCGATTGTATTATTGTCAGCATCGCCTCGTTTGCTGCGGTCAAAGCGTTCATATACTAGTGCTTCATCATTATCCATTAAGCTTTCTAAATCTTGACCGTTATCTTCGGTATAAAGGGTTCTGTTACTTATATTGTGGAAGATATCAACATCTTTTGAAGCATCTAGCCAGAGCCAGAAAAAGTTTCCTTCGAGCATGTTAAGTCGCTTTGCCTCATCCATAACGAGCTTAGCGTAATTGACATCACATATCAAGACAACGACGCCTCGGGTCAGCCTTGATATCTCAGCCAGCCGCCTGCACATACAAAATAAATTGGAGTACCTACTATTGTTGCTCACGCTGTCGTAACCCAACCAATAAAGCTTTTTTGTTTTTCGACAGCTGCAAGCTGTTACAAGCTTCAAATCCATAACAATTTAAAATGTTTACAACAAAATTTATAAAAGAATCCTATTGGAAATAAATTCAATTACCTGAAAAGAACGTGGCGAGAAAACTTTTTTGGAAGCGACAGCCATTTGGGATCTAAAGGCGGGGCAGTTATTATTGAAGACAAGTCTTTCCTCAGGGATAGTGTAGTGTAAATATCTTCTTCTGCTAGCAAAGTAAAGGAGTGCCAGTGAGTGTGCAGCAATGTTGCTCTGGAAATAAAAGAAAAACCTATAAACTTTCATAATATTCCATAAAATTTGTTACTTTAAAACTTAGAAGTAATTTTACCTGAGCGCGTGTAACGTTTCTCGAGCAGTGATTTCCAGTCGAATCTCTAGTGGAAGCAATTCCTGTGGAGAAAACAACCTTACATAAGTTTACACAAGATGCTGCATTACAATAATAATTCAGTTAATTTATATGTTCGTACCCCAACCCTCATCATACTTAATTGTGTACACTTCATGTAGTCAGGATCTGATCATAATCTTTACATTTTGTATTTGAGTGGTAATATCCTAATCATGTCGCGCTTTTTGAGGTTGTTATTAGTCTACGTCGAGTCGTAATCGGCACGAAAGTGGGTAATAAATGGCCATAATTTACCGCGACACCCGTCCTGCCTTCGCCGCTCGAATGCGGAATATTGCGGAGAATATCTCACCTCTGGCAAAAAAGTTTTCCTACAGAACGACGGAGAATATGTATGCCGCACATCAGGAATATTATGCACCTCATAAAAATCTGATTTGCTCCACATGTGACAAACTCGCGCGTATCTTTATTTGTGTTTTAAGACACTGCCGCGTTTTACTACTTCACGTATTGTTTGTTCTTATTCCGAATGGATGTAGGTCTACCTATTTAAATAATACCTACAAGAGAATTTTCTTTAAAGAAAGCAACGAATACCACTTGGTTAGCATAGATTACCTAACATAGATGTAGTAGATCTACTTAGTATGGGATATGAACCTCGCAATTTGTTTGTGTATAATGTCGCAGAGTATAACATTGATATGTAAAGCAATTGATATGCTCCAAAAGTTTCTTTAATTAATTTGCTTATTGAATATAACTCTGAATACCTATATTGTACACTAAAACCTCAGGCCTACTTGTGACAACCATCCACATCGCAGTATTAATTAGAATCCAATTAATTATGCCTAGGTATCCGATTCAAGTGACTGTATATACTGTATATATAACTGCCTAGTATTAAAACTAGGACTTGCCTGTTGTAAGTCGCATTAGCAGTTGGTCGCTAAGATGATATGGGCATTCCTGACCTCGCTCCGTGAGAGAATAACTGGATTCCGCAAGCTCGAAACGTCAACTTCAGGGAACTCTGCATAAACCCACGTCCACACACAGCTTAAACGACGGTGGCGAACTAATTTGCGTACGTTGCCAGAGCATTTTAAACACCAACTTTGAATTTGCAAGTCACATTCTCTCACAATTGCGAATGAACAATATTTCCTGAAGCCAACAACGGTAATATGCGGTTTTGCATTTGTTTACGAGCAAATCGTAGAGAATATTTTGGTTAAGACAAAATAATTTTTGTTGGGCTTGTAAACGCATTGTTGAAAAACGCAGGTTAAAATGTTAATAAGTTTTTTAGACGCGATTTATTTGCGCGTAACAGAACGGTTCGCTTACACGCAAAAGGTGGTCCCGACAAAATTGAGATTGAGAGATTTATGTTGAAAACTAAGATCCATTTGCAAAGCTCAGCCGTTCCCTAGGTATTCAAAGAAAAGGTAAGGAGAGAGATATCTAATAATGTCATCAGCATATCCTATAAATAATGTCGGAACGTGTCGCACGCACCGTTAGTCGTGCGGTCGTCACGTAGACGCATTATTTCACTGGCTGGTTGGCTATTCCCGACTTTATCATAGCAAGGACGATTAATAGCTCTGCATAAATGGAACCATTGGCAGTCTACTAGCCGACGACACCCAAGACAACCCGTGTTTTTTATGATACAACCGTATATAATTTTTGTTTTTATCGCGTGTCATTTATCTTGAATTTAGTCCTACGTCAGTTTCAGACAGAGCGAAAAGATTTACTATGTGATTGCATATAAACCCAGTCGAGTTATGGCATCGTAAACTTGTGTTAATAGGGGTCGACTATCATCGATATTCTCTTCGCCTACAGTTCACGATGATCATAATGTACGGTTTCAGAATGAATTTAAAATTGACAGAATGACCTTAAATGGCTTTAAAACATCAAGTGACTCATATTATTTGTCTTTTTCATAATGCATGTACACACGGCTACACATCAAGCTATACTATTCCAGTTTACACTGACCTCTCACTGTAAAGAAATCCTTTACAATGCGAGATTATCTTATACTGGTAATGTATAGCTTGATATGTAGCCGTGTGTACGCTATTGGTTTAAATCAATTTCAAATACTCAATAAAAGGGTTCCTACACCACGGCCATCACGTACTCACAAAACATGATCCTGGAACAGCGACGCCTGTTAAAAGTCTTGAAGCTGATGTAATAGATTCCATTTCTCAGTTTAAATAAGAAGGCGCTGTGCATGAAAGCACGTTTGCCATCAACTGTCACTCGTCACTGCCATCGCGGTTTAAAAGATGAACACTTTGGTCGGGACAGCCTACTTAACTACAACTTTTGTTTTACGGCTTTTGAAGTTTATATAAGGAAACAAAGAACAATTTTCACATAATTACGTACGTGTCGTGTACATGTAGGTATATTGAAGGGGAAAAAATCAGCTGGTCCCTACATTTTGACGAGTTCTGCAAACATAAATGTAGGGAACAGCTGATTATTTTTTCACGTTTTTATATTTAATCCCATAGTAAAAGTTGTTCATAATGATGAGTATAATGACCCCTTAAGAGGTTAATGGTGGACCAATAACCCTGTATAAGGTTTCGAACTTAGAACGCTAATATGTGATCGTATCCATAGATATACTGAGCGATATTGATGTGTTAGACCGTGTTGTGAAATCAGCATTTTAGGTTCGAAAGTCGGTAATAATGAGAAACCCGGTCACACCAACTTAGTTCGTCTAGTGAGAACTGATAAAACCACCAAATACGTCCCAGCGGATTTAAATGGATTTACCAGCGTTAGAATATTGTTCGGTCAGTATTTGCGATACTAATAACTAATTCCTTCGTGGAGAGAGGCAATTACAGAAGTATCCCACCGGGCAATTTGTTGTTGTGGGGGCGCAAAATGTTAACAAATGACTGAAGCCAATAGTCCCTTCATCTTTATAATCCCTTTATTAAAAAACCAATTTAAAAGTTATCTGTTTGTCGTGAAAAAGGTGATGGATCATATAGCAAACATCAAAGTACTGTTTGAAGTAATAATATGTAGGTAAGAACGGGAAGAAAATTCCAGAATATTTTCGTCATGATAGCTAGATTTTGGCCCCGGTCATACTTTTACAAGACATTCTTCGAACAATATGTAAGCAACAATTAAGTGGGTCCCCCTTGTAAAAGGACAGTTTTTATAACAGTAAATTCACATCATGATCATTGCCGTGAGTTTAAGTTTCCTCCACCACTCGAAATTCATTTTGATGAGGAGAAATAAAAAAAGGTACTTATGCACTAATAGGAAAAATGCAAGCAGTAGCTGGACTTTGAAGTTAACTTTTTGACCTATTATTTGGGTAAAGCGAGGTAAAGGACAAATTGTTCGCATCCTGGCCACTTGGCCATCGATAGAGCTCAGTGGTTTGCATAAGGCCTTGTGATCTGTCAGTGTCATAGTTATTGTATAATATTGACACTGACAGCTCTTGAAGGCGCTTAATGCATTGAGCTAGGAAAAATATAAGTCAATGGCTTAATGTGGTGATCGCATTCAATTTTAACAGTAATTAATCGTTTTTCGTTTTTTCTTTGATAAATGATAAATGATAAATGATTTTATTTCTGTAAGTAGGTTTGAACAAACACTTTTACACGTCAATCATATTTTTTTTTAAACTAGATGGGGTCGGCGTTTCCTATCTGACTACTCTGAGAAGAAAGGCCGAAACAAACTCAGAGGTCACAGTCTCTTTTAAAGTCCAGACAAAATCTTGGTCAGGTCATGTGAAAGCTATGTAGATCGGTGTCTGCAATGGTCTTTTGAGGAAAGAACCACACAGATTGAGTGGACCTGTCCAGTCAGTGCACGCAATTGTCAGTAATCGTGCAGCTCAACTTAGACTCAAGGAGCTCAACGATTCGACGAACAATACCAAAGAAAGGACATTTGAGTAGGCCGCATAAATTACTCAAACTGCCAGATCATGATTACGTTGAGAAAAATACAAAAATAAATATAAATAAATCAATGACCGACATAGTTCTCACATTCACAATAATTAGAATAATATTATAATAATCTTTGAGGACCATGTAGATTTGTGTCTGAAATGGTCTTTTGAGGAAAGAACCACACAGATTGAGTGGACCTGTCCAGTCAGTGCACGCATTTGTCAGTAACCGTGCAGCTCAACTCAGAACTTAAGGAGCTCAACGATTCGACGAACAATACCAAAGAAAGGACATTTGGGTAGGCCGCATCAGCTACTCAAACTGCCAGAACATGATTAAAACTGCAACAAAAACACACATAGTCCTCACATTCACAATAATTTAAAATAATATAATACTTCAAATAGTAAATATTAGTGTCATTGTATATGTAAATAAGTATAGATACTTATAGCAAAGATTATAAGTAGAAATAGTTAGCGAAATAAAATAAATTAACATTGCCTGTGTTTTATTGGAGCAACTCAATCCCAAGCCTTTTTGTCCTCAATATAGTCTTTGACAGTATAATAGGCATTCTGGCATAATTTCCTTTTTATAAAAGATTTGAATTTATTAAGGCTTAGTGCTTGAATGTGGCTAGGAAGTTTATTATAAAAACGTATACATTGGCATCTAAACGAGCCACCTATTTTCTTGAGCCTGGTAGTAGGAACAACAAATTTGTGCTTGTTCCTAGTATTTAAATTATGGATATCACTGTACTTTTTAAACAGATTAATATTTTTATGTGCATACAAAAGATTTTCATAAATATACTGAGAAGGCACAGTCATTATATTAATCCCTTTAAATTTGTCTCTGAGGGAGTGTCTGGGACTTAATTTATAAATTGAACGAATTGCCCTTTTTTGTAAAACAAAAATCGTCTGAATATCGGCGGCATTTCCCCACAACAGAATACCGTACGACATTACACTATGAAAATAACTAAAGTATACTAAACGAGCTGTCTCTAAATCAGTTAAACCACGAATTTTCCTAACGGCGTATGCTGCAGAGCTAAGCTTCTTTGACAATTTATCTATATGGGGGCCCCATTGAAGCTTGGCATCCAAAGTTATGCCTAAGAATACTGTGGTATTTTCGGGTTTCAACTCTTCACCCTTTATGAGAATACTTGTTTCTACTTGTCTAACATGAGGTATCGTAAACTTAATACATTTCGTTTTTTTCTCGTTAAGAAGAAGGTTATTAACATTAAACCAGTTAACTACTTTTGCGAGGGCACTATTTACATTGTCAGTAACCAACTGCTGACGTTTGAGTTTAAATAAAAGTGAAGTGTCGTCTGCAAACAGCACTATATCATGTTCATCCTTTATGAGGTAAGGCAAGTCATTTATATAAATAAGAAATAAAAATGGACCTAGAATTGAGCCTTGAGGGACCCCCATTCTTACTACCGATCCGGGAGATCTTTTCCCGTTAACATCAACTCTCTGAATCCTATCACTTAAATAAGAAGTAAGAAGATCCAGAGAGGCGTTCCGGATTCCGTAGTGGTGCAGTTTCCTGATTAATGTTGCATGAAGAACACAATCGAATGCCTTGGACAAATCGCAAAAGATGCCCAACGCATCGCATTTGTCCTCCCATGCATTATATACATGCCCTAGAAGTTCAACTCCGGCATCAGTAGTTGAACGACCCTTTGAATGTACTCACGTTAGCAATGGCATAGGAGAGGTGTACGTGAGTAGGCGAGGCGCGCAGCACGGGGACTCCTGCGCGGGCTGCCGCTGTCACCACCGCTGCGGCTGCGCTGCCCCCGCCACAGACCAGCAGTGCCGCCACCCGCCGCCCGTCGAGTGCCGAGCATGTTCGCTCCAGCACTCGAACACCGAACCTGGAAATAATGGTACAGGTTAAAAAGAAAAGCGGTGATTCTTGGCATTTTTTTCCCGGACGAAACCATCTACGGGGGTCACACTGAAAGTTTTTAGAATAGGCCAGTAAGAAAAGCAGCCGATGAAAATTTTTATTTTAATTTCGAACACGGAACCCTTTGGGAATCTGTAGATATGTAATGAATTCATATTATGTTATTTGTTTTTACAAATTGGCGGCAATGTATAAAGTGTCTGTCGTTCGTCGAAATGGATTTAACTAGAGAAAATGTTCGTTCAATGATTTATTACGACTTTCGTTGCGGTCTTACTCAACAACAATGTTACGATAGACTTCGATTAGCATTTCATGACGAAGCCCCTTCCCGTGCCACTGTTTGCAACTGGTTTAATGAGTTTAAACGTGGTCGAAGCAAACTAACTGATGATTCGCGAGAAGGACGTCCTTCTACGGCGACTACTGAATAGAACGTGAGTGCTGTGCAGCTAATGATAGAAGGGTGACATATCAACAGATTTGGGCTGCTTTAGGCATTGATATGAACATATTTAGGCGTCAGAAAGCTTTGTACTAGATGGATACCTCATAATTTGACGGAAGATCAAAAATACCGTCGCCCTACGTCATACTTTTCAAGCATTGAGCGGCACCAATCCCAACGACGCGTCTTTAGGATTGGTGCCCCTTACAGGTGATGAAAGCTGGATATATTGTTATGAACCAGAAAACAAAAGACTATCTGCGCAATGGATGTTTCCATTCGAAAATTTGCCGACATAAGTAAAGAAGGGCAGAAGTCAAGGGAAAAAGATGATTGCCTCATTCTTTGGACGGATGGGTCATTTCGCAAAAAATATCCTAAAAGATAAAAGGCTGTTACTGCAGATTGGTATGTCAGTCATTGGTTACCAGTTGTCTTGTTGTTGTTGTTGTCCATTTTGTCCTGATCCTCCTCCACCACGACAACGCTCCAGTTCACTTCACCAGACGGACTATCAAATATTTGTCTATCGAAAGTGTGGAACTAGTAAGTCATCCTCGTTACAGTCCTGACCTGGCACCTTATGGCTTTTATTTATTTCCAAAAATAAAAGATAAACTTAGAGGAATTCGTATTATGAACCCTGAAGATGCAGTGGCTGCGTTTGAAAAAGGCGTGGAAGAAATCCCTAAAGAAGAGTTCTTCAGTCAATGGATCCATCGCCTGCGACGGTGCTTAGAAAGGAACGGAGAGTACTTAGAAAAGCAATAAAAATATTAACAGGCTTCTACATCAATCTGTTTTTTTTTGCTAAAAACTTTCAGTGTGACCCAGTATTTTCTAAACGAATATTATAAAGAGAAAAGATTTGATTTATTGTATGTCTGCCCGTTCAGCCGTTATAGCATGAAAGCGTATTTCATGCTAAAACGGCTGAACGGATTTGGATGAAATTTCCTGGATACCCGGATATCTGGATTAGGACATAGGCTACTTTTATCCCGATGTTCCCACGGGATCGAGAGTTACGTGGGTGAAACCGCGGGACGCAGCTAGTCGTAAATAACTTTTCACCGAGATGATCCGAATTTCAAATATACGGTTTTGGTTTAAAGCCTGAGCCGTATGTAATATAGCAAATCGGGGCCCTATTTAATATAAAAAAATATGCATGTTTAATAAAACAGAAAATGTATGAAGGAAACTTTGTAAAATTGTCGGATTGTCAGATTGTCGCCTGTCACCTGTTGCCTGTCAGATTTTTTAAATAGGCCCCTAATTTGATTCCGTAAAAAGTTTACAAGTTTTAGATTGATATAAGTAATTTCATCGATGACCTAAACAATTCTTCGGTTAACCAGCATTATTACTTATCTTCTAAAGTAAAAATATAAAAGCAGGCTTAGAAATACCTCCACTCAAATATAATTCAGCTCAAAGCCCATTGAATTCTGATAACAAGTTTCAGTTGAATGTGCAGATAAACTTTTCATTCATATCTTTAATTTTAATAACAATAATGGAATGCTTGCTACAAATAAAATTTCACGGGTAATTTGAATATTCAATTATTTTAACGATACGAAATTATTGTATGAATAGCTCGTCACAACAGTTTACGGAATTCGGAGCTTTGACGTTATAAAAGAAGGAGATAAAGCCTTTTAATACAAATAAAAATATTTGAGTTCGTGCTTCTGCTTTAAAGGGAAAAATTGTGTTTCGAATAAAAAAAATATTTAGAATATTCCACGTAGGATGGAACATTTGTTTAGACACTGTATAATATTTTACGTTTTATCATAATATTAATCTAAATGGCTCATGTTATACAAAAGCCTAAATAACCACCGATAAACCAAAACCTAAAATGTTTAATAGTGAATACTCTCAGAGGTTATTTTAGAAACCTCATTACTCTTATTTTTACAGAGAAAATGAAACATGAACAATGTTTAATAACAGAGCCGTGTCTAGGGGTCACCTTTCATGAAGAACTTTTTTGAACCCTCTTACGAAAAAATATCGAACTTTTAAGGCTGTCTCTGTTACGGGTTGGATATATCTTATAAAATCTCATTTGTCAGAAGGATGATTTATGAAAAAAAAACTTTAAGATGGAGTAACTGTGTTCTATTTTTAAACAAGAATCATTTGTTATACTTTAAAAAGATTACGTGCCTGTTTATTGTGCTGTATAATATGAACAATGAACAATGGCTTCACGGTAAATCCCGAGCGCTGTAAGCAGGAGTGCATAATCCTGTGTCAATCATAGTAATGGGTGCCTGAAACTCAACGTTAAGCCAGTGATTCATTTTTAAGGTGACATAATTAAAGTGAAATGTACCTCTTAGGACAGACTAGATGTCCTCACAAATTTATTTATGTGTCTCATGTTTTACATTACACACAGGATTCAAGTATTAACTTGAATCCTGTGTGAATATACCATGAGTTTTCCCTGCGATAAACCGTTACTTATAACCACTACAAGTGTGTAAGAATTCTTTATTGCAATAAAAATGAATTAAATAATATCACATTAATACAAAAAGAAAAAATATAATATAATTACCCTTTGTGAAAAGATACTTTTCATAAAATTTGATATGTCTAGACAGGCATAAGAGAAATCGTACGTTCAATTACATTCTGGATGGTTATTATGAAGCACACGCTTATTGTGAAATACATGCATTAAATTGAAGCACATTATTTATAACGAGAACGTATTCAAAACATGTGACGCTGTTTAAACAGCTGTTCTCGTACTTGTAACATTTATTAATTTCGGCAAGGTTCCTCACTTTAATATCCCAACTCAAACTATGGAGTTTAACAAACAAAGAAGGGTAGCACGACTGTATGACATACGAGTAACAACTTCATAATAATGCCTACAACATTGTGTGTGCCAGCACTTGCCGGCATTGTACTTGACGTTATTCACCGCGTAAAACATGTACTGTGACTTTTGTATGTAAGTATGAATAGCTAAGTGTACCTACAACTCAATTATGACCACAATTAGTTCTCTGAGTATCATTTACACGGATCACAACGCCGCATTGACCTATTTGCATTAGTAACTACATACAGTCTGTTTCAAACGGTCTTTAATATTGAGCTCCCAGATTGGATCATTCCTAATAACTTATTTAAAAGGTTAATCTACGACAGGATTACCATGACTTTGAGATAATCGGATGACCAAATTTTGAATACAATTTAATTTTGGTCTACAAATGCAAATTTTTCTTCAATGACTAATTCGAACAACAAAACTGAAATATTTTAATCACCCTGTTTATATTGTTATCCAATAACGCGTCAGACCTTGTATCACCTCGTAATATAGTAAACCAAAGGGCCGCATCGTAAGTACACTTCAGTCTGATCCCAGTGGTTCAGTGCCTCAGAAGTCGTTCTAAATTTAAAGCTTTAAAAGCGTCTCTGGCTCCAGTCTTTGCTCTTGCGATATAAAGCAATGTCTACCCGTGGGTATCCTAACGTGTGGAGTAATTTTGAACGAATAGTTGAAGACGGTAGAATGCTGAAATTTGAAATAGAAGACATCCCAGAAAGTATGTGGAGTACTACAGTCGAGTTTATGCTTGGCAACTACATCCGAGAAGACGTGTGGTGGAAATCTGCTGGTGAGTTCGCACAACTTGTTTCGATTAGAGAAAGAGATCAATGCCAATCTAAGTAATCTGTTGTCGGCGTGAATAAGTGGATATTTTTTTCAATTACGAAAATCACGTTTCGTGTTAGCACACACTTTCTTACGCAAGAAAATACCTAAGTCATTAGCAGTAGTATGACCCGCGCCGATACCCAATTATCTCGAGGCCGGGAAAAACCTTAAATGTACTGTCATTAGGCATCCTTCTCGCCCGTCTTCTCTCATCGGCTGACTTCTGAATTTTAAACTTTGTTTAATGTCATGAGAACAACTGAATTAATTCTATCACCGACTACAAAAACTTCGTCAAAATCTGAAAGGTTTTTAGCATAGGGCCATAAATCCTTGGAACTTACATATTAAATTCACAACAGATAAATTTTGTAAATTATCAAGTTCGACTTCGCCTTCAAAGAAAACGTTACTTAATCTTAATAATGTCGACAAAGTCAAACACAAATCTTCAATCACAGAATTAGATTAATAAACACGATTACGAATATATCAGTAGCATCGAAATAAACCTTGTTATTCATATTTATTTTTGCGAAAGGTCAAATACGATTTGGGTCATGTAAAGTTAGGAGGCCATACTTGTAAATTTTGAAGCGAAGATATTAATAGGATGGATAATTAATCTTGCACTAATCTTACTGACAGGCACAGCGCAGGATTTAGATGCTGTACAAGAATACCGTGTGCTGCTGACATCGATCATTAGGCAGAAAATGAGCGTAGCGTGCTTCCTCGCCGAAGGAGACGGTTCGGGTCGCACACTCGTCGCTGTGAACATGTGCTTGCCACAGGAAAAGGGACGCTTCGTTGAACACAGGCCGGTAATAACCGTTGTCTAACCTCTTTTTAGCCTACTTTATTATTTCACGGTTTGAAATCACCTTTAATTCTATTTTTAATCTAACATGCGAGGGCTTTAGAAATGCACGTTATTGTGGAAACTGTAAAACTCTTTATGCTCTGTTTATTTTTTTGTCTTCAGTGTTATGCAGTGTCCCTCGATCCATGTCCATTCATTTTCTTGCTAGTACCTACTTATTTAAAGGCGACCTAGATTTCACCCATCAGCTCATCACATTATTATGATGGCCTATCTTGAAATTGATGGATGAACTTTTTGTAATACCAGGTCGAGCTCTATCTCGGAATTTTTCACACTTTTTTATCGCTGCTTTCTATTTTTAAATCCGCAGTAAATCGCTATTACCACCCTGCAAACAACATTACACATAATGTACAATGCTATTACTTTACAGCCCAAATCTAAAGCGGGTTTATTATCCCTGCGAATGTTCGCGGAGGCCATGAAAGTGACAGCGATTTATGATAAATATAACGTGAACACGTACCTCATGGGAGCAGGCCTGTCTGTCGCACCCGAATACCGGGGGCTGGGCATCGCGGTGGAATTGCTCAGGGCGAGGTAAATGATATACCCTAATCCTCCCAAAACTGCCCATTGGCCAGCCTATATACTGTACCCGTAATTACGGCCCGACTCACGCCAGGTAGCCGCGGCGAGGGCGACATTTCTAAAGGACCTGAGTAACTCTATTAAGTTCTACGAGGTAATCTACGCCCCCATATCCCGCCTAGTGAAGCATCTAAGCTAAATTAGAAAAAACGTAGGGTTGTGTATGAAATTCTCAGTAAGATATAACATGTAAACGTTTATCAAGTTTCGTCAAACTGCTGGGGCAAATACGACAAAGTTGCAAGTTAACAAAAATACATCCCGAACAATTTGCAAACTGTGCGCTTGTACCGGCTGTGGGAGGGGCAGCGACCGCAGCTGCATTCCGATGTCAATATCTAGGAAATGCAATCCGTTTGAGGGCAACTGTACAGGATGTAACTATGTGCTAGCGTTCTAGACTACTATTAACCTCGCAAAGTATCATTATACAAAATGTAGGATTAACTTAACTAAATTTTCGTATTGCTTTATTTTCAGAATAAATGTTTCCAAAAACTTGGGTTTCCGAGCAACAGGCGGAATATTCACGAGTGCAAAATCTCAAAGAGCAGCTGAAAAAGCGGGCATGGAATGCCTATACCATATCCCTTACAAGAAGTTTGGAAAACATTGCCATATAGTGTTTGATTCGGACGCAGAAGACCTGAAGATATTCGCTATCCGAACTGAATAAAAAGTAACAAGTAAACTAGACCCCAATTCACTTTGCGAGAACACATTTTTTTCTTTTTTAATGCCCTAGAGGCCGTATTTCAGGACATACCGCAATAACAAGTCGTGGTTTTCCCACAAAAAAATAAACCCGATCTCTTATTAATTTAAAATATTGTTTTTTTGTATTATCCATGGTTTCCTAGACAAGGTTCCTGTTACAAAATATTCATATCACATGGCAGTGTAACCTTTATTTTAATATACTGTCCTAAAATAATATTTGGTGTTTTAATTTAAGTTTTTGCAGTGCTCTATTTTATCCTTTTATTCGAGGTCTGACGCGATGCATAGATGATACATTATAGCGTACTTTGTAGTTTTAATGAGCGTTCCAGTTTTAGTTTTTGTCACAAATATAATTAGTAAAGCAAAAACAAACCGTATATCGCCATTGGTGCCGATTCTCTTGTCACAAAATTCTCTAAACTAGACTAAAAATCACCAAAATTTAGTTTATTCCTGTCAAACGACGATTTCCCATTCTGAAATTGACTAAAGTGACACAACTTAACTAAATTTTAGTTTGACAGCACTAAGATGGCACTGAGATTATAATTTAGTGAAAATGGCAATTTTGCTATGCTGAATTTTACGTTTTTCACCAAAAATTTTGATTGTCTTAACTAAATCTGACTATTTTTAATCGCGATTAAAAAGGTGTGGAATAAAATTAGTTGTCATGAACTAAAATTCACACCAACACCTCGACTTCAGATGCAAAAACAGTACTGTATCTTTTTTTCTTTTCTTTTGCTTATATCTCGAAAACGGTGTGTCCTATCGATAATTTCGACCCCCTTTGCAACCCGCAAACCTATAAAACTCAACGTGTTGGTAATATTTTTTTATATTTTCCATACAAAAAGTAAAAAATTCCATACAAAACAAGTCGAGGCCGCACATAATGCGCGCCTACGGCTCTAAAAAAAGATCACGTGGTACGGCAAACAAGTACCACGTGGAGTCGCAATAATTGTCAAATTTGATTTTAGATGTGTCAAAATTATTTTTAAATTTAGAGATTTTATTTTGCAGAATAGCGTTAAGATTCTCATAGCCAAAAGTAAGGAATTTTAGTGATAGTTTAGTTAGTTTAGTTCGGTGTACAACAGAATCGGCACCATTGTATATTAAAATAATTAATAGCCAATGCTTGTTCTGTATTCATAAGTTCACTATCAATTCTCATTGAGAATCCAATGTTTATTTCGACGCCAACAATGAATAGCACTTATAATCCCACGGGAATGAATTACCGGGATTAAAAGTACCCTATGTGTTAATCCAGGTAAACAATGTATTAATTATTCCGTAAAGCATTGTTTTCATATAACTCTATTAAAATGATAAATGATTTTATTTCTGTAAGTAGGTTTGTACTAACACTTTGGAACTTGGCATGTTTCTTTCCGAAATCTTCAACAATCATCGTCATATTTCAGCCAATGTACACAAAACCTTAATGAATTATACAGTTCAACCATCGATAGATTTTTCAGTTCAATTCAACTCATATAAGGTAGGTACATGAAGTTCTTATATAAAATATTTAGTAACACACATTTGGCCAATATTTAGCATGCAATAGTAGGTACACGATCTTACATTTAATATATTAATTATGTGTATACATTTTGCCAATTTATGTATCTACTTAACAGTTAAATATATCTGTGCTTTAATGTATAGAATTTACAGGGACACTTAAGAAAGAAGACATCTATCGAATAAAAACTTTCTTGTAACAACCACTTCTGCAACGTAACACAAAACTTATTGAAGGATAGTTGAGTAATTGACCTAGGCAAAGCATTGTAAATTAGGGGAGCCATGTAAACGCAGCTCCGCCGAAAAAGTTCTAGCTTTGGAACGGGCATTTCAAAATCTAAATGTGTAATTTTCCTTTTATTTGTGTTATCTTTCCGTTCAAATAGTTCTTGATTGGACCTCACAAACCTGGCAATTTCATAAATATAAATGCATCGGACAGTCAATAGATTATGTGATTTGAATATAGGTCTGCATGAGTCAGACCACTGCATTTTGAATTTAGCACGAATACACTTTTTTGTGCGATGAAGATCATCGCCATTTTGGAAAAGTATCCCCACACAACTATTCCATATGGTATTACCGAGCAGACGTAGCGTGATAAACCATTATGGCGGTATGCAAAGATGTAATATTTTTAATTATTTTTAAATTGCTTTAAAAGGAATTAAAAATATTACAACTTTTTGTATACGAATTGATTGATTTTTTTAAAATTATTTCGATGTGATTCTTCCAAGTAAAATGCTCACCAATTGTTACACTCAGGAACATTGCATTACGTACCTGTTCTAAATTATTATTGTTAAGTGCAACATTAAGGCGTACAGGTTTATTTTGAAATGTTTTGCAATGAAGCAAATTAGTTTTGGAAATATTTGTTTTTAATTTATTAATATCTAACCATTTTATAATGTCATTTAATGTTTGCTCAATTTCAACGTCAAATTTTTGTAAATTCCTATATTTGATAATAATAGTGATGTCATCAGCGAACAATATACACTGATGTTTTATTGACTGAGGCAAATCTTTTAAGTAAAAAAGGAACAATAATGGCCCCAATATACCTTGTGGTACACCACAGCAATTAGTTCGTGCTTCAGAATCAAAATCTTCTAAAGTGTTACTTAGTTTGTTTAATTTTGTTATCCTCGTAACGTGTTTTCTGTCAGTCAGATAAGATTGAAACCATTCTTTTGCTGGACTTCTGATACCATAAATCTTTCAAGTTTTTCTAGAAGCCGCGTATGGTCAACACGATCGAACGCCTTACAAAAAGTAATGCACAAGTAGGTATTCTATCATTAGTATTCGTCATCATTGCTTTCACTAGCGTAAATATTGCCAAAGTCGTCGATTAAACCCGTATTGCTGGTCAACACTAATGTTGTGTTTAATAAGAAATTTCATCACTCGCCTGTACATAATTATGTTTTTCATTTTTTTTATATAGTGGGAGTAACAGCGATAGGTCGGTAATTGTCAACGTCTAATTTTGACCCTTTTTTGTATAGCGGCTTTATCAAAGACAGTTTTAGCCTATCAGGAAAGCGGCCCTGTTCTAATGATAAATTGACAATATGAGTCAGTGGCGATGATATAATTATGTTGAGATATTTTTTTAACGAGCTCGGTTATGATGTTATCATACCCAGCCGATTTCGTGTTTTTTTAAAGACATTAAGATACCATTTATTTCAAAGTCGTTAGTAGGTTCAATAAATATACTTTTATCATTTGATTCTATTTTAGGTATGTCAGTTTTAATATTTTTAAGAGTAGATTAATTATCATAATTATTTAATATTATTAATTAAATATCATAATAATTATTATTAATAATAATTATCATTATTATTAGAAATGTCAACAAAGTGATTATTCAATTTATTAGCAATCTCAGATCCAGATGTCAACATTATACTGCCATCAATAATTTTACTGACTCCCTAAGCGGTTCATTACCCATGTTGCGCTTCACAACATCCCACGTGGCCTTAATTTTATTACGAGAAAAAGTAATGTGACTTTCATTACACAAGGACTGTACTTGTTCATGGACTTCCGTAATAATTTAGAATACGCTTTGTACTTACTCTTGTTTTCATTATTTATATTTAAGTAATACTTGTACCTTAATAACCGCTTAGTGTTACAACATTTCTTTATGCCTTTTGTTATCCATTTAGGTTTACCACTATTGTGTTTCATTTTAACTCTAATACAAGGGAAACATAATTTATAAAACAATGTCAATAAATCATGAAACTTGTCAAAGGCTTCATTAGTATCTTTTATGTCATATATTTTACTAAAGCTTATGCAGCTGATGTAATCCACGAATTTTGGGAAGTTTTCTTTATTTAAATCATTTATAGTCATGAAACAGTAATCAACTCCCACTCGGTTTGAAGTTTTCTGTTAAATGTTGACTAGTTGAGCTGTGTTATGATCAGACAGGTACAAATTATATGTCTTACTAGCGACATTATGAATATTGCTGATAATGCTGTCAATGCATTTATAAATGTATGAGTAATGTTGTCTATGCAGTTTTGAGTTTATCGCGTCAGACCTTCGATCAACATTATTGATCGAAGCGTCAGACAGACAGACAAACGCGATGGGGGACTTTTTATAATATAATGTGTAGTAAAGCCAATCCAAACAGACATTTTTAATACAAATGTAAATCTGGAGACATAAAAAAACTACCAGTCTCTATGTAAAAGAGTGACCGAAAATAGAAATGTTCGTTGAAATTCGTTTTAATTAATGATATTATTTTAGCATCTTGCAAATGATACTCAACTACTAAAAACCATAATGAATATTAAGTACATCACCATCTTCTGAACAACTTAGAATGTTGCAAGATTATAATTGAATGGTTGCTTTTATGAAGCGTCTTAAAACCCCAATTTTCTTCCTTTGGCTTAGAATTAGTACCTACATCAGCACTTTTCCGATAATTATTTGTTGCCAAATCAAATATTCATAAATAATATTTTTCTCTAAACTATACCACTGCTATACTTTATTTTTTCTCGACTTTTTAGTTTTTTTTTTTTTTATTAATAACAAAAAGGGTTCCCGGCTGTCATTCGTGGATCTTTGACAATCATGACGGCTCGTCAGGAGCCCGAAAGTTTGACAACCAGTCTGACTAAATGGTATCGTATTACCCAGTAACTGGGTGGTGGATGTCAGATAGGCTGTCGCTCCATGTGAAATACTAGTATACAGTTGGATCCGGTTAGACTGGAAGATATAGTTGGCAAAAGGCTTGGCAGATGATATTGACTGAACAAAAATGGTTAGTTCCAAACATGAAAACCAAAGATAACATTGAACCGTAATTCAACAAAATAATTTTATAGCCACGATAGCTTTGAAACATAACACCCAACTAAGCCAACAGCTGAACAACATTTCATTTTAGTTTTCAAACAATTGGATGTCAACTGTTACTTGGCATAATATCGGCAAAATCGAATGCCTACCCAGATAGGTATATTATTGGTAACTTTTGTACAAAAAAAAAACACGTACAAAACTGGTTTAGCAGCTAACAAGCAGGTTATTGTTTACGTTGAGTAGTTTTTAACAATCCGGAATCATCATTAGCTCGAACAAGTTCAGAGTATGATCCCAAGGAAGGGTTTTTTTGGTTTAAAGCGGTATCTAAATCGCCACATGCGAGCTGCGCGTCATACTGGCACAGATTACTAAATAGTTACTACGTAACAGATACTTCACTCAGTAGAAAATTTCCAATACCTATTGAGATAATAGCCTACTCCGTCGCCTCAACAACCACTGCATGCTAAAATGTGCCTAAATGCTCAAGCGTATAGTTGTGATTGCTTCGCACCGCGCGATCCTACAGCAATCGCAGTGAACCGAATTTGGACCGCAAGCGGTCCGAGAGCGCTCGCTCGAGCGGTAGGTAGTTATAGCGCGCAAGTACATGGAGTGACGGAGGCCTGCGGCACGCAAATCCTGCATCGCGCAAGTAGAGTTTTCCGCGCGACTAGCATATACAATGTCTGTTCGGAGGATCCTCCCTTTTTTATGGAGGTATGAGTGAACTTTACAACCTGCTCCTCGTACTTCTATAGGTTGACTTATATTTCGATTGTTATGACATTGCCCGACGTTTCACCAGATGTTGAAAACATCCAGAGGGCCTGTACAAATTGTAATCGCATTCCAAGCGTTTCGCGTGTCTACAATGACTTTCAACAGGATATATTTAAGGTTTTCGGTAGGTTATGTTAATCCAATGAATTTTTGTGTTTGGTCATCATCGTTATCTCTCATAGAATGGCCTTCTGGTGAATGGTAAAACCAAACAATTTAGAACATAAAGCATTGGTGTCCGTACATGAATACCAAATTAAATCCTAAACACATACATTCGATTCTACTTCACCATTAGGAAGAGAACAGTGCACAGTGGAACACAGACAATAATCTAATTAATATTCTTTACCGTATGTACCTATTTCAATAAACTTTCCGAGGAATGGAAATTTAATTTTATTAGTAAAAATTAATATGCGTTGAAATTAGCATTTATTAGATACTTTCTTCTGCTGATCAGACGCAGCCTGTCTAACGTAGAGTAGAAAGTACATACAAATTGTAAACATTCACGCATTCAATCATATTGGTACTTGCCCGGATTTGAACCCACAACCTCGTGCACGAGAGCCGAGACCTTAACCACTGGGCCATCATATTAAAATAAAATACTTATACGAAAAATATTGTAAGACGTAAACGTTAAACGCGGCCAGACATTCTGATATTATGGGCATGTGTCCATAATATATGTATTTATATTTACATGTATATCAAATTTTATCACTAATAAAGTCATTACGATAAAGCGTGGGTAGAACCGAAGGTTTAATATCGGAGCATCATATCATAAAATATTACTTTATGGTAATACGCTGCGGTATTTCCCTATAGTTTTCGCGCTGTAACCAACTTGCCAAGATAAATTATAAATATAGTTAGTTACAAATAACGTCGATTCAGACTATCATCGCCTGTAAGATTTTCAGAATATTGAGGGACAAATTTTTTTTCGAATGGCGTAGGCCGTAGGTGCTACGAAGCGTAGCATGCTACGAAATACGTAGTGTGTACTACGACTACGTAGCAATGCCATTGTGCCTACGACTATTACTAAATTGAGGATGGAGTTACCTATCTACTATCTAGCTGCTGGAAGCTAAGTTTTATTTTTCAGTGGCTTTTGTGACTAAGTGATATGATTATTTATTTGATATATGGAAAATATTCAAGATGAAATAATGAATAAAAATGGATGAAATAAATAAAATACATGCTTTCTAAATGTTTTAACGTTACTGATTAACATCTAAAGTAACACATTTAGGTTATTACGAAAACAGTCCATATACTCGTACAATTGCAAACCTACAAATGCATCTTATTTGAAGCAACGCGACGTTTTGTAAAGTGTAGTTTAATTATCGCCTAGAATAACCATGAGCTTCACATTGCATTCCACTCGAATTCTAATTGGTTGAGGTGCGCTAAGGACAGGACTGAAGCATTTACGTCTCAACTATCAAATTGAGGGAACAATGGTGGCCCAGGGGCAAAGGCCGCGACTTACGAGTTGTAGGTCATAGGTTCGAACCCAGACAGGCGCTTTAAATAAATAAATTGCTTACTTACTTTATTTACTTATACTTTGTGTAAATTATTTCAACACGACTGCTCTCAAAAGCGGTGAAGGAAAACATCGTAAGGAAATCGGCATGTCCTAGAACCAAAAATTCGAAGACATGTGACATCTTGACATCACATCATGACTGACCGGTTGACGTAGTTGGTAGCGACCCTGCCTTCTGAGCCGTTGGTCCCGGACAAGCCAAACATTTGTGTGCATGAACATGTCTGTTTGACCTGTGTGACCATGCGTGTACGTATATAAGTATGTATATCAGTCAACAGGTTACCGTAGTACAGGCTCTACCTAGTTTGGGCCCTGAAGACATTGTGTGGATGTTGTCTCATATTATTGTTATTATTATTATTATCTACCAACCCGCACTGGGGCCGCGTGGTGGATTACGGCCCACTCCCTTTAACAGAGAGGACGCCTGTCTCCCCCCAGCAGTGGGAACATTATAGGCTGATATTGCTATCAAATTGGCTTACCTGGAAGTCTTTAAATAGACTTCGGACTCAGGAAGGCCAAAACAAAGAGAACCTGCTCAGATGGAGATTCACAGATGACTGCATAGGTTAGGTTATTATCTAACCGATAAGTATAATCTCCATAGCTATGGGGTAGAATATTTACTAGCCTGTTACTCCAATAAATAAAATCATTCGGATTAATTTTAAATTTCTTTTGCGTACCCAAAGGGTGCCAATAGGATCCGACGTTTGGCCCCCAAACTGGAACGGACTGGGGCCGCCCTCAAGCGGCTCCTGCCCAACCTGAGGGGTCCAAACGCCTCCTGCCGGAGGCTTTACGCGGGGGTCGTGCGGTCCATGGCTACATATGGGGCCCCGGTGTGGGCGCGTTCACTGCGGCGGAGAGCCACCCACTATCTGAACGCGCCCCAAAAGGTGGTAGCCGTAAGGCTGATCCGGGGCTACCGCACGATCTCGGGCGAGGCGGGAAGCCTCCTTGCAAGACTGCCGCCGTGGGATCTGGAGGCGATAGTCCTCACGCGCCTGTATGAGTGACGCGCGGAGGCACTACGCCGGGGGGAAACCTCGCTTCCGCGGCAAATCACGGCGGAGCGGACGGACCTCCGGCGCGATCTCATGGCGGCATGGAAAGAGCGACTGTCGCAACCCAGCGCAGGGCACGCCACGATAGCGGCGGTAAGACCCCTCTTTGAGGAGTGGCTAGAGAGGCGTCACGGCGTCCTCACCTACCGCCTGACGCAGGTCCTCACCGGACACGGATGTTTCGGGAGGTTCCTGCACATCATCAGGCGGGAGGAAACGCCCGGGTGTCACCACTGCGATGATCGCCCCGAGGACACGGTGGAGCATACGGTGGGGGCCTGCCCTGCATGGGCGGAGCACCGCCGTGTCCTCGTAGAGGCGATCGGCAGCGGCGGCGACCTCTCACGCCCGGCCCTGGTTCAAGCCATAGTCCGGGGCGAGGGGGAGTGGGAGGCAGTCACCTCCTTCTGCGAAGCAGTCATGCTAGCGACGGAGGTGGCGGGACGGGAGAGGGAGAGAGTCTCCCGTCCAAGCCGCCGCGGTGGACGCTCCGGGCGTCGGGAGCCGCGTGACGACTCCCGGCCACCGTAGGCGCAAGCCTGCGGGCGGTGAGTAATGGGTAGCTCACCGTCCGATCAGGACCAGGCCCGTGCTGGACGGCGCGTACGTGTTCCACGTGCGCCTCAAAGAGATTTCAGCATCGAAGAGGGGGCCCACTAGGGCCCAAGCCTGCCGGGAAAGCGGGATCATCCGAAAGGGGTACCGCTGACCCGGAACATAAAGGGCCAAGGAAGGAACACGGGTGGGTTTTAGTCAGTAAGAGTCTGACACTCCCTTCCGCTCCACCCAGAGCGGGAGGAGTCATTTGATGATTTCCCATCCTCAAAAAAAATAAAATAAAGGGTGCCAATAGGACACTACTACTAACGCTCCGCTCGCTGTCCATCTGTCTGTCACAGAGCTGTATCTTTTGAACGTAATACGTAATAAGTAACGTAATACGTAGATACTTGAAATTTTACCGCTATAACAACAAATACCAAACCAATAAAAAACATTCTTTTTAAAAAACAACCGACTTCCAAAAAGAATGCACTGCTTACAAAGTGAAACATTACTTTAATTTCGGAAGTCGGTGTCTTTGCATCTGTGTTTTAATTTTTTCCACCGACTTCCGAAATTAAAGTTATTTTTCACTTTGTAGTGTTTTTTTGAAAGTCGGTTGTTTTTTTTTAAAGTTTTAGTATGGTACCTACCCCACACCAATTCGAAAACGATCATCTAACACGTCCACGTCCATTTAAAGGCGGTTTTTTTAGTTAAAGATAATTATTGTTGATTTTTTTTAAATCGCTCGACCGATTTCGATAAAATTTATATGGGACGCCATGACCTACGAAACAAAAAAAGAATCATCAAAATCAATTCATAATTGGCGGAATGATCGCGTAACAAACACACAAAAAAAAACATACAGTCGAATTGAGAACCTCCTCCTTTTTTGAAGTCGGTTAAAAACGTGTTCTTTTTCAGCGTTTTTTGCTCTATTTGGTCTCGCACTCGGCCTCTTTTTTCACTTTTTTTATTCGGTGACACTTCCCCTAAGTACCATTGGTAATTTCAGAAAATCGTTACTATTTACTAGAGTAGTCCAAGTCTTTAAAACTTGCTGTATTGTTTACAGAAAAGCCAGCGTTACTAAGGCTACATGTGACTCTAGACCAAGCAACAATGCACAGGAGACTGTAATTAGAGCCGTAATTGTTTCTTTTCTTCTCCTTACCTCGCTTTTATAACACTAAATTCCCTTTAAATAATATACATAGGTATGAATGGTAAGAAATCTCGTAAACTGTTAATCCATTGAATCTAACCAAAGTAGAAAGAATATTTCAATCCGTAAAGGTTAAGACCAAGTTTTCTGATTCTTACAGTAAGAATGGTTAGAAAAGTAATACTTATCACAAAAGAAGGGTGAAATATAGGTTCCTAGAGGTGAGGAAAATTAAAACAAATTCAAACACTCCAAGTATTTGATTCACTACAAGCTGACAAAATGGCGTCTTTCTGACTAATTCACTTCCATTCAAATTATTTTGAGAATTTCTTTTTAGTGATTGCTTCCTGCAATAGCACGTGACAATTGGACATAGATAATAGTAAAAAATACTCATTAGAATATCAATAACAACGTCCAGTTTTGAAATGCAACAAGCAAGTAATATTGACACCGAGGAGTATGTGGTTCTTTGATAATTCCAATAACCGCAACGAAAGTCGTCCCTCATTTGCCTTGCCCTGCATCAGTTGGAAAACGTAACATCCAAGTTAATATTGATACCAAGTAAAAGCCACATCCCGTCGGATTCCGACTGCGAAACTATTGCGGTCCGGCGCGGTGCTTCAACGCGTTCCGATCAAATCGAAACAACTCGAACAATATCCATAAAGTGCTCACTCAAACAAGACGTGTATCGGGTTTGTTTGAAATCGAAACTTGTGAATAGTTTTGTTTGACGGTTCATGTCGGTTTATGTTGCGGAGATAAATTGACGGCTGCTTCATGCTTTCATGCAAGGATTTTCTAGGATTGTGGCTCAATAAAATGTAGCGACATTTTATTGAGCCACAAACTTAGAAACTCCTTTCGATCAATTGACTGCAATATAAGGGTTTCTGTTTGGACGGAGCCTGTACATTGTATCTTTGTTGCCTGTTTCGACAGACAGGACATCAAAGGCTTAGGCAAAGATTTTCTAGTAAATATTTTACTTATCTCTAGATTCTGAAACCAAATTCAAAGTACCTGTCTTTATGCCAGCATAAGTTGGTTGGTCAACCTATCTCAATATCTACGATGAGGTCTGTCACCGCAACAGAATTTATATTACCTGCTTATACAGATTCATAACAGAAGCACCATCCAGCTTGTGGTTCTTAAATATGATGCCATGGTATGACTTGATTATTCAAAAAGCCCCATTCTCTATGTACCCATAATTTAATAGGACCCATGCGTTATGGGAGAGCCTCTCACAATTCAATGGGCTATTGTCCAACCTCGGGAGCCAGAGTTATAACGATTAATTAATAAATACTCCTGAAAAGAAAATTGGATTAAACTTTTTTTTATTCATTTTGATTATTATTTGGGAATCGAACCCCACGTCTAAGGTTCACAGCTTTGATTATACTTGTCGTTCACAGTGTCACTCACCCCATTAGATTTGACACTGATAATGTCATTATTATACCTGTGTCAACGTTGGTACTTCAAATAAACCCTTACGAATTTATCGCATATTTTAGAAATATCGAGGCTCAAGCCTAGCCTAGTGGTCTGATCTAAGTTTCGAATACCCACAGCCTAGTAAATCGTTACAACGGGTGGGTGGGTGGCGAGCGAGCATATTTCCATTTATCGGGCATGTTCTGGGGGATTGGTACAATCCGCCTACTGGGGATGTAGAATATTGAACGCTGGACCTTAAAAGTGTTAGCTATTTAGAGAGATGCGTGGATTTAGAATGTATCCAGTTTATATAGATTGCCACGAAAACTTAGAAAGCGCTATTATACAAAGATAGATATTATTTAAAGACATAAGAATGTAATGTCATGATAAAAGAGGCCAACCAGTTCCAATCCGGTTTATCAATGATTCTCTCGATAAAGATAAACTCTCAGAACACAAATGGCGGAATCACACTTACTTTTCATCTTCTGGCAGCTCGATGTACAGCGGCAGCAGCGTGATGTTGCGCAGATGGAGCGGGTAGTCGCCGGCCAGGTACGTGTGAGACAGGTCGGCGAGCGAGCGGTTGAACGCCCGCACCGCGTCGGCGGCCGAGCGCGGCGCGGCGATGCCCACGTAGAAGGCGGTGCGCGCGTCCGCTTGCAGCACGCGCAGCTCCCCCGACGCTGCCAGCACGGCGCACGCGCACCACGCATACCACGCTGCGCACGCCGCCCACCGGCGCCCGCGCATCGCGGACCTCACCGCCGCCCGCGCCCCCCCCGCCCCCCGCACCGCCACGCCATACCACACGCCCGACCAACACCATCCACGCTCAAACTACCGTCCCACCACACACAGTTACCCACCCCAACATTTACCATTTACTGCACTTTATTTACTACAGAGTATATTTACAGTCCCATAACACTATCCGATGAAAGTTACTGTTTATGGCACAGAATTATGGACGGTAAATCATAATTAAATTTTATATTTCTCCGCGATTCTGCTATCCCTGGTACTCGGCTCATTTGGGTATCTGTAACAAAGGGAGGAAATCTATTTGTATGGTAATGACTTCAACGTGAACATTGTAATTACAAATTAGGCTTAATCAATATTAACATTTCCGTAGCACTGCTACGATAATACGAAGGATCTCGTAGCAACTGGCTACGAGACTACGAGTTTAGGGGGCTTTGCTGCGGTCAAATGGATGATCCTAGTTATCATACAAATATCTTGTTACGATTTAACGGAATAAATTAAGGATAATACTGATATATATTCGGGTTCCTACATCTGGTTTGAATGGTCTGCCACATCTTCACCCTAGTCTCAAACATATTGGTGTTTATAATGTTATGTTTGAAATTAAATTAAAATGAAAAATGGTTTATTATTTTGACAAGTATATATTATTTTCACAAACATGCATGGAAATTTGAGCATTATTTTGACAACCTTCTTCGAGATAAATCAAAATTGCTGTACTGGCCATGTATGAAAATCCATATCTGTCGTGGTTTAGAAGCCAAGTAAATTACATAGTAAACTCTTAGAACACATTTCTATATAATCTATATTCTAAGAGTAAACTCATAATATCTATAGTGTAATTTAAAAATGGAACAATCTTTTACTCCGAAACATGGCAACCAAAGAGGTAACTTATCAAAGGTTTTATTAAAATTTTTAACTGGCTTGTAAATAGAAAGCTGTTTATAGAAAAAAAATGTGGTTCGCTGTTCGTCATTGATTTTGAGTTCAAGTTCATTTATTGCGAAAATGGGTACATAATTCAGATAACATAATAATGTGTACATTGGTCTCTCCATATTCAGCGTGATGGCATGCAATTTTATATGTATTAGTTTTTACTACTAATTATATAAAGATAATTAATTAAATACAAAAAAAAAAAAACATGTTTTCATATATTCATCAATGTTTTGCGGTATGGCATTATTTTCTGGGGGCAGTCCACTGATAGGGAGCTGGTATTTAGACTGCAGAAGCGATGCATTAGGTCAATGTGCGGTCTTAAGACAATTGATAGCTGTGTTCCCTATTTTAAATCATTAAACATTTTAACTTTTCCTTGTCTAAAATGGAAACGGCTTTGTTTGTGAAATGTAACCCACATCTATTTAAAAAACTATCAGAGGTTAGGAAAAATCCAATACGAACTCTATACATCAATCAATTATGTCAAGTAAAATGTAAAACCGTACTAATGAATAAAAGTTTTTTCGGTATTGCACCACTCATATATAATAGAGTACCTAACATTATAAAAAACATGAATACTTATATTAAAATTTAAAAGGGCGCTTAACGAATTTTTAATTATGAAAACTTATTATACGATTGATGATTTTCTTAATGATGATTCACTAACTGATTGACATACTGTTATTCTGATTGACATAATTATTGCGATCCTCTCATTGACCTATTTTATTTAATTTAATTTATTATCACGCTGATATTTTTAATAATATTTATATTGTAATTCCAATGATCAGACTTATTGTTAATTTTTAATTTGGAATTGAAACCTTTGCATGCCCATGTGACGGAAAAATATGGAGAACTTTATTATAAAAAACACCTATGCATACTATACCCATGTTTGCAAGGAAATAAATGATTTGATTTGATTTGAAAATGTCAGGATTGGTTATCGTGGTTCAAGTCGATTAGTAATGCATAATTATATAGTCAAACAACAATTAAACATTAAAATAAGTCAAGTGAATAATATACAACAGCACAATATGTCATCTCTCATTGTTAGATTGCATGTCACTTATAAATTCCTTTACACTGTGATAGGCTTTTTTCACGAGAACTTGTTTTACTTTATGTGATGCTCGTGCTTTTTAATAACAGCTTGGGTAGGTGCTTATATAACCTTGGCGCCATACAGAGTACACTATTTGCCATCAATGCACTTTTGTGTTGAAGACAATTTTTTTTTTTTTTTTTTTAAACGTTGCCCCGCACTAGGATTTTCTCCTGTATCGTGGGTGCGTTTACAAACATTTAAACTCACATACACAAACAGCCAGACCCGGAACAACTACTTGCAGTTCATACAAATATTTGTTCCGTGCGGGGATCGAACCCGCGACACGTAACGCAGCAGTCAATTGCTTAACCACTGCGCCAACCGTGCGCTTACTTTTATAGTTTTCATACATTGTTATGATTGACCTTACCTATAAAACCAACTCATACATGTACAGACACGGTACTGTTAATATTTTTAGTTTTCTAAATTATGGTCTACAGCTATCCATTTGATCGAGCTTACATATTGCCCTTATAAACTGTTTTTGTGCTTTGAATATTTGCTCTTTTTCTGTACAGTTTCCCCAAAATATGATTCCGTATCTTAGCATACTTTCAACGTTACCATAATATGCTGTTAGATTGTGTGCTCAGTTTAGAGCAAAGAGCCTCTGCATGTGTTTTCCAATTTAAGTTACCATCTAGATGAAGTCCTAAAAATGTTGTTGTGTCCACTTTACTAATAGTTTCGTCATTATAGTTAATACTAATATTCGTCATTAGGGGGATTCTGTTTTTAAATGTCATTAAATGTGTTTTACTTAAGTTAACTTTAAAATTACTTAATGTGAGCCATTGTACTACATTACTAAGGGTGTTTAAAATGTCAGATTCAATAAGTAATTTATTTTTACCTGTAAATAAAATTGTGTTATCGTCAGCGAACATAATAGTTGGGTATTAATATAAATATTAAAGAAAATTGGTCCTAATACACCTCCGTGTGGAATTCCTATGCTAGTTTCCCTATATTCTGACATGAGATGTGCTTCTGTTTTTACTTTGGGACATAAACGCGTTATTTGGGTACATTGTTTCCTCCTAGTAAGATAAAATGCAACCAGATCTAAGACCTTACCCCTTATTCAGTAAGCATCTAATTTTTACGCACGCACGGTGTTGCCTGAGGATTAATTAATGTTTATGTTATTTAATAATATTTATTCATATAATTGGTTGTATAAGTAATTGCTTTGTATTCTAAGTGCTTAATGTTTGTTTTTTTTTTTGTTACCTATTGTACCAAGCATTATTTATTTATTTATTTATGTATAATTAGGAGAACCAACAGCTAAACTATATAGATAGCAGTGGTGTACACAACAAAGAGCCAATTACAGGTTCCCACGGATAAATACAGAAAAAGTAGTAGAAATCTTAAGATCAAAGTTGCACCAACTAGCACGATACATATGAAATACATATAAAATAAATATATACTAACATTTAATATAGGTACAGCACTAAGGCCCCTTAAAAAAGCCACCATTCAGCCGATTTCGCTCAGAATATGATTGGGTGTTAAATGGGTCAAAAGAAAACTCCTTACACAAAATATTAAAGTCCCTACTCGCTCACACTAAATATGAGTTTTGCCTATAGATGGAATACGAAAAGGGAATAGATATAGGCGGATTAAATCTAACCGATCTCTGCGGAACATTAAATGTAGTTTACGCAGATCAGAACTGTCAACCTCATTGTTTACGATTTTTAACAAAAGAGTAAAATCTGCTAATCGACGACGGTTTATTAGTGGTTGTAAGTGAAATTTTCTGCAAAGATTTGTGTAATTATCAGAATGGTATGGAATACGTAGCCGATAACGTAGAAAGCGAACAAACCTTTTTTGAACATTCTCAATTCGATCGACGTATTTGCTGTAAAACGGGTTCCAAATTTGTGACGCATACTCCAGGTGACTTCTGACAAGAGAGCAATAGAGAATCTTAACGGATTTAGCCTTCTCGAAACATCCCCCGAGTCTCATTACAAAACCTAGTGACTTCGAAGCTTTGGCCACTATTTGCTCGGCGTGCGCGTTAAATAAAAGTTTAGAATCGTGAAACACACCCAGGTCACGTACACCGTCACACTTCTGTAATAACTGCCCTTTAAGTTTATAAGTTGTAGGGAGAGGGATGCGTTTCCTGCTAAATGAGACTATTGAACATTTAACAGGATAGTAATCTAGTTTATTAATAAAACAATAGTCATCTAGTCGTGCTAGGTCAGATTGAAGTGCAGCCATATCGTCGTTATTCTAGGCGTCATTATAGGTTGGTTTCCGTACGACCTTTTCGGGTAACTACTGAATATCAGCGCTGTGCAGTGAGTCCCCCATAGCACAGCATCATGCTGAGTAGATGCCTTCTTGTCACAGTCATGACGTGCAGCCGTCGACTATTTCTGTTTGTTCGTGGTTATAGATCTATTTAACCAACTTCCAAAAAGTAGGAGGTTATATGTTCGGTTGCATGTGTGTTTTTTTGTTTTTATTTTTCTTTATTATTAGAGCTAATTACCTTTTTTGTATGCACGTGTTTCTGTGACAAATAAACATATTTTTCATTCTTTTATTTTCTATATGTTATTAGTTTTAGCTGTGTTAAGTGGGAGCAGTATATTTGTGAGACATTCAGCTATTCGGGTCATATCAGTATCAGCACTTCTGGCAACATCGCGCCAAGATGTTTGGGAGAGAGTTTGGGAGGCGATTGTGTCCTTCTATGTGCGCCACCGTATGTTATCAATGTTGTTGATATCGCCTGGTTGGCGCCCAGATAAAAGTATAGTATAGGAATAGAATAGAATACTCTTTATTATTTACACCAAAAAATTACAGATATAAATGTATACATTTTACATAGGGTGACATAATGGGCGGTGTTATCGCTAAAAGCTATGTTTTACAGACAACCTTTGGATGGATTAAAGGGAGAAGGAGAGACAATACTGCAGGTAGTCAGTGGTGTACCACTGACTAGATGCCAACACTTATACCTATCTATTATATTATAGCATAGCTCATAGCTTATTATATTATTATCATAGCTGCATAATTATAATATAATATATAATATAGTGTGGCCAATCCGAATGTATACTACTATTTTTGGCCACCATTTTCATTTCACGCCAAATTTTACGGTTCATTGATATCCATTATTTAATTAAAATGTGGCAAATTCGTTATGCACCATTTGTAAGACCATGACTACCCCAATAAGTTCAGTAATTTTATAGCAAAGACCCTAAACGGATTGCAAAACGAACCAACTTTTTTCAACAAATCAGTACGAGTGATTAATCCCATTTTGTTAAGGAGGATTTGTAAATAATCTTTTTCACTTTTTGAAGTAAAACTTCTTTAGGCACGCTTGGCTTGGGGAGTAAGCTGGCGAATGCATGACGAGAGCGTTACGAAAAGTGTGATCGGGCGAGGCGAACGCATATGGATGGAGCTAAAGAAGTTTTACTTCAGTTGTGTGGTCTAAAGCACACTCGTTTTTGAAGTAAAACTTCTTTAGGCACGCTTGGCTTGGGGAGTAAGCTGGCGAATGCATGACGAGGGCGTTACGAAAAGTGTGATCGGGCGAGGCGAACGCATATGGATGGAGCTAAAGAAGTTTTACTTCAGTTGTGTGGTCTAAAGCACACTCGTTTTTTTTTTGGATAAGAGCAATCGTTTTTGCTCCACACAGGACCCTTAAATTATTTTTGTCTGACTAGCTACGTGGAGTAACTACACCAGTCTTCTTCGAAGAAGCTACGGGATAGGTGCTGCTGTTACTGCGAGTAGCATTCGCAATGGTATGTTATTTTTTTTTTCATCTAATCAATCAGTTATACCTACAAAACATGTGTTTCTAATAAGATGGAGCCAGAAACCTTGCAGTACGGAACACAATCGGAACTATGAAAGGAATGTTTCCGAAACAAGAAATCTTGACATTAATTGACCCCCCAATTCACCAGATTCGACAAGTTCTGACTTTATTCTGTGGGGTTATCTAAAGGGACGCATCATGGTCAACAGCGAACACTAAAAACGGTATATTTGTGACTCTGATAGTGGACTACTTACGGTTTAAGACATTTATTTCTCAAAAATAATACAATTCACTTAATATGAGAAATACAAGGTAATCTTAAAACTAAACATAAGAATTACTTATGAAGAAGGTCGTAATAAATAAGTTAATTATTACATTCAATTTATACAGTGTTGTTGGTAAAAGAAAAAAGTGGGGTACTATTACGTACTATATAGGGTTACTGGTAACTCGACGTATTCCTTGCACGACGTCATAGTAGGGTTAAATTGCAACAAATAAATCCACCAAATGTTATACCGAAGTTCAGTAGTTTTTGAGTTAGTTACATTTTCAGTATTTTTATGAAAAATCCCAGATTAAATCATTTGGAGCCAATTTAAAAATGATTTACAGTGCGACTGTACTGAAATTTAACCTAATATCATAGTTGATGCCGTAGGAGATCTTTGTTCATAATTAAAAGTTCAAAAATGCCAGAAACCTTAGCAAATATCACTAAACAACCATTTATTTTTTTGTGATTTTTGCTGTTACTTCATACAAAATGTTGTCTAGTGAAAAAAAAAATATAAAAAATTGGCCTTATTTGTTGCATTTTAACCCTAGTATGACGTCTTGCAAGGAATACGTCAAGTTACCAGTAACCCTGTATATTGATTATTGAAGGCAAGTCAGTAGCAATTACACATTGAACCATTTATATGTACCTACTGTAATGTTTCGGAAATACAGAGTAGGTATTCTAGTTTTCTTTATACTTAGCAAATTAGTAAATAATAAATAATAAAAATTTATGAGGATGTAAATTAAATTGGTGTGTGGTGGGTTAAATTTAAAACCTAGAGAAATCTTTTAAGATGTGGTGCTTTATGATTCGTTTGTATAAAGTAAAGGACTATATCTCTTTAATTACATTATGTAATTTATTATACAACTCGGCTCCTTCGTATAGTATACAATTTCATCCGTAATTAGTTTGCGGTGGTCTTAAGCAATTGTTGTTTTTTCGTCTGGTACTACGTTTTTGTGTTTTGCCCTTTTTTTGTAAATGTTATTTTTGATTTATATTTTTATATAATATCTTATGTACTAGTATGCATGTGTTATATTTATATATATGTGATAGCTTCATCAATTTAGTTTCTTATAATGGAATAAGAGTTTTATTATTTTGTTTTGACATGTTTCGATTTGTTTTTAAATGTGTTTTAGCTGCAGTGCCCCACACCTCTATTAGGTATTCTAGGTGAGGTTTTACCATAGAGTTGTAAATTATATACCTAACAGATGTCGGCAGGCAGAGGGCGATCCCTCGAAGCGCGCCCCGTGCACTTAACAACGTATGCGAAATTGTTGTAAACAACATGATGACAAGCGATCACATTTTAATCCAGCAAAAAGTTTGAGATTTGTCGGATGTTATTGTTCATACAAAATTGCCAAGCCATTTATAATTACGGGAAAATATCAGGTACATTTCGATTTTAATCAAAATTATCTTAATTTAAAGTTAATTAACATTCGAATATTCCAGCCTGTATATATAAGTACATAAGTGAGTTAAGTGGGAAAAACTAAAAAACTATTCATAATTATAACCATGCAAAGTATTCCATTTAGCTGAACGTCAGCAGTACTCGTAATATAAAGCATCTGCCTAAAAAAAATATCTACCACTTTCATTAATTAAACTTTACCATTCCATAACAGGCAGTCAGGAACAGAGCCCTTATCCATTTACAGTGGGTCCTCGGTTTAAGTAACGGCAGCTTTAATTTTGTTTACAGCTAGTACACATTAATTTATTTATTTTATTATTTATGTACACACAGTAAAACAGATACGACATATGAGAATTGAGTACAAAGGTACTGCTTATTTCTTAAGAAATTTCTTCCAGCAGACCTGCGAAAGGAGATAGGAAAAATAAATGTAGACAATAGTGTGTGAGAACGAGAAGAGAAGATTTTTTTTTTTACGTTAATTAATGTATGTTCGGCGTTATCACACTGTTTCGTCGGTCGTGCGCCGTCGGCCTCAATTTAGTTTCCCGGTCGAATTTATCGAGATCTTGACGTGATATAATCCATTTATTTTCAGGCAAAACCGTGTTAAGTTAACGCTACTCATTAATTATTTTGGGATATACTTAGTGAAGCGGTTACTTCGTAATTTGATAGCCACTACGGTATTGCACAGCACATAAGTAGGTACGCACTCGTTAATATCAAATAAGATTATTAAGTATCTACGTAACTTGCACTAAGGGCCTATAAACATAATTAGTTTTATCTTCCCATAAATATTCGACGATGTCACGTTTTCATAGTTATGGATATTGGAGACCATAAACTATTAATAGAAGCTATATTATACTATAGCTGACTGGATATCCCATAGTATTCAGTAAAAGTTCATTCACACAGAGTGTTATAAGGGAGATATTTTTTTATCATTTACGTTATTTAGCTAAGCGTATTTATGACGTTTTTAATCTAGTTTTTTTTTTTGCTACAGAGCCGTGTTCAACTATTTTGCCAGCATCTAATCTTAACTAAGAACTTGAGATATTTTTTTATCATTTACGTAATTTAGCTAAGCGTATTTATGACGTTTTTAATCTAGTTTTTTTTTTGGCTACAGAGCCGTGTTCAACTATTTTGCCAGCATCTAATCATAACTAAGACCTTGAACTTTATTATAATAAATTCAAAATAATAACATATTTTAATGTAGTCGTACATTCAATTAATTATATGTTCCTTTACATTTTCTGATAGATCATAATTTGATTAAGCTAGCACAAAGTTAAATCACTAGGATTAAATGTCAAGCCCATGTGTAGTGTTGATTTGGATTCAAAACACACCCTCGTCAAACGATGTCTTCGCGATGTTACTAATTGATACTACGAGTATGTATGAGAATGTAAAATATGTAGTACTAAACTATCACCACGTTTTGGCATCATAGTTAGTTATATACAAACATATAGTTTGAAATATTTAACATTAAGAGGCAATAAAAAGAGTGATAATGATAATAAATTGTACCATACGAAAATAATAAGGACGCAATCGAAAATGTAACAGCGAAATTACTAAATAAATCAATCGATGAGACTAATAATTAATTGGCAACATAGAGCTGTCAAGTATCGAGCACTGAAGTGACAAAGATACCGAGAAGGATAACTATGTGTCAAGTCATGGCTATTCAAGAATGGACACCTCTTTGTTACGACCTGCCGAAGATGTCGGTTAAATCGTTTATCTCATATCCTGACTTAGCTTGTCTATCCCATTGTGAAGTAACCATGGACTAACCACCAATAACCAGAATTTAACGTCCGGTTGGCAAATAGCCACTAATAATCCGAATTTGAGAGCAGTGGTGGCTCCGACTTACGACTAATTGTAGGTCTTGAGTACGAACCCAAGCAGGCACTTTGCTTTGTGTAATTTATTCCATCACCACTGCTCTCAAAACGGTGAAGGAAAACATAGGAAAGAAACCGGCATGCCCTTGAACAAAAAATCGAAGACACGTGACATCTAGCAACCCGCACTGGGTCAGGGTAGTGGATTAAGGCCCATTCCCTGTTACAGAGAGGAGGCCTATGTAGTAGCAGTGCGAACGTTTATAAGCTTATTATGTTAACCAGAATTTAGCGTACAGTTTGCGAATAGACATTAGTTTTACATGAAAATCCCTATAATTTCCAATAATATAATTTCAAATTAATAATCTCTCTACGACACCAACAAACCTACTATCCGTAACATTAGGTTTTATTTGAATAATTCTCTATCAAACCTAGCATTTTTTTTTTGTGACTACAACTGTAATCACTTAAGTTACTTCATCATTTAAGTTAAGCTTAAGTAAACTTTAGTCTTGAAAATATATTTTTTGAGATTCACATGCAGTTGCGACGTAACACGTTAACACTTATCACAAAAATAACGGCAAGCTTCGAGATGGTAAAGATTTGTTTAGAGAAATTTTCCCTCTCTGAGAGATCGAGAGGATCTCTTACTTAAATATTTGAATTGGATGAACAAATTCAAATTTCCCTCCTATATTTTCTCCATTCGTGAAAACTTTTTATTCACTAATCGAATTTTCCTTTGATGTAAGTACAATCTGTTCGCGGTTTCAGTTAAGGTTTGAGTAGGATGTGGAATTAATTAATTGCTAATTACTTGCGGTCACATTATGAGGCCACGTCGGCTTTGGTCAGCTAGACTTAGTTTTAATCCTAACTTAGTAAGTGACTGCTAATAAGTTACGAGTAGTCCTTACAACTAATGCAATTCAGAACACGAAGTTTGCTAACAAGTCCTTATCTAGGTGGGATAAGAAAGAGTTTGCAGTTTCTTAAGTACCCTGATATTGCGGGGTCTCGGCAAATAGACTATGACATCGGTAACTTAAAAACAACTTCGGGTCGTAAGGATAACATTCCATTCGTGTCGGTGTGGTGGTTTTGATCAGCAATCCGGATTTTAAACATTGTAACTAACAAGTCTGATTATAGCAGCCTCAGAAAAGAGTAGAGATAGGGGCTTTGCAGTCGCCAATCCACTTCCTCGGCGCATTAATTCAAACCTCTCAATTTTCGAAAGACTTTCCCTGAAATGCGGACTGAGATCAATCGTTGAAAAAAATCAAAGGAGAGAACTTTGTCACACTAACGAGCTGATAAACACCAAACGGTTTAATTAAATAGGAACTAAATAGGGTGATACAAGACTTGTTAGTGAATGCCGTACAAACCTCGAAACCCGTTCAGTTCTATATATCTCAGGGCTGGCAGGTACCCACTCTAATTTGCATTGTTTACTGTTGCACGGACAACATAATTTACAGAATTTGCTTCGCAGACACTCGCATTCAGAATGAAATGTTATTCATACTCAACATATTTCATAATTCTAACTTTATGGCGGCGTCAACTCGATTGGAGTAACGTATTGAAAAATGTATTACTGCTTGTTCACTTTATAAGCAGACTTCAGTCTTACGTGTCATACTGACAAAATGCTACTACGTGTTTGTTATTTATCGATCACGTAGGCACAATACCGGTACGTCTGTCTATCACAATTCCAATAGGTTGGTCTTTGAATATTCAACGATAAAGCGGGTTGACACTTTTCGAATAATATTGTGATGAAAAACTAGTACACGGCATATTTTATCTGTGTCCTTGTTTTGAAAACATTTTATAGCATCAGCTTTGAAATTATAATACTGTGTCCGGCTCCCACGTTGCCATTTTTTTACATTCGTTAACCGAGGCATTTCAAAGCTCTTCGGCATTAATCAAATTATTAAATATCCGTCTACGAGTATTCTGTTCCAAACATACACAGCTATCTTGTATAATAACGTTTCTTGAAGATGAATTGAAATTCTCTTTTTGTACAGAATAATAACTTTCATGCATACTGTATAAGGTTCTATTTAATTTCACCAAACATTTGAAATGGGAATAGCTACTTTTTGGAATTGAATAAAGAATGGTTTTATAAATTCGTTATTACAGTGTTTTGATTTCGAGTATTTATAGTTTAAACTGACGGCACTTTCATGTTAAAATAAGCCTCGAGGATCCGTCGAGCGCGAGCTGGGTTGCTCGACTCGCTGTAATTGGACGTGTAGCTGCTGGCCGATTATTTCGAATGGAATTAAGCAAAAACAGCTGAGGCAGCATTAGTTATACACGGTGACATTTGAATCACAGTTTTGCTAGAACAAACGTTGTTCAGACCATGGTCTACAACCATTCTATAGCATCCAATAGAAAAAAAACGTCATGAGTTTTCTAAAAAAACACAAAAAAGGCAATGTTAAAAATGTCGGGATTATCGTTAGGTACGCCCTACAACACAGACACTACGGCTGCGACGCGCGGTGCTCGCGTCTTGAATGCAATATCGCTACCGTGATGAGTACTTTGATGTTACGGTTAATGTTTCAAACATTATTACACGTTTTAGCAACATAAGACTAATTTGAGAACTCCTAGATTAGATTGTTTTAATAACATATCAATAATAATAATATATCATAGAATGGTTGAAGACCATGGTCTGAACAATGTTTGTTCTAGCAAAACTGTGATTCAAATGTCACCGTGTATACAATAAGATAATTTAACTTTTTTTTTTAAACATGCCAGTGACCCTTTATTTCATACTGCACCTTTACTCACGATAGTATGACAGTCGCGACGAAAGCCGAAGAGATCACTTTGCTGAGAAAACACATTTTCACGCACGATATATTTTGACTCACCGAGGGTTTTATAAGTGCTCACCAAGAGATTTCCCAGTTCGCCTTACCTTGCACTTACAGAAGAATTTAGATCTACTTTTTACATAGCATTGAGTTTGTGCGGCAAACAAAGTGTTATATGAACAGCGCTTCCAGTTTGTAAGCTTAAAGTAAATTATAGACGTGCTCGTCGCCATTAAACGAGCGAAATTTTACTTTAAATTGCGTTAATTTACTCACTAGCAGCGACATAGCGTTTGAGCTTATCATTTGCATATTACATACTAAAACTACTTTGAATATGATGCTTTTTATGTGTTACTAACGAACCTGAATGTATTACACGCTGTGCTTATGAAACTAAAGTTGGTTTCATTAATTAAAACCAACTTTAGTTGAGAGCTGCATCTTCAGTCTGAGCGGCTGAGCTATTAGTCTGACCCGTGATTAAATGGAAGGCCAGCGCCTGGCATTTATGTAGTACCCTAGTTGCCCCGTATAAGTCATCTGACCGACAATATACATCACAAAGTAGCTGTAGTAAGTATTTATCGTAAAAACAACTACGCGAAGTGAAAGTTAAAAGTAGTTGTATGACGTCAGGCAAAAGTCATCCATCACTAGTAGGCCGGATAGTAAATCTATTAAACAAAATATACCATAAAGTACGACCAAAACTACTTAACCCACAAAATAATGTTGAGGTTCAATTTGTAACTTATCATGCAAGGTGGGAACAATGAACTGGAATGTAGATCAGAAATACGTTTCAGCCAGCGGAACGAAACCTCAGAGACCGATGATTGGATTACTCGCTAGACGATAAAGCAATAGCGTTACGAGCTGATGTATTGGCGACATAAATAGATGAACTGAAACTATTAACTGTAGTGATTTCATTAGTGATTTTAGCGTAGTACCTGTTGCTGGTAAACAGAGTTTAAAACTTATCGTGCATGGTGGGAACAATTAACTGGAATGTAGATCAGAAATACATTTCAGCCAGTGGAACGAAACCTCAGAGACCGATGATTGGATTACTCGTTAGACGGTAAAGCAATAGTGTTACTAGCTGATGTATTGGTGACATAAATAGATGAACTCAAACTATTAACTGTAGTGATTTCATTAGTTATTTTAGCGTAGTACCTGTTGCTGGTAAACAGAGTTTAACGATACTGATATTTGTATGCTTAGCTAAAATTTAATATTACTGCGACCCTAAAATGTAAAGCATGCCTTTAAGTGAATGCTTATTATTCTACAGTAGTTATTCGAATATTAATTCTTCCCGCTTTAAAGTTAAAACTTAACGTGAAATAAACTTAAAAGGTTATGGTTGTATGTGTCACAATTTATCATAAAATTAACCGAGTTTAAATTATGGCTCGACATCATCCAATATCTCCGTGTAAACGAAACGTAAGCCCGAGCTGATGACAACATTCAAATCTTTTGGGAATTGCCTCAAGAGCAATTTAAGAAAAGAAGCTCCGATTTCCTCGGAGACTGTCTCTTCATCGCTGTCGAAGTACCTACCATGATCTCAAAGGGCGGTGTCACAATCTCATAAATGTTATCTTAGTCTTTAGATTCGTATTATCGGTTATATCAACGCCTAAAGGCACGATGTTTCCCTTTCTAAAAACAAACCCGAAAGTAAACGTTTTTCTAAACGCTTATGACATTATCCCGGGCAACTAACAATTTGGAAAGAAATAGACGTGTCCCTCGAGACAAATCTATAAATTTTCTATGGGACAAGTGACAATCAATATTGCCCCTATTATAACGGGACGTGGGTAGGCGCAAACGCAGTCCATTCGCTCCCGAGGGTTCTGCCACTACAAAAACATTGTACATCAAATAAATCGTAGTCGTTACAGAGATCTTCACTAGTCCATCGCTTGTGACTACAACTCTCGCCAAGGGAACGGCCGGTATAACCGCATGGGCCTATGATAACGACAGCTGTAAAAATGTGCTTTGTATGCAAAGTAGCCACTTTAAGACCGTTTGATAGGTCAGATTGTGTTCCCCATATTTTAACCAGCGGCTGCAGTTTGGTAGACAATTTGTAATGGTGGAAACATGTTTATTCTTAACTAGCGAGCCACTTTGTACTACATGCGCTAACATAAATTTCAGTTTTTAGTTGATTTCTTTTTGCGTGAAATAACGTTCACGGACTTTTTGCTGCAAACGTGCTACCTTATTAAATGTTGCATACACACATTGTTATTTAGTTTTTGAGAAGAAAAAATATACTAACTGAATTTTAAAGTAACATTTATACGTGTATTTGTACTATTGTATAAAAAAACCTCATTAAACAAAATCTGTCAAATAAAAGCAAATAAAGTAAAAGTGTCTCGTAACTGAAGATTTATCAGAAGTACTCTTGAACATTTTGATTTTCGGTAAAATTGACACTTGTACAAAAATAAAGTCGAGTGTTTTAAAAGACAAACCCTTACATTATTATTACGTACCTACTTGACTTGGAATACCGTCAAAAGACTTCATAAGTACCTTGTTAAAACAATGTTGGTTTGTATAAAAAGTAAAGATTTGGTAGATTTATTATAGATATTGTCATGAAAAAGACCATTCAAATTGGGTTCTAACGAGTTAATAACTTGAAAAACATGTAATATTCAAACGACCTTACGATAGCAAAATGTCTGAAAGACAACATTTACATATTAGCATTCGTCGGAAAATTATGTCTCTAAACTATAGTAAAACTTCAAATGACTCAAGACCATACAACTTTCGTCTATGTAGACGGCATCGCACTGAAGAATCTGGTTTCTCAGACACCTATTGTAACTTCCACTTACAAACAAAGACGCATCGAGCAAAGAAAGCATCTGATGAAGTGACAATAGAACGAGAACTCACTCAGAAGAAGATTACAGAATATTAGATTACCCACATGTTACCATACAAAGCTTTCATATATGGACAATGACGCGTAGCCTATTGATGAATACCTGTAAGGCACCGGGACGCTTGCGGCAAACCCGTGTGATTTCAATGAGCACGCTTGCCCACTTCAAAGGGTACGTTCATTCTACCCAATATCAATGCAAATGTTGTGGAATGTGTAGCCTCCCCGCTAGTAACCTATAATTTTATTGAAATAGGTTCCCTGGTAAAAAGCCCTCAGATTAACATTATAATACACCCGAGTTTCGTTTGAAAATAACCTTTTAATACTAGTTGACTCGGCGCTTTGTTTTGATGAATATTGTCTCTGTTACTCACAAAATATTTAAGGCAAAATTTGTGATGAAATTTCGTCTTATTATATTGGCTAAGTAGCAACTCAAATAAAGTTGATAAAGTTAGGTAAAGTTTTAATAAAGGTTTTCATAAGGACAAAACGGTTACATTTATCTAAATTAAGTATCACGGTAGGTACCTATCTGGCAATCTGTAATAAAACTTTTGTGAGCTTTAAGAGTTTGAAAAAGGTAGCAGGAGTAAAGGTATTAGACGGAATGTCTCCAGATAATTATTTTCAGTTGCTTTAAAATGGACGGCACTTCCGCCTTTGGGCCGATTATATAATTATATTGCCCCATTATTTTTTTAATCGCTGTACGAAAAAGAATTGTGTTCAACATCTTTTAATTATCTTCAGTGGCAGGGTTCATTTTTGTGAAAGAATTAAAGAAAGAAGACGAAAAGGGGCGACTGATGCTCCAGGCGGATATGCTCCACACAGAACATTTTCAATATAAAGTAAACTTGTCCGTCGATTGCGGAACATCCATACATATACCTAGGTATTACGAACTCATTTGAATTTTAAATCTCGTGAATCTTCTTTGAAACTATGCTAAACTGTCAAAGTTATTCCGTGTTACGACAAATATTACAGCTTAAATGAAGTTTCACTTGATACCGTTCCAGATTTGTCTAGGTAACAAACCTAAAATACAGACAGTTCAAGAAAAGAGGAAATGTAGTTTGACTTGCCACTTTAGTCCTTAATACTGAAATATTATATAATAGTTATTAAAGCTTAATGTTTAACTTATCAGGGTAACTTACTACAACTTACGATTAATAAAAGCAAAGCAGTATTTTGTGTAATGAATTCCTTTCAGAAATATCCACACACAAAACTTTTTTGTTTTGTGGAACTACACAACATTTCTATACTATCATGGAAAGTTTTAATTCTCTTTCCACGGCGTTCCGGTTTATTAATTTTGTCATCTGATATTCCGGCAAATACTTTCCATTGAAAATCTAGCTTTACTGGTAAACACTTAGTGAACAAAAGCTTTATTGAATAAATAAACCAATATTGGTTATACTTCTTATATTGTTGAGTTGGGTTGAGTGAATGAGTCGTACATTGTTTAGTAAAACAAAACCAGAGTTTCGATGTCCACGAATGTTTATCCCAAGATTGAGAACATAGGAAGTCTGTGACAGAACGTCAATTTACGACAACGGACCTTCTCGTTTCGGGTGTCGTTCCATTAAGACCCTCCCTTAATGGCTTGTGTAACTCGACAACTTGGCTATACCTACGGAAAGGCCTAGCAAAAATTGTGTTCCACGGACAAATTAAAAAAATAAAACGACGGCGAACGTAAGCGAAATAAACGGAATAATTTTGTTTGGTGCCTCCGAAACTACACCAACGAATTTATTTGATCTGTTTTTAGTTGCTACGACCTATCTACATCATATCTGAACTCTTGTTTGCTGTGTTCAACAAAATAGCCACTGTTATTATTTTACTTTATTCAAAGTATTGATAACATGAATACACTTTTCTGATTCAATTTCATTTCAGACTGCAACATTGTTCTGCATTGTTTACCGCAAATAAATGTATATTCTTTCTTTCATTGTTATTTTAGTTTTGAATTGTATGTAGCGGTTCTTATAAAGCATTATCGTACTATTAACGATTTTATAAAACGTAGAAAATAAACCATTTCTATTGCCGCCGCGCTCTGTTTTATTTGATTCATCCCATTCATCATTACGTGGGCGTAAAAGCTGTCGGCAAATATTTGGCCATTACGGGTTTATTATTTTTTCTTTCCTTCTTATAACTCGACATAATAATTAACACATTTTATTTAGCAATATTACAGCTACCATAGCAGTCGACTGCCGAAAAACTTAAACAATAATCTAATCATACTTGAAAACCACTATATAAATGCTTCCTTCGGTTGAAATAGTAAAAAACGTGACAGATATTCGAAATCACCGGCAAACCGTGGCATAGTTTTTAAACATACGTCAAAAAGGTGCCATAACAAAAAAATTAATCCATCGGCAAAAATATTTCAATTATAACAGTCATAATATTTACGAGCGTCCAAATGGATGCAATACAACAAAACAAATTATGACGCCCGCCACATGTATCAAATTAAATCCATGGAAATTATAGTACAGTCAACAAAACAGATTGTGTTTAAAATAAAGGAAGTATTTGCGTAGAGCAAGCAATAGTCGTTGTAATTGCATGCCAGATAACTTTTTATATTACTAGCATAATATAGCATTAGCAATAACTTAACTACTCAGCAGACGCTATATGATCTGCTTAAATATGGTTTTTGCTGACCGTACAATCCAAATATTTGAAAGTGACACACACTTTGTTTAACAAAGTGCAATATACGAGTAGCATTGTTGGGTTTGATGTATGAAACGGCAAATAATTCTATATTCCATGTTGGGGAAATCGGTTAGCGGGTTTTACGTATCGTTGTTTAAGAGGTTTATAATGATTAGGTCTCTTTAAAACAGTACAAAATATAGGTACTTCAAAACCAATGGTAAGGTACCTACTTAACTTGTATCCACCTAAAGGTTAGGCAGAGTTCACATTTGTCCAATAACTTTCTGTCCCACGTAATAGAGGACGAGCACATTGCCTTTAATCGTTCTTAAATCCTGACCCCTGGCTAGGTAAAAAGCTACTTGAATTACATAGTAATCTATACATTCTAAGCATTAAAGTCGCTTATTGTATCCGACTGTGTGACCACGTTGTTCTTCTCAACTCTGGGGGCCTACACACTAAACTCGAAGTCCGTAGTTTCGGTCGAAGTAACGGACGTTTCCTACTCCGTATCACTTACGGTTACAAGATTAGTTCGGGGCCCGGACTAAAAATGTATGACAAAACGATTTGACAGATGTCCTTACTCCCGATGTGTTTTTGCGCGTCCGGGAAAACTAATTAACCGGGAACAGGGTTCACTTTTAAGAATTGAACTAGTTGCGGACAGGCCCATATTTTCGTTGACGGACTTATAAAGCAAGCTGCTAAGGATTTTGATGCCGTTTTCACCATCATTTAGGTAATTTATTTATCCTGGAAGGTTCATGTGTATAACACATCATTCATAATAAACTTAGGTACTTATAGTAAAGAAATCTCGATGTTTTATCAAGTCGGAAACACCTTGCGAAGCGGAGGCGGCTAGTTGTAGATATTTAGATCGCCTGATCGATTCTGTGGTCAGTAATTAGGCTGAAAATGTTCAACTAATCACAAAATTTTACTAGAGATAACTAACTTTACCCTTGAAGGCTCCTAAAGCTCTGTGTTTCCGAAGTGAGACACTATACATAAATAAGTAACTACTGACCTTAATTCTAGTGTCGCTAAGAGCAGCTTCCAGTTGTCAACTAGATAGAGTACTCAGTTAAATTAAGGCTTAAGATAGTAAGAGATATAAGAGAACAGACTTAATACGCACTATCTATTAAGTCAGAATTAAGAGTCGAGATTATTTAGTCGAGTGAGTTGATTATCGCACCCGGCGTGATTATGGAAATAGGGAGAAGGAGATTATCCAGCTCGTTGAATACTGATGATAATTCCGTATAAATATTTTATACACGGCACCATTTACTTTTATTTAAATAATTACTGGCAAAAATATGTGTCTGTAGGTATAGTGGAGTCGCCAGGTTTTACAATAAAATGTATTGAAATAACTGTAACGCTGGGTATGTACTTGTAATATCTAGCACTTCATAATAGGGAGTAGTGTTTGAGAAGTTAAACACTTAATACATGCGAGAACTTTCTGTATGAATTCCAGAAGCTAGATGTCGACTCGATATAATGTCAATACATTTGATGTTCCAAATACATACTACATTAGTTAGTTTTCCCTGTATTTGATAGACTCTAATACTTAACCCTATGTAACAATAGGTAAGTCACGATCACAATACAGTTAAGTACCATTTTTGTCGAAAATTCTTGAAGCGAAAATAATACAGGCAATATGATTAATCATACTCGATGCTCAGCGTGCATTATTTCACAAATTAGATTATAATATTAAAGCTATTGTTGCATAAAACGCACGATTAAATACTGCTCTTTTTCACAACCAATCGCATATTTTAAATGCGAAAATGTTTTGTAGTTTCTTTGTTATTCAATCGCGTTTGTGGCGGAATACGACGGTCGACGGTCAAACAATCGGCGGAGAAAGCTTACATCACAGAAAAGGACTTGAACAACTTGTACGTCCCTTTTCTTACAGTTTCGTTATTCTGGCGGGAAAATGGCAACATGGTCGGGATACAAAAAGAAATATTTTTCCAATCACATTTAAGAGATAGAGGATTTCATTCGAAAAGATGAAGATGAAGCGAAGAATGAATGAAGCTGCAGTGTTTTGTGGAAAAAACCTTACCCGAAATCTTGAAACAATACAAGAGTTGGTGAGGCACGTCACGAGCAGAGGTATTGTGCCACATGACACGCCCATCCTTATTGAATGAAAAAAAAACGTGCTTCGACTACACCGTGGGCATACTAGCTCGATTATGCTTCACTGAACTTTATTGGATTTCCCTAGAACGAAAATGAAAGTTTGTTTTCCAGATTATAAAATTAAAAGTTGGTAATTAAAATTAATGGGCCAGTTGCGAAGTTGTATTTAATTAGAGAAAACTTTTGTCTTTTGCGTTGTTTTGTTACGGGTTTTGCGGTTTTCAACGTCTACTTTTATATTCTAAACTAGCCTCTAAAGAAACAGTTTAACAATTTGCTTAGTGAAGTTACAATTTTGTTGATAGTGTTTTTCATTTTGCTAAAATACCCGTTAATATAAACTACTAAATTGTCTTAACGAATAAATAGAGAGAAGCCGGCCAAACTCCCGTTCCAAGCCCCCAAACAGGCTCTTAACGAAAATTGCTTTTGTCCCAGGAGCACAAACCACCAGACATTCCAGTGCAAGAGAATAAATCCAAGATGCTTTTATATGGAAAAGGATTTCCAACTGAATTGAGTTGAGGTCATCAACAAGAATGAAGACGTTTATCTGTATAATTCTTACGAGCAGAGTTACTCTAGTTTCTCTTTTCCGCGACGTGCCTGTAAATTGAAGGTCGACATTCAAGCGAGCTGAATTCTTAACGGCCAAAACTGTTTATAGACGCCTCAGAGTAAAACGTACACTTTAAAACAAGCTACTCTGAGTCTTTGCTTCGTGCCAGTATAAGCTACGAATAAAATTAAACAATTTCCAATTAATCTGTATACCTACCTATTCAGTACGGGCTTATGTTAGTGCCAACAAATAAACAAATTCAGTTGCCAACTAATCGTTACACACACACACGAACCCTATATTGATGAATGTAAAACGTTCCACAGAGGCCGTTTCCTATTCATCATAGATAAATGTGGGTGCCACATACAGATCGGACTAAAGGATTAATTTCACTTTGAGCAATACACTGCTCTTTGTTCTTGTTGGTTCTCATTTTTGGTTATTCGTGAGTTAGTAACGGGCGCCACACGAGTGGGTCTATATGGGCGCCCGTTAGGCTCGAGGCCCATCATGCATATTCAAAAGTGGCGGAGCTTGAGACAAGTGGCTCAATGGAACTTTGTCGTGCCGAACTACCGTTTTCGAGGCCATGCGTTAATGCTGCTGCATATCTGAGCAGCTTACGTATAATTTAAACAAGCCTTGATATTATATCACTGAAGTGTACTCATTGGCTACTCATTGAGCCGAATGCCAACCGCTATGATCATTACATACCAACTTACATACATACTATGTACATCACCAGCTTTTATCTCTGTATGTACAACGGTTGTATGGTTATCAACATGGAAGCAGGCAGTAAACCTCCACACGTACCTATCGTTGTAACAATACTAACATAGATATATGAAATTCTATCACCACTAAATCCCATAGGTACACTGTTTCTGTGTAATATTCACACGTCTGTGTAGGTATTAATGTATCTAACATATTTAATTCCAGAATCAATTCAGTCTTTGTAGTCAAAAGCCTATTTTTTTATAATATTCATCACAAAATATTTGCAATATCTCCGAGTTTCCATACGTCTGTGAGAGGAGAGAAAGGCTGGAAGTTCAAGCGTTAAAGCGTGTCAAAATGGAGCAGTTTCCGTGATCATTTTAAACAGTACCTTTTCGGGTGTGGGATTATCTCCCATAAGGAGTTTCCAGCGAAATATTGTAGGTCGTGTCTTGGCTCTTTGTAGTTACATTTGTAATTTGTATGAGACATGCCAAAGGCAAATGATTGTTTGTGAACTAAGTAAGTATTAGTTTTTTGACTATATTTTTACTGCTACTTTTACTTTCGACTACATTCAGAACTTTAATAAGCAAAATAATAGATTTTAGATACAAAATATGAACAGAGCACTGAGCATGCCTAATGCAGTAAGCATTTTTGAATAAATAGTTTAAAGTAGATAAATGCAAATGTTACGAATACCACATTCCCCTTATTTAACTTCGCTCAAACAATGCGTTGTTCGCAATTCATAATGTTTACGGTTCGTCCACATTATTTCAATCTTTATACAAACGTTTCTGATATGAAGGTGTCATATCCTGTACCTACTACCAAACTCTGTTCTTTCTACGGTGATCGATATGACAAAAGCTAGAAAGTGGGTTAAGTAATGCGCGGTTTCTGAAGGTTTCTATTAACCTATCAATAAATTACTAGATAAAGTTATCGAGTTTAGCGATTTTTTTTTTTAGCTGTGATCAGAAACAATATTTGAAAGGCACTGGTTTAAAGAGGCAGTAGTTTATTGTAGTTTTTGTAAATAAAAAGTTACGAAATGCATGTTTATTAACAAGTTTGGCAGTAAAAACTGAGCAATAATAAACTAAATAAAAATAAAACATAATACATTTTTAAATGCGTAATTAAATTAATATTAAGCTGTAAAACGGCATTACGGGCAGTTACGTGTGGTCAGTTAACAAATCGGAAATAGTCGGCAAGAAATCTAACTTGGAAGTGCTGGTCACAGTTCTAAAATATATTTTTTTGCCTATTCGCTTTGTTCGAGATGCCCTGGGTCAGTTACTGCGACCAATTCGGCTCGCACGTGGTTGGTCACAGGGCCAACCTAACCTATGAACTGCCGAACTATTTACTTAACTACCCATTCCAACATTTTTACTGGACATTCATTTCATTTCATTGTTAATTTTTTTTATCTATTTCTGCATTTTTTGTACTGACATTGTAGGATAGAAAAACCGACCAATTGTCTTTATATTACAGTTCATGTTTTGCTGTCACCCTAATTTACCATCCACCGAAAAATAAAATGATTGCCCGTAAATGTTTGCAACGAATCATAATAACTGTTGTTTATACAATAGGGATATTATTTAAACAACAGTTGTAAAAATTATTACCTTAATCACCAGTATTAAATGGAAGGATGGTCTCTGGTCAATAATAAATCAGAAACCGGGCATTAAAGTATTATCTAGCTATTGTCAACCTCGCGTTGTAGCATCCTATAATGTTTCCACTGCTGGGACACGGGCCTCCTCTCTGTGAGAGGCAGTGGGCCATAGTCCACCACGCGGGCCCAATGCGGGTTGATGTTTTTTTTTATGTTTTTATTCCCATGTCTTCGAACTTATGGTTCTAGGACAAGCCGGTTTCCTCACGATATTTTCCTTTACCGTTTTGAGAGTGGTAGTGATGAAATAATTTACACAAAGTAAAGTGCCTGCTTGGATTCGAACCCACGACCTACAACTCGTAAGTCGCGGCTGTTACCACTGGGCCACCACTGCTCACAAATGCCGATGTCATATTAATCATGATAAAAATTGCATCTGGATGGATCTGCATTTAATAATTTTGTTTTTGTTTAAAACGTTTCCCCACACTAGGAATTTCTCCTGTATCGTGGGTGCGTTTACAAACATTTAAACTCACATACACAAACAGCCAGACCCGGAGCAACTACTTGCAGGTCATACAATTATACATTTTTTCCGTGCGGGGATCGAACCCGCGACACATAACGCAGCAGTCAATCGCTTAACCACTGCGCCAACCATGCCGTCATAATAAGTTATAGTATCTGGTTAGTAATACAAACATATTGTCGCACAATCAAGTGTAAACAGAAATTGGTTCATATATACAGAGCCCATAATTTAAAGGCTCGTCGTAATAAAAGGCATTTTTGCCATACGTGTGTGGCACATAAACTAGGTACTCGGTAAATAATTACTGGCAGGAAATACATTTTGGAAATTACCTACAACCCACAGAATACTTTCGTACCATTTAGTGATTTTTCACATCAGGGGGCCTACTCCCTTGCTCCGTCAACGAGGTAAAGGGCCCGTCCGGAAGAATTTGATACTTCGAAATTAACCCTACTTCCGATTTATTAACTTTTTCGGACGGGCAAAAACACATGGGCAGTTAGGACAACTGGCAAATCGTGATGTCACGTTCTTAGTTCAGGCCCCGAACTAATCTTAAGTCCGTAGGTGATACGGAGTAGAAAACCCGTAATTTCGGCCGAAAGTGACGGCACGCAAATATTTGTATGACCTACAAGTAGTTGTTCCGGGTCTGGCTGTTTGTGTATGTGACTTTAAATGTTTGTAAACGCACCCACAATACAAAGAAAATCCTAGTGTTAGGCAACATCATCTTTTATAAAAAAAAAAGTACAGTATTTGTGATTAGAGAGGAGACCCCTTTTGAAGGTCCATTTGTCCGCGGTAACAGTGTTCCAAAGTGGCCCTTTATGGTTACCTGTAACAATAAAATAATTCATTTTAGAGGTGTTATTTAGATGCCGACGATGGCTTCATTAATGAATTTATTTATATAACAATAATAACTGCTTGCTTTTTTTTTTTTTGAATAGGTAAATCATCAATTAACTTATCCCGCTCTGGGTGGAGCGGAAGGGCGTGTCAGACTCTTACTGACTAAAACCCACCCGTGTTCCTTCAGTTGCCTGTGCCAGGGGCCACGGTAACCCTTTCGGACTTTCCCGCAACCCCGGCAGGCATCGGCCCTAGCGGACCCCGCATTGTTGCTGACAGCTCTTTGAGGCGCGCGTGGAACAGAACGTGCCGTCGACCCGGGCTCGGTCCTTATCGGACGGCGAGCTGCCCATTACTCGCCGACCGCAAGCCCGTGCCTACGGTGGCCGGGAATCGGCTTGGGATTCCCGACGCCCAGGGCGTCTCCTGCGGCGGCTAGGGGCATGAGGGCCGCGAATTTTGCCTCTCCCTCACGCGTTCCGCCTCCTCCTTCGCCATCATTACTGTTTCGCAGAAGGAGGTGACGGCTTCCCAAGCCCTCTCACTCCGTACCATGGCCTGGACCAGTGCCGGACGCGAGAGTTCGCCACCGCCAATCGCCTGCACGAGGACACGGCGGTGCTCAGCCCAAGCCAGGCAGAACTCCACCGTATGCTAATGACTGCTAGCTGCACTTACAGTTTACACCAGACCGTGCAGCAAGCCAACAACATAACATTTAACAAAAAAAAATGTATGCAAACATTAAGCATAGATTTACTGCTAAACATAAATATGTTCATAAGGGAGTATTCAAAAATACTGAAACATTTAGAGACACCCCTCTATAAATATACATAGGTACCCACATATAAGTTCGGCTGTTTAATGAATAAACACTAGAAAGGATTACAGCTACCTAAATTAATTTGCGTGGGTTTACGGGTTATTGTCTGGCGTTGCCTTAATTTGTTTTCAATCAAAACGAAATGAATGAAAAGCGAAAAGATCCAAATTTCTCATCAGTTGTGGCAAACATGTGAGCTAGAACAATACCTTGGGAATATTATGACCGGTGATGAACTTATGCTTTATACGTAAATTGTTTACTCACTATTTTCGAGCTAAGTTTCAAGTTGACCAAAGGAATTAAATTTTTCATCATAACTAGATTTACCTTTTAATCCCGTCCTAAGATTATTTTCCCAAAACCGTTCTTAAGGCTTTTTAGTTTAATTAATTACTGTAACAAACCTAATCCACTATCATGATTATAACTTCATTAGTTTCAGCTCTAACTTGATAAATTATTCGATTTTTTTTCATAATCTGAAATGCTTGGCAACTGTTTAAGCCACGTTGATTGCTGCCTCCCGTATTTTGCTCGAGGCATTACAAACTAAAATGTTATATAATTCAAAAGCGTATTCGTAAGTAAATAAAGAAATAATTCCAGGTAGTACAAAGCCGCCACGAGCGTGCCCCAGGGCAATTGAAGTACAGAACCGTGTTTCTCTTATCTATGCTTACTATCCTCGGAGATATTCGTATAACAATATAATATATTAACTATCTGTATCGTAGGTATTGATAATTACGATACTAACATGAATTATTCAAATTTAATATCAAGTAGTGCGTGCGATTTTACCGAATTTAAAGTAATGTATTTCCATTGGTAATATTATTTGTCGATGCAGGTCATTTTCACACATACATATATGGCCAGATAATGTATCTGAAGTATTTTGAACATTTTTAATAGGTAATCACAAACATACATAAACTCACGCTCACTTCCAATGGGGGTAGCTAGAATATGCAGAACGCCACTTGCTTCGATCTTTACATACTCATTTGGCTTGGTCTACGTTCAATAGGTTTCGTAATAGGTATATCTACTTACATAAAGGGGTTTATTTTTAAATGTTGCTTAAATTTAAGAGACGTATACGTCAAAGAGTGAGTACTTCACCAGGCGTCTAACATTTTTTTTTTTAGGTACTGTTAAGTAAAAGATTAAAACGTTGCATAAAGTTATTTAAGCAAAGTTTTTTAAATAAACCCCGTGTATATAATGTGTAACACATTATGAAAGTAATTTGTTCAGAATCATTTAACGAATTGATTTATGTCATTTTGAATACAGGTAATTATTAATTATCGTAAAAATAATTAAAACTTTGTAATTTACAGTCACGCTTCCGCTGTACAGTCAAACAACCACGATGATGTACCTACGCTAGATCCTTATAGGTACGTGTGCGACTACGTACGTGAGTAGTTTTGTGAAGTAACCACAATATTCTCCCACAGTTAGTAAAACACAAAAAAGTAATTTAATAAACGAACAATGTTTCTATTATACATAGCCGTAAAAATTCAGTGTATGTAATATGATTATAACATAATATTCTGATCGGGTTGTTTGGTAGTGTGCGTTAATTCCGGGTCGTGTTGTATAGATTCTGACTACGTCAGTTTGGTATTTGTATTTTTTTTTTGACGACACGTTTGGTGTAGTGGCTACAGTGGCTAAGTGTAGTCAGCGAAACCAAATGGTCCTGGGTTCGAATCCCGGTAGGGGCAAATGTTTGTATGATGAATATGGACATTTGTACCCGAGTCATGGATGTATATTTATAATATGTATGTATTTACAAAAAAATAATGTATTTAAGTAGTGTATCAACCATCTGGTATCCACAACACAAGCCTTAAGTGTTAAGTGCTTAACTTGGAACTAGATGGTGCTGTGTGCAATGTCAGACGATATTTTTTTTATTTTTTTTTTTTATTTGTTTCATAAAATAGCAAATGACAGTAGAAAAATGAAAGCGCTGGTCTTTGGTAAGCAAAGAAATAAAAGAGTTTAGAATCCTAAACGGGGGGGAGGGGGGTTACTACTGCTATTCAAAGAAGTATTGGGATGTAGTGAAATGCCTTATACTTTTAAAGTAGCCATACTATTTGTATATCAATGCATAGGGGTCTAATATGTAACGTTTATTAATATTTTATGTACTAGTTATGTAGCACGTGTACGCAATCCCGCAGAGTCATTAGCTATGCCCAGCCCACATAGAGCTCTGTTGACTTTTTGCTAAAGCAAAATTACAACCGGCCATTATTTGTTCTCTTTGTCACGACTGCTGAGTAGGGTAGTTTCACTATGTTTTACAAAACACTGTTATTTACATCGAAAGTTGGCAAACAGTCAAACACCCATATTATATTACAAACACACATATCCCTTAATCTTGACTTATCTGTACATACTAAGTTGGAACACTCATTTGCAAGTTTTGCAACCATTTGCAAATATTATTACTTGGAGTACTTACTAATTTATGTATTGTATATTAGTCAAAACTGCTGCTTATCAAGTTTTAGTATCCCGGTGTTCATTAACGGCTGGTATCAGGATATTCTTATTGAGGAACTAGTGGCATTTAGCTATTTAATCGAACCTCTTATAATTGCCATTATGCGATCCTAAAAATATTATTGAACACTCTAATATAATGATTGCGCGTCTTTATGTGAACCTCAAATACTAATATTCTGAACGTTTTTTTTTTTATTTTGCTGCTAAATAGCCAAGTAACTGCGACCAACATGGATGTAGCGCACGCCGGCCGCTGCTGCGGTCCCCTCGGTTCGTTCGCTCTGCAACAACTGTGAGAAAAGGCTAGAGTGTTAAAAAGCGGCCTAACTATTTTAAACAAATGAGCATCACTAGAAGCGCGCAATGTTATTAGACGTTCATTAATTTACAAAAGTGTCCACCATTAGAAGGATCAATAAGTTTTTAGAGGATCAGTTAACTATTTCCCGAAAATGATGAGGTTTACAAAATCACGTATTCTCTTATGTTGGTAACTGGATAGAGTAATAAATTCTGAGCTTGGTTCCTCCAAAACCGTTTAGTTAGAAAAAGGTGTAGCAATATTCCCATTTCTATTTTCATCTATCTAAAACGTAAAAGAAAGCCTTATGTAAAATTCAGCGACATCAATTTCAATAGCACAGACAGTCTATACAATTCACCGATATCAAAGAGAACGTGACGCATCCTAAAAAGTAGGTTTAAATGCAATATACAGAATTATGCAAACAGTTCTAATAGATTAGCGGTGTACACAGGTACAAATGTCCCAATCCGTGCTTCTCCTGAATAAAATAAGACCAGTAAAGTGTATATTAGATTTTCACACCCCGCGTTTAGTATCGATCGTTTACATCTTACATACTATGGCGACACGAACGGTTCGAAGGTGATTAAGGAAGATAAACTCGTTGCACACGTTGTTAGTCTTCGTGTGGAGTAGAGCATTAAGCGAAGAGTTTACTTTGAAGCCTTGTTTGAAAAATAATAAGTAGAAAGTATACTACGTTACGAAGGGTATGAAGTATTCAACCGAAGTCATTTATTTTTAGTTAGAAAAATACATATTTTATATTCTTTATTAAAAACTAGGTTCTCAATAATGAATTACAATCTAGCTTAGAAGACCCAATTTTAATGTAAATTAAATTTTTACGAGATAATTATTTACGTACTATTACGAAAACGTTAAGTAGATTGCTGATTTAATCAAATCAAATTTTATCAAAACTCAATCAGTTATCTAACAATATATTTCAGATTCGATACTAAAATGCGGCCAAAATTGCTCCATAAAAAAATCGCATTAAAGATTCGTTCGCCGTCGAAAAAAGCGCTATCGAAGATTGGCCAATTTATTCTCACTTTAAAAATCAATTCATGTGTGCAGCCAGACAAAATGGATTCTCGAATGCATTTCGCATTGTGTCCCAAGATTGAATTGCAAGACTGTTTTTCCAAGACGACCAGATTTTTCTTTAGAGTTTGAAAATCCATTATCACTGAGTATTTATAAGCTGTACTGGCACTTTGGGAGAACCTCGTATGCGTACATGATGAGGTCAATATCGATATTATTAATATTTATGTTTAACCATTACGCCTAGGTTAAAAACACTTAACATCATAATGTTGTAGAGTGCATGCATCATAATTCATAATGCAAGCAGTCTACTGTATATGTCGTTAAGAAAATAAATAATTTCATTTCATTTATTTATTCATTACTTAACAGCTGTTAACATTGTGTTGAGTATTACATATTAAATATAATGATTACATGCAGAAACAATGCATTTAAAAGCCTAATTAAAATGTATGTGTAAAGTTTAGTTCAAGAGTTAATTAATTTAATATACGGTATGTCAATAAATAAATATCAAATAATAATTAATAAAATGTCAAATTAATCGCTGGTACAATGTCAAATTCAATCTCAAAAGAATAGAGTACAAGTTCAGAGGTCTTAGTGATGAGCACATTGTTTAAGTCAAAAGATAATTTAATTTTAAGCTTGTTTATTGATATTATTTGACTATTTTATCATTTGACATAATAGGTTGGGGAAAAAGTATCTTCGCATTTTTTAAGAAAATTCAAAACATTTTTTAATATAGTTTATTTACATTTAACTAAAGTATGTAGGTACCATTTTGTTCCATAACTTTTTGTCATCTTGTAGGTAGGGACATGATCCCAATGCTATAGAAATTTTGGGACTTCTGATCAAAATACCGCGACAAGTGGTTTTGGCAGTCCTCTCGTGATGTTAACCTGACACTGCCTAAAGAATTCTTAAGAGACCAAAACAGGTGGAAATCTGAAGGTGCAAGGTCAGGACTATACGGCGGATGCATTAACACCTCCCAGCCAACCTCTCTTAATTTTTGCTGAGTGGCTAAAGATGTGTGAGGTCTAGCGTTATCATGATGAAAAACCACACCCCTTCTGTTGATTATTTCCGGCCGCTTTCTCTCAACTTCTTGCTTTAATCTCATCAGCTGTTCGCAGTAAAGTTCAGAATCGATGGTCCTGCCTGGTGGTAACAGCTCATAATGAATAATGCCCTTCCAATCCCACCACACACACAGCATCACCTTGTTGCGAGTTAACCCGGGTTTCGCCACAGTCTGTGAAGCCTGACCGGCTTTTGACTACGACCATTTTCGCACGTTCTGGTCGTACGTGATCCACTTTTCATCACCAGTTATCAGCTTCTTCAAAAATGGTTCGGTTTCATTACGTCGTAATTAAGAATCACAAATGAGTACACGGTTCATTAGGTTTCTTTCAGTGAGGTCGTGAGGTACCCAAATATCGAGCTTTTTTGTGTACCCAGTTTTTCAAATGCGCCAAAACTGTTTTGTGGCCCATTCCCAGTTCTTCAGCTACGTCGTAACTACTGATATGCCGTATATATCTTGCTCCACTTTTTTCAAAAATGGCATCCATTTTATCTGTAATAGGGCGACCAGAGCGACGTGCATCTTTGACATCAAAATTTCCGGATTGAAAACGCTTAAACCAAATTTGTGCTACTCTCCCAGACACTGCACTAGATCCATAAACATCGCGTTCCTTGAGGCGGCGGCCAGCCCGCTGGTTGAACGCGCCCCAAAGGGTCATGGCCACCCGGCTGGTCCGGGGATACCGTACGGTCTTCGGTAAGGCGGCGAGCCTCCTTGCCGGATTACCGCCATGGGATCTGGAGGCAAAAGTCCTCGCGCACATTTGGGAGTGGCGCGAGGAGGCGAAACGCCGGGGCGTAGCTCCGCTGCCGCGAGAAATCACGGTACAGCGGACAGAGCTCCGGCGGGATCTCAGGGCGGCATGGAGAGTGTGATTGTCGCAACCCAGCGCTGGGCACGCTACAATTGCGGCTAAAAGTCCCCTCTTTGAGGAGTGGCTAGACTGGCGCCACGGCGTCCTCACCTTCCGCCTGACGCAGGTCCTCACCGGACACGGTTGTTTCGGGAGGTTCCTGTTCCGGGTAAGGCGGGAGGAAACGCCCGGGTATCACCATTGTGTGGATCGCCCGGAGGACACGGTGGAGCATACGGTGGAGGTCTGCCCGGCTTGGGCGGAGCACCGCCGTGTCCTCATGGAGGCGATTGGCGGTGGCGATCTCTCGCGTCCGGCCTTGGTCCAGTCCATGGTATAGAGCGAGAGGGCTTGGGAAGCCGTCACCTCCTTCTGCGAAGCAGTAATGTTCGCGAAGGAGGAGGCGGAACGCGTGAGGGAGAGGCAAAATTTGCGCCCTCACGCCCCTAGCCGCCGCAGGAGACGCCCTGGGCGTCGGGAACCGCAGGCCGATTCCCGGCCACCGTAGGCGCGGGCTTGCGAACGGTGAGCAATGGGCAGCTCGCCGTTCGATAAGGACCAGGCCCGGGTCGACGGCGCGTTGTGTTCCACGCGCGCCTCATAGAGATGTCAGCACCAATGACGGGGTTTGCTAGGACCGATGCCTGCTAGGGTTGCGGAAAAGTCCAAGAGGGTTACCGTGGCCCCTGGCACAGGCAACTGAAGGAACATGGGTGGGTTTTAGTCAGTAAGTGTCTGACACGCCCTCCTGCTCTGCCCAGAGCGGGAGAAGTTATTTGATGAATTCCCACCCACAAAAAAAAAAAAGTCCATAAACATCGCAAATTTTTTTCGCGGCTTGCGTTGGATTTTTACCTTTTTTGTAGTAAAATTTTAAAATGTATCGAATTTCTTCATTAGATTCACTCATCTTGACGGTACGAAAAACAAATGAAAATCACACATTTTCCTAATTTGAATTTGGAATTATGTTCTTTAAAATTTAAACTTTCTATGATACCAAAACCAGCCAGAAACAAATAGTATAGCCAAAGTGATTTAATTACAAGTTCATACATACTATAATGCGAAAAGACATTTTCCCCAACCTAATACATTCTGATACCGAGTATAAATATTTAAAACAAACCAAACAACATCATCATTTTAGACTAATCTTAACGTCACATTTAATCATCTGTCTATTTACTTGGAGGCTTCAAACCCAACCCTCATACACAAATTGCTAACATGCTAGAACTTAAGTGTGATATAAAAGTAGGTACAGCATCGTTACCTCACGCAGGGCGGTGGAACACACCCTTACTCTTTGTAATTTAGGGGCCACGTGCTACGTCATACGTGTGACGTAAAGTTTTTAACGATTTGCGAAATCGTGGATGTAAACAAGACGTGATAACGAACATTCTTAAACTTACGTGTTATCTTTGAAGTGGTTGCACAAAGGATATTATCGAATTGAGATTGACATGATCAAGTTTAGTTATTTAAGTGGTATAAGTTTATTTTCGCTGTAACGCTTGATTTTAGATAGTCTTGCTGTGAAACTAGTTTATAGTACAGAATTATTACAATTTAGTCGAGCATAAAGATGTAAAATCTTTTATTTTGAACAAATAATACGCACATTACAAAAAAAAAACATTATTACAAATAATAAAAAAAAAATAAAAAATTATACGTTTTATGTTATAACATTTTCATACGAAAGTTCATTCAGTACCTGCATCTCTTCATCTTATTCAAACGCCGTCATCTGTAGATGACGGCGTTTAATTATTACCTAAGACATAACTAATCAGAAAATAATCTTAGCCAGCACACACAGAATTCCCAAACGAATTGATAAAGTACTGGGAGACATCGTCGATGTGCCAATAACAGAATTAGTTCTCAGTCGATGTGTTGCGAAAACATCCATTTGTTGGCTTCAATACGAGCAAAAAGTACCATTCCAACATTTCCAACATTCACCATAAAAAGATAGTTTGATGTTGATTGTATTTTATATTGTGATCGTAACAGATGGAGGAAGACCATGGACAATTTGAAACGTAAGGTTTGGGTGTTCAGTACACCTTTTCATACACCTTCAGGGCATCGTCGCAATGTTATTTTAAGCTACTAATCAAGCGACTAAGGCCCGAATTAATTAATCGTATGAGATGGATTCTCAACAATTATCTACAAATGAGCGCCTTAGCTAACTAAATAAATAAATGTATTATGTACTTAATAACATATTTATTTAGTTTATTCATTCTAAAAATACTCATAGGGATTCAAAAAAGGATTCCTTATGTTCTAGTCAAGTTTTTTTGCCAACGTTGTAGTTCAAAAAAATAGAAGTAGAATGAAAATACTTATACTAAATAGAAGTAGACTCTATTAACTATTTACCTACCCGGCTAAGAAAGTTTTAGCGCGGTTCGAGTAAAAAGTGGAGGTAGGTAAGTACTAGAGTTCTGCCGTCTGACGGAATAGCAACCCGATACTGCTTGGGGCGCTAAACTAATTTACATTATCCAATGTTTTAGTTGCAAGCAACTTAGAGAGCTTGTTTGTGTTGTATTGATTTATTTGGGTCGAAAAGTTATTTGTTTTTTGTGTAAACGTGGTTTTTCGGTGAGGATTTTGTTAGTTTTCGTTTTTGTTGATCTAGAGCGGAATTGTTTGTTTATTTTAACTATACCGGGAAAGTTGTTTTAATTTTAGTAGTTTTTTTTTTCTATGAAGCAGATTTGTACGGTATGTAGGTACTCGCCGAGGTACCTATTGTCTATTGGAATTTTTAAATATTTAAATGCTCATTAAAGTACTTACTGGAAAAATATCCTAAAGACAATCTTACTTCAAAATGTTCCATCTTTTTTAAGAAAAGAAACCCGTTGATAAAAAATTTCTCATATCATTGAAGCGGGAATAAACATCACATACTTTTTTCATAATCTTGGTTTCAATCCCAGCTTAATGTTGGCTATAGGCCTTTTCAATTCGTCCGGGGACGAATTTCTTTTATCGTTTGCCCTTGTCTGTACAAGGACAAACGATAAAAGAAATTCGTCGAATATTGTCTCTCGTACGTCGGCCACGGAATTGACCATTTTCTTATTCTTTATTACTGTCCTCTTCTTAATTCATATAGATACCTTCTTCTCCATATTTCATGCTTATTATGATGCCAGTAATTAAACTTCAGTATGTAAAAGGGGGTAAAAGTTAATTTTGATGAAAGTACGTTTCATACCATAAAGTTTTTATAATGTTTCATCATCAAAAACTGTAAACATACAGGTCTGTGAACCTGTTTCTTTTTTGTTGCCAGGCTTAATAATATTTATGAATGTCGGCTATTCAACAGCTCAATGCCAACGGGTAGGATGGCGGGAGGAACGAACGTTACCCATAAGCTCTACTAACTTACGAGTACGTATAGTCGTTTTAACAGTGAAGTGCATGCTTTTACTATATTCATACCATTAATATTGACAACTACAGCAACACAATTTAACACAACAGAATTATATTAATTAAATATATCGATACGCTTTTACTTGACTGCAAAATCACTTTATTCAATACACTAAGTTTTATAAGAGCTATTCTTCAAAGTAAGTATGAAGTTCCACGTAGATAAATTCAAACTTACACACGATCAAAGCAGGACTCAACAATGTCGTGTGAGGGAATTTATTCCCTCAACTTTACGAGGAGAAAAGCAGTTAGTGCTGACGCTGTCTTAACCTTTTTAATAGCCAAGATTTATAATTCGCTCCCCAAACATCACATTCCTAATAAATCGAGGTAATCTACTCACTCTCTTAGATAATAAAATAAATATATTTTCTGGAAGAAGATAATGCTTATTTTTCCCGCTTAAGGAAACTCGACCCGAAAATAACTCTTTGCCAATTAGCTTATTTGTTAATTTTCATCGTGTTAATAACATTAAAAATAAAGCAATAAGCAAAACATAAGTTTAATTTCAAAACACTTTGGTGTACTTAAATACAATTTACATTTGTCTCTGTCACGATCAAAAGTAGATAGAGCGAGATTCTTCTCTGAGCCCTGAAAAAGGATATTCTGAGCCAAGCACTTAGATTGACCTAAAAAAATATAAGTCTACATTTTCAGAATAAATTTAAAGGTAAGGCCGCTTGAACATAAATCAAGCAGGGTTCTACGTAACAACATTTACAACTTGATGAAACAAGTGTAAAAAAGGAACGAGGTGCACGCAATTAAGTTTTATGTTAATTTAATGTTTTAGCGCTCTCCCGACACATGAATATTTCATAGTAATTAAAAATACGTTTCTGTAGATCTTTGTGTTAATTTTCCGACTGTACAGGAGGCGCTGAAATTAAAAAGAAAATTGAATGAATATTTGCTGTGCTTTATATAATATTCATTTTGGAAATACTTGTTAATATAGGTATGGATTCTTAAACACACGTTGAGGGCTCCATGCAACTTGCCCAACCATACCATGCAAAAGAAAAACTTTAAGATCGTTAAAAAGATTAGATTTTTGGCCACGATGTTTGTCTCGGCCTCATCAGGCCTCGGCCTCGGTCACGGAAACAACAAAAGACCTCTTTATTTGGAAAAATTGTGCTAAAAGTAACAAACGTGTCGTCTAATTAACTTTATGTTGGTTCTACGTGTAGGAAAGTTCCATAAAACACGAAAAAAGCTTAAATCTAAAAACTGAAAACGTCTTACGAAACCGAAAGAGGTATCGTTTACCTAGTCATTACCGAATCTGATTCAAACCGCGGTCCCGTTCCGAATGCTAATATAAAAGGTTCCCAATGAACAAATTCCATTGGTCTTCCGAAATGATCGATTCAAATGAGGAAATCTAAATTCAGTGATTGTTCACGTTCCGTTAATGTAAAGTTTAAACTTATCCTGTTTTTAGTAAATTGCTGAATAACGAATTACTATGTTACGTGTGTGATTGTTTAATACTTAGCGTTTGCCCACTTACTTCTTTATATTTACCTAAGAATCAGCATTGCCATAGAACGTGGCAATGCTGCCAGCCTTTTGACAGCGACGCGGACGTAATTTTTGATGCCCTATTATTCTTTCTCCTACTTTTTTACATACGTGTACCTACCTACTTATTGTTATTATTATTTTAAGACTGTTATACAGGGTGGCAGGGACATCGACGCGTAAACGGTAACCATTAATTCAGGACATGATTCAAGACCTCCTAGTCGGGTTCATAGAAAAGTGCAATACTTACGCGGTCAAAATGTATGGAACAGCAACTTTTTTTTATAAATATCTAATTAAAACTTTAAATGCAGGGGAGTTCAGAATCAAGTACTGAATCCCAGGTTGCGAATCGATATCCCCCCTTCCATCCTGTATAGTTATTAAATTATGTAAATACATATTATCTTGTTTGAAAACAAATAGAGATATACATTATATCTAAATCTATTTGTTTTGTTTATATTATATATAAATAGATATATAACAATATTGATAAATACAGTAACCTAAGTTACTATAATTATCAATATTGTAATTTTATAATTAGGTAGATAGCACACAAAACTATTCCAACGAAAAACAGCTGTGACATGAAATTGGGTTACTGAAATATTCAGTCTCAACAGACGTAGAGCCAATAAAGTTGAAAAGTAACAAACTAATCATGAATGTTCTGTAAAAAAATATTTTATACTTACTTAAGCCCTAGAAAAACATCAACAAGACAAATCCTAATTACAAGTTGGTAGGTACTAAAGACGTGTATTATCAGATTTTCTTTAGATATAACTGTTACTTTTTGCCTCTCACTTAAGATTGTAATTAATCTAGCTTATCTGGGCACCCATGTGATTTGGGTACAAGCAATCTATTAGGTTAAGATAATTCGCCATTTTGTCCTCTAAGACAATTTCATCTACGCGACCAAATACGTGAGGGACCGGTTTGTCCTTGAGAAAATTGGGGACCTATGTTGATCTGGAGCCAGACTAACTGTCTTGTCCAAAACCATTGTATTAAGCCTGATAAAAAGATCTCAGTACCAAGGATAACTAATTGTTAGCATTAATCCTACAGAATAAGGTTCAAGTAATCACGTGACATGAATAACAGTACACAGAGAACTATCCTGAAGAAGTACACAGTCACGAAAATAAATACGTAACACTTACGCAAGATGCACAAGTGATTTCCTCCTAAAGTATTTTCCTAAGAACATAGTAGGTATTAAAAAAAAACATGTTATTATGAAATAGGAGTTTTCCCAAAAATGCAGTCGTTATTTCACGAGAAAATCACTTTAGAATTTTGCATAAGTGTGAGGCCCTTAAGCTCGTAGCTGTACAGATAGATATACAAGGTGCTTTAATCAACTCGGCCTATCTCAGTCTCAGTCTACTGCTGGACATAGGCCTCTCCCAGGCTGCACCACAACACCCTGTCCGCATCCACTCTGCCCCAACCACTTACTTAAGGTCGTCAGTCCATCTAGCTGGGGGGCCTCCCACGCTACGCTTGCCGATACGCGGACTCCACTCTAGGACTCGTCTGCTCCACCGGCCATCGGTATTTTGACAAACATGGCCAGTCCACTTCAACTTCAGTTTGCTTATTCTGCATGCTATGTCGGTAACTCCGGTTCTTTTCCGGATAATTTAATTTCTAATTTTATCCTTCAAAGAAACTCCGAGCATATCCCGCTCCAAGGTGATACTCATATGTAAGCAATCCATCCTAACAAAACTGAATTCGCAGAGTTTAGGTGTTATTCGTGAAAAAGGTCCGCTGTCTTTACAGCCCCATAAAAATTACACCGCTGAATCGTTTGATTTTGTTGATAAGATTTTTATTGCCCAATATATGGCGATTACATTTTATATTTTATACTGTAAATAAAATATTTGCGATTTTATCGAGCGCCATGAGCTTCTACGTAAAATCTTATAGCTTACACATTAAGACGATGACTTTAAAATGCTAAAAGGATTACAGTTCTTTGTGATTAAGACTCAATCGATCTGCCTAGCCTTTTCCAAACCATGTTGAGGTCGGCTGCCAGTCTTACCGGATGCAGCTGTACACTAGTATTGGTAGAAGTATAATTACATGGAGCAACTGCCTGTCTGACTTCCACGACCAGTTAATGGGTAACACTATCAACCTTGGTAAGACTGGTTGTCAGACTTTTGGCTTATGGCTACCCGTAACGACTGTCAAAGAACTACAAATAGTACTCGTAGACCTCGCCCCCTGATGTATTTCGTCACGCTTCCCTTGTTACTTAAATCATAATATGGCCGAACCACTGTCTCTTATAATACAGGTTTCCCTAGTGTAAGAGGCAGGGTTTACATTGTCTGCGCATAGATATATCTTGTTTTAAGTTCCACACATATGTATATGTTTTTTCTTTTCTTTTATCTATGTAAGTTTTGTGAAAATAAACGTTTTATTATTATTATTATTACAAATGACAGCCGGTATCAACGGCTTAACGTGCTTGTCTCGATATGTAAGGGATGGTCAGCCATCCACGAACCGTCTGCGCGGCAAGAGTAGCTTACAGTCGACACGTGCGGCTGTTATTGTTTAGCCACGACCCCCGTTTGATGTGATAGTAAGTTATTCGCAGACGTGTTGTAGTAAGTTTGATGAGAACAAGCAAAGGCGTCTGTTGGCTTTAGCTGTAAGAATGTTCGCGACCTAAAAACACTTTCATCTATCGTTGAGTTCCTTAAGTTCTGAGTTGAGCTGCACGATTGCTGACAATTGCGTGCACTGACTGGACAGGTCCACTCAAACTGTGTGGTTCTTTCTTCAAAAGACCATTTTAGTTACCGATCTACATAGCCTTCACATGACCTGACCAAGATTTTGTCTGGACTTTAAAAGAGACTGTGACCTCTGAGTTTGTTTCGGCCTTTCTTCTCAGAGTAGTTAGATAGGAAACGCCGACCTCATCTAGTTTAAAAAAATAAATGTTTGCCGTGTAAAAGTGTTCGTACAAACCTACTTACAGATAAAAAACATTTCATTTCATTATATTCAAGTATCGGCTCTCAAATTTATGTTCATTAATCAAACAAAAGCTCGAAGCTTTTAAATCTAACTTAGCTGATGGAAGTTTTTTGTTATCGTTTTATTTGTGTCACTGTCTTTTGCATGCGATATGACGAAAACCATTTCCATAGTGAAATCAAAATAAAGAAGTTCTTACTTTGTTCGAGACTGTTTTCTTATTTTTATAGAGGCTTTCATTTATTAAAAGTCTCACTAAATCTACTTAATATAAATCTCAATATCACTGGCATACAGCGCACATCCTAAAGCGCTGGATCTAGAAGCATGAAATGTTGTACAAGAGTTTTAGTTTTAACGAAAGCAAAACGTAATCGGTCTTATTACAAAACAAGGTTTTTCTTTTGACATGGTTTAAACCATCGAGCCTGTTTTTGAAATAAGAACATAACTGAAATCGAAATACAGTTCCTTTTACAAAACTGTCAACTTAGTCCGGTCTTAGATTGTCAATTTTGTATTAAGAACTTTACTAAAGTCGGCATAAAGTTCCAAATACAAAAACTAAATCGAATGTGTAGGTTGGGGCTAAAGTTAGATCGTGTTTTGTAATAAGACGAATTATGTTTTGAAAACTTGTCCCCTAAAGGGTGTTAAATAGGGAATTAAAGTCTTAGTGGACATTCCCATGAACGTGGCAAAAATTACTTTTTCCGAGGAGAAATCCCATCAAGCACTAGCTAGCTGGTGAATAAGCCAGATAAGTCTAGAATAAAGACAATTGCTTCGTAACACAAGAACGGGAGTCTGATTAAAAATTCAAACACTATTTCCTTTTTACAGCTCAGTTAAAAACCATATTATTTATGGTCTTTAGCCTAGACCTAAGTTATCTTGAAGCTTTTGAACAAGCTACGGTAAACAAAGAAATATTTTTACTTAGGCTAGCTTCTTGGAAACCATAATGAAGGATTCATATTAAAATTCATTTATATTCTGGGAACGTATGTTATAATTTAACCGTCTTATATCGATAAATAATAAATAGCATGTTGGTACCGACTACAAATCAAAGTCATTAAAAACTCCTTGAATAATGTACGCATAACAAAAGAACAAGATAAGCGTTATTCTGTTAAATCCCAGCAGATAACGCCTAGTGATTTTGATAACCAACATCTGTGAAAGGCTAACAAAAACTCATTAACGAAATCTGTCTTTAACAACTTTGAGATAACGGTCGGCAGAATAAAGCCTTTCTGTTCGCAGTAGACAGTTTTTGTGCCTCCAAATTATATGTCGCTCTTATCGATTATAACCCAACCGAAATTGGAGACTGATTTATGATAGCTTTTACTTCTTTGTCGCAAACTCGCGGTAAACTCAACAATAGAATTATAACGACTTAGTACAACAGTACGTGACAAATTACAAACATACAAATGCGAATTTATTGTTTTGCTGTTGTTACATGAATATAAAACAGAGGCTGAATGTGACTCGTCTGGAAGCTCCGCGCTGAGAAGGAAAGGTTGATTTCATTTGACGTCGCAAAAAAATTACATTTATTTTTCCCTTTTTTTAAAGCGGAGTTATATTAAAATCATATTTTTTCGCAGATTCAGGACAAAAAGTGTGACAATTTCTTCGAACCCATTAACATTAATATATTTTTTTATTAAAAAATTTTATCGGAGCAAAAATTGTATGCATAAAATATATCATAGAACGCAGCGTTTTGTAGCTCCTGTCTAACCCTTTGAACCGTAATACTAATTGTGACTTAAAGAGGGCAGGCTTTAGTGGATACTAAAGCTCAGAGATATTTTTATTTTTCTCTATATAGGTTAAACGGCACATAACCTACGGGCCGTGCCACTCTGCGCTTAACGTCATAGGCGTTTTACTACGCCGTTGTTCATCACACTCTTTTTGTTTATCAACTCGATATTTTTACGATCATCAAAAAAAGCCTGAAAGAGTTTGTAATTTAAAAAGGGTGTTTTCGTGTCGCCCCAAGGGTTTACCAGGAATTTATGCCAAGAACCGAAGTGTTCAAAACAATATAAGAGCCAAAACTACACTAGTGAGTTGAATGTGTAAAGTTGTGTGAATAAGGGTTATCAACTTATCAATGGACAGAATAATGCTAGGAATAAACAGAAGAGTTTTCTGGAAAGGATACTGAACATATATCAATTGAAAATGTATTTAAATGTTACACCTTAATTATTACCTTAATTTACATATGTATGTGTACCTACTTCTACTGGTATCTAACAGTAAATGTATGTACACAGTTTTTATACGGATATAATATAACCGAACCCTCAGCTAGGAAAGCACGACCATTTAATAAAATTGCTTGCACGTTATAAACCTATATAAAAAAGCAAAATACACAAACAGATCACAATCCAGAAATCCACCCCTCACGGGAAAAAAATTAAACGCATCCATAAATTACGGCCCTACTCCGTTACGATTTATTATACGCGCGTGTGTGTATGGTAAAGGAGAAGAGAATAATAAAAATGAGGTGAAAATAATCAGCATCCCTAACTTAGTGAATAACTTTGTATGGGTAAAGCTAGACGATTCATAACGAGAACGTCGTGGCAATCTTGGCGGACGTGGTGTGGCAGGCAAGCTTGGAACACACTCCAACATTCTACAGAAAATACTGGATCGAAAACAGATGGCCCCGACAAGCTGCATGTTCCTATTACACGATACACTGGACTCGCGGCAAAGGGGATGGTAAAAGCATATTCCAGCTAAGGTATGTAAGTACTTACATCTCCGTCTTCGTACTTTGGTAGATTATTTTGACGAAAACTCTTTCGTTTGTAGATATAAATAACTAGGTACAGGTAAATGGGTTACGTTTGCACTTTCATACGAGACCGTGCAAAGTATATTCACACCTAAAGTAAATAAGTGTTGTGCTAGATAATGCACCCAAGACTAGGTATAGCAGAAAATTCCACCATTAAAAGTTATTTCCTTTTGAGAAATACAATAGTTAAAAGTTTTTAGGCGTTGACAAAGTTCTATACACTGGCTTTTTCGTGCCTTTGGCGAGCGTAATAGGAAACTCTATACAAATGTTTCATACACAAAGAATATACGTACAATGTGTGAAACATATTTCCAACGTTGCCGTTAACAATAGCTAAGCATTTTTGTTGTTAGCGCTTCACTACAGTTGTTCAATAAGCTAGCTAGTATTTATAGGACTTCAGACCAAAACCTAAAGCAATTGCTTTGAACAACCTACAAGTTCAATTTCTAGTACAAAAAGCGAAACAAAATCTTAAAGTTAAACAGATTATACTTGCCCCGGGTGCCGCAAATGCTTGTAACAAGAGCAATCTTTTTTATAGTCACTGAAAAGTTGCTCATTATGGCAACTTTACATTTATTCGTGGGACTCAAGTTTCTACGTCTGTACAAACGAATAGCGGCCAAAATATGATGTTCTTTTTTATTATCAAATCATATCTAAATAATTGTCGGAAATAACGTCATGATCTTTATTTCTGTATGTAGATCTTTTAAAACGCTTTTACACGTAATTTTTTTGGTGAATATTTTAAATCTAGGTGGCACTGGTATTTTGTAGCTGACTGATCCCTGAGGAGCAATTCCGAACAAACTCAAAACTCTCTCAGAGAACTCTCTCTGATAAAATGATCATTTTTTTTTACTTTTACCACAATCGTATCATTCATCCCACGTCTTTTTAAAGTAATTTGAGAAAGGTACAAATGTCTTTCAGTGACTGATCACGCAAATCCAAATTAAAATTATTCCCACGTTTCTGATTCGATATTTTAATAATCCATTAATATACCAATACGATTTCACGTACGGCTCACAACTTTGAATTCGGTAACGAGTTCAAAGAAGCAATTTTAAAGGAAAAGTCGAACGTGCTGGTTAAGGGGTATAATGTTTGTGTACTTTGTGAAGTACAGTACTCCGTGATATTATTGCCTCAACAGGGCTCAACATTCAATATTATTATATTGTGTATAAATCAGCTTTACATATTTAACGATACTTCCGGCGAAGGATAGGCTCGTGGTTAAAAAATAACAGCCGCAGGGGTCGATGGGTGAGCGGTGGTGGCCCAGTGGTAACAGCCGTGACTTATGAGTCGTAGGTTCGAACCCAGACAGGCGCATTACTTTGTGTAAATTATTTCATCACCACTGCTCTCAAAACCGGTGAAGGAAAACATCGTGAGGAAACCGGCATGTAGTAAAACCAAAACAAATCGAAGACATGTTACATCTACCAACCCTTACCGGGCCCGCGTGGTGGATTTCAGTCCACTGTGATCTCACCGAGAGGCAGCCTGTGTCCCAGCAATGGGAACATTATAGGCTCATTTTGCATGGGTCGACTAATGGTTAAGCTACGCTTGCCGTGGTCGGTTCGGGGTCACAACCATTATATCGAGACCCCACCGTGCGTCGGAAAACACGCTAAGCCGTTGGTCTCGGCTACCATTCGTAGATCTTTGACAGTCGTTATTGGTAAGTAGTCAGAAATCTCAAAAGCCTAACAACCAGTCTTACCGATAGGTAACTGAGTTGTGGAGGTCAGATATGCTCTATAGTATTGGAGTTGTCTTTATAAACGCAACGATATAGGATAGGATAGGATCATAGGATTTATGATGTAACTTGTTATTTAAATAGGTCTTACATAATGCACGTAATAACTTTCTACGTGAATGATCACAAGTAGTTGGGTCTCAAATAACACCGTCTTTGTCTGTCACTTTTGTCGTCACTGTCATTGTCTATGACTGTTCAACTTGACGTTTCTTTTCCTTCTAATGTACTCGGTCATCGGTCCATACATTGTTTGTTCTATCTTATAATTAAATCGTTTGTAATCTTATCTGGTGTTTGCGTTTCCAGCCCTAATCCATCATATAGGTCGCTCCATGTAAAATACTGGTATTCTACTGCGTCTGGTTAGACTCGAAGCGGACATAGTTGGAAAAAGGCTAGGCAGACTGATTTCAGAATTCTGACGGAGGAGTATTGTTCGTGTAATGGCATGGAGTAATTCGTTGGAATCCAGCCAACTGACTAATAATAATAATAATAAAACGAATATATAGGAGAGATCAATAAAACACTATGCTGGGTAAAATGAAAAGTTTAGAAGTAAAATAACCTCCACTAGTACTGTTTCAGTAAGTCCAGTAAAAAAAAAAGTTAAAATACACCGACTAATTTATTTCAGTACAGCTTTGAATCTTATTAAAAAGCATCAGAGTTTTTAATTAAACAAAGTTGAAATGATTCATTAATTACAGAGCGGCTAATATTTAAAAATAATAAGTTCCTCGTGGGACGAAAACATAATTGTTTCATTCCGCTGGACTTGTCAAAGGCTGCTAAAATGAAGCCTCAGTGGAAAATTTAAAGCCAGAGCGGAAAAATCATGTGAAAAATTTTAACAGTTTAATCTTTTCGCTGTTCCAATGCAATATACTCGTGTTTTTTGAGTGATTTAAGAGAATAAAGCCCGACAATGCAGCACTTTTATAAGTAAAATATTATTAAGAACCACTATGTCACTTGGTGTTAAATAAAAATAAAATTATTTAAGCAAATGGTAAAAAAAAATTGCTTACAGAAATTAAAAAAGTAGAATTTTGTAAATAAACCACTTGAAACGATTGTTGGAAATCACTAACAGCCTTTGATCAGTACGGATTGGTTTCGATCCTGCCTAGTATTTTTCTTTTAGACATAAAAGCTATTATTCAGGGGCGGCGACGTTCACACACAATCCACGAATGCAAAGTTATCCCATAAGTACGAATAAATCAAACTTTACCGACAGTTCGTGGTTTCAGCTTTTTTCACGCTACGGTCCAATAAATTCGTAATCCCGTAGTTTACTCAAATATAATGTCACTTGTATCGTAAGAATTTTCTACTAAGTATATTATATTTTTTTTAACATTGACTTAAGTGTTATTTTAAATCTTATGAGGTTATAAACAATAATTTAGGTAGGTAACTTGATAAGTGGTACACTTCTAAATATTAAAATTACACCCAGCAATTGTGCCATACACCCAGTGGTCTTAGGCATTGCGAGTGCTCTTAGGCCGATATCTATAAGCGTCACTTAGCAAACTTTGGCTTAGACATGGCCCTGTTTTTATCTTCCGATTATAATGTGACGACAGTGACAAAAATAACGCTTAGCCAATAACGCACTCCGTGGCAGTAATCTAAGCTATTTTTCAAGTGAAAAAATAATAATTAACACTTGATATTTTCATCGGATTCGATTTATTAAATTTTAGTTATAATACACTCGCGGTCAAATAATAGGGTTCGATGACGAAAATCTCTGTGACTTGCAAATTAATAATGGAGGTACCATTATTAATTAGCAAATTACTAATGGTACCTTCATGCATGAAACTAACTTATAAAAGTTAGTTTCATGCATGAAGGTACCATACACAGACATACACAGATACACAGATATACAGGCACATATACAGATAATTTTAATATCGTATGAAATTAAACCTTAAATGATTTACAACGTAATTTAAAAAAGAAAAAAATTTGAAACCCTCAAACTTGGAAATAAATTCAATCCGCGGTTGTTTTACTTTTGCTTGTTTTCTATGTTTTGTTTTCAATCTGTCAAATCAAAATGATAAAAGGCGGTCATTGTCGTCTTTCACCATCATTATTGGATTACTATCATGTCACTTACACAAGATGAATATACACGTATCGTCACTATGATAGAAGAAGGCAGAAGTCAGCGAAGTACAGCAACAACAATAGGCGTGTCACTTTCTACAGTGCAGCGAGTCGTCTAACGTTTTCGAGAAACTGGGCAGAACATAAGAAGACAAGGAACCGGCAGATCGAGATGTACCTACTACGGCTCAACAGGATCTATTTCTTGTTACGACCATGTTCCGAAATCGGCACCTCGCGGCTGTTGAAGTAACAAATCAACTTCGGGAGACCCGTAGAAACGACGTAAACGAGCAGACTGTAAGGTGGCGGCTCCTTGAAGCTAATGGTCCAAAACTTGAAAAGGAACATCGGGTAGAAAGATTACGATACGCCCCAGAACACGCACAATGGGGAGACGAAGAATAGGCAAGCGTAATGCTTTCTGACGAATCCAGATTTATGCTATATGCACATGATGGGCGGCGAAGAGTCTACCGACGCACGGCCAGGGGAACGTTTGATTTCAGCTTGTTTTGAGGAAATCGGGCGGTTTGGCGGTGGATCTGTTATGGTTTGGGCTGGACTCTCTTCCATTTCCACCAGCACGCAATTAGTGCTGATGAAAATGGTACGCCAACTAGTGCAAGATATGTGGAAGAAATTCTTAATGAGCATGTCGGCCCATATTTAATGCATATGGGTGAAAATTCTATATTAATGCATGACGACGCTGGGCCAAATACAGCTCAAATTCAACACGCCTGGGGCGAGCTTGGGAGGTGTGTAAGAAATCGAAACCCCGCCCCAGCTACACTTCGAGACCTGAAACTTGCGCTAGTGGAAGAACGGACCAATATCCGCAAGACGGCATAAGAAACTTAATAAACAGCATGCCCAAACGCCTGACAGCTGTAAAGAGCACGTGGAGGCAATACAAACAAAGTATCAATTTTGTTATAAACTTTGTTTTTGTGTTGTATGTGAACCATAATTTTTTCAACGTAAAAATTATTGATTTTTTATTTTATGTAATTTTGGCAATTAAACTAATAATGTTACCAACATTTGGTGTTCTTTTACTAACTGGTAAATTATCTGCCGCATAGCTTTATTATTTTAAGAGTAATTTTAATTTTTTGTCCTAACCCGTATTCTTTATCCGCGAGTGTGTTTTATACAGGTATTTATGCAACAAAATACCTATTTCAAATCCTTGTTTTACAAAAAATATTTCAATCATTTGAATCTGCATATTGCTTTCATTTAATGTAGGTTTGCATTTTATGCATCAGCTTTATTTGTAAACGAAAAAATAATAAAAACTGTTGCTATAAAAATTAGAATATTAGAAAATTGGAATAGTAAGTGTACAATATTTTTTTTTATAATTGATTTTTATCTCACGAAGCGACGCACGCTTTACTTGTTGAAACCAAGTGTACAAACACACATACACACACACACGCATACACACACACTCACACACATACACACACACACACTTACCTTTACATTAATTTCTTGGTAATCACAAGTAAAGCGCGCGTCGCTTTGAGAGATAAAAATAATGTAGTTACGTACATTTTAAGGGAGTGTAAAGTGGGTACATAGGTAATACAGATAAAATGCGACAGTTATTATATATAGAAGTACGTTTTGAAAACTCTTTGAGCTAATGGATTTTCATAAAAAGCTGATGGCACGAAGTACGATGGCTCTGTTTAAAGTCGCTCACGCTTTAAACAAGTTTTAGTTTAATTTAGTATTGTCCCTTCTTCAGTAGATAATGGACTCTTAAATTTGTTTTAAACGGCATTTCCAATGTTTATACGTTATTATTATAGTGTCTGTTTATTTATTATGACACATTGTTGATTATTATTTAGAGGTGTGTCACAAAAACCGAACGATAGTTTTTTTACTGTTTCTTTAAAAAGAACTATCATTGTCGATCTGGTTTTAACGTTCATCTCTGTGTAAAACGTAATAAAATGTATAAATAACCTTAATTTACTAAAGGTATACAACGTTGGAAGGTGTGTTATGTTTAAAAAACTTCGTCATTTTTACGTTGGCAAAAAGCATTTTATTTTGTCCCATGTGTTCCTTTAATTACACCACTCCTGTTAACAATTGATCAACATAGACTCAATTTTCGCTTGCTATATCCTGCTAACAAGTTTCACCAAGGGAAAACAAGCAGCGTTCACCTGTGAACTTGTAGTGACATCGTGGAGCCACAAAACAGATACGCACAGAAGTTCGACTTCATACAATGGGCGCAAACGCACGCAAAACAGACTCGCTTCACGCACAGCGAGTGCAAGCGCACTCACGACAGTTTGAGATCTCCTTACGTGCGCGTGGTGCCTGTTTTCGCACGTTATATGAAGGTAGCCTTCTGTACTTATCTATTTAGTTGTGGAGCGTTCCTCCAAGCGTGGCCTTCCCAAATTGTCCCGTTACCTTACCGTCTATAGGGACGTCCAACAAACTTTCGGCTGACAAGATAAATGAATTTAAAAATACAGCTGTTGTTTTGTATTCATAACCGTCAGACGAGGTACAAATGATACAATTTAGAGGTTCCTTGCATACTTACAACTCTTTATACGGTCCATGTATTCACATTAACAATATGTATGGTTTGTATTGTCTCACCTGCTCTCTTTTATGTCTATTTCAGTTTAATTTCATCATGTATGATCTTTCAGTTTCAAAATGAATTGGTATTCAATATTCGCACTGCTTAATATTAGGATCGTAAAATAAATTGTTTGCATTAATCCTGAAGCGCAACATTGAATTGTTTTGTGTAGTTATTATGTATTTCCTGAATACTACATAAACAATTTTTACAATCCCGTACATCGTATTCATATCTTTATTTGCATCTTTAAAGATCTTACAATGGTTTGAAGCTAAGGTACAATTTTGCACAGCAAAAAGTATAGTCTGTGGGTAACTTTCTTATTTTAACTTAGTTCCTTAAGCACTTTGTATGTATTGCCTTCGTAATCCACCGATCTGTTTTCTATAGAAACAGTAGGCTACACTGAGCAAATTTTGCAATAACCATAAATAGTCTAAGCCCCTTTGTCCGATCAGCTTAACGAAATTCGGTAGGTACTGAACTTGTACATACCTGAAAGTAACTTGATTAAAGAACCGTATTATATGAACTAGCTGAGGCGAAAAGCCGAGGAAACGGACTTTTAAATACCGAACATATCTTTTATGTTTGTAGATACTCGCCTACTTATAGTTAACGGCACAAGATAACCTTTACCAGAAGTGATCATCGTATTTGTGGTTCACCAGCTTCATTCAGCTTCACAAGTATTGTGCCAGAATACAGCAGTTCGTCGTTATTATTATTATTATTGTTTATTGTTAATTAAAACGGTAACACCAATTACAATAATTAACATATAGATTTAAACAGGTATGGTAGGTATACAAAAAAACTCAACTAATAACATATAATAGAGGACACCCTAGCATACTTCTTCTCACAAAACATCAGACATGTACCTACACGCATAATTCTACTCCATTCATTGGCAAACAGATCACATTCAGGATTGGTGGTCAGGAATTAAGCATCCTTAAAGTACGACACACAAGGGACTCAGCTCTGGCGACAGTTTTAGATGACGGCGGTGCGAACAGATTGTGTCGACGGCTTTGGCGATGTCCGATATATTTGTCGGGAACAAATAGCCGACAGAAAAGATCATGGAGTTCGGGACGGTCGATGCGTCTTCTGAGAGTTTTGCAGGCTACTGTGAGCTGTTGAAAGCCACGTCTAACCTCCAACGAGTTGAAACCCAACACTCCTAGGATGTAGTTAGTAAAGTACATGAAAGGAAATAAGTGATACGACTTTTTATAAAGAAATCTCAGGAATGTTTTTTGTACCTTTTCTAACGTTAACGTTTGAGTCGTAGTGTAGGGATGCCAGATACAGGCACCAGCCTCAAGTTTACTACGAACCAAAGTGGCGTACAGAAGCTTAATTACATTTGGGTTGTGAAAATCACGGGCATTTCTCAAAACAAAACCCAAGCGCCTAAAAGATTCCTTGGCAAGAGAGGAGACGTGATCTCTAAATGCCAGACCAGTGTCAAAGGTCACACCCAGGTCCTTTATTTTGGTGACACGACTTATTACTTCACCACCCAATCTGTAGTTATAGTACAGATTAGAGTAGTAGATTAGCTGAGAGTATGTCATGCTTACTCAAATGTGTCGCTGGTGGTGGCGTGTGTATTGGATCATTGAGTTCCCTTCAAAATGGTTGAGCTGAATGGTGCTGATCCATACGTCATGTTCGTGAACGGGCGCCGTCAGTAGGCACTGGTCATTTCTTAGCTGCCACGGCTTATTTTAATTCCATATTTGTTTTTATCTTTTTATTACGGACGCTTTTAACGTGCACGTCTTTCTACATCGATCTCACATGTATAATTACAACATGAATGATGTAACCACTTTTTTGTAACAATATTTTGATTTAAAAGAGTGTCCATGGAGTTTCTTGCCCGTTCTTCTCCATAGGTACCTACTACGCTTTGGAATGAGCAACTAGCTCTATCTTTCTGACTGACCGACCCCTTGACAATTCAAAAGTGCCTGTAAATGGTTTATTTGTAATAAATGCTTTGAGTTTGAGTTTTGAGTTTGATTTTAGAATCGAAGCAGGCGGCGTTCTGTAGTTTCTGCCTAAGAATAAGGCGTGGGTTTATGTTTGTTGTATGTTTGTGTGTTTATTGAGGATGATATTCTCGTAGCATGTATGTCTATTTCCTTGTAGTTATAGTACAGATTAGAGTAGTAGAATAGCTGAGAGTATGTCATGCTCACTCAAATGTGTCGCTGGTGGTGGCGTGTGTATTGGATCATTGAGTTCCCTTCAAAATGGTTGAGCTGAATGGTGCTGATCCATACGTCATGTTCGTGAATGTCAGTAGGCACTGGTCATTTCTTAGCTGCCTCGGCTTATTTTAATTCCATAATTGTTTTTATCTTTTTATTACGGACGCTTTTAACGTGCACGTATTCCTACATCGTTCTCACATGTATAATTACAACATGAATGATGTAACCACTTTATTGTAACAATATTTTGATTTAAAAGAGTGTCCATGGAGTTTCCTGCCCGTTCTTCTCCATAGGTACCTACTACGCTTTGGAATGACAACTAGCTTCATCTTTCTGACTGACCGACCCCTTGACAATTCAAAAGTGCCTGTATTTGGTTTATTTGAAATAAATGCTTTGAGTTTGAGTAGAGTGGTTGAAGTTTTCGACCGTACGTCATTACGTAACACTTACTGGAATTAAAAAAGAGTTTATTCACCATGCTCCATTCATATGTATGTGTGTATTCAATGTCTCTTTGTAGGTGTATGCAGTCAGCGACCGTATCAATTCTAACTAATAGTTTTAGGTCATCGGCGTAGAGCAAGCATTTTGCAAACTTAACCTTATTTATAAGATCATCATGATAAGAAAAAGCAATGGACCAAGCACAGATCCCTGACTTACACCTGAGCGGGTATTATAAGGTTCAGACTCAAAGCAACAATGCCTTACAAATTGCCTGTGGCCTCGCAGATAGTCCGCGAAGAAGTTCAGAAACTTTGACGAGAAACCTGATGCCTCTAATTTCATCAAGAGCACGTCATTGTCAACCCTGTCAAACGCTTTACGGAAATCAAAATAGAGGGCATCCACTTGCCCCCCACTGTTCAAAATCCTAGAAATGTAAACAATATGAGTCATCAGATTCGAATTGACAGAGCGGCCCTGGCGAAAATCGTGCTGGGCATCAGATAGAGTTGCGTTCATACGTCTGTAGATGTGCGTGTGCGTTGACGTGGTACCTATGTCTACAGCTTCTATTTAAGGATAAATCACAGAGTACTTTTATTATGGGATAAATCGGTCCGAGCCTGCTCCCCTGACATCATTTCTGTCATCAGAAGACAGGCGCCACGCAACCGTTGATGCGACCATAGATAAAATACTAAATGTACAATTTCTCTGTCTACGGTCTACGTAGACAGAGAGGTCTACGTATAAGATCGTAGAAGATGCATTGACTTATAATAGCTCAATGACAAGATGCGACGCTCTGCTAGAGTGACTGTCACCAGGCATTGCCAGTCTTATGCGACCTCTTCGGTGATTCCAGTAACTTAGTAACAAAGCCAGACGGCGCCACTTGCTGTGCCATCCTATTTTTATAACGGCACTTTGAAGCGTCTACTCCTCTATTCGGTAAACAACAGCGACAGTTTACGTATTGTGAGAACCATAATTATTGATTTTTTAAACTAACATTTTTCATTTTATTTTTTTGCAGCTAGCCTGGAAGCAATTCCATAATGCAGCGTTTAGTCTGACTAATCTCTTCACCACAATTATTCAAATTCAGTATACCTACTTAGTATTAATTTATCTTCCCTACCTTTTAGTATCTGTTAGTAAATAACACACTGGCGTTATTTCTCTCATGTCGGCATGAACTATTGTCGCATAACTCGTGTAGATTGTAGCTAATCAGCAGCGTTGCTAGCAGTGCTGACTGCTAATCAAGTTTGCTACTGGTTTGTCTATTCTGATGTTATGAAGGAAATATCTTTACGCATGAAGTAACAGCACTTTTTTTAAAATAGTTGAGCACCATTTTTTTATCGCCCCGCAGCGGTAAGTAACTGGCAAACGAAAGCACTTTCCAAGCATAAGGCTTCGTATTTCATCTTTTTCTACGAACAAACACGATTGTTCCTGTAAACGCAATTCATTTACACTGCGCGCACAACATAAAAGGGTGCACTTCTCACATAAAAGCCAATTTATTCCGCGGCTTCGACCTCATCACAACAGCATTTTGTGGGTTTATGATATCAAGCAAAACGAACCGAGTTGTAAAATATGGCCGTCGTATTATCGTTTATTTATGAACTTGTATTATCTAGTTCAGCTACCGGGCTTAGCTTGTATCTCCTCATTGAATAAAAATATATGTGCGTATACATTTGTAATTTTTTTAAACAAATATTAAGAATCACATGAAAATAGTATTAACGAAATAATGTTCCAGGTCATTTACAGCTCTCACCAAAGCCAGTCGACTGTGTATCATGCTCGCATACCATTTACTGGAATTATTGAAAATCCTCACTAAACTTATCAACCATATTTGAAGGTATTCAAAATATTCCAGATCATAAAATAAAGCTTGATTTAAAAAGTGTTTATAATTATTTGTATTTGCAGCCGGTCGATTCCGTAACAATCTCACCGTGATAACTTAGGTGAAGTGAGCTATCACTCGGAAAACATTCCAATAAACTCGTAATATTTAGACCGTCTTTAATGCAAACAAGCTAAAAATTTTAGCATATGCTGTTAAATAAATCTGTAGGGATTTCCAAACGGCTAATGGAAAGCTAAAAAAATATGTTGTTATAGCAATCAAGGAAATTAAGTTAATTATGGCAAATGATTAGCTATGAAATAGTTCACTCATGCACTGGTGAAACTTAGGACCTACAGTTAAACTCCATGGCTTGTAGGTTACTGCATTTGTTAGTGTTTTTGTACATGAAATAAAAAACTGAATATACACTCAGAAGCTTACAACAAAAAAAAATGTAAAGAACACAAAGGAAACTAAAGAAGGCTATTTGGCGCAGGCATTATACAGGCGCTTTACTTTGTATAAATTATTTCGTTACCACTGCTCCCAAAACGGTGAAGGAAAATATCGTGAGACAACCGGCATGTCCTAGAACCAAAAATTCGTAGACATGTGACATCTACCAACCCGCACTGGGCCCGCGTGGTGGAATACAGCCCACTCCCTCTCACAGAGAGCAGGCCTGTGTCCCAGGAGTGAAAACGTTATAGGCCGTTTATGTGTTTGCCGTCACTGTCTCCCGTGACGTGAAAGAACTGAAAATTAAGAGGGCATTGAACTTGGCAAGCTGTAAACCTACAAACACCATCACGCTGCCAGAATAACGAGTATTAGGTACAAACTAAGTCTTTCACTTATTAATAATGTGTTTTTCCCAGACCAGGGACTATCCATTACATTTTACGACCAATGCCTACGCCCATTTCAAAAACTTTACGGTATTACATTTTTACATTTCAAAAAGATTTTATTGAGAGTTGTTAGTGTAATGTCGGAGATAGTTTAATTGGTTGAGGAAATTAAAATTTTAGTCGCACTTTGTTCTTGCGTGTTTGGCACGATAGGTGAGTGTACAGTAGACTTAAAGGTTTGGTTTACAGGAAAGAAATGAACTTCTTGGTATAATACGCAGAAAGTATTTGTTGTTACTGAATACGATAGCTTTTTAAATATTTATGATATGATCAGAACACTTAAAACAATTACATCATGATTTTAAAAATGATTTGAAAGTAGTAAGTTTACTCGTACTTACCGCTTTTGTTGACTGAATTACTATTTCCTGCGACATTCCGAGGGTCACGCCCGCAGCCTTGACGAGGCGGCGCGGCGCCAACCGCTCGTTGACAGGCACCCGATGCCTCAAGATAATAGGACGCTCCGGACATGAAGCACGACTGCACGACCAACATCGCTTGAGCAAAGTTTTGACAAAAGAATTCCTCCACTAGCAATAAAGGGTGACCGACCCTGTTTTCTTTTTCATTTCACCAAATAGTTCCGGGACTATTTATTTTGGGTGACACTTACATTCTCTACTGAACACAATGGGTGGTCGCAACTAGGATAAACTTCTCATCGTGTTTTGTTTCTCCATTCGTCCCTTTGAGTAATGTTATAATGAATGAATCACTGCCAATTTAATTGAACTACTAGTACTCCACTTATATGGCTTTTCGGCCAAGTTATTACGCCGATTTTCTCTCACATTCCCGTAAATACCGTTTTGATACCGTTTAAAACGACATCACTGTTGGCAACACTGCTCTAGCTATATTTCACTTCGAACTATCATGAAATTCCAAAAAATCGCGTAAATTTTCCACAGTCCAAACCAGTTAATAAAAAATAATGAAAGCGTAAAAATATTGCGATTAACAATAACAATGAATGGTGCTAAAAAATAGATGGAAACACCATCAAAGCATTTGTTACATCACGACAGTCGAAAGTTATTATTTTTTCTGCCACCCATATTTTTTTTCATTCCATACATCATTCATTAATCAACATTTTCATTTTTACATTTCTGTGAGTACCTACCTAGTTAATTGTTCTGGAATTAACTTTAACTCAGACAACGCGCATTGTTTTCAATTCTGGGATTTATTAAGTTCAGTTAGGCATAACTTAATAAAAGCCTCATTTTATTGTTATTACTCGTGAATACTAAGTAATGGTCCTAAATATTTTTATTATTATATTTCTCCCACCACCCACGGTATTTCGTTCGCATAGATACTGCAATCGCCCCTCTATGGCCTTTTGAAGCTAAACAGTGCAGTAAAAACGTCTAGTCACGTTCTTGCTCGCTAGATTCACGATTCTATGATAAGATATACAAACACCCACTACAATGCTTTGATCTGATTTAACTTGAAAGTATTTATTTGATGGTAAAGAACATTTATTTTATTTCTTTTAAGAGGCAATCAATGTCTTTGATCAAAAAAATGCATGTTTGGTTTAACTAAATCAGACACAGTGATTTTCTTATGTTTAAACATGGCCATATTACAAAAAGCTCGTAATATCCACAAACGATTTGCTTAAATATCTAACATGGTATTCTTTAGTCAAAGTTTCTGACTTTTTAACAATTTTATTAACCAAAACATACCGACGAAATAAAAAGATAAAGTATTCCAAAGAAATGCTTTGATATTTATAAACGACGTAAAAGTTTGCTCACTTTTAGGGTCCTGTCAATAAGGAAAGTAGAAATGTTTTTCATGAGACAAGGTTTATGTTTGTCTATCTGTAACATATAAACCTCTGAGGATTTGATTAATAAAATTCCGTTCTTACGAGACATTTCCCAATAACGGGAATAAATCTTTGTCAAGTATCTTTCACCACATCAAGAACGAAGCGATGCTTAACTTCACTGGTTAAAATTAAAATCAGTATTGGTTACATTAGTCATAGAAACTAGAAACATAGGCACAAAGTTTAGAAAGTTATCAGCAGAATCAGTATTTCCCACTGAAAATTTAGCCAAGCTCCGTATAATTAAATCCTGCCGAGCAATTCTGTAAGAATCTCACCGTGATGACTTAGGTGAAGTGCGCTTGAAGTGAGTTGTCAATAGTGTCAATCCCTAGCATCAGCCGGTCGATTCTGTAAAAATCTTACCGTGAAGACTTGCGTGGAGTGAGCTGTCACTGTCATCCCACTGATGCTAGGGATTGACCAACGTTACATTTACAATCATAATCGAGATTTTACTAATATTTTTTTATCCAAATTCTATTGATCATTTTATAATAGTTCAAACTACATATTAGCATATGTAGTTAAGTGGCTAAACATTATTATTTTTGGAGTTTTTAAATAAAATAGCAAAACAAAAATTCAGTTAAAAACTCAATGTTGTTTTTATCGACAGAATTTGCATAAAAAATATTATCAAAATCTCGATTATGATTGTAAATGTAATGCTTGGACAGACACTGACAGCTCACTCTACGCTCACTTCACCTAAGTTTTTACGGTGAGATGATTACAGAATCGCACTGCAGGTGGAATGCCAGCTCTCTTCACCTAAGTTTTTACGGTGAGATGGTTACAGAATCGCACTGCAGGTGGAATGCCAGCTCTCATCACCTAAGTTTTTACGGTGAGATGGTTACAGAATCGCACTGCAGGTGGAATGCCAGCTCTCTTCACCTAAGTTTTTACGGTGAGATGGTTACAGAATCGCACTGCAGGTGGAATGCCAGCTCTCTTCACCTAAGTTTTTACGGTGAGATGGTTACAGAATCGCACTGCAGGTGGAATGCCAGCTCTCTTCACCTAAATTTTTACAGTGAGATGGTTACAGCGTCCAAGGAAACAGCCACAAAAAATCAAATGATAAATATCATTCATTCAAATAAAGGTCCATTTTGTAACCACTAGTTTTGTTTTCATTTTGTAATAAAGCAAAAAATAAATGCTTGTCAGTATTAAGTTTGTAGTACACATATTACAAACATAATACTGACAAGCATTTATTTTTTGCTTTATTAAGACATCTATAATTCACGCCTCTGGGCGTCGGGAATCGCAGGCCGATTCCCGGCCACCGTAGGCGCGGGCTTGCGAACGGCGAGCAATGGGCAGCTCGCCGTTCGATAAGGACCAGGCCCGTGTCGACGGCGCGTTGTGTTCCACGCGCGCCTCAAAGAGATGTCAGCACCAATGACGGGGTTTGCTAGGACCGATGCCTGCTAGGGTTGCGGAAAAGTCCAAGAGGGTTACCGTGGCCCCTGGCACAGGCAACTGAAGGAACACGGGTGGGTTTTAGTCAGTAAGAGTCTGACACGCCCTCCTGCTCTGCCCAGAGCGGGAGAAGTTATTTGATGATTTCCCACACACAAAAAAAAAAAAAAAAAAAGGTCGTACTCGTACTTGACAGCTCATTTCAAAGGATGAATGTTTATTTCGCTATTAAAAAAGCTGAGCTTTCACTTGTTTTCAGCTGAACAAAACCATTTTTGAAAACGTTTTTTTTCCTGAAGTCATTAAACGGACAAGTAGGCAGGCACAGTCAAGCTCGAGTAGGTACTTGAAAACATTTACAAAACTGACCGCCGCGCCGTTCATACAAAACTACGATATTAGACGGTGGCCATTTTTGCGGTTTTTACGTTGTACGCCTCATCGATGCTTTGTAGGCACGACGATTTATAACTCTGAAAGTACTTTAACCTATGTGGCCAAATATTATTTACCTACTTATATACATTTTCTAGCTACCTACTTTGAGGATTGCTCATTTGTTACCATTGTTTTCTGTTCCTTAATACATTATATTTCTTCTTTTTTTTTGTTTAATGTTTCTCTAGGTTTTCGCAAATTACCTCGTGAAATACGAGCACATTCCCGTTGTTCAAAATAAACATTTTCTATAAACCTCGTTCGTGAACGGCTTCTAATCTGTGAATGAGTTACAATTCCACGCCCTCTGCCAAGTTTCCCGAGTAAGTCGGAACAAATTATCGTCAAGCACAAATTACATACGTCTAGGGATAGAGGTAAAATAATATATATTGCCTTATTGAAATTAAATATAATGTCTATTTAGATTGATTAAATAAAATGATTTCGTATGTGTAGATCGACGATATATTCTCGGCTTTTGCATTAATAAAGAGTTTTCACGATTTTTGCTTATACTGGATTTTCCACCTTAGTTAATCCTGATAAATGCGATAAAAAGATAAAAATAAAAGTTTTGAAGGTTTTACTTGCGTTAAATAAACAATTAGTAGTTTATATTTCCGGCATTAACGCGTTTAACACAAGCGCAGCGATACTCAATAAAGGATTCATAAAAATCACGTTACGGAATGGCCGCCCACGTCCGTCGTAACAGGTGAAAAAAAATTGCTGGTGTGTGTACGGAATCCATATTTGGCAGAGCTCTTCTTTGAAGCATATCCCATGCGTGCTCAATGAGATTCAAGTCTGGCGATTAAGCTGGCCTTGGTAGGACGTTGATAATAGCTGCGGTAAATTTATTCGCAAAGACTCTGGCAGTGTGTGGACGTGCATTATCGTACATTGGCAAAAATGAAGCACCAATTGGATCAGCAAAGGAATGACAACAACTGATACAATAGTTTCAGCGTAAATCTGTGCATTGAGATTGCATCTGATCCAAATCACGAACTGATTTCAAGATTTGTTCATCAGGCGATCCAAATACCCGCCCATATCATGATCGTTCCACCACTGCATGCATGGACTTCCTGGCATGATTTTAACGTTTTTCGCATTCAAGGGTCCTCCAATATTGTGTACGTCTTGTATCAGGCCTCATATCGTCAGAAAAACAAACAAAACGCCACTCTTCTTCTGCCCAATTTCTGTGTTCACGAGTCCATTGTAAAGGGGCTCTGCGATTGCGGGGCTCAATAGATGGTACACGTAGCGGCCTTCGGGAACGGAGATTGACCTCATGCAAGCGATTACTTATGGTTTGATCGCTTATTGACATCCCTGAAGAGCTACGAGGTAACCAACATCGTCGCGGTCATTGTATGATTTCGTCAACCAGTAATTTGTATGTAACGATCTTGTCTGCGTGTGGTGACGCGAGCTCGTCTTCCATGTCGCCTGTCACGCTGCCAGTGATGCGGCAACATGTACAAAGTCGATTTATAACACTATGCGTAGTGCCCAGAGTGATTGCCACAGCACGTTACCGAGAACTAGCTTCCAACTTTCTCACGGGATAATTTCTTCTCGGCTCAAAGACGTTTTCTCTCCATAATAATGTTCTTTTGTATTGATTCCACTCAGAAGTATAGCAGACATTTTACTGATTTGGCCTCAAACCCGTTGCAGGGTTATATAGGAATTCGACTTGACAGAAGATTTTCATATTTTGATCCAAATTCAAAAGACATTCCCTTTTCAAATGACGAAATTTACTAAAAAGTATTCGTAGAGTTACAAAACCTGATTTTTTGTGCAAAAACGTGCTTGATCTCTAGATACTTTTGATGTGTGTACAAAACTCAATGCGAAATCTAACCAGCGAACATTTAATTGCAATAAATTTTCGTTAAAAGCTCTTAGATTAATCAAAGTACCCTTGCATGCATGTATCGGAAATAAATGGAAATCTCTTGGTCATACATAATTTGAACATGTATTTTCAGAAGGCTATAACACCAAAACCTTTATTTCACGGCACGAAAATATTTTTACCACAAAATAAACATAAATCGGATTGGTACAGTAAACTGTATCGTTCTTTAGGGATGTGTTGTTTTTCGGTAAAACGCTTATCAAATGTAAAATATGCTAAGTACCTGACAAAGGAACAATTTATCGGGTAAGGGAAGGAGTTCACGCATTTGCTCCGTCCTAAAATAAATGATCTGCAGTTTGTTGCGAAGGAGGGTTATAGGTACAGTGCACAGGTATACGAATGAAGGTTTTATTAAATGAAGGTGTACAACATTGAACATAAGTATATACAAACTCATCTTGATCAGTTAACTTAGTTGGATAGAAACTTTACTAAAGACCGTTTTCAAGAAGAGCTTGTTTATTGTAAGTAATGTTTACTAATGTTGTTATGAATTTTAATTCAAAATCGCATGATCGTACCCACAATAGGGGAGAAATTCCTAGTGTGGAGCAAAAATTAAAAAAAAAAAAAAATATCCTCATTCACAACATTGGGCTGATATCCCATTAAGCAACTATTTTTCAGATCCGACGACGTTATCGGAGCGTGAGTCAGGATGTTTACCGAGAAAGCTACCTTACTTGAACTTGAAACAAATGCATTTGTCTCCAGTTGCTTAGCCTTCGCTCAGCCGTCAAATAAATCGTGTCACGTTTTCAAAGCAATCTCGATTTTATCATGGTTGTGAACCCGTCAGTTTATAGCCCCACGGGAAACATCATAGGCTCTGCATCCCACTCAAATGTCCAAAACATTTCTCTATTCTTTTAGTAAAAACGTTTTGTCTACGAAACTGAATAATAATTTGTTTATACTAGGAGGTTATAGGTATAACAAACTGAAAACGTGATCAAAAGCATCTAACCAACTTTTTTCCGTTATAAAACATGTTACTTGGATGTCAAGCTGATGAAGTTTATTATTCAAATTAAAACGATATGAGCCATTGAACGTCTGGAAGAAATTCGGCAGAAACGTAGCATCTATCAAAATAAATCACTATTGTGGAAGGAGGGTTCTCTATTCCACATGTATATGAAGAATCCCATTCGCTGCCTCAAGGGACACTACCACTAACGGCAGAACCTTCAACCTTCATGATTTTATGCGCACCACTTTCACCTTATGGAAATTCTCTCCTTCCACCGACCTACTCTCGTATTTAATATAAAACGGAATATCTTCAACGTGATTGATGATGAAACTTTGAATACAATATGTCGTTGTTGTACATCCGCGTCGTATGTAAAGCTTCAAACGATAAAACGACCAACCGGTTTTACTAAAAACTAAAATGCAAAACGGACACAGCGCGGTCTTTAAAACAAACAATAACTTGATTTTATATTGTATTGCTACACGTGCATACAGTATCCATCTACTTTCGTACAATTTTTTTTTTTATCTAACGGGACAGCCAAATTAAGTTTCACGATCTAGCGAAAGGACATCGTCGTAAATGGTGCTAGGAGGACCAACAAACATCTGACAATAATTATAAATATATTTTATTATACTAATTGCGAATACCTGTATGAAACGGACATTCTTCATTACTTAATGAACAATTAAAAGAGCTGTAACGATTTACGACATCACATCAAAAATGTTGCCATCTTTGACAAATAGATTTGACATGACAATTAGTGATGTCCAATCATTCATTTCCCACATCGAGAGCGAGATTACTAGAGTTGACCACCTGCTCACGGACGTCACATGCATCCGTAACTAGGTACTTTCCTTTTCAACCTTTTTCGCTCTAAGTTACGATGCTTCTGTAGTGACTTGTGCGACGTTTTTATTGGTACCATACACCTTTTTTTTTTTTTTTTTTTTTGAGGATGGGAAATCATCAAATGACTCCTCCCGCTCTGGGTGGAGCGGAAGGGAGTGTCAGACTCTTACTGACTAAAACCCACCCGTGTTCCTTCCTTGGCCCTTTATGTTCCGGGTCAGCGGTACCCCTTTTGGATGATCCCGCTTTCCCGGCAGGCTTGGGCCCTAGTGGGCCCCCTCTTCGATGCTGACATCTCTTTGAGGCGCGCGTGGAACACGTACGCGCCGTCCAGCACGGGCCTGGTCCTGATCGGACGGTGAGCTACCCATTACTCACCGCCCGCAGGCCCGCGCCTACGGTGGCCGGGAGTCGTCATGCGGCTCCCGACGCCCGGAGCGTCCACCGCGGCGGCTTGGACGGGAGACTCTCTCCCTCTCCCGTCCCGCCACCTCCTTCGCTAGCATGACTGCTTCGCAGAAGGAGGCGACTGCCTCCCACTCCCCCTCGCCCCGGACCATGGCTTGAACCAGGGCCGGGCGTGAGAGGTCGCCGCCGCTGCCGATCGCCTCTACGAGGACACGGCGGTGCTCCGCCCATGCAGGGCAGGCCCCCACCGTATGCTCCACCGTGTCCTCGGGGCGATCATCGCAGTGGTGACACCCGGGCGTTTCCTCCCGCCTGATGATGTGCAGGAACCTCCCGAAACATCCGTGTCCGGTGAGGACCTGCGTCAGGCGGTAGGTGAGGACGCCGTGACGCCTCTCTAGCCACTCCTCAAAGAGGGGTCTTACCGCCGCTATCGTGGCGTGCCCTGTACCATACACCTTAGGTGCGAAAAGAGTTCTACAACAAAACCGATTTTCATATCCTAAAAAATTAATTATCTTTTGTACGATTACTACACATAAGGGCGTTTGTTCACTAAGTGAGATGCGTCGTAATATTTCAAATAGAATAACACACTGGATACTGAACGGTATCAATTTTGTTTAAAATATACCGATACGGATCTAATGTATGGGCATCCTTAATCCTTTTCATGTCATGTCAATCATGTCAACTGTCAAGTTATTGCATTCATATCACACACACACGCATTTCTTCGTGATTGCATTGTTTAGTCATTTCAATTTGCTTTATAAATATTTTTATTTAACACCAAACAAGATAATTTACTGAATCTCTTTAGCGACAATAGAAATAACATTAGTGACAGGCATTTACTAGCATGTATTTCTAAGTATTGAAGCGATTGTTTCTTACTGAATATACTTTCAAAATCTTTGTTTTCTTTTAAATAAATGCTTTCTGAAAGTTGTCCGTCATTAAACTTTGTCTTCAAGATTTGTAATTTAGAACACGCAAAGTAATTTTCCTTCGCTGTTGGTTCTGGGGCGAAAGATGTATGGATGCAGAACAACCTCCTTTAACAAATTTCATTTTAAAAATGTTCGTAATCTCTGATGGCATATAATGACTTCGTTTTAACTTGTGCAGAAAGGGGACGAGTGAAATATGTGGGTCAAAATTGTTACTTCCCGACCGAGAGCGGTAACGCACTCATTTCCAACCTTTTCACGATATTCCTTTCTCATCGCCTAGATACAATACGAGTGACCCTTCGCCTCGAATGTCTGCATTGTACCTATTTTATTGTAGTCCAGACTTGTAATTTATGGTCCAGTAATTACGGTCGGCAATTTAAAAATATGTTGGTTTAGTACGGACAAATATATCAAGAGAAAAGTATAGAAAAAATGGAGCGACATTTGTCATAATAATTTAAAAAATAACCATAACTTTATGATTGATCTAAATTGCACTGAACTCAGTAAGTAAGGTAATTATTGGATCGAACAAGAGAAGTTTTCCAAAACGAATAAAAAAGTCATGGATATATCAGTTAGATAGATAAACAAGGTTTCCGATGTTCACGTCTGTTGGCTTCGTAAATATTTTGACGAATAGGTATTTCCTTTGGGGCTCTCCTCAAAGTTTACCCCTCGTCAGTCAAGCGAGTTGACATGGTTACGTAAAATAACACTTCGGTTTTTCTAGGGAATTTTCTAGCATTGTGTATTAATATTGAAAAGTTTATAAATATTTTAATATTGGGGTAGAATTGGTCTATTTGGTTCAAATTCCAAGATAGAAAGTTAGTAACTTATTTTTACCTCGACAGCCCAAAAGTATTATGTAAGTACGTAAAAGCGATTTTCATCTATATTATGGACATAGAAGAGATAAGCCTCAAAGTAAAATTACGTGGTCCATAAATTTTTTAGCGACATCATTACAGTTAATGGGGCCGACTCAATAATATTGGGAGTCGTAGGATCTTAAAATTGTGCTCTTTATTATCTGGATGACGCAAATGGTTTCGAACCTATTACTAGGGGCGTTGACGTTTAACTTAAAGATCGAAGTAGCTGTTATTAGCAGCTACCGACATCATGTACCTATTATTAACATGTAAACTACACTGGCCTTCAAAACTTAGTACCACACTTTTAAAATTGCAATAACTTTTAAAGTACACAAGATAAGTTTTCGAAAAAAAAAGGATTACACAAAGTTTTTTTTAATATGAACTTTATAGTCGATGACTTTCTGATTGAAGCAAACCTGAAGCCCCAAAGGCCAGCATGTGGCCCCAAACTCGTGACAGGGCATCGAGTAGCAAGACTACGCTATGCCCGTATACACATTCAGTGGAGTGAAGAAGAATGGGTAAGAGTTTTGTTTACTGATGAGTCTCAATTCTCACTATTCACTTCCGATGGACGGCGAAGAGTCTACGGGCGACCTGGTGAGCGATACATTCAAGCCTGATTCACAGAAAGAGTTCAATAAGGTGGAGGCACAGTACACGTATGGGCTGGCATCTTCAGAAGATCGCACAGGGCTAGTGGCCATAGAAAATGGCACCCTGACTGGGGGAAGATATGCGAGAGAGATACTTAATGAGTGTGCAGGACCATATTTAGTAAATATGAGTGATGGATCGTTACTGATGCAGGATAACGCCCGGCCATACACCGCTCGGGTCGTACAAGACTACATTCAGGAGGTTGGTATCAACTTGATGGCTTGGCCATCAAGAATTCCTGATCTCGACCCGATCGAACACGCCTGGGATGAGCTCAGGAGGCTGGTCAGAAGCCGCAGACCACCTCCTATCACCCTCAGGGCCCTTAAACAGACCCTGATGGAAAAATTGGAGAATATTGCCCAACATCGCCACTGAAACCTCGTCTTCACTATGTCAAACTGGCTCGAAGCTGTCATCAGAGCTCAAAATGGCAATACCAGTAATTAATAAAATGTATAAATAAGGCGTAAAACATACTAATAAATGTTGTTTGAGTTTTTTGGCAGTAAGTTGAAAATATTTTGGTTTTTATATTTTTTGAAGTTAAAAATGTTACTAGTGTAATGTTTTTTATTTCAAAACTCTGACTTCTTGTATAGTTTAGGAAAAATTGCAATTTTAAAAGTTACTAAGTTTTGAAGGCCAGTGTATATACTTACCTAATCTAACTTAGTACCATTACAGCTTTCATTTACTTACTTACAATCATGCAAACTTAATACTACGGAATATGAATTTTGCATGTCTACGTTAAGTGGAGTAATTAAAGTAAGCCTAGTGGAACTAGTTCTGCACCTTCGAGTTGGCAACATGATTTATGCATGAGCTTAACATGCTCGTTCTGTAATCTCTAAAAACATTATGTATATACCATCCAAGCGCATTTCCAACAAATTAATGCACCTATGAAATAATTTGCCGAACACTCGGACCAATGTGTTTGCGTCTTGAGATAAAATCGATTCTGTCGCTGTCGCAAACCCGCTTCAATCGAAAACAAAGCATGTAATTAATCTCGTTGTCATTGCTAATGATCGTTCCAGAGAATACCGCCGAATTAACAGCACTATAATAAAGCAAACAAATCCGAGCCGAGCGCGTCCCATTGAAACATGATTTATGTCAAGTGTGGCGCCTGTGACGGTGATGGAATTTCATTTTATACCACATAAATCGACATAATAAAACACCCATCATTAATTGACAAATAAAAAATAATATCATCAGCTCGTGTTAATGACCGTAGCAGTATCGCATCTCTGAAACCTACGCAGAATTATAATATTAATTATATTTCGTACGACACGAGCCGCTTTTACCAGTACTTAAGCTAAATGATAGCGTTTCCGCACGTCACTCGAGGAGTGGTAGATTATAGCTTTAAATGTGATTATGTTGCAGGAATATTTTGTTATACACTGCACGGAGCAAATTGTGAAAGACGCGTCATTTAATTAGATTTATGACCGCGCAATGGTGAGTAGAATGTGTAACACTTTAAAATGTATTTTTCTTTAATCTTTCCCTTGTAACTTTTCTTTTGAATTATTCAAATATCTGTTACACATGTAGACTAATTTCAATCCTTTTTTAAATTTGAAACCGTTAAATCGATGAATATTTAAAATATCTGCGGCACCTAAACGGTACATACAAAGCGAATCCCTTTTTGATCGGCGAACGGACTCCAATAAATGGAATACCTTTGGGTTCTAACTGCCGAGTGTTATCGAATGATACAAATATTGGAGACCCTTATGTATCATCACGAAGTTTTACCTTCCGAGATAAATAGGATTCCAATATTGACACACCCATTCGCACCTACTGCGGCATGGCGACACGTGGCTTAATAAGTTGTAGAGAGCACAAATGTTCATATTAGCACACTGATAGATTGCTATCCTAAGCATTTTTTTTATTTCTATAGAAGGCTATAGCAGATTAACAATGTGTCATCTAAGTTTAAAAGATCACCTCGGCCTTTAAACAGATTAAAAACACGATCTAGAAAATTTTCAGAACCAGAAGGCAGGCTCCTCTTCATAAGAATCATTAGAAATAAGAGTTTGCGATTGGCACCACCTTAGGTAGAACTTCTAAGGCTTGAAGAATTAGTATTCGGTACACATTTCGCAACTTTTTAAGAAACTTAGCAACAAGGACTCGTCATGTGTTAAGATAAGATTCATTCTTCTATGTCTCTGTGTATACTCTATTGTGTACACCGCACGTGTAAGCTGCGATACAGTAACAGTGTAGCGTAGTCGACATGTTCGAATTAAATCCATGTTTGTTTTCTCACCGCTTTGTACGCTACGCGCAAACATTTTTCTCGCAGGTACAAGTAAACATTCGCTGATTGTGGCCATTGGACAAATAATACGGTTTTGTGCAGACCACGGGAACGTAACGGTTTTTGTTGCGAGTGAAGATGAATGTTTGTACAGACGCTATCTAAGCTTGCTAAATAGATTTTCAGGAATAAGTAATACATTTAATATCCCTTAGTCATAGCTACATTACATTTCTACCTTTAATTACAATATTCTCAATACTATTTTGTGAGCACAGGTAGGTAGGTTTATCAATAAAAAAAACAAAAATTTAACCTTCCTTTTGAAAACGTTTAACAGGTAGTAAAAAAAATTATATTATCTGTAAGGAGATTGGCAGGCTTACCGTTTCATAGAATGAATATATAGATTTGAATGCTACAATTGAGTATAACAAAATATGTAATGGTAAGACATAAGTATTTACATTAGACTTGGGGATATTAAATTGATTTATACATAACCACAAAATGGACCACCAAAAATAATGCATGGTATCTACCTACTTATGTAACTCAAGGCAGACCCTTATAAATCATACATTTCACTCAGATAAAGTATCCACTTTATCTGATTGTAATTTAATAACTATAGAAGGATTTTTGTCTAGTAAGATTTTAAAGTAGGGTTTTCTAAGTTGAGATAAGAAAACGGCAATTATAGATAAGATGATTTTGAATTATTTTAGGCCATCCATTAGCTTTAACGTCACATATAATAGTAATAACGTACCTTTTGCGGGATTCGAATCCGCATACAAGATGGTCCATCCACAAGATGGTTGTCAACAGAATAAAAGTTAATGAACAATTTAAAATGTAATAGGTAAAAAATAATAGCATAGTATTTATTCTTACTTTATAACTTTTTATTCTAATGTTAACAATACATTATCACGAAATACCGCGGGGGGGTTGTTCCTTCGTGTCGAGCATAAGCTAAATATTACACTACACCCATGACACGTGAACAACAACCCACGGTTCTGAGTCCTACTATAAGTGATTAACTCATTTAATTCATCATCATCGATTTGGGTTTATTGTAAGGCAACACTGACGTAATACGTTTAATTGGCTCTATTTTATGCGTTTTGTTTTGCTTTAGTGCGTTTTGTTTCCGTAACGGGGCTGCACCGTAAAATCATGTTTTTTAATTACCTACTCCCAACAACTATTAAAACATTTTAGCTTGGAAAATAACTACGGACATAAGACCTATAATTTGCATATAAGTAGATTTTAAAACGTTTGGATTTGATGAGGTACCCAACTGGCCAATCTCCTTTTAGTCCGAACATTCATTAATATCAATTATATTCGCTTTATCCGCTGCTGTAAAATAATGTATCCCTTTTTTTATGGCAGCCATCTTTACCCCGGTACTACCAGTTACATCTCTCGCTCTTCCCGAATTTATTAGCATCGGTTTTAAATGCAAATTAGTCACTCATCGAGGCTAAAATTATATTCATTTCGATATAATTATGATGTTCATTTGATATCGAGAAAGACAAACATTCCGGGCTTTATTTAAAACCGATGCGAAGTTAAAATGATAACAATAATAATAACTATTTTATGAAGCAGAATATTCAAAAATATTCCCCGGAAACTTTTTACTAGGTACCTCGATAGAGTGTTTCGTGAAGTAAATATACAGGGCGTCCCACGAATATGCCACATGGAGGGAAAGTACCTTGAATATTGTAGATGGAACATTTTACTGAAAGAAGACATTATTTGAATTACAAAAACAATTTAAACTGCATAGATATTTAAATAATTACATGGTTGAACCGGAAATCGAACCCGTTACATGAGAAAAATAATCAACCTGTAGCTTTATCATAACGATCGAAAGGCTTCATCATAAGGATTATTTCTTGCTAAATAACATAGTGTCACAAATAAAAGTAGGACCATGAATTTTAACATTTGATGTGAAATTTTGTTCAGAAAAATGATAAGCTGACATTGCCGTAAGGACATACAACTGACATTATCATAAGTACCTATTACTAATAAATGTACCCACTTGAGAAGTACGCATCATTTCCCTATTATAATTTAAGTGCTTAATAAAATGATAAAGAGATACGTAATTAGTAGGTACCTGGTTGTATGCAACGAATCGAAATAATCAAAAGAGTGCGACTTTGTATTCAACAGGAAGGGACTCATGAGCATTTGATAAAAAAATAATTTTCTATTAGAAATGTTAAAATTCGTCGTCTTCCTTTTATTTTTGACACTGTGTTATTTAGAAAAAAAAATCCTTATGATGAAGCCTTTCGATCGGCATGATAAAGAAAGCTACAGGGTGATTATTTTTCTCATGTAACGGGTTCGATTTCCGATTCCACCATGTAAATATTTAAATATCTATGAATGCAATTTAAATTATTTTTTGAATTCAAATAATGTCTTCTTTCAGTAAAATGTTCCATCTACAATATTCAAGGTACTTTCCCTCCATGTGGCATATCCGTGGGACACCCTGTATAGTAGGATGAGAATCATTAACCGGGATACAAGGAAATACAGGAATAACATCAAACTGTGAAAAGCCAACTTCCCCAAGGGTTTGTTAGACTCAGATGGCAGACACTCCGTAAAACTAGAATCCCGCCAAACCATGGTCGAACGGAGTAGCTAACTCAATGAACTGGATGAACTAGACTTGTTCTTCCTATGGACATGGTACCTATATATAATGTTTACCCTGACCCTGAGCTGGGAGAATGTATAAATAGCACACTGGGTTCTTTTACGGCGTTCCTTAAAATAACTTCAGTTTCATGGTGTGCATAAATTAAGTAAGTGTACAGGTTTAACGTACCTGTTTAAAACCGTAACACCAAAATATTATTCGTCGAGAAAATCGTGATTCAAATTCACAGCTACATTTTCATTAAAGAATGCGACTACTATATTATTTCAACTGTGTAGTCGGTTTAAATGAATGATCGTGATGATATTCCTAAAATAATTATAAGTAGGTTAGGTACTATTGCGGTCATGAACGGTGAATGTTTATCTGATGAAATGCGTTAAACTACGTAACGTGTGTATGAGAAGTCAAACCCCGCCCAAAAATATTTTTGACGAATCACACGAAGCTCCCAAAACTTGTACTCACATAAATCTGCACACGTCACTAAACTACTAATCCTTTGTTCTATTATTCTAAAGTAAAGCCAAAATCAGCGAAACCTGTGGAAATAAAAGCAATCCTATTTCAAAGCATTAAAACTGAGTTTTAAATGTATATCGCAAAGTTAGATCAATAATGTGGCTTTTTTTTCCTTCGAATTGAAAAGCATGATTGATTGTACCGATGTTAATGTTTTTTTATGAATAATAGTTTATGATATGGTGTAAAACTACTTGTTTTTAACTTGTTTACGTGTTGTATTTATAGATTTGTTGATTATGATAGAAGCGATTTACTTATTGGCAATTAATTATGTTCTTTTTCAATCAACACGATAGGTTATTACTTTTCGTTTTGTAATAAACAGTAAGTATTTTTATCAGGATGTAAAAAAAACCATCTAGTCTTAGAAACTATTATTATTGATAATTATTAATGTTAATTATTTTTATTTAGGTATATTTAATATTTTAGCTTTAGACTTCACATATTCATATTTTTCTCTTCTTGTTCTCACGCACTATTGTCTACGTTTCTTTTTTACTTCTCCTTTCGCAGGTCTGCTGGAAGAAATTTCTTAAGAAATAAGCAGTACCTTTGTACTCAATTTATAATTATGTCATATCTCTTGTATTTTATTGTGTGTACATAAATAATAAATAAATAAAATAAATAAATATGACGCATTTTATGTTTTAACCTTAAAATAAACAGAAAACTATTAAAATCTCTGTTTAAATTGCTGCTGACTGCTCACTGATACTATGTTTTAATTTTGATATTTTGTTGGCTATTAATAGAGCCGTTTCCTCCCATAATTTAGTGACCTCAATGTAATTTATGTTTACCTAACCTACGAGTACCTTAGCTACCTATTACGAAGTTATATTGTTAATTAGTGAATTACCAATTTAATACTGCTTATTTTATCAGAGAACCCGTCCTTTAATTAGCAATGCACTTAATTAATAAAATATAAAACATGTTTCAAATATAAAGGATGGCTTCAAACCGATTCATATTAAAGTAATTATTAAATCATAATATAACTACGTAACATAAAACAAAGAAATGTTGCGTAGCTTACAACAGTTTGTCTTCACAAATAAACTGTCATTATTTTCTGCAAAAACCACTTACATGCGATCCCAAATTCCCAATACATTCTCGATGGTATATCGACTCTAATAGCATTAACAAAAATAAAAACGAATAATGAATGAAGAATGCCTAACCAATATACAACTCACGCGCACCAATACAATTAAGTTCCTTACAGTAGAAACACGGGTATTTGTGCGTGTGTCTGTAAGGGGCGGGGCTAGCTCCGCGTTCGGACGCGGGTGCAAGCAATAATGGGTGATTCACTGAAACTGTCCGCGACTGTACATCAAATTATTTGAGAAACGATATACATAATTAGCTTTATATAAATGCTTGTAGATATAGACTATAAAGAAGATCTCATTACGAGCCCGATAGATTTCCATAAACCCCTGGGGTACAAGCGTGGGTAAAATTTGTCTGTTTAATACTAGTCGTTATCGTTACGTGTACCTGCTGGCTAATAATACTCGTAATATAACGATTAGTTTGTAACTACCACTTTCTTTATAGGCGGCCAGAAACCATAGGTTACGAATTCCTATTTAGATATTACTTCCTCAAGACTACCAGGCCCAGTTTTTGTTGAATATTTGATCCAGGAAAAAATGTGGAAGCTGAGAATAACACATTCTTAGCATTACAAAGTTTGACATCTAAGTACAGTATCTTTACATGGTTCTCAACTTCGCATTCCTATTATCGTGACGATAAAAAGTTTCACTCCTCAGTGTTGCTCCGAACTTTTTGCACTTTAGGAATATCTTGCAAATTGCTTTTTAATATGACGCATGGGAGCGATAGCTTTTATTTCACCCTTTATAAATAAGTAATATCTACCAAGCAAACAGCCACTGGGGTAATTTTGTTGTGGATAACGTATATTTAATGCAGCAAATGTGAAAACGATCATGAAAAATTACAATTTGACTGTGTAACAAATAAAAATGTAAAACCTGAAAAAGCTATTTCACCACAATCATTTGTCATCGTATATCCAAAAAAAATCGGCTATAAATCAAGAAATATCAGGCATTAAGCCAAACAGGTGATCCTTTAACAATTGACCCTCTTCAGCCGTCGAGATGTAGAGCCTTCTGACAGGACGAATGCCGTACAGCTTTGAACATAGTTTCTGTTAGTTTCTGAACGAGGAAAATTGAAATTGCAAAGATGACTTCAGACGAAATCGGACCCTAGTAATAAAAGCGGAATAACATTAAAGAGGACTTCTATCCACGTTCAGATCAGAGAACGAAGGAAACATACAAAGATAAGCACAAAAGCCGAGTGAGAAAAATAACAGTGTGAGCATCATAATCTGCCTAGGAATACGAAAATTGTGCTTGACTATCATATTGTGCAAAATCTACCCCCATATTTAAAATGGGTTCTAGATTTAATTTATCTGTTTCTGTTACATCACAAGCCAAAACTCTCTAGATTTGTTACACAATTAGGTTATGCTAGTCACAAAAGCAAGTCAAATAACCTTCACAAAAGTTGCTAGGTAACGAAAACCTCCGTAGGCCAATGTCTCTGTTCGTTTGAGAGATTACACGGGTAGCAGCCGGAGTAAGCACTCGCCCCAAGGATTTAATTGTTTACATTCCCTGACCTGAAACACAACCCTGATCTTTTGCTTTATTGGGATTGCTCCGAATAATATCTTTATCTTTGTATTACAACGACCCTCCCACTACCCGAACACTGTTGCTATGAGAACACAAACTACTTGATAAGGAAAAATATTATTTGCCTTTGTTTAATATTTAATGTATCTCTCGCATTTTCGTGATGAGAAGGGTAGAAAATTGTTGTATTATGCGACCCAAATTCAAATTCTACGAATTTCCCAGAAAACTTTTATTCTTCCGATAGTTTTAGCTAAAACTTTAAATTAATTCTAGAATTGCAGACAAACGAATAAGTCCCCGGACATTCTTATTACGGATAAAGATAAGGTGTAGAGCTTTTCGCGGACTGAGAATATTTTCGTCCTCCTGTCTGACGTCGTGTAGCCAATGTAAGCTTGCCGTGGTGTGACTGTGACAGTTTATGAGCTGAAAAGCTGAATCCTCGGGACCCAGATAAGAAATCTTACATTTAATAAAATATGTGTTCACGAGTGACCTGTCCCAACGGCCGAACTATTCTGTAACAATCTCACCGTGATAACATACGTGAAGTGAGCTTGGAGTTAATTGTCGATAGTGTGGTGGTGGTCCCTTGGTGGAATGCTAGCTCACTTCACCTAAGTTATCACGGTGAGATTGTTACAGAATCGACCGGCTATACTGAATTCAGTCTACTTTTACATATCACATGATTCCTACGGAGAAAACTAGGGTTTATCTGAACAGGAACTTAAAAACATCTCCATCAATGACCGGAAAATACATCCAAAAATAGACGTAACTCCAATCTTAAATTAAAATTGAAATCGGGGTCTCCCGACATCTCGAACGGTATCGGGCTGCGCGGGCTTAGGTAACTTTCAGCCACATCACAAAACTCACTCCTCTATTTTATTATTGAATCCAGCCAAAATTACAAATAAATAATAAAAAATGTAATATCAAAGGAGAATGGTAGTTTATTTTTAAGTACGTTTACACGCAGACAAATACAAGGACTTCGATATATCTTGTCTTGTAGTAATGATCGAATGCTAAACGACACAAATCGCGGCAGAGATATTTATGTTAGAAAATACTTTCTCGTTATTTTACTCGCGAATCCTTTTCAACTTGGGGTATCGATTTTATCAGGAGCTTACTCTGTTCTGATTTATGGCACTCCTCTGAGCGAAATTATCGGTTCGGAAATGTTGCGCGAAAAAGTTCCAGTTCCAATTTTTTTTCTTATTTGTAATCTACACTGTTTTTTTTTACGTAGCCATAGTATTTTAAAAGAAAGAAAAAAACGTAAGTAGCCTTTTGGTGCCGTGCCTAACTATATTGTCTAACTCCAATTTGTAGGCAGTAGGAGTACGTTCGCTCACTAAATTTGAAGTTGGTCTGTAGTCTGTATCCATATGTTCAGTAAGTAGATAGGTATAGATAGGGAGTAACAAGTAACCCAAAACTCAAGTTGTTTGATTAATGAGTTAACTTGCTTAACGCTAGGTTCAGATCAACAAGACGTGCACCTACTTGACAATTTAAGACAGTCACCGTATGGTGTATAAGTTATTGATTTAGCTACCTAACTAACTATACTAAACATAATTAACTTACTACATACATACTGTATTACAACATCGTAGTTCGATTTGTGTACTTCAATATATTTTTTCTATGATAGTTGCAAAAACAAATTACAAGTAATTCGTTGCAAATAATCCGTTGTTTTTTTCGGTTAAGCTATGTTGTCCCACCGCGGGGCAATAATCCCCCCATCTTTTAAAATTTTTATTATGATGTGCCTTCTCCGTCCAATTGGTTAGGAACGAGCCAGGGTTTCTTAGGCCAGCCTCGGTGACGACGCCCGTTACATCAGGCACCCACTGTGTGATAATCCTCGCTCCACTGTCTAGCTGCATCCTAAAGGTGTGACCCGCCCAGTCCCATTTCAGGCTCGGAGACGTATCGCCAACATCGGCAATACCTGTCTTGGAGCGTATTATGGTGTTGAGAATTTGATCAGTGAGTTTGGTTTTAATATAGGTGCTACGCTCCAGCGCCGTCTGAGTCTCGGACTTTTGAGTTTAGTTGTTTTTGACTTTGGACATTTGAGCCTCGGTCAAATACCAAGTCTGAGCGCCATAGGTTAGGTTAGGCACGATACACACATTGCTTCGGGAAGTATCTGTGCCGCATAAACAGGGAGCCGGACGCCCGGTGTCACCACTGCGTCCCCCCCAGACCCGAGGAGGCCCGCAGCGGCAGGCCGGCTCCAGTTGGCGGTTGCGGAAGGATTGTACGTTCGCGCGACCCCGGGCGTAGGTATGAGATGGAACACCGGGGTGGTTTTTAGTCAGTGACAGTCTGACGACCGCCCCAGGGCGGCAGATATCAATGAGGATTTTCCAAAACGGAACAAAAAAAACAAGGCAGGATACACATGTCGACGAGTTTGCGCTTTAGTGTGATAGGAAGGTGGCCGGTCATTAGCGCCCTCATGGACCAGTAGCTCCTTCAAGCATTTTAAGCTTCAGCTTCCTTTAGGCTTCAATCTAGCTGGCCCAGGTAGATATATTTGTCGGCATAGTGTATTTCCTGCCCAACGACCTCGAGCTTATATTTAGTGGCACTGGTTATCAGTTTGGTCTATGACCGATTCATCGTCAGTCCAACCTCAAGGCTTGCAATGCTCAGTTCTTGGAGCATTTGTTGCACTCGATCTGTCGTAGATGAAAAAAAAAAACGATATCGTCTGCAAACGAAGGTTTGATAGCATTTTATCGCGGCTTGGAAAGCCCCTCGTTGCCCATTTGTCTGCGAGTTTTTTAAATACCTCCACGAGAGTGGTGGTAAGAAGTTTAGGAGAGAGCGGATCGGGTTGTTTTACCCCTTTGTAAATTTTGAAAGTTGTGTCTACAGGATCCAGTTTAACATTGGCCGTGCTATTATTATAAATAATCTTTAGTTCCATAGAAGTTTCCTCTATATCTTGACTTGCTTAGGCTGAAAATTTAGCTTGCGCTTTGTTTAATGCTGCCAAAAGCCTTTGTGTAGTCCACGAAAGCAAAATATAGAGGTCTTATAGAAATTCTGTGTGTTTTTCTGTTAACTGATTTAAAACTTGAAAGTGGTCCGTGGTGCAAAACTTGGGTAAAATCCGGCTTGTTCGGGTGGTCGATGCGAGTCTAATTTAGCATCTATGTTATTGTGGATGACCTTGATGAAAGCCTTATAAATATGTGAGCCTAAGCTAATGGGCCTGTAGTTGTTAATATTGGACTTGTCTCCTTTCTTATGAAGAAGAACAATGTTTGAGTAGCACATTTGGGTTGCGAGTTTTCCTGATTATAAAATTGCATTAAATAATATGTTAGTAACTCTGGGCGACTGTATCTATTTTCTGTTACTTATTTTGAACTATCTAAATAAAGAGACCTGTAGAATTTGGCGTAAATTTATATATTTTTTTTTTTAATGTTGCCCCACACTTGAAATTTCTCCTGTATTGTGGGTGCGTTTACAAACATTTAAACTCACATACACAAACTGCCAAACCCGGAACAAGTACTTGCAGGTCATACAAATATTTGTTCCGTGCGAGAATCGAACCCGCGACACGCAGCGCAGCAGTCAATCGCTAAACGACTGCGCCAACCTTGCTGTTAATTTTCTGCCTATTGTGATTTTTGGTTCCATTTGTCCAGTAAACTATTCATCCAAGGTTTAGTTCGAGAGACTACCAGTTTTGCTATTCTTAACGAACGGTATCTTGCAGGGCCACTTTAACTAAGTGGATATTTAAGTACCTTATATGTTTTCTAATAGCTTTCTTAACCTATTTATCTATTACTCTATGCTGTTCTGACCCTATCCCGGGCATTTTCTCAGTTTAAGCAAGCTGTATTATTCCTGCAACTTCCTCCACGCATTTTCCTATTAAATGACAGCATTTCAACACCTCTCTCATAACCAAACATTAACATTATAACACAATTATATCCTAAACTGTCCAAATTAACACGTACAATACTGTACTTAACTATTGTTTGAGCAAAACAACGAATTTTGGGAACAGAATTGAACACATGCCACACATAATATCGAATTTCGTACATGTAGTTGGCGACGTGATGTGTCGACAAACGTTCAAAGTGAACCGTTTCTGTCACGGTATAAACAAACGAACAAAGATTATTCAAGTGCTAGCCATTGTGGTTGGATGAATGACTCTCGATACACACTGCGCTGATAATTCATGCTGAACGGGAAGACAGGTGACGTTACATCGCCATGTTCAATACATTACACCTACTTTTAAGAATTCATCGTTGTGCTTGGATGTTCTCTTTTTTTGTAAGATATTTGTTTGGGATATTGTTAACTTACATGGACAGAAGAAATTTTGAATATTTATTTTTAAACATTAGCTTTCATTTGGTATTTTTTTAATTACTACATCTCTACTGAACTTTCTCATTCGGAAAATCCTTCCGTGTGTCTAGAAACAGAATCTATCTACGAACATCCGTTGCTTTTCTCGTTTCACCATTCGATAAAAATGAAATCGGTTGGCCCAGTCATTCGTTCAGCCTACCGACTGAAGACTAATAGCTTAGACCCGCGTGTCACATAAAAGAATCGGTAAAACCTATCGCTCTAATATATCTGCGTCATGGTTCACTAGGCAATATTTAAGGCTTCAATTTATCACGTATACATTGAGGGGGAGTTTATTATAGTAAAACTCATCCAGGAAAAAAAAAATGAAGAACACATCGATCATAAAATATTGCAGAACTTTTAAATACTTACTGCACTTTATCAAAAAGATTATGGCGAGGGCGGAAATAAACGCGTTCAACTGGCGGGCTGGCCACAGTGGCCACTGCCTCAAGGAACGCAACTGCACCGGTGCAGTGCCCCGTAAAGGGTCATGGACCACACGACCCTTGCGTAGAGCCTCCAGCAGGAGACGTTTGAACCCCCTAGGTCTCCTAGGTCCTAAGCAGGAGCCACTTAGCCACTTACATGGTGGCACGTACATCGACGTGCAAACTGTAAACATGGATTCAGCACTTGATTCTAGACCCCCTTTTTTTTTTTTTTTTGTGGGTGGGAAATCATCAAATAACTTCCCCCGCTCTGGGCAGAGCAGGAGGGCGTGTCAGACTCTTACTGACTAAAATCCACCCGTGTTCCTTCAGTTGCCTGTGCCAGGGGCCACGGTAACCCTCTTGGACTTTTCCGCAACCCTAGCAGGCATCGGTCCTAGCAAACCCCGTCATTGGTGCTGAAATCTCTTTGAGGCGCGCGTGGAACACAACGCGCCGTCGACCCGGGCCTGGTCCTTATCGAACGGCGAGCTGCCCATTGCTCGCCGTTCGCAAGTCGCGCCTATTCTAGACCCCCTAGAGTAAAAATTTTTCATCAGTTACCAAAAACAAAACTGCTGTTTCATAGAAAAGTGCAATATATACGTGGTCAAAATGTACGGAATAGCAATTTTTATTTATTTAGGTACCGACGAAAATTTTCAACGCAAGGGCTTCAGAATCATGTACTGGTTCCATGGTTACACTGCCGCCCTATATAATTATCTTAAAATACTTTACTCAGAACCAACATTACTATTTTTCACAGAAACCCTACGGTAAATATTCAACTATGTACTATTTGAATGTTCAAAAGAAGTCGTAACTCTTCAAATTGCTCTTCATTTTGCAAAAGCTCTATTCAAATTAATACTCTGTGCACACTCTCCGGTATTAAATTTCCTGTAACACTTCACGTTTGTAGGTGCGTCATATTACCCTGAAACGAAATGCAACCTTACCTTCAAGACCAACATCTCCGCAAATTAAATGGTGCATTGGATATCATTCCGCAATTGACTCAATAATTCCTAGAAAGAGCTGCTATTAAACCTAGCAATCTCCTTTTGGTAACAGCCGGAATACGAGTTTTACCACAACACTGTGAAGCCCGCATCATATTCGAACATTTCAACGTTTTTGCCTAATCGACGTTTGATTGAAATTTATGACTGTTTTTAGAGATTTCCGCACTTGTTTGTTTTCACTGAATTATTTATTACCTAATTAGTGAAAACTACTCATGTTTTTAACACACTTTTTTAACTTTATAACTCGTTTTTTTGCCGTTGCCCGTCTTGTTAAAGAATCACTTGGATTTTATATGTCAATTACTAGTATTTTACGCAGTGCATATGCAGTACCTACCTATAATACGGATTATCCCAACACTGTCCAATCCTAAGTACCCAGAATGCCAACATATGACCTAAATTACTAGTAGTAACTGACCTGTGTATTATTTTTATGTTTTTAGGGTAGGCCTATGTGTTTTTTTTTTAACGTTGCCCCACACTAGGAATTTCTCCTGTATCGTGGGTGCGTTTACAAACATTTAAACTCACATACACAAACAGTCAGACCCGGAACAATTACTTGCAGGTCATACAAATATTTTTTCTGTGCGGGAATCGAACCCGCGACACGCAGTGCAGCAGTCGATCGCTTAACCACTGCGCCAACCATGCCGTTAATTGGATCGATCCATCCATTAATATTAATAGTAATAACAGTCCGTTTTTCGCGAAAATGTGACGCAAATCGCGTCCTTACCATAAGTGCGAGCTAGTAATATTATCTTTACATTTCCGGCCATTTTATGAACCCACATAACAGAAACCTCTCGAACCTTTGGAAACAGAAATTGCGAAACTTTTATAGGACACGCTACGAACTAGCAATTGGTTTAAATTATAAAAATATTGCTTAAAACTGTATATTATCTGGGGGAGGCAAATATGTTTCATATCTGTTATTATCGCCATTGCAAAGGTTGTGATAGTAAAAAAGTTAACAGTCTTACAAATAAGAATTCGGCAAGCGTGGGGACGCCCCCCAGCTAGATGGACCGACGACCTCAAAAAAGTGGCTGGGACAGACTGGATGCGGAAGGCGGAGGACAGGATGTTGTGGCGCAGCCTGGGAGAGGCCTATGTCCAGCAGTGGACTGCGGTAGACCGAGTTGATTGATTGAAATAAGAATTCAGTGATCATTTATATACATTTTCACAAACCAAGACAGTAGGCATATACGTCTCGAGAGAAAACTAACAACCTAAGTTGCACTGGGCCAATAAACAGCTACCGGTCCTAATATGTATAGAAACATCCCCTGAGGGTTCAATAGAAAGCTAGTCTGCTGCAATACCTATTAAGTTCAGTGAGAGGTTTGTGCGCAGACTAACCCCTTTACATAAAATCTTTGCTTAAAGCTATAAGACATTTAAACGTCAAAAATGTTTTGTTAACACTATTACAACGTTATAATACGTAAAATTTGTGAAACGCTATTTGTCACAGCGTTTAATCACGTCAGCAAACATATGTCTTTCTTTATAGAACGTGTATAAACGGCTGCGGTTTATACCAATTCCTTCAAGCTACGTCATCGCGCCGTATCACCTCAAATTTTCGGACTGCTTGCGCCACTCCACGTTAGTTTTTTTGTACACGTTATAAAGCTACTCAGACACATACATTCTAATTACGCATACTGCTAGAAAATAGTGCGCCGTGCAACAAACATTTGAATACCCAGAGACTCTGATGAAAGTGTTAAACAGTCGCTAAACATAAGGTAACTTATAGCAACGTGTATAAACCGCTAAATGCGGGGTTACACGAGGCTAGTTTCCGAAGCAAGAACAGCAGGCTAGTAATATCCTGACTTGGCACTTGACTCATGTTAGAATTGTTTACATTGGTGACCAGTCAGTTCACCAAACATTAATTCAAAAATTTTACTTGACAAGCTACGATTGGCAAAAGCGTTATTTGTCATTCCATCATTCTACAACAAAAAGTTTACCAAATATTTCACGCAGCAAAATAATTATCCGAAAACTTTTATACAATAACGTAAAAAAATTGATTTAATTTGACAAACAATTAATTATTTTTTTCATTCTATTTCCTAAACAACGTTTGGAATAAAGACAAATTGACTTAATATAACGTAATTTAAAAAAAAAATACTCACGTTAGCATAATTCCAAGTATAGTAGTGTAGGTTCTGCTGACGGAAACGCTAACCCTAGACGGTCGACGTCACGGGGAGTTACGTTCGGTTAGGTTTCTTTAAACCAATGAGGAAATTATATTTAGTAGAAACGTGATTTATCCTAATGAATCTAAATGAAAAATGTATAAATGATTAAATATTATCTGAAGCATTTGTTAAAAGAATTGTTTGCCAAGTAAATGTTTGTAAAATGAAACATTTGCGGAATAAGTTGTTTTCAAAATAATTAATAGTATACGAAACGTTGGTTGTATAATAAAAAAATGTCAATGGAGTGTTGGTGTCACTTTAGTGAACCGTTTACATTATCCTAGAAATGCGCAAAAAAATGTGCTTATGGGTGCATGCAATGGTACAGGGGTCGTGGGGGTATTTAAAGTTGTGTTTTTCGTAAAAAAAAACGTCAGTAAAAGTTGGAATTTTGACCTTCAATATCTCCGTAACCTGAAGGTTCCCAGGTATGGTACTGTACAAAAAAATCATTCTAATGACGGGGAGTACAAGTGATTTTCCCGGCTTTGTTACATGTATTTTTACACCCGTTTTATCTACACGGGGCCAGAGTAACTAGCTTGTAATTCCGGTACAGCCTGGCCCTAGCTGCCCTCCCCCAGCGACGCCCTAAGCCGAAGTCCGTACCCCACACAGGGGGTTCCCTTAGCGTGTAGTCGCCTAATTTATAGGGTTTTAGCCGTGGCTGGAGGCCTTAATTTATTAAGGCAACCACAGGCAAGCCCGGTTTTGGCACGCCACAATTGCGGCGATAAGTCCCCTCTTTGAGGAGTGGCTAGAGAGGCGCCACGGCGTCCTCGCCTTCTGCCTGACGCAGTTCCTCACCGGGCACGGTTGTTTCGGGAGGTTCCTGTTCCGGATATGGCGGGAGGAAACGCCCGGGTGTCACCATTGTGTGGATCGCCTGGAGGACACTGTGGAGCATATGGTGGAGGTCTGCCCTGCTTGAGCGGAGCACCGCCGTGTCCTCGTGCAGACGATTGGCGGTAGTGATCGGACTGCGAGCAATGAGCAGCTCGCCGTCCGATAAGGACCAGGCCCGGGTCGACGGCGCGTTATGTTCCACGCGTGCCTCAGAGATATGTCAGCATCAATGACGGGGTCCGCTAGTGCCGATGCCTTTGGGTTGCGGGAAAGTCCGAGAGGGTTACCGTGGCCCCTGGCACAGGCAACTAAAGGAACACTGGTGGGTTTTAGTCGATAAGAGTCTGACACGCCCTCCCGCTCCGCCCAGAGCGGGAGAAGTTATTCGATGATTTCCCTACATTAAAAAAAATGCAAGCTTGGTTAATCAGCCGACAACCTCCTAACTAGCTTTCTAGCTAGATTGCTGTGTTGATTTTGATAGTAAGCTTCCTATCTTGCTATTCTAGCTTCAATAACTAGCCTCGTGAAACCCTGGGCATTAGTTAAGTATGTGACACTCTATGAAAACAATGATTTTGCAGCGAGTGTGGTTCGCGCGGTCGCGCCACTACAAAACAGTTCCTTAGTCAAACTTGTCAAATGGAAAAAAATTTGGACGCGAAACAAAAGTTCTGGTTATTAAGTGTTTTATGTGTGTGTGCTCTAAATGTCAATCAGTGTTCATAGATATTTGGAGCACCAACCAAGATTATTTGTGAGAAACATATTTCAGTACAAAATATTCAAAACATTATTTTGCATGAAAACTACAAAACATGACGTGTAACTTCAGGTGGCCTGGGAAGCTCAAATATGAAGGAGCGGTATTTGCGCGTTGTAAGTATACTGTCTGAAATGCATAGTATGCTCATGCCTTGTTCTTGTGACAGATACAGGGTGGCAGGGATATCGAAGCGCATCCTGTTTCCATGGATTCAGGACATGATTCTGAACCGCTCTGCGTTAAAATTTTACGTCAGTAAATAAAAAAAAAATTGCTGTTCCATACATTTTGATCGCATAGGTATCGCACTTTTGTATGAAAAATCTCTTTTTTTTTAACCTACCAGGAATCTCTATGCGGGTCTAGATCTTGTGCTGAATTCGTGCTCTGTATGTTTTTTTTTTAATGTTATAATTCTAATATTTAAAGAAATTCTAAAATTTAATATTTTAAGACTGAAACTCTTACTTATTTGCCACTTAGGGCAGATTTTTCTATAGTCAGATAACTTTTATCTGAAGAATAAATATGACAGTTTGACATATTTTCTATAAAAAAGCTGTCAAACCACCATATTTATTCCTCAGATAAAAATTATCTGACTATTGAAAAATCAGCCCTTAATAAATAACATTAAAATATAACATTCAACCTTAGCAATTAATACAAAATACGAGTATTTCCTGCGAAGAGCAAAGGAAGCAATTAATCGCCCCTCTTAATCCCTGTTGACATACAATTATCGCACCTCAGCTTGATCAGAGCTGAGCCTAATGATGGAAACCTCCATCCACACATACAAACTAGATAGGTACGTATAAATATATCTATCTGTGAAGGATCGAAAGCATTATATCCCTAATTAACTTAGATAAAAATATCAAACAATAAAAACTACTTTTAAAACACACACTTTAAAAGTAATCCAAACCATAGTAAGTGATTATGAGAGCACATAAAATATAATTTAAAAACAATTACATCTACACCCCCGCCTACTCTCAGTGTCCTTTTAGAGACATAACCATAAAAACAATTATTTTGATACCGCTCATAACGGCCGCCCTAAAACAAAATTGCTCTGTTAAGTAGAATGATATAAGCGGGCGTCAGCTTCGAAGATTACGACCTAGTGGCCGTAGTATTATTTCACGTAGCCGCTGAATCCACATCATATTTTAAAGAGATTAAATTCCAACTCAAATCGAGTGAAAACTGACCCCACGTAGCAGGGAAAGGGTTCGATGGTTGATGAGTAGATTCCGGGAGCCGACCGATATATTATGTAGTTGGACTTTGAACAGAGCAGCAAAGCATTGAAGTTTTCTTGGTATTATGCTAGCAGCTTAATTAAAGCAAACTTTGTGATATTGTACTTAAGTATACTTTGTCTGAGATTTAGTGTGAATGACTTTTTTATTTTCATTTACGCAACAATTACAGTGACAGCAACTTTTCTACAAGTAATAAAAATATAAGTAGGTAAGGGCATTCCTTATATTGCTTGGTAGAATTAGCGGATCTTACTGATAGGATTTATACTAAACAACAACACAAAATTTAGACAGCTAACTTTCAGTATGTTTCATAATAAAAGCAACTTTCACGTGCATGAATCATCGCCCACTACTGCAATTCGTATACACAGACGGGTTACGGGCTTCGTCTGTCACAAAAACATGAAAAGCGTTTTTAGCCGAAACTGACAATAGCAAATATTATGTGGTAAAATCCCGGTAAGTTCCAAAATGCGCTGCTGAACGGGTTGGAAATAGAATTCTCACTCCAAGTACTACGAGACGAAGTGAAAACTCAGTTCGATGCATTCGAAATCGTCCAATCAAGTTCGGCTTATGCTGCGAGTTGAATACGGCGCCCGAGCCTGAACGCAGACTTATGCAGGCTCTAGAAAAACTTTTATTACACCGACATTTTATTATCCTACATTTCAATAGATTAAGGCTACATTACGTGTGATTAGGGATGTTAAAAGAGGCGCAGGGATCTTCAAGGTTTTTGTTACACCTGACATATTTTTCCACTTTACCTATGTCGTATCGTTTGAGCGAAATGTGAAGAGAAAATGACGGCAAAACTCAAACGAACAAATAAGAACATGTATTTTTTTAATTGTGTTTATCACAATTGTGCTCGAGTTATTTTGTAGGATACGAGTACTATGGGCATAATATACTTATTAATTTAGTTTTAAGGATATTTTTTATAACAGCTTTAGTCACATATCCGCAATAGCTATTATATTTTTCGACCTAATGAAACAGAGCGCTTATAATTATTATTTGTCTTGCAGAAAAAGTCTAGGATTGATGGCTTTTATTATAATAAAGGATCAGAGTCGACGGGAACTGACAAAGTAAAATGGATGATTATAATTATTTCTGGCAAAAAACTTTCCTATGTGACATTAACCGAGCGGTCCATGAGCGACTTGATGTCACAACGTGATGTTCACATTTATAAATAGGTGACAAATTGAGCCAAGTAATACACTATTACTTTCAGAAATATCCTATTAGGCGTACTTGCAAAAAAGATATACAATAATTTATTTCACGTCACGTTAACAATAACTCAAAATCCTTCCCGATTTAAGATCAAAGGACGAAAATATTTTTGGTTCATTGGCAAAATTTGCGTTTCAAGGAAAAGATTAGTCATGGAAAATATTTAAATATTCTACTTATTTTCATTTATCTTTGTCCACATTTTCGTACAGGAAAGTTAATCTTATTAATCTAAATACTTTTTCAATTGTAGGTATTTCGACCTCTTAAATATTATACCTTCTAAATTGTCATGGGAAATAAGTTTCGTTAATATCCGTTATAGATATTCTATTATATGGGTATGTTTATATCAAAAACTTGTTTCAAGGAAATTGTAGTCCACTAATATTTGCTTGTTACTCGTAGTTGTGAGCAATCAACTACCAACTTGGGCATTGTTGCACAGATTCAACTCAATTAATTATGGCTGCGCCGGGGTTTAGAACAATCCTCATGTCGCATTAGATTATTATAGATAGCCTACTGATTCTTAATCGAATAGGGTTTTCGTCGAAATTGCTCTGATGTCTAAATTGATAATCCGACGGGCGTAAGAGGTCAACTTGGCGTTTGGCCGTGGGCCGTGGTTTGCTCCCGGCGCGGCGGCGACCGCAAAAATATTGGTATTTCCCTCAAGTAATTTCTTATGAAACTGGAAGCTTATGAGTGTGGGATTTCTTTGTATAAATACACCCACGGTACCTACAGGGAAACACGATAAAGTGAAAATTTTGGTGGAGGTAACATTCACCTACACCGACGCGTTCACGACACTAGAAAACGAAGAAGAGTGATGTCGTTTGAAAAAATATACCAGACGTATAATTTACAAATGTAATTGAATGTCCAAAGGCTTATTCTAGTCGACACATTTTCAAAAATACACGCAAAAAAAGCTCATTTATAAAGGAGAAAAAGACGTAGCAGCGCCAGATAAGAATCGAAGCGAAGAATTACATTTTGCTTTTTGTTACGGAACTGTTTTCGTTCGTCCCCTCCAAAAGTCTGTCTGACCCATTTGTTTTATAGCTTTATACCTAACTCCGCTCTTCGTCTCATACATTACCATTCAAATAAGTAGGCCGGTAGGACAGTATGAGAGGTCTTTGTCAATGATCTTGGGTCAGAGGGTGAAGCACCTGTAATAAAATGTAGTGCTGCAATATTTTACTAATAAGCATTTTATTTTATTTTAATCAATTATTATAGGGACTTTCTTAAACTAGTTAAACAATTATAAAAATATAAAAGCCTAACCTAACTAAAACTATTAATAAACTAAAATATGGGGTCTAAAAATTCCTCCGCATCGCTGTCGACTTTTAATGTAAGTACCCAAGAGACTGGCGGCATTGCCACGTTGTACGGCAATACTCGCCTCTGGCCAACCCTTGGGCCACGGGAAGTGTCAACCAGTCGTTTGGAGATTTCGTTGAACAAACCATGAGCACTCGGACCCTATGGGCCAAGGGTTTCAACACTTTCAACCTCAAACGTCTCAAAAATATAATCACCGATAAAGTTATTATACTTTCACCGCTTGAGGTCTTCCGCTGCCGCAGCAGCAGTGCCAGCACAGCATGCCGAGCTAGGAAGATGGGATGGCGCAAGAGTAGGTATCGACACACGTTGCGTCCCACACTAAAGGCCTCCTCACCCCATGGAAATAAAGACATGCCGTCCAGTCTCTTGCCATCGTCGCGTGCCAAGCCACTGGGTTCTAATACAGCTGAAACGCCAACGGTGACAAGAGCTCGTTGGATGATGTCATTAATATTCTCGTGCCGAGCTAAGCGACCCGCACTTCGGCTGCAAGACAGGCCGCAGTTAGTGCTTCTTCTACACAGTAGCACCAGCTGCTATAGGTAGGTATTTGCGGCTTGGAGTAGGCACATGCATTTAAAACCTTTTTGTTACATTCCTGATGGTACTACTTCCATATAACCCCGTAACCCATCCCCAACTTATACACAAGCCATGTATAAATACAAAATGTGGTCTCTGATAATTCAACTTTTCATTAGTATATAAAAGTTATGTTATGTAGTGTTTACATAAGAGTTATGTTGACTTTGAACAATAACAATTTGCTAAATTAGCACGTGGAAAGTTATAGCACGAGTTACAAACTCGAAAATTTTACTAAATACGAATGGTTATGTACCTGCCCACCGAAAAGTTTTCAGTTAGGTTCTGTAAGTATTGTTGATTTATTCCAGAATTAAATAAAGCCACATTGCTTGATATATCTATTGGATTTGTGTTTACATATTTTGGTGTTAGGAACGCAAAGGCATAGGCACTTCAATACACATCCAATCAAGCAAGTTTTGAAGGCTTTCGATTTGGGTCCGATGAACACTGGCTGGACCCACAGTTATTTAAGGCATATGCATGTATTAAATCGAGCCCCAAATAGTTCCCATTTTGATTTCCTAAACATATTAACGAACATTATACTGTCTAATATATGTAGATGCGCCTCTTTTTGTGAGCATCAAATAATTCCCATTTTAGTTTCCCAAAATACTACATAACCAAGTTACTGCAACCAACCTGGATATAGGTAGTGCTCGCCGGCCGCTGTCGCGGTTGGTCACAATTCTAAGTTATCCTACCCCATTGTTCGCAGGAGCAGTGGTGGCCCAGAGGTAACGGCCCCGAGTTACGAGTTGTAGGTCGTGGTTCCAACCCAGGCAGTCGCTATGTGTAAATATTTTTATCACCACTGCTCTCAAAACGGTGAAGGAAACCGGCATATCTTAGAACCAAAAATTCGAAGTCATGTGACATCTAACAACCCGCTTAAGGCCCGCGTGGTAGATTAAAGCCCACTCCCTCTCGAAGAGAGGAGGACTGTGTCCCAGCAGTGAGCTTTTATTAAAAAGTTTTTAGAATCTCATTTATCTAAAAAAATCGTATATCATTAAAAAAAAACCCGTTATTTAATTCCATGGCACGTGGGCATCATAGAATCCCACTGTCACGGTTATCCATAATAAAATAAGTAAAACAGGTTAAATCTGAATTCTCCACGGCTCCTTTACTTAAAAACTCCTTTTGTCAAAGCTTTCTTTGAAGCTTTTTTAGTCTTCGAATCGTTAAAAGTGAACGTACGGATGTGGCTTACAAAATATTGGAAATTCTAGACGTTTGTGTCTCGCCAGTCCGTAGTAAAAGTCTATTAGGATAATGATTTCTATTACTGATTCCAAGTTACAAAATAACCAATTAATATTACCTATACCTATAATTTTTAACTATACCTAAAGACCTTTTTCCATTAAGATACGAGTATACTTACCTTTTCTAATTTATAGTCAAAACAGCGTACATTATGACGACATAAATGCAAAAGTGTTAACTCGTTAACTTTTGACGACAAGTTCTCATGACAATTTTATGTATGACTGCGTTAAATACGAACCCTCAATTTAATACACCAAAAACACCTGAATGTGCCAATTGCACCACAAAAAGCACCGGCCAATAAATAACATCTAATCAGGCGATTTAAAGCCGCACCAAAAGCTAGATATAAATAAAAGTATCGTCTGTAATTAACAACACCAAACGATGTAAATTCTCGCGGTTCGTGTTAATGGCGGCTATCTGAAATTTAATTCATGAAAGCCTTCTGTAATTCACACCACGAATACAAATATTCACTAGATTATTATTTGTTTAATTAGTGATGTCAGATAAAATAGTTTCGTTGTTGTTTTTGAAATTGCTTTGTTATTTGTAACAGAATATTTGATAGTTTGTGTGGCTTGTCAATATGATTGCAAACCCGCCACGCCATATGGGGTCCTATCCTGACCACTAGGTAGAAGTAAACCGTAATTGTATTGATTACTAACTGTAGTAATTTTTAAGACTTTCATAAGTAGGTAGTAGCATCTATTTCCCATTAACAAATATTTGCTTTGAGCTTTTTTATGGATGATAATGGCTATCTGAAACTAAATTAATTTTAAGATCCTCCTGTAATTTACTCCACTAGTATCGATATTCGATTTTATTAGTTTAAAATTCGTACGGGGTAAAATATGATTATTATAATTTAAAAAGTCAAGCATTATAATAACGGGATATCAGCAAGCTTACATCAGAGTTAAAATGTTGGAGAGTTTAAATAGTAGGCATAAAGTTAATTCATGGAGCTCTAGACAGCCTCTTCCACATTTGTTGACTACTATGAAATAATGAAAATAATATTTGTGTAAAATTCCAGGCACTTTTTTCCCCAGACATAAGTTTCTAGAACAGTCTATGGAAATTATGTAAGTTTCACAAGGCTCCATAACGTCTATAGGCAAGGCACATTAATCTTTCAAATCAACATTGGAAAAGTTTACTCAAGCAAAATTTCCTTATAAATAAGCCTTATAATCCTAATATAATAAATAATTTCCTTATAATCCTTATAATAAACATGTTCATGAATTATAAATTTATAACAAACGTTTCCAAAACCTTGAAGTAAGTTAAGTAAAAACTTAAATTACGTACTGACAATTAAGTATGCAAATTCTATCCAAAATTATCTGTTAATTAAAAAAATATATCTGTTACAGCTTTTTTTGTTGTTTTGGAATTGCTTTTTACTAAAAGGTTCAGTTTATTTTCATTAAACACACTAATACATTTTACGACTATTGTTTTTTCCTAAATAATGGTCCCAACATGGATCAAAATTAATTCATAAGAACCGAACGTTAGGGATCTGTTTATACAGCTATGTTTACTAAAGGGGAATAATTAGGATTCTGATGTTATTGCAATTTAACTTACTAAGCGATAAGCTTACTCGGAAGTCCTTTAGGGATTGTGATGTCTATAGGGAATGTACGAGTATAGATCAGTAGGAGAACCCACATAATATTATAATAATAATAACAATCCCCTACACAAATTAAACAATTTAGTTCGTGACTACCTGAAAACTATATTAGCTTTTATCTATCTAATTTTATATGATCATCTTATTTGGTAATTTTAATCATGTATTATTTTTTTAAATTTGTATCGTTCATATTGTAATGATTTAAAAATTAATAGAAAAGTTGTTCACTTATTAGTAAGAATGTTGTGCATGCCTATAAGTGATGTATTTACACAGTTTTGAAGACTCATAATTATCTATTGTTATATCCTTGTATTATGTCGTTGGTGTGCTTTGCCTAATAAATAAATAAAAAACCTGTAGATAGAAACATGAAACCAGGGAGAAAAAAACGTACTTATTTGGAGTCGATGCAGCAGGTATCCTTATAGGTCACATCATCACATCTCTCTCTATCAGCCGTAATCTAAGTATGGCCCGGCCCTCCTTACGAACCATATCATTTCCCACACAATCCATCCATTGCTTCTGCGGACTTCCCCTACTCATGCAGCCACCCACATTCATACTCAAAACTTTCCTCTCGCCATGTCCCTCATTCTTCCGCATCACATGTCGTTCTACGGCAACCGATTCAAACAGAACTTCTCGGCTAAAGTTGCTACTTTCAAACTTCCTCATACCAAAATATGAAACTTGGAAGATAACAAAATATGTTTGGAATTCGACCACTTTATTGTGCATGCTGTGGTCTGTAAGTGAAGGGGTACACCTACTTAATACCTGATATTGCCCATTATATATGTTTTTTTTTTTGAGAATCTAATTAAATATTTAAACCCCTGAGTGGGTCTAATAGTGCAACGGTGGTTGTAACTAATTATGCGAATATTTGCGGTCAATAGTTCAATAATATCATGAATTTATTTAAACTAGTTTTACATTGAAATCTGATAAATTTCGTGTAAAATGTGGTTGACACCAATTATTGAGCTATGAGGGATGACCAATATTGCATTTTGTTCGAGTTCTTCTGCAGTTTACCGCAAATTGCAATGAGACAAGCTAAAAGGTTGAATATTGCAGATAGGTGTTGATTTAAATTTTTAAATGTTCCTATATCATCGCGCTATACCTTTATGGAGCAGTCAATCATGACATATAATATAAGAACGCGTATTTTAGTCCACTTTGAACTAAACAATTAGCTTAGCGGTTCTACTACTGCTTCGCAAACCTGTGCTTTTTAATTTGATTCCAATATCTCTTATGATTTTTTTTCTATTTTGTTATAATATTAGTCTGTTCTAAGTACGTAGTGCTTATAATAAAATACGAATACGAATACTTATAACGAAATACGTTTAAGAAAAAGTACTGGCCACAATAAACATAAGTGTTGGACGAACCTGAATTAAAAAAAAATTAAAACCTAAAACAAAAGCATTTTGTAATAAGGAGGGAAAACTTCACTTAATCACTGTGTACGGCGGGCGTTTTGAATCGTAATAACTTTAGAGATTACTACCCATATTCGTTTCGCAATGCTGATTATTTGGCCCAAAAATAGACCAGCCGTCTGGTCACATGAAAAGTCGAGCTAATAATATTATTAACAATATTAATATTTGTATTAAGACTGTATGTTTAACAAATAAAAAAAAATATTATGTAAAATTTAATGTATATTTAGTTCAATAGAATCTCAATGATGATCATCATAAAACATTATATTACCAAATAATTCTGTATAACCTACTAATTAAACACACAAATAATATTTCATTGAAAATTACATTAGTAATTTTCAATAGTAATCGTAATAATATTTATTTATTAAAAAATTACTTTGGACAATCGCAAAGCAGCAGGTTCCATCATTAATCTGAGAGTCTTAAGAAAGTCCTTTTGTTTCTTCCAAATCCACTTCGTTGTTACATTTCGTTGGCTTATTTCGGACTCTCCAAACATAATTTTATTTAAGAACCTTTTATTTTATTATGGCACTTAACATTTTACTTCAGACAAAATAATCTCTATTTGATTGTAGACAATTTTTTTAAATTTTTTTATTTAGACACATTTTATCGTACACCATAACAAATTACAAATAGGTAACAACTTAATTTCTGTAGATTTAATATCTGGTTTCGGGGTGCACCAAGATCAAAATAAACACCACGAGTGGCAATACTGAAAATGTAGAAATACTTTCGACGCACCGTGAGCAGTTCAATCAGACTCACTAACTACTGCTTTACAATTTTTATTTACATCAGCATGACCTATGTTTAAGTAGTTCGTACGATACGAGAGAAGGAGGCTTCTGAAAATAAGGTATTTTTAGTGCAAAACTCGTAGCCAAACGATCGTAACCTTGGAGAGCAGCTATACCTTCGTACGACTATTACCGTGTGAGTATTTATCCGCCCCAACCAACTGAATAGGAATCTAAATGCTGCAAGTTATAACTGTTACCCCGAGCCGGCAAGCCAAATGATTCCACATCGGCTATGGAATGGGACGTGCGTACCTGTTAGCCACTAACAATTAGTTGTAACCGTTTGTACGGCGCTGTAGGTACGTTGCAAATCGACCGTCATTGCGGTGGACCTAAACGTTTAGTTGTACAATGCACAATTAAAAAACTATTAAACAACATAGTTTTACCTATACGACTTCATAGAAGATTAACTACATTGTTTGAAACAATACATGCTTTCGCCATAAATCTTATAGCGGTCGGTGGTTGCAACTGTTTCTCTGTCATAAAATAAGGAATCATTCTTCTTTTGTCTTGTTCATCCGTTTTTGTCGGATGAGAAGGCGTCAGGTTACTCAGGACAAATTGTAAGATGAAATAAGATGATTTGTCTTAAGTAGGTAGGTACGTAGACTTTGCTAAAGATGTCCTCGGAAAACCTCGTGGAAAACCAAACGTAGTCATTTAAAAAATAATGAAATTTGTGGCAGCTAAGAGAACCTTCAAAAGCAACTTTCAACACCTCTTAACCTTTTATAAAATACATTAAAATATCGCTGCTTTAAAACATTCATCTGTGTCATTAACAAACTGATTACCGTCCCTACGTCCATAATTTAATTAATAATGAAACCTTTTCATACGGTGTTACCTACCCTGAATTTTTTAACGGGAATTAACACTTCGTGTTCGTGGCGTCAATTCCGTTCTACCTTCGAGAAAAAAAAAGAAATCTCGGTTCGAATATGGGTAGCAATTTTATTCCCTGCTTGGCTGTAAAGAAAAATAAGTAAGTAAAAGTTTATAAAGTTACTGGTAAATACAACGTCATTCGTCTCCGTTGTTAAAGTCACTGTGTGTATAATATAAAATGCTAGGTACACCGACACGTACATAACTGCGCAAGTCGAGCGAAAATACGAAAACTTTCGTAGGGCGCGTTCCTAAGCGCCTGAAGCTTTTAACTTATATCGACCTACGTCACTCCACAGCTCAAGTGTTTGTTAGCAAAGTACGTTTTCGTTTTAAAATTAGGCACCTTAAAATACTTTTGCAGTATACTTTTAATTATCTGCTTAGCATTTGTGGAATCTTTTTAGGCGGTCCTGCCTCCACACGAAGCTAACTTAAAAAAAATTACTCCTAAAATCCTGCGCAAAATGAAGAGTTTCATTTTGCTCAGGATTTTAGGAGTAAATTTTACTAAGAATGTACGATTTAGTGTAACTGAGCTGTATTTAGTCACCTAATAGTTATACACTTGCCATCAAGGAACAAGATACGTAAGTAGAAACAATTTACGTAAAATGTTGGTAGCTCGGATGAAGACATTAATTAAGCAGCGACGCCGTGAGGGAATTTTGTGTCGCTCGCATGCAGAGTGCATTAATTGCAACGCAGGTGGTCCCTAGCCTGGTAGTTAGCTGTAACTACCCACCCTTCAACCGTGTGGAAATCTTAACAAAACCACTTGGCGAGACGTCTTACTTTCACGGCTATAACAAAACGGACTATTTGCACACAAACACCGACCACACATAACTTGGTAGATACACATAAATCCACATACTTTGGACTTGGTCAACGAGACTTCTTGTTGCCAACAACACGAGTACTCGTTATTACTCGGTCTCACTTAGTAATTTATTTCTTGACCGTCATCCTCTCCACTTCTCGAAGGGTTAGGTAAATGTGTAATGCCGTACACTCCCAATTACTTCACTATTATAATTGGCTATTTAGTCCTTTGTAAAATATTGCCAGTCTATTTATTCGTAGACTTTTATACGTTCCAACTTTAGTAAATTATAATAATATCACGTATTCCCGTACAACTCTAGGCACTCATCCACAGGATCTGAGAGTATTTTAATTTCCCGAAAAGTTTTCCTTCTCCAAATTAATGAAAAAATATCTCCGGGCTGGTCCACTGTCTGCGTTAATTCTTGGAAGTCTTTTCCTTATACAAAAGAGTTTTAATATTAATTAGATTTGTTATATTTTCTGTCGCTACGGCATTTCTGTTGCGGCTAAGTGTTCGCAAACGAGAGTCATGTAGTTACACTATGTTGGAATGACTATGATCATTAATATTCATTCAGAGAACGACCTGTTTCAGACGTCTAGCTTGCATTGTTCGTGGAGTATAAATGAAATGAGATAATGACCGCGAGTGCCGCTACAAACGATCCCTTCTACGCCGGGTGTCACGGACTTTGACTAAAATATGACCCCGCGGGGCGCACTGCCCGGATAAATAATACGGTATTAAGAGCTCTGAAAATATCAGACGACATTAGCAAATTCAGTAGGCATTTTCGGGTGTGGTTTATATTTCATCTGACTAATAGAGAATACCATTTTTTTTTAAGTTTGCGGTGCCATTGTTAATTGAAGGGGTTTCCTAAGAGTTGACTGCTATAATTATTCTATATTATTCTGTAATTATTTAATTATGCCTTAAAATATATGAATTTCCTGAAATATAAGAAGGTACAACAATTCAATTTTTTTTTCTTGTTGTATTTCAAAAGTGCCCATGAATGGTCTTAATTATTCGAACTTAAAAATTGATTAAACAAACGAAGTAGGTACCTACTTATAGTAAATGAACAAACGAAGTAGGTACCTACTTATAGTAAATGACTTGAATTACTGTCCTACAATAAGCTCCTCAAAATGACAAATACCTACACTAACTACAGGTGAACTTAATTGTATTTCGAGTCCTGCATCCAACTAATAAATCACAGCGACTCTAGCTAAAGGGATGAAGAAAACATTATGAAAGTTTACATCAGATTAAAGAAGACAGAACTGTGGAAATGACGGCACGACAGAATTGCTTTGTTCCAACTCTATTCGCCTGGGACGAGGTAAACTACGACACGACCACTTTTAGACCACTGAAATGTTGGCTGACAGTTGAAAATAACTTCACAGAGACACAAAGAACCCCTCGCCAAGGACGAACGATTTTTCAAAGCTTTTAACTAAAATAACAGACTGTGTCAACAATAAATTCAAATTTATAACTTGACTCATCAATATGCATGAGCTGCCTTTTTTTAACTCGTTAGATATTCCTTGCCACTAAAGTCAAAATAGAAAAGAAAATCTTAATTTCCATTAGTAACCATACTGGAATCCACAAAGTCCTTCCGATGCTTAGACATCGAGAATTGAGATGCTGTAAAAATGTTCTTGGATTAATTTGTAACATTGGCTGTATGAAAACCTTCTCTCTCTGTAGATGCATATTTACAAACAACTACGTGTATTTGTCGAAGCTCGAAAATACTCAGAAATGTGCGTTGAAATAGGATACCAGGAACTAGCAGGTGGGGACCGGCCTATTCACTCGTATTACACGCTGCAACATTTATGTACTATATCACTATAGAGGTGCACAAATTCCAATATAAAACAGAACACACATTTTCAGTTTTGAAAGAAGTTTGGCCCTACGAATAACGGTTAGTGTTAAAAAGCAGATGTTGTTTATATCGAATATAATTAATAATAATTAATTTATATATCGAACCTTTTTTTTTGTTGTTTGTTGAGTGAATAGCTGCTACGACAGAACGTAACAACTGACACGGTTTCAACAGCATAGATTATCTATGACACGTTTTTATTTTAATATACAAGGTGTTACAGAATAAACGCAAGTCCTGAAAGTAGTTTGCTAATAATCGACTACTGAACACATTTCAGTAACTATTAATAAAGGTATTTTTTTTTTAAAAATTATGTATTTTGCAATACTGACCGCCGATTGAGCCAAAAGAAAATTAAATCTTAATTCAAAGCAATGAGACTCAATTGTAAATGCCTAAAGTAATGCTAGGGTCAACACAATTTTCTTAATAATAATAGTTAGCTTTAATAAAAATTGTTTTGTCATTGTATTATGCTTTTAACTCAATACTATAATTGGGATGTATGAGGTCTTGCGTTAATTATGTTACACGTTGTATATTGTAACACTGTTTTTATAAGACAATTTCGTAGCCACATTACTTTGACTCACGAATTGCTAAAGTCTGAGTCAGTACTCGGATTGTGTGCACGATTACTGACAAATGCGTGCACTGACTGGGCAGGTCCGCTCAATCTGTATGGTTTTTCCTCAAAAGACCGTTTCAGACACCACACACATGGTCTTCACATGATCTGACCAAGATTATGTCTGGACTTTAAAAGAGACTATGACCTCTGAGTTTGTTTCGGCCTTTCTTCTCAGAGTAGTCAGATAGGAAATGCCGACCTCATCTAGTTTTTAAAATATGATTGACGTGTAAAAGTGTTTGTACAAACCTACTTACAGAAATAAAATCATTTATCATTTATTAGACTTCGAAAAGTACAATGCATACATTCACGCCTGTAATCCCCGACGGATTAGGCAGAGGTGTACCTATACCTGTAGTACACCCACATTAAGTCAGTTATTTTTAAGTCCCACGTAATAAGGGGCTATTTCCATCAACCGGACTCAAATCAAGTCTCCAGGCTGCAATGAGAAATTCCCGAGGGAAAAACCCAATAACAATTTACTCGACCTGGTAATTGAACCCACAACCTCATACTCAGGAGTAGCGCTTGCGACCACTCGACAAACGAGGCAGTACAATGATAGTATAATAACAAACGAGGCAGTACAGTGATAACATAATAACAAACGAGGCAGTACAATGATAACATAATAACAAACGAGGCAGTACAGTGATAACATAATAACAAACGAGGCAGTACAATGATAACATAATAAGCAACGAGGCAGTACAATGATAACATAATAACACACGAGGCAGTACAGTGATAACATAATAACAAACGAGGCAGTACAATGTTACCATAATAACAAACAAGGAAGTACAATGATAACATAATAACAAACGAGGCAGTACAATGATAACATAATAACAAACGAGGCAGTACACTGATAACATAATAACAAACGAGGCAGTACAATGATAACATAATAACAAACGAGGCAGTACAATGATAACATAATAACAAACGAGGCAGTACAATGATAACATAATAACAAACGAGGCAGTACAATGATAACATAATAACAAACGAGGCAGTACAATGATAACATAATAACAAACGAGGCAGTACAATGATAACATAATAACATACGAGGCAGTACAATGATAACATAATAACAAACGAGGCAGTACAATGATAACATAATAACAAACGAGGCAGTACAATGATAACATAATAACAAACGAGGCAGTACAATGATAACATAATAACAAACGAGGCAGTACAATGATAACATAATAACAAACGAGGCAGTACAATGATAACATAATAACAAACGAGGCAGTACAATGATAACATAATAACAAACGAGGCAGTACAATGATAACATAATAACAAACGAGGCAGTACAATGATAACATAATAACAAACGAGGCAGTACAATGATAACATAATAACATACGAGGCAGTACAATGATAACATAATAACAAACGAGGCAGTACAATGATAACATAATAACAAACGAGGCAGTACAATGATAACGAACGAGGCGGTACAATGATAACATAATAAACAAACGAGGGAGTACAATGGTAACATAATAACAAACGAGGCAGTACAATTATAACATAATAACAAACGAGGCATTACAATGATAACAAACGAGGCCATACAATGATAACAAACGAGGCAGCAAAATGATAACAAACGAGGCAGTACAATGATAACATAATAACAAACGAGGCAGTACAATGATAACAAACGAGGCCGTACAATGATAACATAATAACAAACGAGGCAGTACAATGATAACATAATAACAAACGAGGCAGTACAATGATAACAAACGAGGCCGTACAATGATAACAAACGAGGCAGCAAAATGATAACAAACGAGGCAGTACAATGATAACATAATAACAAACGAGGGAGTACAATGATAACATAATAACATCAAGGACAGTAACTAAGGAGTTTCGTTCGGGATCACTCCCGCACAGGGATGGTTAAAAGTGGTTTTATATCTATGGTAGCAATTAGCACCCGAGTTTCTTCGTGAGCTTACCGTTTTCACCGACTTTTTGTTATTTTGCCGTTTGAAGTTTTCACCACAAAGAGCTAATTTACATTTGTATTTTGAAGGATAAACTGAACATTCCTGTTGTCTCCTGTATTATTGTGGTACGATTTTATAAGAAAAAAAGCTTAGTCAATAAAACTTATTGTTTTTATTCACATGACATGATTTTATGTAAGACTAGCTTCAGCAACGACGCATCCGCGTGAAACTTGTTATAACATAAAATATTTTCTATGACACGTGGCACTCTGGCTTTTTAGCTTCCCATTAGCGAAACATTTTTCGGAAACGAATCAGCAGTTCCGAAGATTACCCCCTACATACAAACTCACAAATTCTACTTCTTTATAATATTAGTACTTATAATAAGGTAATCAATAGTTAGATACAAAAAACATGGTTACGTAACATTACGTTAACGAGAAAGAAAATTACTTAGAAGCTAATGCGAGCAGACATATGATAATGGAATATCGGGGGATGGAATGAATCAAAACGTCCAACGGAAACCGTGCCAAAAAACTTGAACACTGCAAAAACGTACCCAACAAACATTAATGTCAAAACTTTTAGAAAAACTCATCACGATAAAAGTCGCGCTTACATTTTCTTTAATTACTACGCTTGAAATGTGGATTTGTGATTCTATTAACTATAGAATCACTTAGACACGTTTCACAACAACGACCTAGCTAGTTACGTATCCGCAACGGGGAGAAGTATATCTATATTCTGTACCAAAAATCACACTATGTAAATTTTAAATCGGTTTTTAAAATAGATAATTTAAATAAAGTTAATTAAAACTCACAAAGAACGAATTGCAACAAAATTGCCTTTAGAACAATAAGAAGAACTAGTTTGAAATAACCTCCTTGCAAGAAACTTTATGATTGTAGCAACTTTCCAACAGAATTATGACGCGATTCAAGCACTACTATTATTATATATAATCGTGAAAGCCTTTTGAGAGTAAGTATGAAAGTCTTTACGGCCCCTATTAGTACGAGCGTAAACAAGCATAAAAACAATGAAGAAAAGTATGACATGAACGTTTCTTAACGAATGTGGTAGAAAATTTCAGAACGGGAGAATGAAACTGGGTATGGATTAGACGTGACGGGTGGATGGTTACACACGAAATAGGGGCAGCAAATACAAGCAAGAATGGATCTGTAAGCGGCCAGGGTACACAAATAGGATTCAGTCAAGTACACATTTGGTCAGTGTGTTTGTCCGAAACGTATCGCGTGAGTGAGGCTTGTTTAAATACCGGTCAGACGTGTTTCCGATGAAAACTTAATGGTGAATAATACCCAGCACTAAATAAGATCAATAAACGTCTAACCTACCCATTATGTCTAGAATTGGCAGAATAATTGAAAGCGAAAGCATTTCGCCTCCCTGATGAGGCGGTTGCGGGGCAGCGCCAACAGCCTCTTGGTCTCTGTGGCCGATAGGGCGGAAAAAACTTTCAAACCGTGCCGTGAAATAATGGTGTTATTGTATTAATGTATTATATAATTGACTAATTTGACTTTGACATTCTTATTATTTGATAAATATATGTACTAACACTAGTTTTTTTTAAGTTGTTTATGTAATTACCTACTAACAATTTGGAAAGTATCTTCTGTAAAATAAATTATATTATTATTATTGATTTAACTACTTCATTGCACCTCTAGTACACTTACTAACGCTGAATCTAATAACTGGTGCTCAGCACTTGGAGCCCGTCTCACATTTCGCGCTAACCAAATTTAATTATGAAAACAGAAGATTCTTTAATAATTTTGATAAGGAAACATGACGAGCATAATCCACTGTTGCACGAGAGAAACGAAAAATACGAATCTTATTTGGATAGTATCCACTGTCGCTGAAAGAACAAACACTGCCATGAAAGCACTTAAATAGTTTTAATGTTACATGAAAATCGCTCTTTTGTTATAAAAGCAAACAGATAATTAAATCACGAATTAAATGGGTTTTATATGAGTTCCATTAATTAATGTACGAATGCCCTGATCACTGTTAATTAACACATACTCGTATCTCAAAATTTCCTCTGTAAGACCTGAGATGTGAAATTGGTATAGCAATTTGATAGACACGGTCCATTGAAATACTCTAGTGGAATTAATTAACTAGTTAATTTGTATACGAATTTGTCATTATAAATACGGCACGTTCTTCACAACGATGTCGAGTGAAATTATCTTGATAAAGATACCAGCGATGTAATATGACAAGTACCATTGCCTTTAACGCCTAACAGTCGCTTCCCATAATAAAAATAAGCATTCGCGTATTGAGTATCGTAAAATCGAGTTCTTTTATTTCAGAATAAAGTAAAAACATTTCTATCAATCCCTTCCTTCGACGATGAAATGTATTAAACTCAATTTTCATCGAGATATAAAATAATCTATACTGAAAATGTTCAGTGTCCTTTACCAATTCCATGTGTTTCAGGAAAGCCTAAAACAAATGGTATTGGTTTATAAAGATTGCCGAAGCAATTATTGAGAAAAAAGCCAATATGACAGCAGTAATACGGGAAAATTTTAATGAAATTGCAGGTATTAAAAAATCTGGCCAAACAAAAAGAGAAAAATCTCGCTTACGCGCCCTCGTGTGCCGAGGTGTGTTATTTGTCATGTGTGCAAAGCACCTGCTTGAAATCATAATAATATCAGGTTTTATGTACCTACCTTGTTGACAGGTGATAAAATAGTTTTATGTAAGTACAGACAAAATACTATATTTAAGCTTTACTTATAATACGACTCCATGCCTTTCTACGCAGGTACGATAACACAACCCTTTAAGTAGATATTAATATTAAACAGCCCACCTTATTTATTTTTATTATGTTCAGCGTTAAATGGGAATAAACAAATCGTACCATCACGGCAGATTCCATGACCAACTTCGAATATTTTAGAAAACAATGAGATTAATACCGAGTCCAAGTCAATTCATGTGCGCCATCTTACTCCAAATTGCATTAATTTTTCAGAACTGAGATTTTGCTGAATCCTTAATGGATTCTAAAAACAATAGGGTCATTCATATTATCTTCGTAAATGTCAAAGTCATCAGTGACAAGTGATTCTGGTCTAAAAACATTCACGTTTACACACGCATCAGCGCAAATGCTTTAAAACCTCAAATCAATAATCCCACATTACAATTATTTACCTCCCAATACCCCAGACTTTCTAGCAATAGTAATCCAAAAGATAAAATCGTGGACCACCTTTTGAAAGTCTAATACCAAAAACCAGTAGGGATTATCTCGAGAAACATGCACGTATTAAATCGAAATGAAATCAAAATGGCACTCGACATCGCTATTCCGATGTCTTTGTACTTGTTACGCACCATTATCTCTAATGGCTTAACTTGTTCTCATACACAATAGTGCTGTTATATCTCTTCCACTAATAGGGATCCCAAAAGCTGGCACAGAAACGATTCTCACGGCGGGAATCCGTTGCCAACTTCCATTTTACATACTTACGCCAAAAACTAAAACCGATATCGTCGAGCGAAGGAACTTTAGTACTTTAGTACCCTCATGGTTTCAGATAATTTCGCCGTTCATATAAAAGTTATCTCGAAGATAATTTTCCTTTAGTACCTAGTATCGCGTGTGTTGACAAGATCAGCGCTAGGGTCGCGGATTTGATCTCAGCGCAGCCGGTTACGCAACCACCGCACTCCATGCACTTGACATCGGGGCCCAATAACCGTTTGTTTATCTATTCGAGCCAATTTTCCCGCTATCGTAGTGCACACGTTCACATTTTCAAAAAAAAAAAGTGCGAAATTTGCCTAGCTAGTTTAGATCTAGACATAGGTTGTATGTATGTAGTCAATTACGTAAATTTCTCTTCAGTGAGATGAAATGATAACTTTACCCGATTTTTTCAAATTATTTCTTGATTATATTAAAATGATTAATCACGAAAATAAATTATCAAAGATATTTTTCTAACTACGAGAAATTACTTACCTGAACTTTTAACATCCGAACTTTTAACAAAACACAAAAGTAGCGAAAATTTCACTGAAAAGTAATTTCAGTCCAAGTCCGATAAATTCCCACACGCACTTTTAACGGAAAGTTTATTTTATTGCATCGGCGCGGGTAGGCGAAAGTTGTGGTGGGCGGACGAGCGGGTGCAGGTGTCGCACGCCGCCCGAGAAGTGGCGGGCGAGGGTGTAGGCGGGGCGCGGGGTCGCCGAGGGGGGGAAGTCGGGGCGCCTGCGTCAAGCGTCCGCGCCCGGACGCTGACGTCACGAGCGCTCCGCCACACTGCCGCCCGACTCAGCCCCGACACCCCCATTTCGCACGAATCGCACTCTCAGGAGCTCACACTACGCGCTCCCGAGACTCAACACTACTATGAAACAACTCATGTAATACTACATTCTAATCAATAGCTTACGCGCGACTGTAAACAAGTTGAAAGAAAACTAGATAGAAAATATTTCGCGCGCATTTGTGTGATAAAAAACATACCTACTTGGTTACATATAGTAAATAAATAAATATTAAATACTTTTTATCTGGACAAGTATAAAGATAGCTACTTACAACAATATCACACTCGTACAAGTACTTAGATACAAGTACCTTATGCTTATTACATTCTTTTAGGTAAATACAGCTTCAAAGCCAAAATAATAGGGGTTAAAGTATGAAATTTCCGTTTTATTGTATTAGGTACTTCGAATTGACATAGAACCTTCATGGTTTGAGATTTTTGAGTGAAACTTTTTCACATGGTACCTATGAAGTTCTTCTTTTAAAAATGTGGAACATTCGATTATCGACTTTCAGTTGTTTTTTTTATTCAGCTTAGACAAGAAAGATGGATACTTCGAAAATTCGAGTTATTTTTGAATACGAGTTCCGACGTGGAACTAACGCGGTAGAAACAGCTCGCAATATCAATGTTCCGTTTGGAGAGGGGACTGCTAATGAACGCACCGTGCGATTTTGGTTTAAACACTTTCGTGATGGAAACTTTGATTTGAAGAACGAACCACGTGGAAGACCGCCCACACAGGTGAATAACAATGAATTTAAAGAGATGGTGAAAGCCGATCCGAGCCAAACTACCCAGGAATTAGCGGCGTGGTTTAACGTTACCTTACCAACAATATTGACTCATTTGCGTCAAATCAATAAAATGAAAAAATATGCGAAATGGGTTCCTCATGATTTGACTGATCTGCAGAAAGAAACGCGTGTTGAAACTTGTGTTGCCTTGTTGAATCGATACAGAAATGAAGGAATATTGGATCGAATTGTGACATGTGATGAAAAGTGGATTCTTTACGATAACCGTAAGTGAAAAATGCAATGGCTGACCCCAAGTCAAACGCCGCAACAGTGTCCTAAAGCAAAGCTTACCAATAAAAAGTTAATGGTAACTGTTTGGTGGTCTCAGCATGGTGTTATTTACTATAGCTTTCTGCGATCTGTTCAAGCAATAACGGCAGATGTCTACTGTGTCGGACTCCGAACAATGATAGCAAAACTAGCAGTGAAACAGCCCCGACTCATGAATCGATCTTCACCATTATGATAACGCGAGACCTCATACAGCACGAGAAACCGTTTTAACTCTACAGGAACTGCAATTAGAAACCATTCGTCACCCTCCGCCAGACCTTGCTCCAACGGACTACCATTTTTTTCGTGATTTGGATCATTTTCTACGTGATGAAAAGTTTTCTTCTCAGGAGGCAGTACAAAATGCTTTCACACAGTTTGTCGAATCTAGATCACGAGAGTTCTATCGCAAAGGCATAAATGACCTTCCTATTAGATGGCAGCAATGTATAGATAATAATGGTAATTATTTGGATTAAATAAATATGTTAAATAAAAAAAACTAATTTAAATGATTCAGTACAAATCGGCAATTTCATACTTTAACCCCAAATATTAATCTCAAACATTATTTAACTGTCATGAGAAGTTACGAACATTTTAGACAAAAATATTTTCCAATGTCTATAATAGTCTGGCTGAAATTTACATTGTATACTTACAAAATAGCTAAGAAAACTTACGTGTAACATTATTAATACTTAATTAATGTAGTAACTAAATCATTGAAGCCCATGACTAGCTTGTCAATCTCTTTTTTCGTACAGCCGTGAGAAAAAATATAGAGCTTAGAACTAGCACGAATAAAATAGATATAAAACATGCTCCATTAGGTTTATATCCCTTTCATTTGCTCAGCAACAGAAAATGTCTTTATTTCCTAAAATAAAATGTAATAACCCAGTCCCAATGTTACGCAGAATTTACTCATAAAGTCAAGTAAAAATTTAACTTTTTATGTTTGCAAATATTTATAAATAAAAGTTTTCATTTCAGTAATTTTAAATTAACATTTAGAATCCTGTTAACGTTCTTTTTTAAACTGGCCAGTATTTGATTAGTCGAAATCTCCGTGGCTAGCCAAACTTTTTTTATTGCTTTAATTTTCTGACCCAGAATGGCGAAGGAACAAAGTCGTAAAGCAGTCTGTGGCGGTTAGATACTGAAATTAAATATAAATAATCCTCCAGTCTTTGGTCATAAAAAAGAAGGATAATTAATTCGTTATGAAAACGTGCTTCCTGAAATTATGTTGGATATAAGGTTGACTGGACATTAAGGACCATTAAGCATAAAGGCATTAGGCATTAAGTCCGTCTTTGTACAGTATTTTTTTACTTGTGCATAAAGTTTTAATAAGTAAATAAATATTATCTTTTGCTTTGGGTACTGAATGATTACATTTTTAAAATATTAATTAGGTTTTTTGTTAGGCTGACGTATCAAAATTTCAACCAGTATGCACGTCGCAATCGTAGGTAATCTTTAAGATAAGTTCGAAGAAGTAGGAAGGTTTGCATCGAAATCTTTTAAGGAAATCAAAAGTATCAGAACTAGTTTATACTCTGAAAAAGTTATTTTTTTTTTGTTAAAATCGCAGGATAGTTGCAATAAACAACGAAATGAAACCATTTCTTCACAATTCGTAGGAATAGTGCAAACGACAAAAAGTGTTTATTATTTGTCTAACAGTTTCCAATAAGTTTGGATTTACACAACGGAATCTTTCACAACACTTTTATCGCACAGTTTCCGGCAGAAATCTAAAAATACCGGAGTTCCCCATTACGGGGTGTCACATAAAGAACGCTGTTAGAAAAGAGATTTGTAATCACATAAATTCCTAGTTATCTGTCCAATTTAGGTAAATGGTCTATCAGTAAGAGCAGACACTTAGTGACAAACAAAGCGACCAAATTGCTGATCTACATAAGTGCGGATGCATTGTGACACTAAAACTTTCTTGTGTTGAAAAATTTATATGTCTCCCATCAGGTGCTGGTTGTCATAAATTATTGCTGTGAAATACCTACGGAAGTGTCTTGACTGAAGTACATTTTTAAAAGATCTAAACTTTATTTAAATTGTAATCATAAAATTCAATCAAAACGTAATAAATTAATAACATTAGGAATCAATAATATAAAATATAGCTATCGTTTTAAATATCTAACCACTGGAAATCAGTGATAAGTACCTACCTGAACGCCAAAACTATCCTCTGTTAATTTATAAAAAATATTAAATCTTAAATTTGTAAAAATGTAAACTTTTCAATAATTTTAAAATATATTGCGCACGTCTAAAACGCTTGTCTTATAAAATCACCAGCGGCACTGCTCGAATAAGTTTGATTCCTTAGAGCGCCACTAAATGCTTATTACTTTTTAGCCATGTTACTTTCTGCTCGTTACATTAGTGTTACAGTAAAAACTAATAAGTCTGCTTCAGTTGCATCACTGTCTGCATCGAACTCTTTAAAGAGAGTGCAATGCGACACGTCAGCTTTTTCTAAGAAATTTGAGGTTTGAGGTAACTTTATTCTCATAAGTATTTAATTTTCTCATGTAAGTGATTTATATACAATAAATCACTTACAAGAGACATTATAAGTCAATATTGGTATAACATAAACTAGACATTTTTACAATAATTATTTTTTGGGTAGATAAAAAAACTGTCAATGTTCGCATGATACACATGAATTGCATCAATCAACTCAGTCTACCGCAGTCCACTGCTGGACATAGGCCTCTCCCAAGCTGCGCCACAACACCCTGTCCTCCGCCTTCCGCATCCAGTTTGTCCCAGCCACTTTCTTGAGGTCGTCGGTCCATCTAGCTGAGGGGCGTCCCACGCTACGCTTGCCGATACGCGGTCTCCACTCCAGGAGTCGTCTGCTCCACCGGCCATCGGTCCTTCGACCAACATGGCCAACCCACTGCCGCTTCAGCTTTTTTGCAGCGTGAATTGCATGTGAGTATAAGTAAAATACACTTCCAAATACTTTCATACTATGATCTTGAGCCATAAAATGAATAGGTATATTATTTTTCAAAACAACGTGAGAATAACCATGCTGAAATAATAATTTTATTCCGAAGGTATTCCGGAAAAAATAAAGGCCTTTATAGCCGCTGCCCAAAATTGTTTATCGGCAACTATGAAAGCAAGATTAATTAAAATAAATTCGCTCACATAGTACACAGTTGTGCCAATACAAACTATGTGTTTGTGGCGGGTGTGATTATTAGCGAGCAGCGTCCCACGTGAATTAATTTGACCATCGGATTGACTCAGTGCACCTATAAACGTGTCATTATTAAGCTTTCAGTATACTAGTTCACTTTAGCATCAACCCACAACTTCGACCGAAAGTGATTAAACTCGATAATTACCAAACTTCGCCACCAATCTGTTTAGTCACGCTCCAACGGGCGTAAAAATAATTTATTTTACTCAGCGCGGTGACGAAACATACCTCTTTCCACTAGCTTATTTTCTTTATAATCTTCTTCTACTTAATACTTATCAAAATTCTTCAATGTTCATCTTCGGTGACATATAACTGTAACGATGTAAACTTACCTTTATTAATCCAGCAGATACACACAGTGTGCTGCTTAAAATTTCATGAAATGGGAGGTATGCGTGAAATGAAATGATATCCTTGACAATTGAGTTTCAGCTACCTGCTTGTGGTGTGCGAAAAATCCTCTGACGTCGACATTTCCACCCATTTTCTGTTGATCTTATCATAATCATAACACGCTTTGGTAAGTTTGTAACCATTTGTAATAATAAGGAACCGTTTTACTAAGCGTTTAGATAATAATTGTTCTAGATTTTAGAATAAAATTTGATATCGGACACCCAGAATTATTGCTTCCATTAAATTCATTCAGCTGAATTTCCATTTTTAAAAGGCAGTAGGTAGGTTTTACGGGTACGGCTATAGGCTATCTCTGGAACATCTGAGATATATCAGTCATCAGGTTACCGTAGTACAGGCTCTACCTAGTGTACCTGAAGACCTTGTTATTTATTTAGGTATTTATGTTATCTCATAAATACCTAAATAAATAAATATCAGAGGACAAAAATAATTGAGGTCAACACTGTTCAAATTAAATCTAAAACAGTCCTTAACAAACTTGGACGGTTGCAACATCTCCGAAACATCCTTTGTAGAGTTGAATATGACATCAAGATTTACACAGAGTTTTGCAAAGCTAAAATATAAAGGACAAAGGTATACTTATTACGTGGTAATAAGTAGTAAGTACTATAAATAGTCCTATTCTCGTTGTACATACTTGGTTATTATACCAGTCCCTACGTATTACTCCAAAGACGGTTGGCGCAGTGATTAAGATGATTGACTGCCGCGCTGCGTGTTGCGGGTTAGATTCCCGCATGGAACAAATAGGTGTATGACCTACAAGTAGTTGTTCCGGGTCTGGCTAATTGTGTTTGTGAGTTTAAATGTCTGTAAACGCACCCACAATACAGGAGAAATTCCTAGTGTGAAAAAAAAAACAGCAGTAACCGACGGCCTTTACAGTCTATTAAACGTTTACCGAGATGAAGACAGCCTACAGCACCTCCATACATTCCGTGAAAAAGATGAAATTTTTGCGTGGATGTGACGCATGTTTCCCCCAACTTTTCATATTTTTTGTGTTTGTGTTATTTTTTGCGTCATGTTTACCGCAAATAAACGCATTTTCTTTCTTTCTTTCGAAATAAACCTGAAGAAAGTTTAACACAAGGCTGGGGAAGGTAAGGCATGCAAGACAGATATATTTTCAACCTTACTGAAATACAATAAAGTCACTGACCCGCTACTCGGGAGGAACCGTATGTGTCTTTAATAGTGTGTGTGAATGCGCCTCGTAAAAGTTTAATATGGAATTTCTCCGTCGAACTTGATACCTCCAGATGATCGATCAGGAACTTCCACTCGTTTTACTATAAGAATTCCTGACTTTTCGCCTGTTCCTACATAATATATGTCGGAACATTGTAGCATTGTATACTAAACTTCACGCTTCGTGGTTTACCTTATATGTTGTAATGTAACATGCTGTAGGCAAGGTTTTCTGTTAATAAATTATAACACATATTGCTTGCGAGTTTCTGGAAGTCGGGTAGTGTTTCATTTACTGTGGAAGCTATGCTAACTGAGAACAGAAGGCGGTCTTAATGGTTCTTTACCAAAAAGGCCTTTCATCATCATCGTAAATAAGAGTCGTTTGGCGTGTTTCAAACTCACAGTTTGTAAAAAAAAACTCAAACTCTGTTAGTTCCAGATTTGAAACACGTGCCAACAGCCAAATAGCAAAATAAAAGCAAGTAAGTAAAAAAATGAAACTTAGAAAAATTCGATTTAAAAAAAAACTTTGTATCTAAATGCAAATAAGATGGAGAATATTTTCAATTCGATTCACTCATATGAACTTCACAACAACACACCTCTGCTATGAAGTGGTAGATAGTTTAATTTAATACCTAAAAAAACCTCGGATTTACTACACAAATGAATTGCTCGCACGCAACGGCGTTTTTACCGCAAATCCGCTTTATCGACATTGCAAGGTCGCATTTGCTGTTCTTTGAATAACGCCTGTTATAATACCAGATTCTGGGCTAAAAGAACCAGTGTTTCAATCGACAGAGTTTCAGGCGACATCGTGGCAGACCAAGATGAAGATGGGGGAGGAACTTGACTTCTACTGAAGGAACTGGCCCAGAATAAATGACTCTGCTCATACTGGGAAGAAGCGAGCTTTGACCGTTGTCAAAGCTGGTTAGAAGCGGAAGAAAAAATAGGCTATCTTATTTCTTATTTTTTTCTGATAGAAGAGAACAGCTTCCTACTCCAATTACAATTAGGTACTTGTAACTATGTAATTACAAGAACATATTTACCCCTATGGAGCGCAGTAGCATTGTCATCAAATTGCGTTCTGATTAGTCGAATATCAAGGAATCACGTGAATTATTAACAAAGCGCTGAAGCAGTGAAATCGTAACTTCATTATGTTCCATCCGTGATAGAAGCGTAACGTGCGAAATGAACAAGTATTTCATGATCTTCACGTCCATACCCATATTAAGACAAACAAAACTCATAGTCGTTGTTAAAAATAATAACAACGACCATAACTTTACGTAACTGTGAAACTTTTATCCAATGTGTATATAGCCACTGCTTTGTGATATAGTAACTTAATAATTAATAATATACACTGATATACACATATAAAACAACTGGGTAGCCATGTAGATCAAAAATCTTTTTGTACCAATCAAACTGTGACAAACAACATCGTGTTTCAAATAAAATTGTATTTTTTAAACCAATTCCAATCACGTTACGAACGTGATTTACCACCGAGTCGAACAACACGTCCTCTACATTTAACGTGTACAAAGATCTTGTGAGCTAGAGTTGTGTTCAAAACCGCGAACCAAGGAGTAGTAATAATTTGCAAGCTATGTCTACAGATGGCGCTAGTCGGGTCTACGAGATATCGCTGTAACTTTATGCTGAAGATATTTCTCTAGATTTTACGGTAGATTCCTATTTTGATCTTAAAGTGCATGTTTTATTCAAGTTCAGTTTTTGACTGACATTATTCTAAAGAAATTGAACTAAGAGTCATAAATTTGTTCGAAAATTCTACTTGCCTTGCTACTTATCCATTGCGATCATATTTCAATAGGTACTGTCTCAAATTTGGAAAAGAAAAGTACGAATAATAATCCTGAACTAAAAATGTGTCCCATTAATTCGATTAAATTTTGAAAAGGCCATGAAGTTTTGAAAAGGGATGGATTTTCAAGTATAATGCGAACCTAAATTTCATTGTCTGAAAACATGGGGATATTCACAGTCTGGCCTTTTAGTTCTACAAATCATTTTGCTGACTGGACATTAAATTAAGACCGTAATTTCTTGCAGCGCGCATTTACATGTCAAAGTAGTCTGTGTTTTATCGACTTTTAACTCGCCTGATTTATGCCGAGCGTGGCTTTGGAGTGTTTTAGCTCTCATTTAGTTCTGCTTAACCCGTTGGGTCCCCAAGCGTGATTAATGTAATAAATATACGAGGACTTTATGATAACGCTTAGTTTATTTAACCCTCTTATAATTACAGCATTGGTAATTAATAGCCGCCGATTGACTACCGTACATGTTATGAAATATTTAATGCCAATGTCACAACACCGACATTTACAAAAAACACTACACGCTATAAACAATCGATCTCGATCACGCCCCATAGAGCTGGCTGGTAATAAGAGAATACCTGTTTCTAAAACTATTTATTTGCCACTATCAACACATACATAACCGAGATTATACGTGTATATAAAATTGGAAAGAAACTTATACCCCCGCGACCTTGCCGTTCACTACATGTTCATAAGATAGGTATTCGACGGATCTCGTGTTGTTCGATTCGGCTCCGGTTACAGCCAAATACCAATATCACTCACACAATACTGTTCCAGGAATCATTTTAGATACGGATTTGTGAAGTAATACTAAGAATAAACATCAAGGGAATAGTAAAGTAGTATACTAGTCAGCAGTGGAGGGGCTCGTGGCTATATAATAATAGCCGCATGGGTCGATCGACCGTTAAGCTACGCTTGCAGCGGTCGTTTCGTGAATGGATGACCATCCATTACATATCAAGACCCCTCCGTGCTTCGGACTGGTCCCAGCTGTCATTCATAGATCTTTGACAGTCATTGCGGCTAGTCAGAGGCCCAATAAGTCTGACAACCAGTCTTACCAAGGGGTATCGTGCAACCCTGTTTGCGGTTGTCATGGAGCGACTGCTCCGTGTAAGAAAGACACTGGTTATCAGCTACATCTGGTTAAACTGGAAGTTGACACCAACATAGTTGGAAAAAAGATAGGCAGATTGATTTTAGTCTGCAGTCAAATACCTAGAAGATGGATTAATACTCGCGGTGTCGGTAACAGCACTGGTGCCGATTCCCTTGTTTACAAACTAAACCAAATTTAAGTTCAGTGCATCTTTTTCTTTCTATTTCATTAAGAAAAGGACAGAAGATAAATGTTTGTTTAGTCCTGTCAAATTAATCAGCGCCTGACACTACTCCATACAAGTTTAGACGTGATTAAAAAGTTGACTACTAAAATTACATCAAATTACGTCAGGTGCTGACTAATTTGACAGGACTAAACTAATATTTATCTTCTGTCCTTTTCATAATGAAACAGAAAGAAAAAGATGCACTCAACTTAAATTTAGTTTAGTTTGTGAACAGGGGAATCGGCACCATTATCTTACTTTTGGTCAACATTATATTATCTAGATTGACCTACTAATTATGTTAATATTTATGACTAACAGCCATCGAGTATTCATAATCACTTCATTATTTAGCAGTTCGTGATTATGAATATTCATACAACTAATACCAGTGGGCTAGTAAGTTCGTTAAAACTATTTTGACGATTCTACGCTAATTTATTGATAAAAGAAAAGCGTGGGAGGTGTCGACCACTTAAAGTTGTCGTAAAAACTGTCTAAAAAAACAACTTCACTGTGAATTTTTAGTAATCAATATTATAAACAGAGGCTTGATGCTTGAGAAATAGACCTTTACTATGAAAAGACAGGATTGCTTCAAGTTCTCAAAATTTTATCGTTTATACTTAAAATTAATCAGGTACCTAATAGGTACATTTGTAACAGAAGTTTAAAATTATTTTTCTAGTTAACGGCGAGCTGCCCGTGGCTTGCGGGCGGCGAGCAATGGGCAGCTCGCCGTCCGATAAGGACCAGGCTTGCTTCGACGGCGCGTTGTGTTCCACGCGCGCCTCAAAGAGATGTCAGCACCAACGACAGGGTCCGCTAGGGTCTATGACTGCCAGGGTTGCGGGAAAGTCCGAAAGGGTTACCGTGGCCTCTGGCACAGGCAACTGAAAGAACACGGGTGGGTTTTAGTCAGTCAGAGTCTAACACGCCCTCCCGCTCCGCCCAGAGAGGTAGAAGTTATTTGATGATTTCCCAAATAAAAAATAAATAAAAAAAGAACGGTTAGGAATATTAGCATCTAGCTGTTTCTAAGTTCATTGCAGTCCAAAATTGCCTGCTACTAAGTAAAATTAGCCGTGCTCTGTAGAAAACAAAAAAAACAATGTCATGGCTATAACATGTATGAAAAAACCACATTTTATCGACTGATTAAACTAACAAATAGATTTTTTAAATGTTTTCGATTTTGAATGATGAAGTCAAAAGATTCATTTCTTAACGTAAAAAACAGGTTAAAAATAATTACTATTATCTTAATTGCATCAAGCATTTTAGAGAATACTTGCTTAACCAATGAAGATAGAAGCAAGAAATGGTTGCAAAAGAAACCGTTCAACAAGATTTTGCATCGAAACAAGAATAATTTAAATGCTCATAATATGTAAAGTGCTGCTTTATATGTACGCCTTGATATTAAAAAAGATGCTTGCTGTTTTTGGAAATATTTCATAGATCAACATTCTCATATGGAACGTAACAATGTGTAACGCTTATCATTACACCAGTCATGCGAAAATGGTTTTGTTCGGCTCAGATATTCAACGGTTTTCCAGTTTTCGTAAACAATCGTTGCAACAAGGAAGAAAAAGAAAAAAATAACATTAATATAATGGAGACTTAAACTCAGTGGGGCGTACGATAGCGGCGGTAAGACCCCTCTTTGAGGAGTGGCTAGAGAGGCGTCACGGCGTCCTCACCTACCGCCTGACGCAGGTCCTCACCGGACACGGAAGTTTCGGGAGGTTCCTGCACATCATCAGGCGGGAGGAAACGCCCGGGTGTCACCACTGCGATGATCGCCCCGAGGACACGGTGGAGCATACGGTGGGGGCCTGCCCTGCATGGGCGGAGCACCGCCGTGTCCTCGTAGAGGCGATCGGCAGCGGCGGCGATCTCTCACGCCCGGCCTTGGTTCAAGCCATGGTCCGGGGCGAGGGGGAGTGGGAGGCAGTCGCCTCCTTCTGCGAAGCAGTCATGCTAGCGAAGGAGGTGGCGGGACGGGAGAGGGAGAGAGTCTCCCGTCCAAGCCGCCGCGGTGGACGCTCCGGGCGTCGGGAGCCGCGTGACGACTCCCGGCCACCGTAGGCGCGGGCCTGCGGGCGGTGAGTAATGGGTAGCTCACCGTCGGATCAGGACCAGGCCCGTGCTGGACGGCGCGTACGTGTTCCACGCGCGCCTCAAAGAGATGTCAGCATCATAGAGGGGGCTCACTAGGGCCCAAGCCTGCCGGGAAAGCGGGATCATCCAAAAGGGGTACCGCTGACCCGGAACATAAAGGGCCAAGGAAGGAACACGGGTGGGTTTTAGTCAGTAAGAGTCTGACACTCCCTTCCGCTCCATCCAGAGCGGGAGGAGTCATTTGATGATTTCACATGCTCAAAAAAAAAAAAAAAAAAAAAAAAAACTCAGTGGGGCGTTGTTGATCCATAAGTTGCTTGCTTAGAATACCAATGAATGTCACACATTAAAATAAAATTGATTATTTCTCCAGATCCAATTAAAATGGTCCTCAGTCTCAATAGAGGTGAAACTGAACAGATTTTTTATTTGTTCGGCCTGAAAAGTAATATTCTCTCACTCTGGGATCTATAGGGTACTGAAAATCCACATTATAGAGGTTTTATAAACACGGACTTGCTCTTGATATAAAGTTCTACGGGCGCAAATTCGATTTATGGTCTGTCCACTTTAAGGGGACTACAGGACCTAAACGCAAGTTTTATAATGCCTAAAAGTATATGATCCACTGCAGTAAACAAAATCAGAAAAATATATGATACTCTTCAGGATATTATGCTAGATAGATAGTGTGTGGAAAACATAATACAACTAATTTGGTACGGTAGAAAAAAGTCAAGAAGATACCTCTAAAAATGTATTTTAACGATTAAAAACCATACATACACACAAACACAAACATGTAACAACATGTAACATGTATACATGCAAACATTTTGTTTTTTTTTTTTTCAGATTATTCTTCAAGCAACTTATTAACGTGGTAGTGTTTTCATGTTTCAGTCCAACCAATAGATTATTTGTAAATAGAGAATTGCTTCATATTTTGCAATAAATTACCAGCTTTGTGTCATCGCGCTTCATTTTCTTTTCTATGCAGTCTGACAGTGACCGCGCTTTATTGTTGTCAGCCCCTTAATATATTTTCAATCGTGTTATAGCGGCACCAAGGCTCACATCGATGTAATTCTAGTTTGCAGGCCAATATCACGAAGTGTTTCGCATGTTTTCTTATATATCTATGGTTTCTCACCTTTATTTTTATTGTTATTTTGGTCAACATACTTTATGCTAGTATCATTGAGTTAGGTACGGTAGGCCACACGGCAGTGGTAACTAACCTGTATAAATATACAGTAAACCTCACTCATTAATCACTCCATTCCATTGAGAAAAACCGTATGAAAATACGTTCGATAGTTTTTGAGTTTATCGCGTTCAGACGGACAGACAAAGACGTGGAGGGAGACTTTGTTTTATTATATGTAGTGATATACATGCCAGGGGTTGGGACAGATATTGACTTACTAAGCTTTATGAAAGCTTACTCTTGTCAGTGGTTCTAGGAATCTACATAAATACAATATTCAATTGACGTGACGTCTCCTGTGTAATGTTTTGCTTGACTGCTTTGTCTCGTATAAATATCAGAACAAAAAATCTACCATTAAATTATAATCAATACCCTGTTTGGTCCATAATTTTTAATCAGACATTTTCAAAACAATATAAACAAAATTCATAGGTAGTTTATCAGGATAAAATAATTGACACCATCGTACACTACTAGCTATTCAATTAACACGAATCGATAATAATATGCACAGAAAATTACAATAATCACCGGACTGATGCAATTTTAGATTTTTAAACCGCTTGATTTATTGCTCCAAATGCTCACGTTGCCTTCCCCGGGGCAATATTGAGCAATGACAGAGATGAGCCTGTCTTTAAAATGAGTAGTATATTATCATACTTATTGGTTTATTACTTTAAGGGCTGATTTTACGAAAGTCATATATCTTTTACCAGTGGAATAAAACTGATGTCTGACAGTCCTAGTTAGGAAAAACTGTCAAAAATTCAAAATGTATCCTACCGTCGTCGAACTTAGGCACTTTGTTCGACGACACTACTTTCCGCCTCGCTGCTTCCCTGCGACTAGGAGCTCTTCGTTGTTCTCCTAAGTTTTCAACAGCCTCGGGCATCACGGCCTGTCTTGCAGCCGAAGTGCGGGCCACTTAGCTCGGCAGGCGAACATAAAATGACATCATCCGACGAGCTCTTGTCACCGTTGGCGTTCCAGCTGTATTAGAACCTAATGGCTTGTCACGCGACGATGGCAAGAGACCGGATGGCATGTCTTTATTTCCTTGGAAGGTGGGTAAGCCTTTAGTGTGGGATGCAACGTGTGTCGATACTCTTGCGCCATCCCATCTTCCTGGCTCGGCGTGCTGTGTTGGCGCTGCTGCTGCGGCTGCGGAAACCCTCAAGCGGCGAAAGTATAAGAACGTTATCGGTAATTATATTTTCGAGCAGTTTGGGGTTGGACAGCGGTAGTGGTCCAGTGGTAGGTATCGGTCCCGACTTACCGAGTTGTAGGTCGTGAGTGCCGCACCCAGGCAGTCACTTTGCTTTGTGTTTCGTTTCTTAACCAATTCGAAGACATGCGACATCTACCAACCCACACTGGGCCCGCGCTGGTGGATTATGGCCCTTTCCCTCTCACAGAGAGGAGGCCTGTGTCCACCATGTGTGGGACATATAATGGTATTTTTTTTTTAATAGATAAGTTTGTAAAATATTAAAATCTTACAAAAGCTAATATTGCTGCCGATTCTGTTGTACACCGAACTAAACTAACTAAACTATCACTAAAATTCCTTACTTTTGGCTATGAGAATTTTTACGCTATTCTGCAAAATAAAATCTCTAAATTTAAAAATAATTTTGACACTTCTAAAATCAAATTTGACAATTATTGCGACTCCACGTGGTACTTGTTTGCCGTACCACGTGATCTTTTTTTAGAGCCGTAGGCGCGCATTATGTGCGGCCTCGACTTGTTTTGTATGGAATTTTTTACTTTTTGTATGGAAAATATAAAAAAATATTACCAACACGTTGAGTTTTATAGGTTTGCGAGTTACAAAGGGGGTCGCGATTTTCATTATTTTTGCGATAGGACACACCGTTTTCGAGATATAAGCAAAAGAAAAGAAAAAAAGATACAGTACTGTTTTTGCATCTGAAGTCGAGGTGTTGGTGTGAATTTTAGTTCATGACAACTAATTTTATTCCACACCTTTTTAATCGCGATTAAAAATAGTCAGATTTAGTTAAGACAATCAAAATTTTAGGTGAAAAACGTAAAATTCAGAATAGCAAAATTGCCATTTTCACTAAATTATAATCTCAGTGCCATCTTAGTGCTGTCAAACTAAAATATAGTTAAGTTGTGTCACTTTAGTCAATTTCAGAATGGGAAATCGTCGTTTGACAGGAATAAACTAAATTTTGGTGATTTTTAGTCTAGTTTAGAGAATTTTGTGACAAGAGAATCGGCACCATTATTTCATTCATCAAATAGTTATAAGTTTCCATACTGTACGACACTCCTAACTGGGGCCCCCCCCATTGTACATGCAACTTCGCTATGCTCCTTTGCCCTAAGAATACATCACTATTTCTCTTCGAACAATACGTTTGATCACTGCATTAGGATTTTTTGCAGGAAATATTTTCTTATAATCCGCTGTCATGTGTAATATTTCATCTTATATTTTTTCCTCCCTTTCTTTCCCTTTCACGTTTTTACACATTCTCATCTTTCATTCTGGACTGACGCCAAAATCACAATGTCTTGTCTTGAAACGAATTGTGTTCGATTCTATTCTATCGTATGATCATGTGGGTTTTATATACAAAAATCGAAATAACTTGCTTTAAAAAATCAGAACTCAATGGAGTTTGGATGAATCTGTAATACCGATTTTATCTGAGAGTATAGCCTTACGTAGTTTGAATCACAATCTGCACTAAAATACAAAATATGTACATGTTTATTTTAGTTTATAAGCTTGCATATTACATGGAACTAAAACGACTATAAACTCGCGGAATGTGGGTGTACCTACAGGAGGTACACCAACATTTACGCATCTACCTTACCCTTCGAGGAAAACAAGCGTGATGTTGTGTTATGTGTGTTTATCAGTTTTTTCTGGAATATAAAAATTTTCAGTTTTGAGAAATCCATGTCAAAACTAGAATAAAATGCAATATGCCTTTCAAAATTTTGGTGTTCAATTTTCCCAATGTCAAATTCATTTTACTCCTGGAATATTCGACATTGAGCATATTATTATATATTTTTGCGAAGTTATACGGTTGGTTATATCCAAATCACAGATCATATACAACACCGATCCAAATACAGTGTATAAATTGTATGCGTGTAAATAGGGATCCTCGCACTTTTGTTCATGTTACAAGATGCTTATTATGTTTTCATGTTCGCAGAGAAATTAGAAAAATCTCTTCTTAGTGGTTGGTGACGTCGTAAAAAGTACGATATAAATAGAACTAATAATTTAGTTGATTACAATACTAAAAGCTAATCATTTTAAAAATAAATACAATTTGAAAATCTTAATATACATATTTTCGTAGGCCTCGTAGAGGGGTCTACGAAACGCTTACGACAATTTAAAAAAGCTATTTTTGTCATCAATCAACGAAATATACTAAATTAAAAATAAGTTTACTAATAAAAGCATAAAATTTTTGCATAAATAAATAAATGTAACAAAAGGTCTCCTCCACTATTGTAATAGATAAACTGATCAAAAGAACCTGAAAGGCGTTGATTGATGTATTGCCATTTCTTATTATTATAACAGTATACTTACGTATTTTATGAATCATTAAGCAACTAACACTTTCAATACGAACTACATCGTGAGGTTAACTCGCACTTGACCGATTTAATTCTTACTTAAAAGCCACCCACCTAAAGCAAAACTACTTAAGTGTGCCTTAATAGATGCAAGGTCTATTGACATATTAGTGGACAGATATTTATTACAGCTATCTATTGTACGCAAGTATCAATTAAATTCAATTACCCAAATATATTCATAGATTACCATATTTATCTCACACCTACTTTCCTCCGGAGGAATACCTAACAGGATATTGTGGCATTCTCTATTTGATTTCTATTATCGTTTTATAAATATTTCATGTGTTTTAATTGAATACTATTTTTGTCAGCAATTTCCCTGTGAAAATTTCAATTATTTGCCAAGCTATGTTTTATCCTACTACCAAATATAAACGATGATATCCAAAATATTGCCAAAAATCTTCGAAATACCAAATTAATTAAGAAGACGCGTCAGTATAAAATTATTTGATTTATTGTTAGCAATTTTAGTAAGATATTTACAAAAGTGACATAATGACATATTTAGGTACCTATACTCACTGCATAATATTTTCCGCCTTTGCAGAATATAATTAATTATCCTTCAGGTCAAGCGAAAGAATCTTGTCTAATAAATCGGTTTACCTCGATAGTAAATAAGCTTGTCTTCAAATTCTATTTAGCAATATATTTTCAATAACTAGAACTAATGATGAATGACCAATGTCCTTTACGGCAAAAAATATTAAATACCATGTTTCTGTGTATTGTCTACATTTCCTATTAATAATAATAATTTAGCTATAAATAATAGAAACAGGTGGAACGATACAGCATTGACCTTTATCGTGTCATGAGTTTGTCTATGACTAAAGCGTTTATGGCCAAACTTCAGCTGATCTTACCAAATGTCAGGAACTCTGACTAATGTGGTATATTGCGCAGTGACACGTCATATGACGTTGACTAAATAACATATCATAAATATGTTTCGACTTTCTTAATGACCGTGATCGACACGGCAATGAACGAAACTGATTTGTGTTATAATGCTGTCGTTAAAGATAATAACAATGTTGCTGGCATATTAATTATCTAGTTGCTATAATATAAAACGTGAGTTTGTAATTCATTGTAAGTATGAAAGCCATTATAAATGCATTCCATACGTAATGGTGAAGGACTCTAATCAAATAGTTTGACTTCCGCAAGTTGCTAGATTTTTTCTACGATCCCCAAGGTTCTTGGTAACATATTGATATGTAGGAACAGGTACTTGAACAGCATCTTAAGAAAAGTTGGCACTATAACCAATTAATATCATCTAACAAAATTAACTCAATTCGACAAGGTACTCTCCTCGATCCACGACATCGAAAGCCTACGATTGCTATCGGTACAAGCTCTACCTAGAAATAGTTATTAGCCCACATTATTGGGAAAAAGCAAAGTATCATTACACTTATTTCTCATACACGTATTCAATAGAATGTCAGTTCCCGCGGTTAATACTTGGCACTTGGTTGCACCGCGTCACGGAGCTTGGCGGTAGTTCGTGCCGCGCCTGACAGGTGGCGCAACCTACCGTATCATGGCGCCACACACCTTCGGAATTTATTATTAACGTGTGGGCTTCCTCACGAACCAAGAACTCAGCGATATATATTCAAATTCAAATACGCCCATATCTTGGAAACTTCGCTACACAAGAAATCGCAACAATAGAGTTCCTGTATTCTCAACAGTTTCCAGTTATTAGTTAAATCGATAGCCATATCCACTTACGAAACCATAATTAGACGCATAATAAGTGATAATATAACAATCAGGAAGGCGTTAGTCACATAAAAACTGGCAGTAGCGCAGACAGGAAGCCCATTGAGTGCCTGCTGTTCGTAACAGTGGAGTGGCCGGGGAATGAAAACTTAATTTTGTATGTCACTGTTGCTATCTGACTTACTTGCGGCAAGATAATAAGACGTGGTTATAATTTGAGTAATTAATTCAATAAAATTCAAAAGCAGAAATATACGAATCGCTTTTTACTGAAAAAAATCAAAAAACTTATAGCAAACTTAGAGCATTATGCTCTAAGATAGCAAAAGAAAGATTTTCATGAAAATCTTTAAAAGAAAACTCGCTGACCTCTTTAGTAAAACTCAACGTAACCATTATTTCAGTCTAGTCAATTTTAACCAATTTGCCAGACCTCCGCTGTTCGTTGACAGCTACGAAAGAAATATAAATCACTGACCAATCACATCGCCGGATTCAATATCCGAACGTTCGTACGAGGAGAGATCATATTGAAGACGCGACCCTTGTGAGCTGTCAGCGATGACACTATAGAAATGCTCTTAGTATACTTTGGATTAGTTATTGTTCTGAGACTTTGGACCAGTTTTCTTGACAAGCTCTTAGCTCGAGTGGTTCTATACATTTTCATGCCATAATATCATTCTCGTCTATATTCATACATAATTTCAGGCTTATGATCTTCAAGTGGATAAGTAAGGTAGCAGTGATAAAGTACTACTGAACTACGATTGCCTTACATAATGTTCGGTAGTTAAGTTGAATCGCTAAGTAGCTCATAATACATAGTAAAACATAAAAGACTTAAAAATGGGCGGTTTATCCTCCAATTTTTTTAAATCTTTTATGTTCATAAATATATTTTGTCATAAGCACACTCCCTTTAGTCAAGTAGATATTATGATATTAACATTTGTGTTACTATGTAGGTATCCAAAAAAATATCCAGTATTTTTCTTTTACATCGTGTTCAGATTAAACGACAATTCTATTTCTATTCTTCACATGACTTTATGAAACCTAATTTTTTACCGTTTAAAGTTTTTGTGCCATTCATACTAATCATAGGTAGTGCTACTGGTAAATGTTAGCAACTAAACAACATAGCACCAAATAGATTTATTAATAGTTACCTACCTTGATATCATGTTCGAACTCTCGGCGCCAATCTTAACTTATGACATGCCTTTTATCAGATTGCACTTGCTTTAAACATTTTATTTAGGACGAACTATTGCGAAAGTGGATCATAAGTTCTGGTCACGTCTAGTGTGTAGGTATTTAGTGAAATTTCAAATCAGACTCATATATCTAGTGGGTTTGTTAATCAATGCGGGCGTATCAACTGTATCAGATTATTTGGTTGCGTGCAAGGCCGCGACAGGCACGACCGAACCAGGCTCTCCACTCCATCACCTCATAGACAATGCGATTGATGCAAACCCTTGAGCACAGGTTGCAACACTAATTCTTGAGCATTTTGGCGCTAAACAAAACTTATTAGCTAACTCAGCTATTTGATTAACCTCGCCAGAAGGTAAATGTGTCAACGATAATGCACTTTGACTTATTCATTACACACTCACGCCTGTTCGGTATCGTACCATAGAATGTTAAAAGCAATTTTGTACCTCGTTCTTCATATTTAGATCGAATTTTTAAAGCTTTTGCAAACATTTATGGTAATGTTTTTGTCAGTGAAATCACGCACAGCTGTTCCATTTTTAAAATAGGTTGTATACGTAGGGATTAGGTAGAAAAAAATATTCCACGCTACACAAATCCTGGTATTTGTATGGGACACACGCTTTACTAAGTGTTGTTTTTATTTTGTAAATGCAGTTATTATTTTCTGCTGTATTGCATTTTTACGATTTCACGTAACATTCATAATGATACGCTCAAATCAAGTTGGTAACAGACACCTTTCAGATCAAGGTTTATTAAACACTCGATATTTATATTTTAATTCGCGTGGCATTGCTCACGCATGCAAATGAGATCAGTCTAGTCTCTAAGATAATGAAAATGCCTGCATCACTATTATTATGGATGCAAATATTAACCGTGCAAATAAATGCTAAATGAAAATTATATTGCTTGTTACGTCTACTTCACAGTAATTAACAAATTCCATGCAACAATTACGGTGTTTGACGCCCTGGTAATCATCAGTTTTCCGTTCATTCCGTTGGCTCGCCACGCAAGGAAATAAGGCAATACTCACCTAAAATTTCAATGAACCGTGACCATTACTTACTTTGCATAGCAATAATTTAATCTTGCACAAATATTCTTATGTATTCCTAGGCGCACGGCAAATATAAATTTTCCAAATGGTGTATCACAGAGGAGGAGAGAGACCTCTGTTTTTCTCTTTCGTGGTCATGCAAAGAGTGAAACGGGTGGCGCGACGGTCGCAAGGTCCCCGAGCGGAGCGGCTAGAGGCGCAGGCGCAAGCACACCACAAGTCTCGCAAGTAAAAGTAACTTTTAACAATACCTTGGCGGCGCTTGCGCGCTGCGTACGTCAGTTTTGCCAACTCAAGCCGCGCGTCACCGCAGGCGCATATCGCTATTTTACTTTTTCGGAAATCGAACCAACACCAGTGGCAGTTCGTAGACTACCAAAAAAAGTTTTCCGTTACGTGTCGCGGATAAATATTTTCGGTGCTTCCTATTGGATAATTGGATGTGATTTGCTAAAACTTTCGTGAATTATTTTATAACGTTGCAAAAGTTCAATAACGTTAATGAGAATTTGAATATATTGTATTTGTTGTACTTGCCGGCAATATTGGATGTTACGCTCACTTGAACGTAAGTACTTTTTTTTATTTGTTTGGTATTTTAGTGTAACCTTCTGCCTAAGTTTTATCTGTAGTTCCGTTTATTTCTTATGAACAGTTTTCCTTCACATGACTATTCATGTATTTGCACACACGTCTTATATTTATGTAGTGAGTTGTTGAACGATATTCTTATATATTATTAATGAGGTGATGAAAGTGTTCGTGCGTTTCCCGCCAGTGACTGCTATGTGGTCACCCGGCCAGTCGGTGAGCGAGTGATTAAATCAACTTGCAATCGGATCATAGAACTGGTTTCAAACTTCTTGTAGACACGTGTCGCGTACTTACTTCTGAGACACTCGTTTTATAAAGAATAGCTATTATATAGACAGATTTGGACCAAAAAAGGCTTGTGCTACTATTCATTTAATAGTTCATTAATAATATCAAAGCCTACTCTATAAAGCCTACCCGATAAATCAAGTCTTCGCGATATTTGTTGGAAACTGTGGTAACAGGTTCTATATAAATAAGCATTACGTTCTCTATTGATATTTGTTACCTAATAGTGTTTGCTCTACCAGTGACAACAGCTACCAACTTAGCTATTCATAAAAACTTTTTAGCATTCATCATCATCATTCAGGTTAACATACTTGCGAATTTATTACCGTATCAATCAAGATGCATTTGTGTCAACGAATATATCCACATTTTTGCCGTGAAATTCCGCATATAATGCTTATGCAATTTTTAAGCTTATCCTATCGCAGGTATGCTGGAAGAGATTTCATTAGAAATAAGCATCACCTTTGTACCTATTTTTCTGTTCTTTTCTTCTTGTCTGTTTATTAAGTGTGTACATAAATGGTTTAATAAATAAACATAATCAGCCTGTAATGTTCCCACTGCTGGGAGACAGGCCTCCTCTCTGTGAGACGGGGTGGGATCCACCACGCGGGCCCAGTGCGGGTTGGTAAATGTCACGTGTCTTCGAATTTTTGGACATGCCGGTTTCCTCACGATGTTTTCCTTCGCCGTTTTGAGAGCAGTGGTAATAAAATTATTTACACAAAGTAAAGCGCCTGTCTGGGTTCGAAGTCACAACCTATATCTCGTAAGTCGGGGCCGTTAACACTGGGCACTGCTCCCCAAGCGGTTTTTCAGGCTTATATTAATTTATTTAACTAAAGCCTGGTTTACATTGTTAGAGTAATTAATAACGTAGTACTAGGTGTGGTGGTGTGTGGGTGTGTTACACTTCTGAAAAACTTAAATCACCTACATCTGAGCCTAACTGACATCTTCTCTAATCCTACCATCTTCACTAGACCATTTATCTTAGGCTGATGCTGACATTTTCAGTGAGTAGGTACTCTACGGTCGATATGAAGAATACAGACCTACTCCCGGTTACTGAAGGCTATTCAATATAATTTATAGAATCTGTTTTCAAATCTCATCTCAAGTAATATCATTGGTTGTTGTTATTTAATTCAACCAATCTTGTGATTGGTTTGCCAAATTTCATGTTGGCTGTATTGTTACAGCCAACATGATATTTGGCAGCATTTATGTACCTACTATTCAAAGACAATAAGCAAGTTATAGTTGTCATTGTAGGTACCAATAAGACTTGAACTTGAAAAGAAACAGTAACTCTTTGGAAAGATTATGTTATCAGTTCACATTAGTGTAGATAAATAATATATATTTTTTAGGAATACGAAACGTTAAAAAGCAGACCATAATCGCCTAATATATATTTCGCTCACGAATATCTATAGGTAGGTACTTGCTCGATTATTTTACTTTCCCCTGCCTACTGATTTGCAATGCAATAGGATACAATAACACTACGTAACTGTATCTCCGTTTTTTGAATCGTTTTCCCTTCATAAATATACAATCGCTCTATTGTAAGCTATATAAACTTAGTCTTGATTGCTGAGTCAATAAGATTTTCTAGATTGTTTTTACCTCTAACATTTCCTTGTTTAGTGCATCCGCGTAGATAAACACAGTGATTACAGGCGATCAATGTTAGTAATAATTGGTGTTCGAAGATGTGAATATCTGCCACTCGCCGTTTGGCAGTCCAGTCAATCCAGTCACGTCGCAGAACAAAACATTTAGATTTTATACGCAATACTAACATTCCTCACCATTTGCATTCACAAGATCCGTCGAAGTCATAAAACAATATTGCTCGCATTTAAAGTCTTGCATTCACGTTCTAAAATGTTAAGTAGGTATGTATGTTTTTAAGTCGTTTCATATGAAACATTAAGTTCTCGATAAAAGCAAATAGACTCCGATTGATCTCAAGTTAGCAACTGGAGCGTTTCAAAATATCGGAGCTTTAAATATCTTATGAAATTGCATTAACGTCGATGTGAGGAAATTGGTTGTTAACTGCCATTCGCGAACTGGACCGGTCGGTTTGGTACTTTAATTGATATCTTTGCATTGGTTAATCGTCATCAAGTCAAAAGAGCAATAATAAACGAATTGAAATTAAACCAATCAATTACCTCTAGTAGCGGTGACCTCTTAAGTTGTGGCGTAACTAATCAATGCGCGCACCCGCGTCCCGCTTCACTGAACACTTTCCACGACCCCAACGCGTACAGAAAGCTCGAAAATAAAAATATTAACCTGAAAATGTCAAAAAACAGCCTTGATAACTATCTGTAATAACTGAAATCTAATGCCTTAACAAACGTCAAATAAAATTATAATTCAGTAACAAGTTAACAACATTTTAATAAGTAACAAACCAACGTTCAACAACAATTGTTATTGCATCTAAATACAATACAATAGTGTACAACGTAATAAATTCTTGTAGGTAACACGACAATACGTCTCTCGTCCAGTAGTAGTGCAATATGTGTTTTCTGTCAGCAACATTGGATAACGAGGTGTTTCGACAGGTGTTTAGCATGCGGCCAACACACCGACCATTGCCGACCATTGCCGACCACTGCCGACCAGCGACCTCGGCACGGCTCTCTAATGTCTGATCACCGGATGACTTTGACTCATCCCGGCCTTCACTTTTTTTTGTAATCATAAATTGCTTTCCGAACTTTTTTGTCTTAAAATAGCGTGCCTAATTTTTTGATTAAAACTATTTTAATTAAAGACATCTTAATAGATTGATAAATGTATTCCTATTGACGATTCAATTAATTAAAGCAAAAAGTAATAGCCAATCAAAATGTTAACAAGTTTTTTTTGTGTGAAAATACCTGTGTTATCGCCAAGAAAACATTAAAGACCAAACAAAAAAATTACCTACAATTTTGACAGCCGACTTTACCAACTCTCTCCGGATCGGCTAACTTCTTTGTCACGACCATCATCAGACATCACAGACATCTTTCTCTCAGCCAACCAAAAGATAAAGATTTGATAGTTCATGCTTAGTTTCGTCGGTCGTGAAGGTCGTCGGGTCGCGGAAGACACCCCGCGATGCGCCCGCGCCGCTTGTCGCTGACGCAAGCGCACGGTGAAGCAACTGCAACGTTACGTGCAAGTACGTGCCACCGCACTCGGCGACGACCTATTTAACACCACAACCCGTTTTTGAGCAGTTTCGTGATGTACGATATGAGCCTTGGCCTTTTTATTAAGGTGCTAGTTGAGTATGTGAGCAAGGGACTAAAAGTTGCCTCAAAAATAATAATAAAAAGTGCGTAAGAACATACAACCTCGATTAAAAAACAGCAGAAAATAAAAATGTTTGTATTAAGCTGTCCACTTGCCATTTATTGACATCGTCTAGGAACTTCCTCGTTTCGGTTTCGCCAATACCGAGGAAGTCGTAAAACTCTGTCAGTGCTAAACAACCAAAACTGAATAACATTTGTCCGCATTATTAGTTAGACTTAACGTGTTCTGTGATCATAAAATTATTTTACATAATTCGTCTGAAAATAACACGTAATCTTATGTAAAAACTCATTTTCTAACAATGCGGTGTACTGTGACGTATTATCATAACAGATCATAGATCGAGATTGCGCACTAAAAGCAGAGATTACAAAGATCCTCTAATAAAGAGTTGCTTCTATCTGCTCGAGAATTGCTGTCCTATTTTTGATGGCACAACACTCAGACCGAGTGGTTGTCTGTAATTACACTGTAAGAAATGAAACCACGAGGAATTACTACCTATCTTGTCTCCACCGTCATTTCTAGCAGTAAAAACTAATTGTTATTGTTTTAACATTCCCTCGTGCACCAGCGCTTTGACTTTCTGTGTCTGTACCATAGAATAAGTATAGTGGGCTAGTGGCTTTCAGGGAAACATTGATTAGCAGCGATGAGGTGTACAATTCCTCTGCTAAAGTGGCAGTTTTCTACATAATAAATCAATAGGTATTTGGCTGAATGTTATTGTGATATAGGAGCAGTATTTTGTACAAATAATGCAATTATTATTATTTGCTATTAATAACGGGCGATAAGTAATCACGGGGCGGTTGCTCACGCGACGGCAGAGATGCGCGGGTCGTCGACCCACACCGTGTGTAAATACTCCAGCGGTGACGCCGCACCGCATGCCACCTCCATACACGCCATTGTAATTGAAAACCAATGTCGTTACAAATAAGTCCATTTTAGTTAATCACCATCGACGCAGAGTTTCGCTTTATTTGCAAAGTTGCCGTCTCCTGCATCGCATACATAACTTTTACTCTTCATTGCAGTCCAACTTTAGTACCATAAAACTAGCATACCTATAGTATCTAGTGTTTCGTCAATTCTCACTATAGAAACGTTCCTCATTTTTTAGGCGCACCTAAACTTATAAATTAATTGTGAAAGTGAACTGACGCTTCGCAATTTTTGCCTACATATTTTTTGCGTCACAATTTTTTGCAAATATAAGTTGTTAATCGTGCCCACCCACGAGTAAAGAAAGATATCGCAGGGGCCTGACTCCGCCTGACCTCTAAGGTCGCTTGCTTACTTTATAAAAAAACGAATAAAAGGTTTATTTTTGTTGTTTTTCATAAATGTCGTGATTTAACGAAATTGTTACTTTCAATTGGTACCCAATTTCTTTACACGAGTTTGCAAACTATCTATAAATGCAAAATACTTTTCTGGCACAGTATGAAGCTTGAATGTGTTGAGAATAGGATGTGCCCTGAGTGTTGCACTCTTTACATAGGTACGACATGCGTCTTGATCCGCGCACACTACAGCAAGTGTTGCGCAGGCGGCTAATTGTTCAAGTGTCCACGTGATAAGTTTATCGCCATCGTCGTCGGTCACGACTGCGCTCGTTATTACCATCCTTAACTTTCTATCATCAACTGCTACAATAAGTCAAATTACATTAGCAAACAACCTAATCTATTAACATTCGTCTACAGATGGCCTTCTTGACAAAAATGTAATAATAGCGCCGAGCGCACCACCATTACGAGCTAAGTTATAAATAACAACATAATTACGAGTGTCGATAAAGTCGATCGTTGCCGGGGTGATTTACTGCAATAAAACAAATAAATTATCGGCGATATTGTGGGCAAGTGTTTGCAATTGTTTTTGCAAGAGAATGATTAACGTAGACGTATTAGAACGGATAACTTGCTTGACACAACTGTCTGTCGGTTGCTGGTTGCACCTTTGACCTTGCACGTGCCCCTTTCAAAATAGCACCGCATTCCATACTGTAACGCCGCAGTACTCACGCGACCCGCCACAGCTCTATTGTTCCTCCATTTAAACTTTACACATCGGAATTCTTGACATATTTACTCATTCGCCTTCCGCTGCACCTCGTAGCCGATCTCCAGATATTTTCTGCACCTATAAAACCAAACTGCATACTGCAACAGTAAAGGAGGTCTTATTGTGGCATTTCAATGTTTAAACAAAAACATTTAGGATTACGCAGTTAATAGTTTTGAAAGACCAAGTGGCAGCTGACTGACGTGTCTTGACTCTCTGCAGGGTCTCAAACCAAGCCAAGTAGCACTCGAAACTTGAACAAGTCAATGATAATGTCCAATAAACGTCCGTGTCCGTACCGGCTCAGTACAGGTAGGCGTAGCTAAAATGTTATTCAACTTGACGCAATAATAGACTGCCGGATTTAATAGCTGTATCGTGACGGTAGGCTTCCGCCAGGTGTCACAAAAAGTAAAAATTCAGTGGCAAACAGAAGTTGAAAGAAGTCGTGACCAGTTTCTAGTGAAATTCGTAGCAAGCGGCAACACAACCTGATGACTATTTTTAAAACTTACTGCATTGTCTGTGTCATTTAGTCTACAATGTTTTTCTGTCTGAGAGCACTAAACAAGACCTGGGGAACCTGTCCACACAATTTATTAATGGTGCACATTTAATGCGATGAATAAGTATTTTTTGTGACTGAATGAATAACTTTTTAAATACTTGACCTTTGTAGAAACGATTCACGTCGACCTTTAAAATGATGACGACAACATAAATAGCTATAGGCAAAATTTTTGTGTCGCTCAGGTGGATAGTTGTTTTGCAAAACGTGAGTATTCGACTCAAACCCGATTAGCCCACTAATGAGTTGCTTCGAAAACAAATTATGAAATCATATCAATATGGCTAACATTAAAAACGTACCATCGTATCGCGAGCGTTCTCTAATTTTAACGGCTTCACGCTTTTGGTGCAAAATAATTGAAGAATAATGTAGGTAGGTGTTGATCGGAAATACTGTAACAAAACTGCAATTAGTACATAACCATTTTAGTGAACTACAAGAAGGTTCATAAAAAACATAATGAAATAACAACGACCAAGGCGGGGTGTAGCAAATGTACAGAAAACTGTTGCGTGCCGGCGTAATTGCGCCGAAGCTAGTAATTTACTGATCATGTTTACATTTTGCAATGGATTTTACACAACACCATATCTGAAACGTATACAGTTCCGGCTAACTTTAGTTAAATTAATTGATTAAGCCTCCAAGTTGGATCTCCAATGCATTTTATGATGGTAAGCAAACGTAGTATCGCCAAAATTGTAGAGACAAATAAATCACAACTACAGTTTTATACGCAAGAAGTTCGAAGAATTTTAATTGCAAGTTTTGGTTAAGAGATCTGTTTTTAGTAACTTTATACAATGTCCTTTGCTTCGACTCGATCATTGGATATTATAATGAATCTGTAGCCGTTGTTAATTACATGTTAACCTAATGTTTTGATGTTGCGAAAGTTTAACAACCGATCTACGAATCTCTACACATGAAGGCAAACGCAATGCATGGTACCAATACGTAGATCTTCTGTGTTATCTCAATTATGTAGGTACTTATTCCATGAATTATCTCGTTCCCTATACATGTATCATTCATGTTCAAGCACACGCCCAATATCCTAGAAACTTAATTGATTAAATTCCTTGGCGTGCATAATGCCGGTTAAACACATTTTTCTTTCCTTTAAAGGAGCCGATGGCCAATGTTAAGTATTTCATTACAAAGTTTTCTAGGAACTAGTGTCTGTGAATAATAAAGAACAACATTGGAGATACAGATCTTATACTTAGTATAATAGTTCCCTTCCCTGAGTATCAATTCGTAATTTTCACTGATTGGTTGTATACTTATATGATTCGCCTCATTTTATCATAATTAATCAAATTGACTATCAATGGATCACGAGTCATTGATCAGTTGATAAGTTTTGTTATGAATACTTAAAAATATTACACCTGAAATCAATAATGGAAGACCACCAGCAATTAAAATTGTAGACAATTAATCTTTGTATGGAATCCATCTCATCGATACTCTGCCACTATAATAAACTCATTCAATTGGCACTATCTAATTCAAATAACTCCAAAGTGAAGTCAATCTTGAATTCGTGACGTAGAGGCAAATATGTCAATGAATGAACATCAAAAACTTCTTAATGACGTACCTTTCTATTTATATAAAGTACGATATTACTTAGCACATATCAAGCACATTCCATCTACGGACGGCCTACGTTTCGCAAGCCATGCGAAGCATTACAAACTGCCGCATAAGTTGTTAACTTTACGCATTTTGTAACTTCACTAGTAACAATATTTTTCACTATTACAAATTATGTTTGACATTATCTTGACGTGACCGTGACAATAGAGACGAGGGAACGAGCCACTGTTTTACGGAGACCTACTTCGTAAAGTCGCTATTCAAGTATTCGTGTACGGCGTCGTCGAACAAGCTACCGAACTATTAGTTATTTTACCAGTCACATTTACAATCGTTAGCTTGTAAATATATGTTCTTTACGATCTCAAATTATTTACTCTGTATTGTTCATTAGCTACGAAATGTAAAATAAATCGACAAAGTTTTCCAAGCAGTATTCAGGAGAACAAATAGCTTGTAAAGAAATAGTTTTGTTCAAAAACTAAGTAGCTGCTCAATTTGTGTAACATGAAAATTACAAATGATGGTTCTGCAGTATCATTTGTTACATTTTATATGAGGTGCTTTTGCAATGACTACGCAGATCTAAGTCACAGAAATAAGACGTAAATGTGAAACCATTAAGTATACTAACGATTGGTGTGCCCTTACGAGGTGTCTCTGTGTCGTTAGGTAACCGAAGATGTTCGGTCGCGCTCGCTGCTAAATGCCAGCACCTTTCCCACGGCCAGCATTCTGCGCCCATTGTATGTCTAGTTCAATAATTAAGTCTGGTATTTACGGCAGATGTGTGAGCATACTTTGTTAAAAGTGGTATGTCAACTTGGTATTTCAATTACAATAAGACTATATATTTTTTCTTTTGAGAGTAAAATGGTTGACTACTTTTAGTGCCTGCTCTTTTTGAATCACTTCAGTTTTCGGTTTAAAATATCAATGCCAAAGAACTAAAGTAAGCAGAAACTTTTATTTTTAGAGAAAAAAAAAGAGTTCGGCTTTTCCTTTCTACCGTCAATTTTCATTCATAAACGAAATTATTTTCATTGTCACGTTTTTATTTTTGGCATTCAGTTTTTTGTTGTAGCATTGGTGCACATTACGATTCGTGACATCATTTTGGTGTGAGTGCACTCGTACACAGCGTAATAAAACGATGACGATTAAGCAATGCGTGCATCGCCTAACGAAGCCGCATTTAAGTGAAAACGGTGCCCGCGGTGGTGTAGGAATTCCTCTAAAGGAAATTATTGCACCAGGAAAACTGCGAAAATAATGACTCCACATACCAATCGAATAATCTTACGACAAACTTGACATCCTTATAACCTGTTTAAAATACAAAATGAAACAAATAATTTTTATTTTAGCCGTGCCTTGCAGTGCTACCTACCAGTCGAAAATGCTATTGTTTGATTTTGAAATGCGGAAACTTGATGATTGTAACGCACCTACTAAGTTGTGCAAAGAATAGCCTTAATCTTATTTCGTCAAGGTTTGAAGGCCCAACAATGAGGATGGAACGTGCAAATAACATGAATTACGATTCGTTTCACTAATGGAGTGCATACATACCTAGTGTTAGCAATCGGTAAGCTTGCACATAATCCACTTGAACTGTCGACGAAGTCTTTAAACCCAGTGCAAGGTAACTACCAACAATCCGATTTACTTATGCTAAATCGTATTAGTTAACAAAACATTTCGGAACTTCAAAAACCATATAACTTGTATATAAGTTGGACCTTTTCCGAAGAACGAGGTCTTCTTATTACAACGATAAAATATCTTTAGATAAAATAATACGATTAATTAAAGCAATGTGCCCTAGTTATGTATAGTGCGTATTGAATTCAATTAAAATAATACTTCACTAGCTGCCGTTAACACTTTTTGCTTTTGTGATTGAGACATGTTAAAAATAGCCCCGCGTCTATGGCACTTTTGTGGCACCCCGCGTGGTAGACAAGCCGAGATAACTCTCCTAGTATTGTTTACTTATTGTGTGCTAGCTGCTCACGGTGGGTGAACAATTATTGCATTCTGTGATTGGTTATTATTTGGCAGGCGAGGTCGGAGCGTGAGGCGCGCGACCCCGCGGCATGCCTTGAAACTCCGGCTTTTTGTACCAACGGACAATGGTCTGGTCACCCAGAAAATAGTCTCGCTTTCATTTGTATATCTTAAAGATCAATGATCCTATATATATATTAGACACAGATCTTTTAATTATGACCTCGTTGCGTCGTCTGTACCTGTTTCCTATTGACACATTGACGGCTTTCACGGTATCTAGCCGCCCACTCGCTAACAGCCACTCAGTCGCCTAGAAACTAATTTAAAGGATAAAAATAATAATTAAGTTAGCAACTTATATATCAAGTTTCGTGCGTGTACGCGGGCGCTGCCAACATTAAACGAACCGGTCGGATGGCATTCGACGAGTTATCAACTTTAACATTCTCAATCACCTTAATGAGATGACCCAACCTCTTTCGCCATCACCCATTAAGAAAAACCTGATTTGAGCAAATTATTTGTCCCCATAGATATTCTGACTATTTGGCATTTCCCGTGCGCCTGCCAAAAAGTCGGCTAAGCAGACCTATTACGTAAGTTGGGTGACCTTTGAAAGGATTTCATCGTCTCAAACGTCGTTTATTAAAGATAGAATATTACGATGTCTGTACTTTAATTTTACCATTTGGTACTTATGAACGGCAGGCATATTAGATTGCCATTGTCCGCTGTCACCGTTAACATTAGACGTATAATTTATAATGATTCCGAGTTATGTAAAAGTCATCAGATAATAGGCAACAATCAGTGAATAGATTTGACAGGTTGAACATTGTAGTCTCGACAAGTGACCCCCATTGAGGCCATAGGTAACGACTCTGTGACCTACAAAGATGGCATGATTGTGCTATAAATAGCTATCAGTAGTCAATCATTGGGCTGCTGAAAAGAATATACGTATTTAATTGAAGGCAGGTGCACATAATGCCTTTGACCAATATACCAATACGGATTTGTTAAGGTAGGTAACCTTACCAAATCCAAGTTATTATTCTTTGTTCAACCGCTTGAAATAGAAACTAGGAAAACAAAATAGAATTGTTTCATAAAAACATTAATTAAACTTTTCCAGAAAAGTTGTTACAAGTTTCCAATAAAGTAACTTAAATACATAAAAGAAAAACCGAGTAAGCAATAAACAAAGTAACATTACTATCAATTGTTTGCCTACTTTATTAAAGTTTTATGCTAATTAGACGGAACATCGGCGCAGCAGTTCGTAGCACTACACCGTCACCGTCACGACTCGGCCTGTGATTATCGATTCATATCCAATCCCATAAAGTTTTCGTTGCATTCCAATGTACTAATGGATACTCCTCTCCCCCCCCCCCCCCCCCCCCCCCTTTAGTTCTGTCTAATTTTCAGGGTATGTCCATACCCTGGGATAGATAGAGGTTCCCGCCTTGTTCAGGGACTAGGGTCAATCAAATATTCTGTGCATCTTATTATGATTACCACAATAATATTGAAATACTTGTCACGTACCTATTTTTACAATTGTAACTTTTAATGGTGTGAATAAATTATTTTTATTATTACTAATGAATTGACAGGAATGACATTTTAATCAAAATCACGAGCTGCAGGTAATTCTGATTAAAATGACATTTAGTAATTGGTTCAATAAAAAATATGCATCACACACATATATACTATTTTATTGGACTAGTTACCAACATTAATTTATTTTATGTTTGACATTCGAATCGATAAGTTGTTAAATCATCAATAGTTAATGATGATTGGTTGGATTCATGTCTTGGTAATATATTAATTCTAGTGGATCAGTATAGCAGCAATAACATTCTCCAAACGAAAACATACAGTAAACGTAGATGAACACAAAAATGTTGCCAACTAAATCAAAACAGCTAAAACCAGGCATCATTCAATACCCAGCCTATTGTTTTCCTTTTCTCCAATGAGTGCTACACAGCACTAGTAAAGACGATATCGACAGGAAACAAACAACCCCTGTAACTGTGCTGCACCCTGTATATCTGACGACGACGCTTTGTGCTCGTGCCCTATGGGTGGCGATGAAAACAAGATTTTTTTTTCTGACTGTCCAGTATTATTGCCATAGAGGCAATCTTCTGTCGTGTTGCCACGAGTTATACGAGGATTGCCCTCGTGGCGAAAAGATTAGCCAGCCAATAAGGCTATTAGAGTAACTGACTGCCCAGAGAGCGCCGGACGTAATAAAGTATGGTCTCTGGCGGAGTTACTCTATGAGCAGCCATCTGTGGGGGTAATACCGGACATATTAAAAAATAATAAAGAATAACAACAAAGAACAAAGAACACAAGACAAAAACAAACAAAACAACAACAAAGAATAAAGAACACAACAACAACAATAAAGAATATATAAATAAATAAATAAATATTACTAACAAGTTACCTACGGGAAACGTATCAGCCGGGATTTATAAAGTAAAGTTTTCTAAAAGGACCAAACATGCTCAAAATAACCTGCGGTATATTTCAAGAAAGATAGATCATCATGGAGAAAATTTACATAAATACCTTTTGTCTGGCTTTGAGATAAAACAAAGTAACATCCGCGTCGCGAAATTCCTCATAGTCCTTAATTGCGTCTCTTAATGTTATTATCCTAATATTTCCTTATATTTTTACTGATAGTAAAAATATAAGGAAAAATATCATTGTTTACGTCAATATATTATTAGTTTTCAAATAAAACTTGTTCCTTGCTGCAACTTTTATCCATTTTCCGACATTTCATTCACTTGCTCACGGTCGCAGGGTGACTGCCCCGTAAAACTAGTTTTCTTTCAATACAACTTTTGGTCACTGTACCTTTATTTTGTAAAAACAAACAACTGAACAATTAAACACGTAAAAACCTGATACATATTCACATTGTAAAGGCAATTTGATTGTATCCTTTTCCAATACCAGAGTACCGACAAAATTAACAAAATGTTTGGAAAATCCATAAGTGCACGGCTCATAACGCTTATTTATTTTAATAAAATAATAAATCGTAAAATTGATTTGTAATATAAAAAAAAAATATAATTTATGCAAGAAAAGTTCTTAATTTTTGTACGTGTGTATCATAGCGAAATTTAATTAAAAATTAATTTAAAAAAAACTACGTAAACTAGGCTACTAATATAAATATGGCACCAATTGACCCAGTTCTGGAACTAATAAATTTTTTCGTACCACTTGCTCAAAAAAGTGACATTCTATGCCACAAAAAGCGAACATAACAATAGTCATTTTTAATCTGTTAAAAACAGGGAAAGAAAATTGTACTGAATTTCATTCATCCTCTAGGGGGAGAATGTGATTTAAATTTGGAATACTTACCGAAATTTATACTGAACTACATCTGTGTTTACACCATTGAGTTTGTATATAAAGCATTATACATCTTTTTGAAAAAGGAATACGCATTTATTATGCAGTTATGATTATAAATAAAATTACGAAAACCGACGAGGCCGTATGAGCTTGATGCCTTTGCTTTTTCGACAAAAAAATATTAGTCTAGGAATTTGCCGCGTTTTTGTTCTCTTCAAATACATAAACGTTAAGTTATTTTAATTTATTTTTATAAATAAGTTAATGTTCTAAAAATACGTTTAATTGGCACTATTTTTAATAAATGCTTATCTCATATTATTATTGTGTTAATTTTTTCGCAAATGGTACGAAAAGTAGAGTATTTTCCTCGGTGATAAAGCTGTCTTAGTCTTGGGTGAACTTAAATCGCGAGCGTAATGAAGGACTCGAGGTTTACTCCCGAGCGTAGCGAGGGTGTTAAAAACTTAAATCACGAGCGAAGCGAGGGATTTAAGACGAGTCCTGAGTGTAGCGAGGATCGTCACCCGCGACAGAAGACACTGCTTTATCCCCTTGGTTAATAATCTACTATTTCGTACCACTTGCTCAAAAAAGTGACATTCTATGCCACAAAAAGCGAACATAACAATTGTCATTTTTAATCTGTTAAAAACAGGGAAAGAAAATTGTACTGAATTTAATTCATCCTCTAGGGGGAGAATGTGATTTAAATTTGGAATACTTACCGAAATGTATACTGAACTACATCTGTGTTTACACCATTGAGTTTGTATATAAAGCATTATACATCTTTTTGAAAAAGGAATACGTTTTTATTATGCAGTTATGATTAATAAAATTACGAAAACCGACGAGGCCGTATGAGCTTGACGCCTTTGCCTTTCCGACAAAAAAATATTAGTCTAGGAACTTGCCGGGTTTTTGTTTTCTTCAAATACATAAACGTTAAGTTTATTTTAATTTATTTTTATAAATAAGTTAATGTTCTAAAAATACGATTAATTGTCATTATTTTTAATAAATGCTTATCTCATATTATTATTGTATTGTTTTTTTCGCAAATGGTACGAAAAGCAGAGTATTTTCCTCGGTGATAAAGCTGTCTTAGTCTTGGGTGAACTTAAATCCCTCGCTACACTCAGGACTCGTCTTAAATCCCTCGCTTCGCTCGTGATTTAAGTTTTTAACACCCTCGCTACGCTCGGGAGTAAACCTCGAGTCCTTCATTATGCTCGCGATTTAAATCGTCACCCGCGACAGAAGACACTGCTTTATCCCCTTGGTTAATAATCTACGATTTCGGGAGATATCGTTGGTACATACAAAATCAGCGTACCTACAGGTCCACGTAATTATTGCTTCGTTTTTTTTTTAAGTTGCAAAGTAAAATGATTTTTAGAAAATATAAAATGGTTTAATTTAAGTGTTTTCTCGATGTACATCTAATCTAATGATAGTATTGTATAAGTGCAATATAGTTGTGATATAGGCATTTAAAGATCACAAAATTGCTTGACCTTGACGAGTCGGGAGTAAAGCACTACGCTAGCTTCATGTTATGAGGCGTGCAAAACGTAAAATCTCCTTACCATTTTCGGTTGCAGCTTCCCTTATTATTCAAAAAAACGCAATCATTCAAATTTTCTTAACGGCATTGGAACAGCAACATGCCTGCCACAGCAGCCCATAAGAGCAGTCCAGCCTGTTGGCGATCATTGCCAGCTTTTTTTTTAAATTAAAATGATTATATATTTATTATTGATAAAAGTATTTTTGTTCCTAAACAAAATGCACGGTAACAATACCTACCACATCAGACTTTCCCGGAAAACTAGCGAAGTGAATTTTCTTGCGTAGCCACGATGAGCGTAGGAGACTCTACTATGTTAAGAAGAAAATGATCTCTTGGATAATCATTCTAAACTAATTTAAAATTTGTTTTAATTCTAGCTGCGAGCGGCTCTTAGTTTCATTTCATTTTTGTTACCATCACTCGTTTTTTGAGCAGGGAAGGAAGGAAGGGTCTTTTGGATTTTCTATTTTTTCGTTCGTCGTTTTCGGACCGCACGTAGGCACCCTATTTCAAATGCCGTTTAACTGTAGTCCATGTTATTAATTAATATTTTACTCCATGTTCCAGGACATGATTCGCCGGGAGTATCGGTGTCGCGCGGTCGTGCTATGACGTGAAGACCACCACCATGCGGGCGGGCTCTCGAGTAGCCTCCGACTAGCCACACGGCCTCATTGTGCTTTGTGTTATACTGAGGTAAGTCTATACTACACCCAAAATAAAAAAATCAAAAGCTCCTCAAAAATTTTCACATTTTCCGCAAAGACGAAGACATCTACCTCTACATCTAATATTTTTGGATAAACCCTCCACAGTTGTAATTTCTTTATGCTCTGTAGCCGTAGACAACATAAGGTACGACTATGAATGCGCTGGAAATAAGACGGTAACAGTACCAATACTGTTTGTGCTCGTCTGGTATTTGACAAGCATTGAAAACCCAAGCCTATATTGTCATAGCCATGCTCTATAATGTTTGCAGTTCCTTATTGTCGTGGATCAATCGTTCATAAAAGAGGCTCCTCTACCATCTCTGTATGTGTCTACCTTATCGAGCTGAGTCAACCACATATATCTACCTATCATATAGAAATGAGGCTAGGATTATGAAAGTCTCATGTTATTGGTTTTGTTCGGTGAGACCCAACGCATTGTTATAATAGCAACAGGCAATTAATGTGTCAGTATCCGTCTAAGTTTACAAGCATTACATTTTAAATAATAGTGCTTTGATTCTACCAAAAACTTGCTAACTAATTACGCCATACTTATACCGTCAGTCACCAAATAAGCACACACCCGCCCATTTGTTTTAGCAAGTTATATTGACAAACCACAGTCGTTCAAAGGAGCATTGTAAACAAACTGTTCTAGGTGAACAGACATTGCGACAAACTTCGCACAGACGGTTTAATGAGTGGCTCTATGAAACATTACGTTTACGCGACTGCGACGGCTGCAACTAGGATTTCCCGGACGATTCATGCTGTCATCTTAAGCTACAAACAAAACGTTCTGCCCCCATTTGTCAAGAGAAACTCTAATACGTTAGTGTGCCAAGGCCACCCAACAAATTGATATTACATCTAGAGAGAGTTTGCCGCACCGAACTGCGCTTACAAATTCGCAGTTTGTCACGTTTTTTTATGCGACTGCAGCGCTTACCGATATCAAGTATTTCTTACGAGTGGGCGCTTTTAACCGATTCATTATAACAGCGTTGCAAAACATCTTTCAGGTGAAGTAGGAAAGAATAATACTGAAACTGCAATAGTGTCTGACATCTAATTACATTGAAATCGAATATTACGAGTGAATGGCTCAGTTGCAAGTTGATAGGTCAACGAGCCGGTCGCGCTGTCACCGGTCTAAAATTAGCTCCATTTACTAATGTCTTGTGATATGAGCCATTCCACTGTAAATGGTTTGCTAAGCGAGCGTCCATCATATTGTTTGCAATTAATTAAAGCGGTGTCATAGCGCGCGTTCGCTGACGCCATGATACCCCGCAAAAAGCTATACCACGAGCAGCCGGCCTTACTTCCACTCACAAATTGAATTATTACGAACAAACACACAACACAGCACGTAACGTTTTGTGCGATTATAAAACCGTATTCAATACAATATTATGTTATTATTGTATGAAGCTGCTCATTGACCCCTTTACGTGTCACGTATTAAGTACACATTGTAGCTAGAATACCCACTTAATAAGATTCTTACTGCTAACAAACTACAGCTTGTTATGAGCCTAATTGCTGAGATTTTTAGTACATAACAATATATAAATAATATGATGTAAGACACGACTGTTGGTAACTACTTTAACTGTTCTATCAGTGCTACAGTATCTGAGTAAGCTGCATCGTCAGATAATGCACTTACTGCAGAACGAACCTCTAGCTACACCGATGTTAAATGATTTTCATTTACTGCAATAGTGTTACTAACTTTAGATTTAATATTTTGTAACCGCCTTACAGTTACGCTTCGCTTGAACTTATTAAATGTTCATACAACTTTACAAAACAATAATTCTATTCTATTGCAAGTGATTGCGATATTATTACGATCGATACTCATCAAAGTCATCAATCATGGCCGGCGCTGTACGAATGATCGCTAATGACTCTCCGCGAATGGTAACATCAGACGTTCAAAACCATATTGTCACGACCTACTTTACAATCAGAATGTAATGTTCGTAAAATATTGGCGCCGTCGCAGGAATTCGTAATTCGATTGTCAATTTGTTCCGCTACCAAAACCAACGCGCTCGTCTAAAACCACACCGATCTGACCGTTTCAAAAGTCGTTATGACAAACTCTGCTTCAAATAGAAACTACGTTTTTTACTTCCAACCCACACCGTCGACCTAATATTCAGGTACAAAACTTTCCAAAAGTAAGTATCCGAAATAGTTGTTTCCTACTCTATTAATTATCATCAAAAGAGGAACTTGCGTAATTTTATTACTGTCGTTGAACGTTTATGAAGATGTTTTGTATGAAAGTCGACACTAAAATTAAATATAACGAAACTGCACACTGTAATAAATTTTGTTAAACGCCTAATAAATGGTTCTGTCAGCACAATTAAGTTGAGATCATAAATAAAATGGAATTGTTTATCTTAAAAATGATCGTACTTTATGTCCGGTTAAGTTGTCCAACTTAGCACCTGTCTTAAAACCTGATTAAACTGTAGGTAATTAGCACAAGGCTTTCGGCTTACTTAAACATTTACTTTAGTGCTTTCACTATACACTGAAAGTGCGGATAACCGAGTTTTGCGACATACGACCGTTCACCTGGAATCTGGATCAACCACTCTTACTTGACAATCTCAATCGGTCAATCAAATGTGCATTTATATCTATTATTGCTCATCTACAATTGTAGGTATAGACGTATTTCGCAAATTTCATGTAACTGCTAAGATGGGGTTTGATCCACTTTACCGTTAATTTCATGTCATTTGAAGTGACCGCCTGTCAATTAAATTTCATGGCCATGGACACTTAGGTATCATAGTTATCATAATGTCGACTGTCTTGCGAAATTGGAAGGACTAATCACTATGCTTATGAAAAAAACAACATCGTTAGTACTTTTTTGTACAAGTTCGACAGCAAATATACCGTAATTGGAACATAAATATAACTTTACGTATATTATGTGTGGCAACAGCAACACAAGTTGTAAACAATAATTTTTTGTAAGGTAAGCACATGAGGCAAGCAATTGCGAACAATTTTCTTTTAGTCCAACTACATTTTCACGTTTTGTTTTTATGTCCACCGCATTTTCTTCCCAGATTTACCTACACATAATATACATCAACTCACGCCTTCTCGTCATGGGGGCATGCAGAAACTACAGAACGCCATCTACTACGATCCTTACATACTCCTTTTGCTTCGTTTACGTTCATACATCTGAAGGGCAATTCCCGAATTTTTAAGAACGTCGCATTCTAATCTCAGTCTCAATCTGTCAAAAATACAATCAATTTACACGCACGTTTGACAAGTTTTTGACATTGATTGTCGCTGAGAAGAAATTGCGACTTGAATTTGAACGTTTTTTTTCCTATTGGCCGCCCCGGTCGGATTAATACGACAAATGTTTTCGTGCCCGTGTCGCTTCAGTCGTATATATACGACGAAGAACCTATGTTCGTTTCTTATTATTTATTTCATTGCACGACCCCTTTTATCATAGGTATTCATTTGTCGATTTATGAACTGGGCGCAGCGCGCTGGGGGCACGGCAATTGATATAAAACCAAGTGGTCAAAAGGTTAAGTACGAGAGTTGGCCTTCTGGTCATACACGCACACCGGTTGCGAGTACTACGCACCTGTGACCTGACTTCACCTGACCTTTCTGAAGAACTTCACCAATAAGGTCTGAAGAAGAACATAACCATACCCATACCTAACTATAACTTAGATATCACATTCACGACACATATATTTTTTAAATTGTTTCTAAAAACGGATAAGTAGTTATGTAGCGGTATCTACATCAAGCAACACAACAAACATGCAACAACAAGCAAGCAACAACACATGCAAGCTGCGCGTCATACTTACGTCACGGAAATCCTGCATCGCGCAAGCAGAGTTTACCGCGCGACTAGCATATATACAACTTCCCGACATCAATAGTTGGGCAGTTGCCCACCAGACACGACACCCGTCTGGTCGGAGGATTCTCCCTTTTCTATGGAGGTATGAGTGAACTTTACATCCTGTTCCTCGTACCTCCATATTGGTGACCCCGACGTGATGAACATCATCAACAATCAACAACAATTCAACCAACAATCAACCAACAAGCAACCAACAACAACAACAACTCGACCCACTATCGACCTCCGGTCTCCGGAGGGGAGTAATGTAGCGGTATCTACAACGCCACATGCGAGCTGCGCGAAACAGTAGTAAACATAAATAGACAATACAAAGAAATTGTTGCTCTTTATTATTAGTAAAGCTTATTTCTAGGGGGAAAATGTTCGTCCCTAAGGATGTGTTGTCACCGATATTGAAGTAGCTTTGCCGTTGGTTTTTTTGCACCGCTTGCTGGTGAGACTATTTATGCGACAGCGTCGTGGGGCATGTTTACCAACCTGTTACATGAATAATATACCATTTTCCTATAACACAATTGTTTAATAATGTACGGGTTGACGCATAAGGTGCCTTGCTTGAGTCTCAATGCATACTGAACTCTCAGTGAGGAAAATAACTGCTTAAAATAACAAGCTGCGCCTAGATAACTAAAGAAAAATACTTACAGCAACAATTCTAGAGATAGAAATAGAGATAATGTATTCACTTTTAATGTAAGTTTACACATAAGATGGAATTTTTGTAAATAGGCCCGGTACTTCGGCATATTTTTCTTTTCGGCATGAAAAATTTTCGGATTTTTATTTAGCTAATATTTCATTGGTCTATCATCTGTGGTATTTATATTACGGATAAAACACATTAAAAAAATGATAACAATATCTTGACAACACACCACGGGTTCCTAAAAACTAAACAATTCTCTAAACAGTAAATTCATGTCGAATCTCGTGTTAACCGTGATTTCTTGTCCGAGATAACAAAAGCCAATTAAATCAACTATATTTATTACATGACCTATTAACAACAGTTAAATTGATCTGACTTTCAAAAGCCGGATGGGGTCCAGAGGGTTGTCGGATATTCTGAAACTTGAGGGATTAGTTTCTACGTGGGTATCTAATAGAGGTTCATGTAACGCCAGTAGGAGACATTAAAGTTAATTATATTATGTAGCTATGTAGCTACGTATGTCGTAACTCTTTAGAGTTTTAGAAGATAAATTAAGAACACGAATAAATTTAAAGCCATAACAAACGTTCATGAAAATCTACTGCATTTTTGGCAAACCAGAAAGCTTCAAACTGAGCCAATCCCAATATACAGTGAAAATTGCAGTCCAACGACCGTACAACAGAAACAAACAGTTGAAACGCGTTGTTCAAACGTAAAGGCACTATGTTCAAATGCCGAGGTGTGAGCAGTGATTGACAGGCAACTAAACACCGCGAGTGGCGCCGACCTTGTGTGCTCGATTGTACCGAGTGGCTACCGGAACTCACATACCGGTATAGCACCGCCTGAACAAAGCACATGTATTATTATTCACTTAGTAACTGCTTAATTTATTTTCGTTCCCAAGAAATAGTAAGACTCTCCTCGAAACGTTTTCCTACATAATAATGCCGAATGTGGCATGGCGTCTGTTTTAAACATAAATCTAATAAAAACCATATATGCCAACGTGTTGAATGACATTTGAACTCGTAAGCGTTGAAGCTCGCAGTCATCGACTAGACGCTGCTAAGACGATACATAGAAGTCTCGATGGCGCCAAGTAGGCTCCACATAGGCTTTGCGTAGGCACAACTTCTGCACTGCGTAGTCGCTGCGTAGAAGTCACCACGCTCCGCATAGGCCTTGCTTGTGTACACGTAGGCGCCGTGTAGATGCTACCTAGACGTACCGTAGATTGTGAAAGTATTCGTTTTCGACTTTTCAATATAACATAACATTTTATTGAGACTGGAAGGTCCATGTTAAGCAGAGGACATTAACTGTGGTTTAATAAGATAATAAAATCGACATAAACCTACTTAGCAGTAAAGGTGCTTATGAAAGACACTTTTAATAACTATTTCGACAATGCACAACTTAAAGTAAATTGAAAGATTGCCAAAGAATCAACTTTGCTTCGCGACCCGAGTCTTATTGGAAGAATTGTTGCATTCTTGCACTTTCCAATAACCTTGAAGCCAAAAATGTTAATTTCATGCTATACCCATAAATGTGGCTATTACAAGTTGATTTGTTAAAGACCTTATTTAGATCAGATACTATAAGCTTTCAACATTACTAGATATATTTTATCTAGAAACCTTGCTGCATCATAAACTGCACCAAAACCCGTTCACTCGGACTGGCTCTTGAGTTCTTAAACGAAGAAAAAAATCTAGACACTGCGTAGGTCAAACAGAGACCCAACATAGCTACCTGTCATCAGAAAAATACACGTAATAAAAAAAAGAAATATTTGTTTGAGCGTGAATAATTAGTAACAGTTTAAGTTGAAATGTATTCATTTGAAGATGAAGGCATTTAGTTAAAGGTCTGTTGTCTATGCCACGACCGGAGAAGTGTAACGAAATGTCAAGGGCGAAGCGGCGACGACCGAGCACTGTTTGTTCTACTGAAGAAATGTACGTTTACCTAATACGTTTACGCCTACAGTTGGCAATATTGATTAATTGGGGTTTTTTTTTATGGTCGTATTAATGGTTGAACTTACTGTATCGCAATTTTTTTTTTACACCTCCGCTAAATCATACCTTATTTGATTATGATGCTTGTTTTCTTTTATCGATAATTGAGTCACTTGCTTTCCATTAGGATTCCTGGAACATCCCCTGAAAACAACATACTTTAAAAGAAAGCGAATTGTACTTTATTTAATTTTCCACTCAAATTATCGCCTTTCGTTCCGCAGCCGTATATTCTATATCCATGAACATGATCCCGACGTGAATTTTATAGAGCCTTGTACTACAAACCCTTATGAGGCAGCGAAGTGGGTTGTGTTAAACGGCTATCAACTTACTGACGTCATACACTTATGTTAAAAATATCACTTTGCGGCCCTAAAGACCACCTAATTACCATTATGGCTGCATACAAGTCGCGTCACGAGACATAATCGATCACTAAACTACGGTTCAAATATCAGGGCCAATGTCAATCTTATACAGTCTCGTGTGTTCGACGGGCCGAGGCTTAACCTAACAATTTTATAACTAAGTATGTTATGCGGTTTAAAACTGTGTTGTTGTGAGAAAAACGTCTGTTTTTATTTCTTATTCCGCGTCGCGATGAAAGTAAAAGTAGCGTTGTCTTGCATAAGTAAACTCGCGCTATCCGAGCAGATTAATGGCCGAAATTAATATTGAATCCCTGATCCAAGATATAAATCGATCGTCGATATATACCAATCTATGGATCGATCTCCAAACCGCGTCCCAATAACGAAAAAAGACGATCCTGCGCTCGCTCAATCCGCAGATATTTTGAAATCCTTTCCCTCTTCGTCAATCCGTTGTAAGCAAAATGTATAAAAATAGACATGGTTCGTTTTTTTTGTAACAATCAAAAAACTAAGCATAAATAGGCTTTACAATTTTGTTTTAAAGACTTTTAATACATATATTTACCGAAGACGTAATAATTCTATTAATACGAAAAAGACGTGCTAAAATTCAAAACGTGTTGGTTAAAAAGGAATGTCACGAAACGGCTAAAGCTAAGATGCGTTTTATTATCTGCGGCGTGGTATTTTTTGTGGTCAAACAAGCGAAAGGGAAAAGTCGCCGCCGCCAAAGAAACTTGTTTTTTTTAAAAGCATTTTTTTTAGTTGATGAAGCGGTGGCACCCCATGATTTCTGAAAAAAATATTATACATACTTTAAAAACAAAGTTCTTTGGTAGGTAGGTAGGTAGTACTTACCTAGCTGTTTTTCTAAAGTACTATTTGCAACTTACCTTGATGAAGTTACACGGACGAGAGGCATAATTTCAGTCAACAGTAAATTTACTGTATATTTGACAGCCTAAACCTAAAGGTAAACTCCGCATCATTCCGACTTTGCATGTAGTTCACCCTTTTAACTCTTCGCGAAGAAGCGCGTTGATATCTTATTTCTTCACCACCGTCACTATCAGTACTATCCCAATCCGATAATTGAGCCAGAACTTCCATATCACTGTCACTATCACTGGAGAATATCGACAGTGCCATATTTCAAATAAAATCTGTGAAGTTAATCTGATATCCTACGAAATTCTAAGATTAAGATTTGGATTGTTTACACCGATCAAAACAGACGTCAAATTCAACGGATAGGTTATTGACACACTCAAACTGTCATTTTCGAACAGAGCGCAATCTGTAGTCTACGATCCGTCCTCTCAAAGATCGATTGGTTGAATAGATTGCAATTGCAATCCGTGGATCGTTTTTAGCTACACTTTACTACAAATCTGGATTGAATTTTCAATCTTAAATCTAGAGATATTGGATTAGATTGGTTATTAATTTCGGCCGCTAGAAGAGCAAATATTTTAAAATTAGCTTTTCAATTAGGTACATGGAAACAGTAAGATATATGCTAAGACATGTTATTTCGAATGTACCAATCTGGTCCCTTGATCAGAAATTGTATAGGTTGACGGAAGTTCTTCGTAAGATGTGGTACAGAAGTCTCACAAACGTTTCAGGAATTAAGGGCTCACGCAAATATCTCTATATGATACTCGTGTGATAATTCCTTATCGTTACGCAATCCTAAAAGGAATGTTACTCAATTCTAAGATGTACCTACATAACATGTAATTATTGTTTTAATGACTGGCTGTGTTGCTCTATAATTATTAGACGTCTACGCACATCTACAATGCGATGTACAATTTCACAACCGATATCTGCACTTGTATCAGATATTGTGAACTGCTAATTAAATAACAATCATTTTATCAGAATTTCTATAGAGATATGTGGCAACGGTTCGTTGCGAGCACATACCAGTGGTAGTAGGTACGTGAATACAATTTTTGATACAATTTTACGTAATTGACGAGTTCCATGTAAACGAGCGGCGAGTAAAAGCGGGTTGAGTGCGTTGTTTGTTGCGCAACGTTGCGCCCGCGCCGTCGCGCGTCGTCACGCGCACTCTTCGACGCGGCGCCCTGCAGCGCCGGACGTGCTAACAGATCAGCATTTGAAGCTCAAGGCTAAAATGTCTTCCCCAAAAATGCATAGGTACCTACGTTTTAAAAGTAAATTAGATACCACAAACAGAAAGCAAATTCTCGTACTTAAAAAACGTGCAAATTCAATTCGCAATAACAACACAGCGACAACCGAAGTAAAAAAAAATAGTAAATTAGAAGTTATTTTGATAGATTGAGACAGATTATAATTCGAACGTTGTTAAAATACGGGAATTGTCTATCTGATGGTTCCCTTAAAAGCAGACGAAGACTGTGGTCACAAGAAACTACGTAAAACAAAGTATCATCGGTAACCACATAGAAGTACCAGACGTTTTTCACTCCCCGGACTATCCCAGATTAGTGTAAGCCTGTAGCCTGTAATGCACGGCGTTTGCGTGAGTGCAAAATTCAGGCAGGCTTGATTTGTGCGCTATTCTTTATATTTACTACCCTGTTGACGCGTAAAGCCTAAAAATATTTATTATTTACGTTGAGATCTTATTTTAAGTAAGAATTTCGTGTCATGAGCCTTATTTTAGCCATAAAATTACAAAGTAAATTAACAAACATCTGATTTGAAATTAACACTTACCATTGTTCATAGATTAGCGTGTACGTGAGTAATCTTCATCTTCACACTTGACGGGCCCATCCATCTACACATAGACAATTTATCTGTCAATCTACGCATATACATGATGTAAAACGGCCTTGAAGGTTACAATAAGACATAGAATACTGTGCCCTTGGAAAGCCTCGGTGATTTGCAGTCGATGCGTGCGTACGCTCAACACCACCCACTACTTGAACCCCGCATCCGATGAATGAATCATAGGAATTCTATTGATGTACACATGAAAGCGCTTTATTTCACGATTGAAGTTTTGTGGTCATTTTATGATAGTCTACAACTGAAAGTTTACTTGATGTGGGCCTTTCGCCGCTTCAGCACTTCATGTTGTGGTTGTGGCCACTTGAATAATTACTTAGTGGAATTGGTTGTTTGATGACGAATATAAAGTTAAGACCTATCATGTATGTTGTGAATTGTTAGATCAAGATTTATTTTACAATTGTGTTCTCAAAGGGAAATATGAAATCTAAAAAGCAGCTTTTCGTGCGTCAAAATATGTACGAAGCAATTTGGATCAACATATTCAAAACAGCGTGAAGACTATATTTCCATTTTCTTTAAATAATTATTTAACAACTACTATTCTGCTTACACTGCTCTCTATAAGTAGTTTTTTGGAGAATTAAGGAATTACAAGTCAATAATGTAACCAAACTACATGATTAAATAGCTACTTATTTAATTTAGCCCAAGTTCAATTTCATCTGACTAAAGTTTTCACGTTTCATTCGGAGTATGCGAGTTTTTCTAGACGTAATGGGCCTTTTCATATCGAACTAACTATACGTTGATCTAATGACTGGTTAATAACAGGCAAATTAATAGTTACGACCAGGAACTTAACGATATAATTATAAGCTTATATTTGTTGGTGATTACAATTAGAAACCGAATTTGAAATGACAATGAGATTGATTACACTGTCTGTCTGACTTCTATGTACGTTTGTTGTGTCTCGTGGCTGTCTATGTTCTCAACTAGATAATGATTTCGACTGATGCTCTGCTTTCTCCATTGTTTCTGTAACGCCACCGACAGACAAACCACGCCCCACATATCGCCACACATTGTCTCATGAGATTTGACAAGCTAAACAGTACCTCGTATAATATTATAAATGAGCTAAATAACGATACAATAAACATAGGAATAAGGTCCGGACCCAGACATTTTTGTACAGTTTCATACATTTCCAAAGTAAAAGGGTCGTATGTTTTCTTTAATTTGAACATTTTCCACTTTTCTTACGCACATTTTGTGTCATTATTGTTCCCATTACATGTTTCCTGTGTGCCAAATGTGTTTGCCGACTAAATACATAAATAGCAGGGCCTTCCGAGATATCTCGGATGCTTTAGGTGAGAAAACCTTTATTGTAATGTGATACCTACCTATCTTGAGCAGCGTTGTAACGAAATGAAGAAGATCTAGCATTATTCAGATACAGTAATGTTTCATTTCCTTTTCATATGTGCACTCATTCACGTTTTGGTTGCATGCGATGATGGCAATGTGAGGCATGTTGTGGCAATTTGAGCGTCATCCCTTGTCGATGAGATCGTGTGCGCCTGCGCTCTCACCGAGCGCGGAAGTCGTGGTGGGTCTACCGTCTACCATCACGTAGCGTGCGCTGTTTGCTCGCCCGTGAAGTTTCCTATAACACAAATTGTACAACGTTAATTATATCATATTACGTCTTTCTATTGCATTCTTACATTTTGTACGTGCGCGACAGTCGCATTATGTTGGTGATATGTTTTTCTTTTTATTTCAATGAAGAATGAAGCGGTGCAAGCTTCTTCATGGAACTGCGTGTGCGCCAGATTTGAGCACAACCGTGAGCAAAGGTAATTACAATGACCTAAAAATCTTCTCTGAGCCCTATTAATTCATGGATATTCCTCAATAATTGCTGTTAAAACTTGCGTGGATCTGCCAGAAGTTGCGCAAAGCGGCATTCAGCAGTGTAAGCGTGTATACACAGCTACATATCAAGCTAGGTATATGTTTCCAGTATAATCTGACTTAGCAGTGGTTAGGCTTGCCGTACAATAAGAGGTCAGTTTGTACTAGAAAAGCTTGATATGTCGCCGTGTGTACACAAATTTCTTACATTCACAGATCGACATGAAATGATAACTTTATAAATTTATTGAGAAATTTCCGTGACCTAGGTGACCTCACCTTCCACAGCTAATAAATTAATTTAATGTTCAAAGATATTACATATTAGATACTGACGACTTAACCTGTCAGCTGAATATCAACCAAGTAAATTATGGCGCTAGATACATTAATGATAAAATGTTGTTCAACCGATATTTGTTGTCTGCGGTTGTGATCTAATAAACTGTCTAAATTATAACTTAAGACCTCGCCAGGCCAATGTTCTTGGTTACTTGAAGGGCATTAAACCTATTAGATTTCGATCAATTTGTACCACATGTAACATATAATTTTAATTAATTAATTTCATTTTAAAATGTAATTCTTTGCATACTCGCAACTTTTTAGGAAACAGGATATTAAATCACATATTTATCTAATTTGAAACACAAATTAACAACTGTTCGACCTATTTACAAAATCGCAATAAATGATATTTATTAAGTACATATGTACATAAACCGAAGGCAATTGGCTGACTCGTAAATAAAAAAAGATTAGCGTATGGCCACGAAACAAAAGGTCATGGGAACGCTTTCCGCTGAGGAGTGAACATCGCGCGGAGGATTGAATGACAAAACTTTTAATTACTACCTAGTGTAGTTATAAATCTGCCTCGCTATCGTCCACAGTTTGTAACAAATTCACAAATAGCTGCCAGGGCTTTATTTCACTAGTATTGCTAAACTTAATCAATTCATTGATAACGTGCCGAAAGAATTTGGAAATCTACTACCGAATTTAAAACGAAATGTATAATTCTGAAATACATTATCTATCTCTATAAAAACATACGACTTTCTATGTTACATTCATGTGTTCACTTCACACATATGTCATACGCACTTATACGGAGTTTTTAGAAACCAGTCGATAGCTATTCAGATTTACGACTAGGTGTAATACTTAGCACGAAATCCCAGACAAGAAATGAATAAAAACTGAGAACGATTTCAAGATATACAAAGGATAGGGATCAACACAATAAGCGTAATAAAGAGGCAGTCACAAAAAAAAATCCACAAACAAATACTTTTGTGCTCAGGACTTCCCACTTTGGCTACACTACCTACACCAGAACTTGCAACGACGCAAAATGTTTTGGAAAAATAGAGCAAAAAAAACAACAACCCTTGGGAAGAAACTTGAACAAAACCGACGAAGGAAAACGCAAGTTATGTAAGAATCGCGAACTATTTTCCTCATGTTGTGACGAAATTAAAAACAATTTGAACTATGATTCCACTTCATAATAATGATTTCAAGAATTAATAAAATATACGATGACAGCCATACAGTAGTCAGTAGGTTAGTGGTAGTTACTGATATTCATTTTAAATTTAGCAACATTCTTTATTATAATCTTTCGCTGAATTTGGCGCGCTGACAGATATAATTAATTTTGGCAGAGATTTCATCAAAGGAACATTCGACTACTTATAACACTCTATTAACATTTGCAGATAATAATAATAAACGTTTAGTTTATTGTTAAATTGAATGTGATTAAGGTTTATAAGTCGCTACGCCATCTACGTGCCACAAATCTGGGACAGATAAAAATATTGTTATCCATAAAAGGTGTAACATAATTAAGACATGTCACCCAATTCAAATCTCGAGAACTATTTACGACGTCTTTAACCTCACTTAATTCAAAAATGTTTACATAGATTCGGAAGAGATAGACAAAAAATATGTCCCAGACGGTGTGCTATTCCATAAAGTCAGTGAGTAACGCAGGGACAGACGTGTGTAAGTGCAACACGTCTCGGTATTGCTCAGTGAGGTCAAATGTCTGACGCGGTCTTCTTCTAAAATATTATATAACCGTAAGCGGACGACGCATGGGAACTTTTCTGTCGAAACTGCTACTAGATTCTAAATGCCAGCAGTGGAACATGTACGAAACAACTAAGTATATTAAGTATAATAATTGTAAATTATGCGTGAAGATGATCCGAGTAGCGGTGAAGTAAAACTGACTGCAATAGTTGACATTTAATTATGAGAGTATCAACGCTCGCTTGCACTCTCATCCGTTTTAAATCTCACTCTTTGTCATCAGAAAAATAAAACAATATAATGATGACGTGACTGCAATTATTCAATGAAGATTTTATCCATCATTGTAAATTGAGGAATAAACAAAACAAAAAACTTGTGAATGACAGAGGAAACGTCGAGGAATGCGACGGAGGCGGCACAATGGCGGCGATCTTAGTGCGCACGGCTAGCGTTCTTCAACTCTTTTAAATTAACAATCAAGTGAAGAGATATAATATAATCTTTATACTTAGCAATAATAATTATATAATTTTCCTTAATTGCGGCACATTATTATTAAACAAATTATAATTACCATTACCCATGTATGCAATTATAATGGAACGCAAATGTTGCAGAGTTGCAGGAACATCGACACGCAAACTAGCGCCATTAATTCAGCACATGATTCTAGACCCCATAGCGTACATACTTTTCGTCGGTTATCTAAAAAAAAAACTGCTGTTTCATAGAAAAGTGCAATATCTACGCGGACAAAAAATATGGAACAGCAGTTTTTTTTTTTAATTAAGTATGTACTTTTAATTATGTCCATGGCTTTATTGAAGTGCCAGCTACAATATAATTTTTTTAATGGTACCCATTCAGAATGTAGTTTTTATTTTATTTGGAATTAGAAGTCAAATATTGGGTAAATATCGAAAAACTCTTAAAATTCAAATATCTCGAAATCTATTGAATTTCGGCCATACTTAGGGCGTGTTCAATTTGTAAAAAATTTGCCCGAATTACAAGGAATCCTGTATAATGTCAGTCACGTAAATGAACATGATTGTTGCGATGGCACATCAGGGCGCAATTTGGAACTATAGATAGTAGAACAAAGTGGTCAAAGGAACAATGACCTCAACTGTGAAGGAAAATAAAAGTGCTGTTGCATTCCATTTTTTTGTTTTTTGAAAAAGCTACTGCCTGAACCGGGAATCAAACCCGATTCCGCTTATCAAAAAGCAAGCTGTATTTTTATACTAAGCGATAGTGTTGCTGACAAGGATCAAGTAATGCAAAGGAATACTTTGTGTAAAATAAAAGGTGCTAGTTTTAGCTATTTTTATTTATCGTCAATTACGAAAAAATGGCAAAATTGCTATTTTCTTTGATTTGTCACATTATATTTGTTCACAGCATTTGATCCAAACCACCTACACAATCGATTAGTGCAATAAAACAGTTTTTTTTTTTTTAAATATAAAATGAGTTTGCTCTTGACTCTAGTCTAGGTCAGTGGTGACAGAGACAGAGTCGACGGTGTAGTGAGCTTACCCAGAAGAAGCCTGTTGTCTCTCACTTTGAAGAGATTGAATGAATGAAAGAAAGGAGTTTTTGTAAAAAAACGGGTTCGATTTTTGGCTCAGGCAGAACCTTTAAAAAAAACCATTATGCAATTTCATTTTCCTTCTAAATTGAGATCAAGGTTCTTTTGACAACTTTGCTTTATTAGGTACCCATAGTTTCGAATTTAGCCTGATGTGCCATCGCAACAATCATGTTCATTTACGCGACTGACATAATATAATATATTCGCCCCACTTCCATGCAGCTGACTATTTTCCGTCCCATAAGGTTTTGGGGATGTATGAAATGACTTTTTTTTATTTCAAATTATTTTACAACTTTGGCTAGCTGTAACTTTGGATTCTCCCTTAGGTGCGTCGACTGACTCTCACATTCATAATTATTAAAAGTTAAACAACCACTAGAAATTAAATTTCTTCGATATAAAATTGATCGCAAGCATTAGCATTAGTCACTTTCAACAAAACAAATAGCTTAAAAGTTCGACGGCTGCTTTGCAAACCTATGTTCGATTTCCAACAATTGATATTTTTTATGCTTCCTTTTTTTACATAATGTTATATTATTATAAATGATAGTTCGTAGAGCGTACACAGAAAAACATTAAGTTTAGTCATCTTCGGTTATAATAAAAATTTGGTTAGGCGACTGTTAATGATAAATCGCGTGTGTTTAGAATCTACTGTTATAATATTATTTTAGTGATACTGTAAGAATGCATCAGTCAGTGTATCAGTGTTGCGTCATTGGGTAGTATATGCAGGCGTTCATTAATTTACTAAAAACTAAATACTTCGCAAGCAATGGAAAATTATTACTGAAGGCTGCGGGTGTCGACCTCAAGATGAGCTGCTTCTCATACGTGCGTCGCTTGCTTCACAGCGTCACCAGTCCTGACTCTCTGACTGAAACTGCAAACGTAGTATACCTACAGAAAAGTTTTATAAAAATGTGGCTCTTATTTTATTATATTGTGGTGTCTTACGACTTCCACGCGAACGAAGTCGCAGTCAGCAGCTAGTAGAAAATAAACAAGATTCTTATAGTTACAAGCTGAATCCTCAATTGAGCCTATTATTTTATTTAAGTCCGCTAACGCTTATCGGTGTGCTCGTCGACTTAACTCTCGGTACCCACACACTGTCTACTCATCCCGTCACTCGCGTGTGTTTCTCCGACCTTCATCCCGCATTCTTCCATATAGCCATCCGGTCATCCAGGATACACACTATTTGCCAAGTCGTTGGCGGACAACGACCTCTACTAGTAGACTCTTAGACAATCACCTTTTTTCTACAATACGATTCAGTCCTGTGAATAGAGTTTTTCATGTATCAGTTTCGACACGAGTTATTCAATCCGTGTTAAGTCAACGATATTAATCACAGGCAGTATCTTACCTACATATCGTTAGTACATATTTTGCAGTTCGCAATCTTAGGGAAATTATAAATGCAGGAATATGTAAGGCATGCTGTTCTACTTTCATTTCCACGTCTGCTTGTTATGAATAGTTAATTTTCATGAAATGTACTTATAGGACCTTGCGTAACAATAAACATGGTACTTATCACAAAAACATTATTCAGTACCTACTTAGCCGTGGTTATACATAAATTGTTCCATATCCTGTGAGTATGAGTTTCGTGCGTAGCAAGTGAGTCACTGTCAATCAGCTTTGGAGACCAAACTGTCTAGTACTGGTATAAGTATATAAACAATCCTGACACGTGTTTAGTATTGTCACCAACCATAATAGGACAGACGTTCGCGTTCTATATTATTGTCAAGCAGTGCCTCTCGGAGCTCCGTCACAACACATTACGTCCACACTAGACCAGTCAGGTACGTAGAGAGCTTTTACTCGTGCCCTGATACAATTGCATGCACTCAGACCTTAAAGACACGTTGCAAAACTTCAACAGATGTGATAAAAGATGAGTTAACAATGAAAATATCTTACTTCCATAAACGTACAACAATTGAGCATACGTGTTGTGTAGGCGAGAACGCGTCTCTGTAATTGATAAGGATAATCGCGTCGTGAATCAGGCCCGGGATTAAGTACACAACCGGTAGTTAAACGGTCCTAATACGGCACAGGCAATATTCGCCACGCGTGTCGACATAGGTCACAATTATTAACTTAATTGTCTTTAGCGAGTAGGCGACCCATTGTTTGTGCTTTTGTTACTATCGCATGCTCTATCTACGACCTGACTTATTCCTTATTTATACAACTTATCATGTCGTAATATTACGAGACTCCAATTGTGATACCCTAAAAACTGGACCACTGAGACCGTCTTGGCATGCCAATGTGGCCAAAACATATCGTCGATCAAAGGCCAGTCTTATTCGTATGCAATGATTCTTTTATCGTATTTTCCCCGTCACGATTGTCTTCCTGAATATCATTGTGTTTATCGGCTCCAAATACGATACGATATATTGTTGTAACATTATCATATTGAAAGGATCTTCTGGGTCAGAATCAGAGTGGTTTCGTGAGTGTCCATCACCGATTGTCAGTACTTGGTAGGTGGTGTCATTTGTTACGAGAAAGGCAAGACGTGACATCTCATTCCGCGAGGATACTATACCCGTTTGTGGGTTTATTTGACTAAAAACATTACATAACTCTAATTCGGTTAGGCTGATTATGTACATAAAGTAATTGAAGACGAACAACTTGTAATTACAGATCATATACTTCTCTTAAACATTCGAATTGAATATTAATTGGGTCTATCGAGTACCGTAATCGAGTAGTTGATGAAGTGTGTTGCGTGTAGTCTAGAGTAGTGTAGTGACCGCTATTCTGTCAGCTACCAGGTGCTTCGGACGCTGCTCTCAACATAGTTGATGACATAACGGAGTGCGGCTGACTCGAGTCCGTTACATCGGTGTACCGTTCATGCGTAGCTTTTTGTTGTATCTCGACGTAACACATAATACCATTCCTAATGGACGTAGGGCATTGTGCAAAGTTACGAGATTAAGTCACGATCAATAGACGCCCGTTAATCAATCTCGGTCACATCCATTTAAATAAAGCTAAATTGCTAATCAAATGATCGACGATAAACTCGAAGTGGGATACGACCTTCACGGTGGCATTCTCTCTGAAATCCGTGATTTATATCTATAAGTGTCACCAACAAAATTAAATCAGCTACTGACCTGTTACATATCGTTTTTCTTCGTCGGTAATAGTATCGAAAAAAGTCTATGTTTAACACCAGTTACCGTTATAATTCTAATTTGTTCCCGCTTTAGCTTTAGCTCACGGTATTTTGACCTCTTGCAAGTCAAATTATCCACACCAGTTGACATAGCGGTGATAGTCCATACTTTGGCATGAATGCTAATAGAAACGGATAGATTAAGTACCTACGAGTCACGTTTCGGTTTAAGAAACGATTATCGGATTGTTTCCGACGGCAGTTAAGTTACATAATTCGATCCCGATATACGTAACTAGAGTATCGATATCAAAATGTTGACAAGCCATACTTAGGTGTCAGCTCGAATCAAATTAATTAACATAACAATAGCCGTAATTGCCTAATTACTCCTTACTGGTCGTAATAATGAACCACTGCACCGCTTCCTTGTTCAAAGTGTTTGATACTTTTTTCATGTGAATTATACTAATTATACGGATTATTGAAGAAAGTGTTTTTAATTAATACCTCATTTATAATCTTTTGATCTATATTAATTTAAATCATTTTTTAGATGCACGCAATGCAGTACAGTAAAGGCAAGTTTACATGAATAGTAGAGTAAGCTATTTCTTCGATTAATAGTAACTGTACATTTTGGTCTAGCCTAAGGTGTACGCACTAGGCTGGATTAAGCTCGTAGGTACATGGGATTTTAAGCACAAGATAATTCATTTAAAATTGTAAACATAAAATAATGTAATGTAGATTTTTTACATGCCAATGTAAACAGTCCATGAGCTGTGACGTCCTACTAGATAGTCTACCTGTAAATATAAGAATACCTAAGTATTGTAATACCATTCCAAGCTTCCGACCTCAAGTGAGAAACCGACCACAAAGTGCAATACCCCTCGTGGTTGGGAGTCATTATAATTTGACCACAGCACCATTTGGCGCCATAAATATACCACAACATGTTTGCAATTATCTACTTTACCGAGGGCTGTAACAAGTAAGGCTATTACAAACATTGAACCCTGGAGAACGGACGTCACGTGGTCACAAGGTTCTGAATGTCTGAAAATGTATGACATCATCACGTACTTTTCATTCGTCTACATCCTTTTAAATAATGGCAGTGAAATGTGAAGGTCATGATTTTACCTGATTACAGAGCTGCCAGTGATACTTCGTCGTAAATTAATCCTGAGACCTCTAGATTTGCGCTTGCTAGGCAGGACTACAGGCTCCTTCAAACAGGCGCGTCACGCGACGCGAACCGTACGCGACACAAAGGCACCGCTTGTCGCGCTACAGGCGGTGCCTTTGTGTCGCGTCGCGTGTCTCGCCTGTTTGCAGGAGGTTTAATAAGGCAATAATTTTCTAAAGATTCATCGCATTTGGTTCTCCGGACAAAATACAGCGATAAGTGGGCGTCGTTCCACATGGTACTCCTAAAGTTAAAAGACTGCGTATATTATGATTAGTGCAGTCACGGACACAACAATTACGAGTTCATATTAATTACTATACGATCTCAACTGCGTTTAACAATAATAAAAGCCATTATATCTTTTCAACAGATTGTTTCTTTAATTGTACTCACGATATACGTATAGATAAGCAATCAGCAATTTGCTTCAATTGTTTTAATAAAAGTTCTCGTCATAATATATCATTCTTGTCTTGCGTAATGCTATGTTATGGTAGAAGCTTCCTGGTTTCCGTTACCGACATGGAAAATCTATCTATCTCTTTGCGCCGCGGAGCAAATCATATTTTTGTTATGCTCACTTAGGAAAGGTAGCTCACTAATTGTGAGCTACTACATCATTTAATACATGATTACTACCTAATTTCTGGTAGGATGAAAACAAAGATTAGGAAACATCTAGCAGTTCAGAGCGCTGCCTATACGCTAATCGCCTTTCGTATCTTATTAAAGGCTTCCCGCAAACAGGCGCGACGCGACAGCGGAACAGCAGAACAATTTCTATGAAAATTTTATTGTTCTACAAGAGTCGCGTCGCGCCTGTCTGCAGGAGCCTTAACTCAATCCTTCTACTTATAGGGTTAGGTCCAACCCGCATGGATACGATTGAATAGCTTACGTTTGTCAATTTGCAATCGGCGCTCAATATACCTACTTAGGTATGTTATTTATAGGTACAAAAAATTTACCGCAATTTCTTTGTACTATAAAGTGCAATATTGTGCCACTGTTCTGCACTTTATCGACAGTAAAACTCTACCGTAATTTGCGAATGGCTCGGGGGTGCTCGCATTTAGGCCGTATACTGTCGTAAAAGGAAATAACAACAACTACTTCAAGCGCACTAAATAGTCACATTTCATGGCATTACGCAAAATCTATGGTACATAGGGCCTACTCTGAGCACGAAGTCCGTCGTTCCGGCTGAAGTTACGGACGTTTCCTACTCCGTATCACTTACGGACATAAGATTAGTCCGACGCCCGAACTAAAAATTAATGACAAAACGTTTAGAGAGTTGTCCTTACTTCCGATGTGTTTTTACCCGTCCGGAAAAGTTAATTAATCAGGAGTAGGGTTCACTTTTAAGTATCGAACTAGTTTCGGACGGGCCCGTATCCTCGTTGACAGAATTGGAGAGTAGGCCTCCTGAGGCACCAAGTAGATGCGTCCCTACATACGTACATTCCCTTGCAATTTAGTAAATGGTTCAGATTACGACATTTCAAATGGCTTCCATTACCTACTAAGCACCTCGGGCTGCGATTATAATGGTTATAAGCCCAATTTTACTTCCGGTTTAGACATTACAGCGCCATTAGGAGCACAACATCTGTCAAGCATTCTTTACGAGTTTACAAAACAGGTTTTGTAGACAGATTTCTAGACTGACTGTGAGATATGAATTTGTGAAAATATCGTCGCGGCTTCTTTTAGGTGAGACACGGGCTAATGGTTTAAAATTCTGAAATACTTAGGTATATGATTATTAATTCCTGAATAATGATTGACATGGGAATAGATAAAAGGTCATGCAGAATGTTGTAAAATAATTTAAGCAACAAAAAAAATAATGTAACCCACACAAAATTATTTTTCAGCCCACTTTTCCTTATATGGAGGCAGCTGTTACGTGTTCAGTTTACAAACGTTCTATTCACAGTTGTGTCCTAAACGCACAACGTCATCTACACATAGCCTTAGTGTTTGTGTCGCTCGCAGTGCTCCAGTTTCGTGCCGGTCCACCGGCCGTCGGTCTTACTGCTTACATCAAGGAAACCACGCCCTAGGACAATCTGACACAACTGCCCATTGCAACAGCTTTCACGGTATCGAATAACATTCAACGCAATTATATGTCGCAGACACCAATGAGCAAATCACTGGTTTGTTAAATATTTTTATTATAGGAACAGAGACTGTCCTGTGTCACGCGGCGATTTCTAACGACGCAAATACTGACATTATGATAGATACTGCAGACAGAACAACCTTTCATAGTAATATTCTAGTCCGCTTCAAATTCCTATTATTGCTTTATAGGACAGTAATATTCATACAATGATGTTAAAACTGAAAGTTTTAAGTATTCTAGGCTGACTATTTAACTTTGCTCTATATCACGATTAACGTAATGCAAAAAAGGCACGGACTTTTAGCCTCAAATACCTAAACGAAACTCACCAATAGTGAATTTGATGCAGGTAAATAAATGGTACATACGCTGAATCATTTAACTCGTGACAGAATCTAATATCAAGTCAAAATTCCCAGCGGAATTCTACGTTAAAACTGTGACAAACAACAAAAAGTTATTGGATCTAGGTTCTAAATTAATATTATCATAGAATCCGAGTTTACTTATTTCATAATCGAATTTTGTAACGAGTATACTTTATCGTTAGTTCAAAAGCACGTAGTCTTGATACCTATACTTTGTGATAAATAAACGTATCGGTTTGCTACGAATTAAATGGGCGTTACATCACAATAATCGCCTTGTTAATGGTTTTATTAGTAAAAAGGGATTAATAAATGTCGGACGTACTTTCTATTATTTTCGATCAACGTGCACGTTTCGAGTATTAAGAGCAGAGGTACGTATATAATTATTTGGAGTAGAAAGGCGCTCATGTAATACTAAAAAAATGAGCTGCCCGATCTCACGTTCTTGGCTATAAAAGTTGTTTGTTCACGCCACCTGCTCGATAATGTCAAATTATATGTCATGCAAACCTAACGTAAAGTAAGTCATAAAAGCCATAAAAGGTCTAGCTGGGCATTAATATTGTACAGAATTTCAAATAAACCCGCTGGTCATTAATGTGATTTGAATTTGGAACATTGGAACCTCAAGTAAAAATCGCCATTTCCGACTCCACGACACACGGTTGTAACACCATTGTGACGACGAGTATTGTTTTTCCTCGTCATCACACCGCTAGTTTTACTACACCTTTTGTATCACAACATTAGTGTTGTGCTTGTAATAGACATCTACCTATCCTATCTAACGCATATTGGTCCACTCAAGTACGGTTTTACTTACTACATTTTGAATATACTAAAATGAATCGCAGAAATGAACGATTAATCTAATGATTTTTTAAGATATCGGATATTTCAACTATGTATGAAATACATAATGGACAACTCGCCTACAGATTATTAATACTGTGTATTCTAGTATTTTTGGCACTGGCCGGCCGCTGCCGCGGCACGCTCGCTTCGGTCACTCGGCTCGTGCGTAGAGGGTAGCTGCTCTAAACTTTTTTTTTGGTAAGGGTTTGGAAATCCTAATGGATGTCCCCCGCCCTGGGGTGGATGGAGGGGTCTGTCAGACTTCTACCGACTAAAACCACCCCGTGTTACCCCCGGGGCATAGGAGTAGGCGTGCGTAGAGGGTCTCTGTTCTAACCAAACCTAACCTTTTTGCGAGTAAAGATATTATGATTTAAAAAAAAATAGTCAGATGGGAACAAACAGTCCGAAAAGGGATACAAGTATTTTAAAAGATAGTAACTCACTATTATTTATAATAGGTGTTTTAAAACAGACGTTGTGACGACGAGGAAAAAAAATACTAGTCGTCACACTGGTGTGACCGCCTGGTGTGGCGTGGAGTCGGTCGCTAAAATCGCATACAAATATTTTCCATAGTACATACTAATCCCATGCATTTACTACTGAGACCTGCACTAAAAATATTAATTGTTCGAAAATCGAACTGGCCACCGAGAGTAGAATTCCAATTAAAAAAGTTGATCACAATAAATAAAAGGCGCGATTACTGCAAATCGCTTTGCTGCTATACAACAAATTCTCACAAAAATGTCGAGTGACGATAGTTATTTGACTCTGGACTACATTAAATCCAAAGCCACTGGCATTGACAATAATTTACTCCCAGGAAAGTCCAAGGATTCGTACATGAAAACCTCAGATCATTATAAACACAGATGTAAACCTACGACGATTTTTACAAATGGAAAACAATAAAAGGCGTCATATCTATTATCTGAATAAGTGCTTTTAGTCAACTTCCAGCATTTATCATCTACAAAGAAGTCAAGAAGTACATCTATTCGATGCTCAGGTCAACTCAGTACTCAAATTAATACATACACCAAACTACTGGCATTTTAAAAAAGTAATCGGAAGGACATCGTGCTATGAAATCAAAAGTTTTCACAGCTCAAAATGTGGAAACGTTTCTTAATAATGCCCCTCCCTGACCACAGCTTTCTTGCCACAAATGTAAGTAACTACCTAATAATTGAATTTTGATCCCTAAAATAGCTACATACTTATTTATAATTACTAGCGACCCGCTCATGCATCGATCGCTTGTGTGCGATCTACTGAAGCGTTGCCAAAATATGAGATTTGTGCGCTCTATCCAAGTTAAATATTATTGTAATTTTTGTTAGGTGTATGTGTCTATTGTTACAATTATATGTATCAATCAAATCTAAGATAGTGTATAACTCGTAATACATAAGAATGAATATATATTAAAGTACGTAACTTACCTTCCTATTTACTAACCTACCTGTCTATTTTTGTTATAGTTAGCCTTGATTTTTGGAGTGAATGGCGCTTGTCGTGGAAGTGAACTCTTAAATATCAAAATCGAAGAATATCGGAAAGACTATAAAATAATATAATATATAAATATTTGGCAGATACAAAATCGAAGAAAGAACAGTAATTCGTAGTCCGTGGAGAATACGTAAGAATTGTCGAAATGTACCAATCTCTACGCCCCTCTAATATAAACACAAAACAGAATTTTCGTAGCTTATAATAATGGCAAACGCACCAGGCAAGCCATTGGCAAAAATAAGATCAGCACCATGCCGAAAGAAATTGCGAAATACCTGAAATTGACAAATAACGAGCTCTACGCGGGTGATTGTTTCGGGACAACATCGCCTACTCTATTGGATTCAGGAGCAGACATGACACTGATTAAAAGACACGGTGGATGGAAATCTGATGTAATAAGGATAATAATTTAAGCTGCCGCATTGGTGACAACATCAAACTAAAAACACCGTAGATAACTGATCCTTGGACACCTTTGTCACCGCAACCATCCATATCAAAACACTATTTTTCTAGCCCGCTGCCACAAGCACCAACTTCACCAACTTTCACGATCCAAAATGATCCCCGGTAGACCCAAGTTTCTGAAACTTTACTCAACAGCAATACGCAAATAAACTTCAATAAATGTACCGAATAAAAACATAACTTTGCCTTTCCACAACTGATATATTGTATCACAATCTTTAACTTTTAATTGGTTCAAATAGGTCTACTAAATGTAATTGTAATTTTAATAAATACTTCGATTCTAGTACCTACTGTTGCTTTTTATTGTCTCGTAGATGGTGTGAAAAGTAGAGTATCCTCCTACGTTACCCCTACTGTCCTACTGTTTGTACTCCCCGTCACTTGTCCCTAAAGGTTCATTAGAAAACCAGCGTCAGACAGCATGTGTCTGGCATTAATGCTGAAATGATGCTTTTTGGCGCAGCCGTGAGACACACACTATTGTTGTTAAACCATTATTTTCACTTTTTATTTTGTTATTTGTATTCTGTGTTTCACGAACTGTGTCCAAATAAACGTTATTCTTTCTTTCTTTCTTTCTACGTCTTTGGTGAGCTTGAATCCCTCGCTGCACTCAAGATTCTTGTCTTAACTCCCACTTTGCTTGGGAGTTAATTCAAAACTCCCTCGCTCCCCTCCACTCAGGAGTTAACACTAGAGTCCATCGTTACGCTCGGGAATCAATACGGCGCCCGCGACATAAGACACTGCTTTATCCTCTTGGTGCATAATCTACTATTAGTTACAATAAACTTGCATTTATGAAATCTTTAGAAACTTCACATCTGGAATTTTCATTTTTAGAAAAGTCCCCAACATTACCTATATTTTTTTGTAAATCTTCCATGTCCTACTCAGTATAGACTGTTCTCCATAAATTTAAATTACGTCGCATTCCTCAACATGATCTCTTTAACATTGACAATTGGAAGACCTTGACATCTGCTCACATTTTTTATGTCCATGTCACTTTTTCTCGTCGATTTAAATGCTATAGCAAAGGACCACTCGAGCTTTTCGAGACCCGGAAATTAATATGTTTTGATAACATGTTAAATTCGATTCAAATATTTCAGAATGCGTTCAGCACTTATTTCCTTTGTCAGTTTGAATACTTCATTTCTCCCAGTGAAACTCCCATAGAGTTTTTTTATAGTCAGGGTTTCTACTTCAACGGGATGTGGTTAGTACAGTATATATTATTATATTCTTAACGCCAGGCTGATACAAGAAAAGGTCGTTTAATAGAATAAGTACTCATTATTATTCTAAAATCATGATTGAGATGTGATTGCCTATTCTTATCAGAGTATGGCATGATTATTTTGTGAGTAATTAGTCGATTTTTGATGAATGATGCTCAGTACCCAATGATACAAGAACAAATTAGAAAACTGGATCATTGTTGTGCATCGAAGTATGTAATTATAAAATTATGTAATTCTTGATGAGGCATATCGGAACTGCTCACTGTGTATGGCTTAAAGTAGGTGCCGCAACACGATTGTTCCGTGGATGCGCGTGCGAACACCGCGACCTACCTATTGTCCGTCTTTTATTTGTTTACACCTCTGCTTTTGTACAAGGAGAAGAGATTGATTTACAGGTCTAGGCTTCTGGAATGTCAAATATGGCAACAATATGTTGATGTATTCTGTCTGTGTCTTGTCTCCAGAGATAAGACACAGACAGCATCCACCGTATATATATCTCGATATCTCTTTCTCTGATATTGCAGGATGCTTATATATAGGCATTAGTGACCATCTACCGTCCGGTGGGCCGTAAGCTTGTTTGTCACTCAATAACTTATTTGTGTATTTGAATATTTTGTTATTTATCCCTGTATTAATAATTTCCTGTTGATTTCAGATGCGGCGGCAGGCTCGGATCTCGGGCGGCGGCGCGCTTGTCGTGCGCACCGCCTCTGCCTTACAAGGTTCGCTACTTTTTTATAACTAAACCAAATATTTTCATTAAATAGATTATTTTAAATGGAACAATGACAAATTGCACTAATAGTGAGCTGAGAAAACAAAGTCATTGTGATGGCCACAGAGTATGATAGAAAACTGCGCAGGGGTTAGCGAGTGATTCACACGAGCCGTGTCGCATAGAATCTGTTTTGTCAAATCAGTCTGAGCTTATTGAACAGCGGAGCGAGCACGGGCGTACCCAAGACGTTTGTGGCAAGACATGATAAATTATGTCACGTCTTCCGATTTGTCTTAAACGCTAGCACGGGTCGACCATGTGACACAATGTAGAGGCGCGACATGCCTTTCTTGTTGCTGACTTCGAAGTAAGACACAAATATTTAATGTAATACACAAATGAACAATGACACAAATAAAACAATACGTTTAAAAGAGTCTAGTGCAGTATACAGTTAAACCACTTTTTAATTTTGTTGGGAATTAATTCATTTTTGACACACGCACGACTTTCTTTTTGGTTGATTGGTTTGATAATTTTGTGCAAAATATTAACTTTTTGTAAAAACAAGCTTTTATTTAAACTTAAACTTTATAATAAATAACTTTAAACTAAATCAATCCATCCATCAATTTATTACATTATACAATCAATATGATATAAAAGCTGTCGCGAGATTGACCTGCGTAAATAAACAAGAATACAATATAATCCTTGATCTTGACACAAATAATTCTAAGAGAAAAATTATGTATTTAAAAAAAAATACACAGGTAAATTTCGCACCCGTCCGATCACTATGTCTGGCCAAAAAATCCCTTGGGATAAAAAGGCCAAATACCTAGGGGTCACTCTCGACAGCAAATTAAAATTCACCGACCACATAAGGGACGTTCGCAACCGTGCCTGCTTTGCGCTCGGTCGCCTCCACCCCCTACTCAATACACGTAGTAAACTAGCCCTTAAGGCAAAAGTCCGCATCTACACTACGTGTATACGCCCCATTATGACGTATGCTAGCGCCGTGTTCGCACACGCTAAGCCGTCACTTCTAAACAGATTACAAGTCCTCCAAAATCGATTCATGCGCCGTGCCACAGGCAGCCCCTGGTACTTACGCAATGAACAATTACATTCCGATTTAAATCTGCCGACCATCAAGCAGTTTATTAAAAAAACGAGTACCAAATTCTTCGATTCTGCTACCACACACACAAACCCACTAGTGAGAGCAGCTACCCATTACACACCGTCACGCATATCTCGCATACGCCGCCCAAAACACGCACTACTAGACAAAGACGACGACATAGCTCTGTTTCAACAGAGTCAAATGTCCGCCCGCAAAACAGCTAACACTATAACACAAAACAGACTAACTACGCTCCGTACCCGCCGGCGAGTACCCCCGCGAACTAGAGTAGCTAGACAACCCCCCCGACCCTTGACCCCGCCCGCCCGTGCGGAGCCTGTAACACTAAACAATGTCCCTAATAATAATAATCACTCAGATCCGAGTCTCACGACCGCTAGTTCAGTGACCAGTAGCGCGCTAAGCCCAGGTTCGAGCCCCACTATGGGGCGCCCTTAGTGACGCTACTTAAATTTAGTTAGTTAACCTCTTTTCCAAGGCGAGAGGCCCTTCTGGCCCCGCCGACGCTAGGTTACGCAGAATAGGTTCCTCGGAGCCAACTGCAATAGGTCCGCATCAAAAAAAAAAAAGTAAATTTCGCGACAAGCTTTCATATCCTATAAATTATATAGTAAAATAAATTGATGGGTTTGATTTAATTTAAAGTTTTTGAGGTGAATAATGGAACGAAAGAAGCTGTAATTAGGTAGGTATCACAACTTTGTACCTTTCGATTAATCTGCCGTATAGGTTATAATTATGTTATATATGACGCTATTCACAATTTCGTAGTCTTGTCAATTTACTTATAAAATCATTTACATACATTTGATTGGTATTTGGTGCAGTAATTAGCAGGAAAATATTATTTTTATAAATTTTCAAATCTTATGACCACCTCCGTACGAACGTGATAAATTTTTCATCATCATCTGTCAAATTGTGACATTTATGACAAAATGGGCCCACAATAGCAAATAAGCTCAGACATCTTGTAGTGTAGCAAAATGCAATCAATTTTCTTATTTCTTATGATTTTACATAGCAACAAGTAGGTGCCAATTGGTAATTTGTTTGAAAAAGCTGTCTGCGATTGTGTCATTCGTTTAGAAAATAATTCAAGCCATAATTGTCAGTTTTACTTGAAGCTTCCCACTCTCACAGAATAGTCATGAGCGTAAAGCATTGAAGTCGCGGCTTTTATGACCAACTCGTTACCTGCGTTCTCCAGCAATGTTGTAGAAATCAAGCACACTGCTCAATATTCTAAGACTGTACTTAGTTTCTAGTGAAGCTATCTTCAAGTTATGTTAATTCAACTTTTACTTATCATAATTCTCGATCATTTATCACGACAAAATTTCTTAATATAGGTGTTAAACGATTATTAGTTATTAATTTAGTTATAGACTAAAAAGTTACGCTTCTTTGACATTTAAACTTTTAATAGTTGTATAGTTTTAAAACTAAGATTTATTTGACGTTATTAACAAAAGATTCTATCAAGATATTGAAGGTTTATTGGGGCTCCTTCTGTGCTTGCTTATACCGATGTTTTGGGTCAGAAATACCACGAAAGATGAACGCGGCTTAAAATCTCTCTTTATTTATTTTATTTTATTTTATTCGGGAAACTTACAGCTATAATAAACAGTGTACTTAAACAATATGCAACTGAAGGCCATTTACAAGTTTCCACAGATAAACACCAAAATTAAAAACGAGAAAAAAATACAAATGTCGGTACAAAATACCTTTTACATAAATTAGGAAAAAATAGTATACGAACGACATATACAAACTAAAAATAACTTAGACGGAAACAATTACTTTTCCGTAAAAAAGCTTTCCACCAACAAATGCTTAAGCCGAGAAACACTGGTATTGAATATATCCAAATCATGTTCACCAGACAGTTTATTAAAACTTCTGCTCGCACGGATCAGAAACGAATTCTGCCTGTACGTGGACTTGGAATGAGGGACAATTAACAGGCTAAGTTTGCGAAAGAATTTGCAGTGTGTTACTAATCCTAAGCAGCTTAACAGCTCAGGTCAATCTATAGTACCATTTGCGATTTTAAATAAGTACGTCAAATCTGCAATGCGTCTGCGCTCATGCAGTGGTAAGACATGAAACCTCTTACATCGCGCTATATAATTGGCAGTATATTTCCTAGTTTTATACTGCAAGAAAAGTAGGAACCGCTTTTGAATTCCCTCAATTCTGTCTATAAATATTATAATTAGGGTTCCACACTTGTGAGGCGTATTCCAAATGGCTGCGGACAAAAGCACAATAAAGAACTTTATAAGTTTTTACGTTTTTAAAATCTGCCGATAACCTAAGTATGAATCGAAGTGCTTTGGAGGCTTTATTAACAACACTTCCGATGTGTGCATCAAAAAGCAACTTAGAGTCAAACGTTACACCCAGATCCCTGATAACGCTTATTCTATTTATAATAGAATTACATAACTTATACTGAAACGTGATTTCATGTGGTTTGCGTGTGTAGGTACTAACAAAACATTTAGAAACATTCAGTTCAAGCTTATTAAGAAGAAAATAATTTTGAAGTCTATCTAAATCCTGCTGTAAACAAAAATAGTCGGAAAGTTCTGATATACGGCATAAAATTTTCATATCGTCGGCGTAAAGAATAATTTTGGAACGTGTAACATGCATAAACTCATGCCTTTTCTCATAGAGGTAGGCAAAGATATAGAACGCCATCTGCTACGGGGACTATTAATTAATAAAGTATTTTAGTGAATGTGTACATATGGGAATAAGTGATAATATTGGATGGTGTTTCTGTTTCAGTATGGCTGTGGTTGCTGATATTCATATTCCAGAACGAGTTTCGAATATCCAGGTCAATTCAACCAGGTGTGAGTATCTTGTACCATAAAAAACTCAGCAATATCAGTTTCTTAGCTCCACTTTGTATAATCGAGTAAATAAACAGTCAATATATATCCACTGACCTTGCGAGAATGTCGAACGATCACGGATAAATGGCTTCATACACTCACTTATGAAGAATTAGAAACATATGTAAAAACTTAAAACTCACTTTGAAATTGCCCTTTATATGTATAACATGCGCAAACACACACCCCCTGCACAAACGGACACCTCTTTCTGACACACACACACAAACACACCACACACGCATTTACACTCCACGCGCAAAACATACACAATCCTTCCATACAAACGCACAATCTCACGTAAAATTACACAGTAAAATATTGTTCAGTTTTAATTTTAAGTTCTCATATTAATTTGTATTTTTCTTTTTAGTTTTAGTTTTGCCTTTGTCTCGACTTTTTGGAGGTGGGTATTAATGACTGTGACACAATATTATACTAATGTAGTTATTATCGAACAAAGAGTTTCTGTAAACTGAGTTTATCGTTTCAATAAATTAATTCATTTATTTATATTCGAACCCACTCTATTGTTACCAACATTTTATACTAAACAAGTGAACATGCCCCACAAACTTTTTGCTCATGCCTCTTTTTTATAAATTTCAGTACTTGGACTTTGACAACCTGCCCGAAACGAACTTCACGTGCACAGGCAAGGTTATCGGCGGGTACTACGCGGACCTGGAGACCTCGTGCCAGATGTTCCACGTGTGCACAGTGGGACAGAATGAAGAGCCCATGGACATCAAGTTCCTTTGCCTTAATGGCACCGTCTTTGATCAGGTGAGTTGTTAAGTACGTGAATTGTTCAGTTAATTATAATGGCAATCTTTTTGGAAGGTTTGCAACAAATTTAACTGATGTGCATGCTGTCAAAGTGTGGTTAACAGTTTAATCCCACCAGCATGTAGCAGTGTTCGTGTTCCATATGAGCGTAGCTTAAGAAGTGTGGCTTGGATATCTGTCATGCTTTCCATTTCTGATTTTAAATTCCGTGTACCTTACACGAGACACAAACAAGTTAATGCTGCATTTGATAACATACGCAACCATAACATTCTATTTGAGTTTAAAGTCATGCTTGTATAGATATTCATAAATTTCTAGAAAGTCTGTTCAACAAATATATTATTTCTCATTCCAGGAGACAAGAGTGTGTGAGAGAGTCGATGAAGTAGATTGTACAAAGTCTGAAACGTTCTACGGTTTAAATTTAGAGTTATATGGCAGCACTTTGCCACCCATCATACAGCCAGACCAACAGAAACCTCAAGCACAACCAACTGAACACTCACAACAACATACTAAACCAAACCAGGAAGCCGACCCGTCAATAGATGATAGTCCAACGACATCACAAGATAAAACACAGGGACATTCGACAGACGCTACAGACTCAACGGAAGATCCTATTCAGGATATAAGAAGAGAAGATCAAAAAAACCAACAGACTAAACCTACACATCCGCCTTTATCATTTTCAGATAATGAGGAACTTACTGAAGGTACGCACTGTTAAGATATTATCTTAAGAGAATAAATTCTGATAACATCCACAACACTGGGTGTATTATAAACAAGTTCAGGAAGTACGTAAAACAAAAAAAAAACTTAGTCTAAACACACATAAACAGTGAAAAACTAAACCAAATGCTTACAAAATAAATACATAGATTCGTTATTAATGGTTTCAGAGTACCAAGATGAAGACGAAGACAGTGATTACGAAGATTACGCACATCATCCGTCAACAACGACGACGCAACCAACCACAACATCGACAACAACAACCATTACTACGACCACAACAACCACACCCAGACCGCCCACGACTACGATATTGCCGTCAACATCTTCTCGTCACCCGACTCCAATACCACATCTAATTTCTTCGCCCCCTCCCATTCTATCCTCATTGTCTCCCCCGTCGCTTTCATACCCGCCTTCTGTCCCATCTGCTCCTTCAGCTCCATCCGGCCTGTCTGCCCCGTCCGCACCTTCTGCCCCATCTGCGCCCTCTGCGCCATCTCTTCCAACACTAGACCCTTCCCTTCTTTCCCCACAAGAATTCATATACCGTCACCGAGGACCAGGATCCGAAGCTATCTCCTTTCAGCGCCAAAGCTTTCGGCCCGCTGATGGAGTTTATATAACACACGCGCCGCCGCAGCAGTTCGACCACTTCCAGTATGAGTCGTCTAGAACCGCTCCAAGGCCAACGCCACAACGACCTGCTCCTTTTGTACAACGACCTCAACCAGCACCGTTCCGACCAACTACACTGGATCCAAGAGATCAATTACTACGTCCCGGACCTACTTCTCAACCCTCTGAGCGGCATGAAACATCTGTCAAGCAAAATAGACATCAGAACTATCCCCAATCACTGCCTCAACGACCTTTGCCTTTTAATCCTTTCTACTATGATCGCAAAAGAAGTGATGATGGGGTACCAGAAACAGAATCTTCGCTATCAGCACGATCTGTTGCTCCTCCAAATGTGACCGAGAAACCGCAGATCAAACTAAAAAGCCCCCCGCGAGTCATTGTCACAGCTAGTGCCTCAGTCAGTGATAGCAATGGTAAAAGGCTAAACTATACAGTCGGCAACGTTGTTAGCGCAGTGAAACCAATAGTGCCGATAAACTATGACGACTATAAAGAATCTGATCTTATATTTGATCCATTCTTTCTCGATGTGCCAAAACTACAAAAAAGACGAAAAACTAGGTCTAATAAAAATAGAAATGTATTTACTGTTCCGTCCACAGCCACTGTGGCATCCGAATTATTGCCAGATAAAACGACGATCACAACTTCGCCAGTGACATCTCGAGCGACGACCACAAGGATCGCGGCAAGTGAGGCATCGCTAGCGACCACGACCGCCGTCTGGAACCCCAACGACTACGTCGACGACAATTACGAGCCCCACTCCTATATTCCACCAATACCACCACTCGCAGTGCTAGTACCTCACGAGCTCAACAAGTATAAGAAACACGATAGACTGTCTAAGAACGATTTAGTTGAGGAGAAGACTCACAGAGACCACAAAACGAATATTGGTAATAACGAACAATCCAAGCCGACGTCGGCGTCTGCGCAGCAGACAACCTCTAGTCATGTCGAGCGGGCGCTCCCCGCCGCTCCCGCCGCCTCGCCGCCGCCCCCGCCGCCCACGCCACTCCTCGAGGCACCCGCGCGCGCCTGCATCTCTTCGCGCTCTACTCACTGTCGGACTCGTGCCTAATTAAATTAGCTCACTTTATACGATAAATAGATAATGCCTAGTTACATATTTAGATAGGTAGAAAATTTTAAACAATTTTTCAGGTGCACTGTTAAAGTCACAAAGTGAATGGATTTATTTGGAAAATAAATCAAAATTGAGAATTCATAGTCTTGAAAGTTTTGTGTCCTTATAAGAAAATCGTCTTTAAGCTCCCTCCGAATAGGTGCTTAAGATGATCAATAGACTACCTATAAACCTCTGCTAGGATCATAAGGTCCATTGTCATGTCATATAATTTAATTTTAAACCATGAACCTAATATAACAAGGTCCATGTTTTAAACCGACAACAGGCTACATTATAAACAGACACAACTATTGCATTTGTGAGACCAGTTCGGAGGGAGCTTTAGTATTTATATTATATTTTCTTATTATTATAAACATTGTAAATATGTACGAGTTTTGATTTATTGATATCATTATATTTTTAAATTTTTCATGTCTTTTTATAAGTACCTATGGATATTTATGAAGGAAACCTTGTAAATATCGTAAAATATACTTGATGTTTCTATAGTTTTTTCTTTCATTTTCCTCAGGCAATAACGATGGCAAGGTATAACATTAGAATCGCAGTCCACTCCCAGAAGCCTCTAATCCGCCAATAAATCAAGTGTTTCTTTTTTGGATACGCTGAGGCTGGGACAAATTGTCTTTTATTTGTAATACCGCAGGCCAAAACCTTGTGAAGGATGCAGGTACGAATCGAACATGCCGTGCAAATACCTATGTTACATTCATGTTACGTTTCATATACTATGTGTACCCAACATTACGCACACCACCTAAATTAAAAGGTATAATCTAATATACTTTTACAAAACACTTAGGTATTATTCGTACTATCAGTTCATGTGAACTTTTTTGACCTTTTTTCCATCACCCTACTACAGATTCAGTGCTTATACAGACAGTGCTGATGCAGACGAAGAAAAATATGTGACTCAGGCTGGCTGGACTAATCTTCAAAATAGCTCGCATTTATCTAGGTCAATAGGGCATTTTATGTGACGGCTACACACTCTTATTTTAGACTTTGTGACGCTACAGAATCTTAGATTATAATCGATCGAAAACGTGTCCAGCCAGCTTGAAAAACCACTTTTCGCTGGTCTCTCAATCTCGGTAATGGAAGTGATTTTGACGACTTCTTGCTTAGCAATTTCTCTTGGGTTCTCTATTGTGTTCCCTAATGTCCGAATGATACCTTACCCGAACTTAATGTCACATAATAAAATTGAAATCCCTAAATACAATATGCCCTGTTTGTCATAAATATTAAAATCAATAATATACAAAAGACATACAACCATTTTCAATAAAAGTTATAAGTTCTAAATTCAAATTATTTAATGTTTATTTAACCTAATAATATATTTTTTTTACATTGTATTACAAATAAAACACACACTCAATAAAACAGTTGATTGTGAACATGGGGTTTTTATTTCCTTGTAAGCATGCAAACAAGCATACACCATGCACGCTTCAAGCATGCAGCGTGCAATGAGCAAGCAAGCAAGCTTGCAGCATGCAAGCGAGCGTGCAAGCAAGCATGCGAGCATGCAACATGCAGCAGGCATGGTTTCTGTCACGGCTCCGGCGCTGCGGGGCTCCGGCGGCGGTGGTCCCACGCGAGCTTATCGTCGCAGATGGTTTAACGCTCACCTGCTCTGCTCCTAAACTCGCGGGCCGCCTCGCCCCTCCGCGCCTACGCGATTCTAAATTACACTCTAGGGGTAGGGCATACAAGACTGCGTGTAGTCGGATTTACAGCGATTCGTTTCTGTTACTAAAATCAAATTTTTAGCAAATGCAGCAAACAATTTAATTATTAATGAACATTCTGAATAATACACATTATATAATACTATACTTAGGACATTATGACTTTAGAAGATTCAATAACTATAGTACTCGATATTATAACAGAATAGTTTTAGAAGTAAAGATTTTTATTATATTTTATTTATATTTTATTTTACCTATGTAAAATAAAATTTAGAATTTTTGAACATTATGGGTACTGTAGTTTATAGCAAACGTGTTATGGATAATGATTTTCGGACAAACACTTTTAGGAGAAGAAATCGAGCTAAAAGTTTTGTGGTGCTTACAGCGGTTTAGTAGAAAAATGCAAAAAACTTTTCTTTTTTCCAGCCAGCTTGAATTTACGTATAAAACATCTGGCTGGCACTTCCGAATCTCAATAACGGGAGCGTTTTCGAATATGGTTCCTTTACTAACATTTAGTGACGCAATGTGTGACAGTGGTGCCGATTCCCTTGTTCACAAACTAAACTAAATTTAAGTTGAGTGCATCTTTTTCTTTCTATTTCATTATGAAAAGGACAGAAGATAAATATTAGTATAGTTCTGTCAAATTAGTCGGCACCTGACGTAAATTGATGTAATTTTAGTAGTCAACTTTTTAATCACGTCTAAACTTGTATGGAGTAGTGTCAGGCGCTGATTAATTTGACAGGACTAAACTAAAATTATCTTCTGTCCTTTTCTTAATGAAATAGAAAGAAAAAGATGCACTGAACTTAAATTTGGTTTAGTTTGTAAACAAGGGAATCGGCACCATTAATAACGTTTGATTTATGGCGTCACATGTAAAGCTTTACGAGAAATCAATAAAAACTTTACTTAATGTACAGCCAGCCTGAGTTCAAGCTGGCTGGACACATGTATCTCCGCTGCCTGATGATCTACCTGCCTTCGAAATGTGTTCAAAATTTTGTGACGAGGACGATAATGATAACCTGAATTTGTGACGGAAATACTTTGAGTAGTTTCAAAGATATTGATCATTTAAATTTTCCCATAAATTCAAACTATGCAAAAAGTCGTCAAAATCACTTCCTTTACCGAGATTGAGAGACCAGCGAAAAGTGGTTTTTCAAGCTAGCTGGACACGTTTTCGATCGATTATCTAAGATTCTGTAGCGTCACGAATTCTGAAATAAGGGTGTTTAGCCGTCACATAAAGTGCCCTATTGACCTAGTTAATTGCGAGCTATTTTGAAGATTTGTCCAGCCAGCCTGAGTCACATAGAAAAATCATTGCAGAATAATGCAGAACACCTCAAAGCACAGACGGTAATGGGGATATATAATAATTTCCTGTATGGTAATGGGTCATTAGTATTTATAATGATAAATGATTTTATTTCAGTAAGTAGGTTTGAACAAACCTTTTACCCGTCAATCATATTTTTTTTAAACTAGATGGGGTCGGCGTTTCCTATCTGACTACTCTGAGAAGAAAGGCCGAAACAAACTCAGAGGTCACAGTCTCTTTTAAAGTCCAGACAAAATCTTGGTCAGATCATGTGAAAGCTGTGTAGATCGGTGTCCGCAATGGTGTTTTGAGGAAAGAACCACACAGATTGAGTGGACCTGTCCAGTCAGTGCACGCATTTGTCAGTACCCGTGCAGCTCAACTCAGAACTTAAGGAGCTCAACGATTCGACGAACAATACCAAAGAAAGGACATTTGGGTAGGCCGCATCAGATACTCAAACTGCCAGAACATGATTAAAACTGGAACAAAAACACACATAGTCCTCACATTCACAATAATTTAAAATAATATAATACTTTATACAGTAAATATTAGTGTCATTGTATATGTAAATAAGTATAGATACTTATAGCAAAGATTAAAAGTAAAAATAGTTAGCGAAATAAAATAAATTAACATTGCCTCTGCTTTATTGGAGCAACTCAATCCCAAGCCTTTTTGTCCTCAATAAAGTCTTCGACAGTATAATAGGCATTCTGGCATAGTTTCCTTTTTATAAAAGATTTGAACTTATTAAGCCTTAGTGCTTGAATGTGGCTAGGAAGTTTATTATAAAAACGTATACATTGGCATCTAAACGAGCCACCTATTTTCTTGAGCCTGGTAGTAGGAACAACAAATTTGTGTTTGTTCCTTGTATTTAAATTATGCATATCACTGTACTTTTTAAACAGATTAATATTTTTATGTGCATACAAAAGATTTTCATAAATATACTGAGAAGGCACAGTCATTATATTAATCCCTTTAAATTTGTCTCTGAGGGAGTGTCTGGGACTTAATTTATAAATTGAACGAATAGCCCTTTTTTGTAAAACAAAAATCGTCTGAATATCGGCGGCATTTCCCCACAACAGAATACCGTACGACATTACACTATGAAAATAACTAAAGTATACTAAACGGGCTGTCTCTAAATCAGTTAAACCACGAATTTTCCTAACGGCGTATGCTGCAGAGCTAAGCTTCTTTGACAATTTATCTATATGGGGGCCCCATTGAAGCTTGGCATCCAAAGTTATGCCTAAGAATACTGTGGTATTTTCGGGTTTCAACTCTTCACCCTTTATTAGAATACTTGTTTCTACTTGTCTAACATGAGGTATCGTAAACTTAATACATTTCGTTTTTTTCTCGTTAAGAAGAAGGTTATTAACATTAAACCAGTTAACTACTTTTGCGAGGGCACTATTTACATTGTCAGTAACCAGCTGCTGACGTTTGAGTTTAAATAAAAGTGAAGTGTCGTCTGCAAACAGCACTATATCATGTTTATCCTTTATGAGGTAAGGCAAGTCATTTATATAAATAAGAAATAAAAATGGACCTAGAATTGAGCCTTGAGGGACCCCCATTCTTACTACCGATCCGGGAGATCTTTTCCCGTTAACATCAACTCTCTGAATCCTATCACTTAAATAAGAAGTAAGAAGATCCAGAGAGGCGTTCCGGATTCCGTAGTGGAGCAGTTTCCTGATTAATGTTTCATGAAGAACACAATCGAATGCCTTGGACAAATCACAAAAGATGCCCAACGCATCGCATTTGTCCTCCCATGCATTATATACATGCCCTAGAAGTTCAACTCCGGCATCAGTAGTTGAACGACCCATTGTAAAACCGAACTGTTTGCTATGCAGTAATTTATGTACATTAAAAAATCTTTGCATTTGATTTTAATAAGTTTTTCAAAAATTTTACTAAATGTAGGTAGCACTGAAATAGGTCTATAATTAGTAGGGTCTGATGTACTACCCGATTTAAACAACGGTATTATTTTACTGTTTTTCATAAGATCAGGAAACTCACCACGGTCAATACAATTATTAAAAATAATAATTAAAGTAGGTGCTACAATATTTATAATTGACTTAGCAACGTCCACAGAATTACCCCATAAAGCTGCAGTCTTTTTGGCATTTAACGTGTGAAAGGTTTTAATTTTACCCCATAAAGCTGCAGTCTTTTTGGCATTTAACGTGTGAAAGGTTTTAATTATATCTTTAAAAGTGACATATTCGAAATGAAATTCAGAATCACAAACTGGAATGTTTTCTTTAAGTAAAGACTCTGCAGCAGTGGGTGAAGAGTTTAGAGATTTAGTAGTCGATACGGGAATCTCTGCAAAGAAATTTTCAAAGGCCGCGGCGACTTGAGAATCAGATTTAATTATATTGTCATCAATAGCAAGGCTGTAGTCACTACATCGGTTGCATGACTTTCCCGTTTCGCTATTAATGATACTCCACGTCATTTTTATTACATTACTACTATTTTTAATTTTTGAACTCAAATAACGTGATTTGGCCATACTACAAACTTTTTTAAATAATTTAGAATAATTCTTAACATATAAATTAAATTCAGCAGTGTTTTTACAAGTTCGTTCATCATACAATTCATAAAGTCGTTTTCTACTTGTATGTATACCAATGGTGGCCCAGTCACTGAAGGCAGCGTTACTATTAACCGAGAACGTCTTTGGAATGAACGTGTTATTGAATAGTGTGCAATACATATTAAGAATATCATTATAATGTTGATTAGGGTCATCATTAGCCACCAAAAATGGTAATTTACTTAAAAGTTTAGATTTAAATGTATCCAAGCGATTAGTCATTTTCGGGTTAACAGTGATATCTTTTTTAGTACCTTTTTTGTTTATATTTGAAATAGTTATTAACTGTCCGCAATGATCTGAGTCTATTAAATTAATAATTTCTTTGTGAGTTGGTATAACATCTGTATAAATGTTACCTAGGCATGTGGCACTAGTGGGAGTTATTCTAGTTGGCTCCAGAAATTGGTTAGCATGATTGTATGACTGAAACAGACTTATAATTTTAATACTTAAACCAGAATTTTCTAACAAATTAACATTAAAATCACCACAAGTGATGATAGAGTTATTTGAATTACAGATTTTTTGCAACACTTCATCCATAACCTTTTCAAAACAATCATATAATCCTGAAGGAGATCTGTACACACTTAATATAATGAGCTGCTCCAATTCTACACAGGCTATTTCAATTGTCCGCTCAACAGAGAGGCTCACAATATCCTTGCGGTCTTTAAATTTAAGCTGGTTAATTACCAGAATTAATGAGCCACCATGTACAGCATGTACTCTGTTGAACGAACTACCAACCTGGTGATGACTAAAATTGAACATGAACTGGTCGCTTTTAAGCCAATGTTCTGTTATACAAAGAATATCTATATTGCTACAATTCAGGAATAACTCTACTTCTAAATCTTTGTTCAAAAACCCTTGAATGTTTTGATGCACCAGGTTGATACTATTTATTTTTTTTACACTTTCATATGATTTATTCTTTGCCTTTTTTTTTTTTTTTGAGGATGGGAAATCATCAAATTACCCCTCCCGCTCTGGGTGGAGCGGAAGGGAGTGTCAGACTCTTACTGACTAAAACCCACCCGTGTTCCTTCCTTGGCCCTTTATGTTCCGGGTCAGCGGTACCCCTTTCGGATGATCCCGCTTTCCCGGCAGGCTTGGGCCCTAGTGGGCCCCCTCTTCGATGCTGACATCTCTTTGAGGCGCGCGTGGAACACGTACGCGCCGTCCAGCACGGGCCTGGTCCTGATCGGACGGTGAGCTACCCATTACTCATCGCCCGCAGGCCCGCGCCTGAGGTGGCTGGGAGTCGTCACGCGGTTCCCGACGCCCGGAGCGTCCACCGCGGCGGCTTGGACGGGAGACTCTCTCCCTCTCCCGTCCCGCCACCTCCTTCGCTAGCATGACTGCTTCGCAGAAGGAGGCGACTGCCTCCCACTCCCCCTCGCCCCGGACCATGGCTTGAACCAGGGCCGGGCGTGAGAGGTCGCCGCCGCTGCCGATCGCCTCTACGAGGACACGGCGGTGCTCCGCCCATGCAGGGCAGGCCCCCACCGTATGCTCCACCGTGTCCTCGGGGCGATCATCGCAGTGGTGACACCCGGGCGTTTCCTCCCGCCTGATGATGTGCAGGAACCTCCCGAAACATCCGTGTCCGGTGAGGACCTGCGTCAGGCGGTAGGTGAGGACGCCGTGACGCCTCTCTAGCCACTCCTCAAAGAGGGGTCTTACCGCCGCTATCGTGGCGTGCCCTGCGCTGGGTTGCAACAGTCGCTCTTTCCATGCCGCCATGAAATCGCGCCGGAGGTCCGTCCGCTCCGCCGCGATTCGCCGCGGAAGTGGGGCTTCCCCCCAAGCGTAGTGCCTCCGCGCGCCACTCATACAGGCGCGCGAGGACTATCGCCTCCAGATCCCACGGCGGCAGTCCGGCAAGGAGGCTTGCCGCCTCGCCCGAGATCGTGCGGTAGCCCCGGATCAGCATTACGGCTACCACCTTTTGGGGCGCGTTCAGATAGTGGGCGGCTCTCCGCCGCAGTGAACGCGCCCACACCGGGGCCCCATATGTAGCTATGGACCGCACGACCCCCGCGTAAAGCCTCCGGCCGGAGGCGTTTGGACCCCTCAGGTTGGGCAGGAGCCGCTTGAGGACGGCCCCAGTCCGTTCCAGTTTGGGGGCCAAACGTCGGAAGTGCTCCACGAAGTTCCACCGGCTATCGAATACGAGTCGTAAGTACTTCATCGTGGACTCGACGCCGATGTGAAACCCTCCTACCGTTAGTCGGGATCCCGATGGTGGCCTGTTCCGGGGCCCATGGAAAGACATGGCCTCGGACTTGTGCAAAGCCACCTCGAGACCCAACTGCCGGATCCTCTCCACGACTATCGCAACCCCGCATGTCATCGCGTCGGCCGCCGCCTGATCTCAAACTCAAAACTCAAACTCAAAGCATTTATTTCAAATAAACCAATTACAGGCACTTTTGAATTGTCAAGGGGTCGGTCAGTCAGAAAGATGAAGCTAGTTGCCCATTCCAAAGCGTAGTAGGTACCTATGGAGAAGAACGGGCAAGAAACTCCATGGACACTCTTTTAAATCAAAATATTGTTACAATAGAGTGGTTACATCATTCATGTTGTAATTATACATGTGAGAACGATGTAGAAAGACGTGCACGTTAAAAGCGTCCGTAATAAAAAAATAAAAACAATTATGGAATTAAAATAAGCCGTGGCAGCTCTAAAACGACCAGTGCCTACTGACGGCGCCCGTTCACGAACATGACGTATGGATCAGCACCATTCAGCTCAACCATTTTGAAGGGACCTCAATGATCCAATACACACGCCACCACCAGCGACACATTTGAGTGAGCATGACATACTCTCAGCCGCCAGGGCACATTCAAGTCAATGAAAGACGAACCCAGTAAGCTTTATAGTGGGTACATAGTGCTCACACATGTGCTATGCAACTATACAATACTAAGAGATTGAATTTATACAATGCAAAGATAGGTTGTACAATCTTCATCAGCTCCAACACTATTTTCGAATGCTAATTAATTAGTTTACGCGCCCTTGTGGAGCAGGACCAGCCCTGAGCCAATCATTTTTGTCAGCGATATAATCCCCCAACTTATATGCCTGGCTGTATAGTGTGCGTTTTTTACAAGATTTAAATTTCGTTTCATTCAGTTGGAGTATGTGGGGAGGTATTTTATTGTAACATTTTAAACAGTACCCCATGAAGGATGAGTCTACTTTAGCCAGTCTGAAACCTGGTTGAACTAATTGGTCCCTATTTCTAGTCCTATAATTGTGTCTTTCACCTCTTTTACTGAAAAGATTTAAATTTTTCCTTACGTACATGATGTTTTAATAAATATATTGACAAGGTACCGTCATGATGTTAATGTCTTTAAACAGTTCCCTTAGAGAATCGCGCCTGCGGAGGCTGTATATTGCTCTGATAGCTCTTTTCTGCAGAATAAAAATAGACTCAATATCGGCAGCCCGTCCCCATAATAAAATACCGTAAGACATGATACTATGAAAATAGCTGAAATAGACTAGCCTCGCGGTATCTACATTAGTAAATTGACGGATTTTTCTTACAGCATCCGGTCGTATGAACCCGCGCGCGAAAAAAAAAAGACTGGGCTGAATGCCAGATGCGTCACCGGCGCGGCGGGGCGCCGCTCGGCCGCCCGATAATGTAAACAAAGCATTTTTACGACTTGGGTTTATTTGAATGGTGCTAACACTTGTGTTTTTTGTTATGGTAAGGAACGGGGCTTTAAGATAGCGGAGTTTCGTTTGAAATAGGATAGTATTCATGTAATCAAATCGTTCGTTAGTATGACGCAACCATAAATCATAACTTTGTTTTCAAATAAATGGTTATAGTTCGAAAAAACGAGCGATGACCTATATTGTTTAAGGTTTTAAATACATTATGTGTATATACTTAACGCAAAACTAATAAAACCACATAGCATTAGTACAATATGTACTATTTACGAGCGCCCAAAGTTGAAAAAATTTGCCGACGGCAAAAAAATAACAATGGCCGCCAAGACAATGGAAACAAAATGTTGTTTTATAAATATAAATCTGATACGTAGAATAAAAATATTGGTACCTGTGGAAAGCTTATTTAATGCTTCAACTTTGTTATAAAAGTAGTGGTATTAGAATAACACACTGTACTAAAATAAGGATCTGAAAACACATACACGTAATAACAATAAATATGAATCGGTCAGCGCCGGTTGTGGAATAAAACCGAAATTACGTAATATTTTTTCACTCACCGATCTTGAAATCCTGCAGTAATTCACTTCACTATAATATTTATCACATACTTAAACAGGCCATAGCACTTAAAACACTTGAAAACCCACTTAAAACACAAATTATTTATCACGTAAACAACACACGCGCGAGTCGTACGCCACTGACAAGACGTCATATTTTTTTAATTATTTGATTTTTTTGGTTGAACGCTTGAAGTGTTGTCATACATCCTAGTACGCGGCACAGAGTCAAGAAATCAACTAAATACACGGAATGTGTGTGTCCGACCTTATAGTAAAGCAATAAAGGTTGAAATAAAATTAAATAAAATTAAATTTAAAGGGAACTCGCGTTCACTCGTTCGTTAAACTGAATTGATGGAGCGGGGCCGACGTGACCTGAGTACGTTCAAGCGGATATGCTGCTGAACTTAGCCGTCCTGCAAGAGATGTTAAATGAGGACCCCATTGCAGCCTTGAGTCTAGCGTTATTCCCAGGAAAACAGTTTCATCGACAAATTCTAGTTTCTCGTTATTCAATACTATGTCACAATCACTACTTTTACATTCGGTAAAGCAAATCTTATGCATTTCGTTTTTTTCCCATTTAATACTAAATTATTAGCAGTGAACCAATTATCTACCTGCAGTAGGGCATTATTTACGTCGTCAAGATTTGATAAATGATAAATGATTTTATTTCTGTAAGTAGGTTTGTTACAAACACTTTTACACGTCAATCATATTTTTAAAACTAGATGAGGTCGGCGTTTCATAACTGACTACTCTGAGAAGAAAGGCCGAAACAAACTCAGAGGTCACAGTCTCTTTTAAAGTCCAGACATAATCTTGGTCAGATCATGTGAAGACCATGTAGATTGGTGTCTGAAACGGTCTTTTGAGGAAAAACCATACAGATTGAGCGGACCTGTCCAGTCAGTGCACGCATTTGTCAGTAATCTTGCCGCTCAACTGAGAACTTAAGGAGCACAACGATTCGACGAACAATACCAAAGAAAGGACATTTGGGTAGGCCGCATAAATTACTCAAGCTGCCAGATCGTGAAACTAACTAAGAAATAAAATAAAAAAAGTAATAATCCACATAATCTTCACATTCACAATAATTTAAATAATATAATACTTTACAAAGTAATTACTCATGTCATTGTATGTATAAAATTCATCAATGTCAATGTGTATATAAATATTCGAACATAATCTTTGAGGACCATGAAGATTAGTATCTGAAATGGTCTTCTGAGGAAAGAACCACGCAGATTAAGAGGACCTGTCCAGTCAGTGCACGCATTTGTCAGGAACCGTGCAGCTCAACTCAGAACTTTAGGAGCTCAACGATTCGACGAACAATACCAAAGAAAGGACATTTGGGTAGGCCGCATGAACTACTTAAACTGCCAGATCATGATTAAAACTGAAACAATGACCCACATAGTCCTCACATTCACAATAATTGATCGTTCTGTTATAATAATTATCAATTTATCAGTGTATGTAACAGAAATAAAAGAAAACATTCAGTATGCAGAAAATTGGAACAACTCAATCCCAAGCCTTTTTGTCCTCAATATAATCCTTAACGGTATAAAAGCCTTTCTGGCACAACTTACGTTTAATGAATGATTTGAATTTATTAAGGCTTAGATCTTGAACGTGGCTTGGAAGTTTATTATAAAAGCGTATACATTGACATCTGAACGAGCCACCTATTTTCTTGAGCCTTGTTGTAGGTACAACGAAGCTGTGTTTGTTCCTAGTATTTATATTATGGATATCACTGTATTTTTTAAACAAGTTTATATTTTTATGGGCATATAAAAGATTTTCAAAAATATACTGTGAAGGCACAGTCATTACATTAATCTCCTTAAATTTCTCTCTGAGAGTGTGTCTCGGGCTTAATTTATAAATTGATCGAACAGCTCTTTTCTGCAAAACAAAGATAGTCTGAATGTCGGCGGCATTTCCCCACAACAGAATACCATACGACATTACACTATGAAAATAGCTAAAGTACACTAAACGGGCTGTCTCTATGTCAGTTAAATTACGAACTTTTCTAACAGCGTATGCTGCGGAGCTAAGCTTTTTTGATAATTTATCTATGTGTGGGCCCCACTGAAGCTTAGCATCCAAAGTTAAGCCCAAGAATACTGTGCTATCTTCAGGATTCAATTCTCTGCCCTTTATCAATACATTAGTTAACACCTGTCTAACGTGAGGCAACGTAAACTTAATGCATTTGGTTTTTTTTTCATTAAGTAGTAAATTATTAACATTGAACCAGTGAACTACTTTTGAGATCGCGCTATTTACATCGTCAGTAACCAGCTGCTGACGTTTAAGTTTAAACAAAAGTGAAGTATCGTCCGCAAACAACACTATATCATGATTATCCTTTATGAGGTAAGGCAAGTCATTAATATAAATAAGAAACAAAAAAGGACCAAGAATTGAGCCCTGTGGGACTCCCATTGTTACTCTATAGTAACAATGGGAGTCCCATTGGGCTCAATTTCCGGATCTATATCCGGGAGATCTTTTACCATTAACGTCAACGCTCTGAACCCTATTATTCAAGTATGAAGTAAGAAGATCCAGAGCGGTGTTCCGGATCCCGTAGTGGCGGAGTTTCCTGATTAGCGTTTCATGAAGAACGCAATCGAACGCCTTGGACAAATCACAAAAAATGCCCAAGGCATCGCATTTATCTTCCCATGCATTATAGATATGTCCTAAAAGTTCAACACCGGCATCAGTAGTTGAACGACCCCTTGTAAAACCGAACTGTTTACTATGTAATAATTTATGTTTTTTTTTTTTTTTTTTTTTTTTAAAAAAACGTTGCCCCACACTAGGAATTTCTCCTGTATCGTGGGTGCGTTTACAAACATTTAAACTCACATACACAAACGGCCAGACCCGGAACAACTACTTGCAGGTCATACAAATATTTGTTCCGTGCGGGGATCGAACCCGCGACACGTAACGCAGCAGTCAATCGCTTAACCACTGCGCCAACCGTGTCGTCACAAAAAAAAAAAAAAAATCTTTGCAATTGGGCTAAAATTAATTTCTCAAAAATTTTACTAAAGGTAGGTAGTACTGAAATAGGTCTATAATTTGTGGGGTCTGTAGTACTACCTGATTTAAACAAAGGTATTATTTTACTATTTTTCATGAGGTCAGGAAACTCTCCACAGTCGATACAATTGTTAAAAATAAGAAAGTAAGTACTAAAGTAGTACTAAAGTAGGTGCTACAATGTCAATAATAGACTTAGCAACTTCTACAGAATTACCCCACAGATCTGCAGCAGATGCACGTCTATTTATCTTAAAGATTAAAGTAGTATTGTCAGCAAATAATACCATTTGTGGTTGGTTTTTAAATAAATGGGGTAGATCATTAATATATACTAAAAAGAGGAAGGGACCTAATATCGATCCTTGTGGAACACCCATTTGTACTTTTAAATGAAGTGAATTGATACCATTTATTTGCACTTTTTGTTGTCTATCATTTAAATAAGATTGTATTAAACTAATGCGCGAGTTTACCTAGTCCGTAATGCTCAAGTTTTAAGAGCAAGGTTTCGTGATCAACGCAGTCAAATGCCTTGGAGAGGTCACAAAAGATCCCTATGGCATCTTGGGCCTCCTCCCACGCTGTAAATATGTGTTTTAATAAAGTGACACCGGAGCAGTCGTACAACGTCCTTTGGTGAAACCATATTGCTGATCGTGTAAGATTTTGTTGGTGTTGACCTCCCCGGCGCCAGGACCAGCGTGTCGTCAGCGTAGCACACCACGCTGACGTCATCAGGGAGGTCGGCCCGCAGCACCCAGTCGTAACCGATGTCCCACAGGAGCGGCCGTAGAACCGATCCCTGTGGGACACCGCACGACATCTTATTCTTTGCCTTAGTTACATTTTTGCAAGAGGCTAACTCCTTTGTCCTGATTTCTAATGTAAATGATGACCATTGCATTAATTTTGACCAAATTATTGGCAGAATAATTAAAAAAGTCATTGCATTGCTCAAAAGAAGCAAGTTGTTTAGCCAAATTTTTGGCTGAAATATTAAAATAATATGATAGCGACACAGCTATCTGTCTTTTGTGAAAGTTAGAAAGATAGTACATAACAATATTGTATCTATCTTTTGTCAAATACAAATTATTACTAACATAATTGTTAGTATCAACTAAATGGAATAAATTATCATTATGTCAAACAGTATACAAAATTGTTGCAAGTTTTTTCTTAGAAACTAACCGATTTAATACTTTTTAATATAAGAGGCTTGTTTGCCAAGAAAGAAGGCTGAATCATTATCCATTAGCCCACTTTAGTCGTAAGCTCTTTTGCTAATGCTTTATAGCGTACAGGATTGCTCGCGGGTAAACTCTGTACCTACCTACCGCAATCGCGCCGCACCGTAGACTTTCCCTTCCCTTTCAACAACTTTAAAACCGCACTCTTTCAGTTAGGATTGTTTTTTCACGCGCGATTAAGCAAGCGTGTAAAGGCAGCGATTATAGAGATACGTATATCCTGTGTGAGGGTCGAAGTGTGTGAGCTATTGCTGTTGTAACAATCCAGTGTGTACAACGCTACAAGGCTATTGAGGCACGTGTTCGAAATCGGAACTAACGTCGCCATCTCATTTTGTCCATACAATTTCTTTGACACAATTTCACAAATGTTTACCAGCGCCCCCCTGGCCACATACAGGTGTCGAAATATCACTGGTAACAATCTGTCTAACAATTTATCACGTCCCAGTGGTCATAGTTTATAAAAAGGAGGTTTTAATAAAATTTGTTATTTTTATTTTCTGTGACATATTTTCTTTTAGCAAGGCCATCTGGATCAAATCTAGATTGAAATATTGAAATCAATTATAACAATTTTATAATTCAAGATATTTATATATATTTTCATAATAATTGATTTAATCATGGCATCTAAAGATGCTCCAGCTCCTGATATTATGAATATTAGAGAAATAATTGAATTTGCTTTCGGCGATTTCGAGGTAATTAATTCTTACTTTTGATAAAACCAACTTCTTCTTATGGTAAAACTGAGGACTTGTAACGCTTGTCTTGTTTTAGAAAAACACCGTGAATTTTAAACTAGTGCAAACAGTACTTTTCCTTATCGCTAGACAATTAAGATTACTAGAGAGACGTGTGATAGTAGAAGTGGGTCCTTTTACTGTACAACCTCCTGAGACTACCCTGGCTGTTACTGAAGTCAAAATACATGCAGCACAAAAGACTCAAACGAAAACTAAAGATGGAGATATGGTTGGAGCAAAACCTGGTGTAGCTGACGCAAAACATGGTGCGGCTGGAGCTAAACCAGTTGTGGGTAGAGCAAAACACAGTTCGGCTGGGGCAAAATCTGAAGGTGGGGCTGGCGCTGGTGTTGGCGCTGGTGCTGGCGCCGATGTTGGCGCTGGTGCTGGCGCCGATGTTGGCGCTGGTACTGGTGCTGGTGCTGCTACTAGTATTGGCGCTAGTGCTGGTACTGACGCTGGCACTAAAGGAAAGAAAACAGGTCGAGGCACACAACCTAGTTCTTCAGATAAAACTTCTACTGACAAAACCACTTCCACTGCTATAATTTATAGTGGTAAAACGACTTCGTCAGGTGAAAAGACTTCCGCGGATAGAACAACTTCGTCAGGTGAAAAGACTTCCACTGATAGAACAACTTCGTCAGGTGAAAAGACTTCCACTGGTAAAACACCTTCGTCAGGTCAAAAGACTTCCACTAACAAAACAACTTCCACTGACAAAACAACTTCAACTTCCACTGATAAACCTTCAAGTAAAACCACATCCTCGGATAAAACATCTACGAGCAGAACGACATCATCTAGTAAAGATGCAGCCGGAGGACAAAAGGTAACTTTGTTGGTTAGCTTTCAAAACTAAACCCTTACCTCATTATCAATAAACGCAGAGTTATGCCAAACTTAAACCACAAAAAATGTGTGGTTATTCTGAGGTTCATACTGGTTGTCACTTTACTCCGCGTTTATTAAAGTAAACATCAGAATAACTACCGTACCTATTATCATTAAGAGAAATTACATCATGAGTGTGTGTATTCTGCAGCCAGACAGTTACCCTGATATCCTGGACACTTTGGAGGAGCAGAGGGAGAGAGAGCTTCGTATTATTCATCAGGTGCAATAAAATTCACCATCTAAGAAAAAAAATTTTCATTGTCGTTTTATCTTTATTTTTTTTTACTAGCATTGGAGCTGAATCTTTATCTCGTTTGGTGTCCTGGTAAGTAATGACAAAATTATAAAACGGATGTGTTATGAACGTAATTTGAAAATACTCTTACTAAACAATTACATTAGGTACTTACGTGCACTTGCTGTAGGTACCTAATATAACTAAGACAAAATACGTTAAACCATCAGTTCTACATAAAAGATGGCGGTGCCCAGAAGCTTCAGGCAATTTCGGAAATACCCGCGTACTCTTAACAATTTTCACCACACAATATGACAACACACCTGTTTATTAATAATTCATGAAATTTTAGAGAACTGATTCTTTCGAAGAACCAACAAAGACACCTACGCCAATGGCTTCAGTCAGTTCTATGCGTGAGTTTAAGTGCATTTTATAACATTCTTACAGCTTTAATAAATGTTATAATTCCGAATTGAATTAATGTTTATTTCCTTTGCAGAGTATGAAAAATTACTTGTTGGTATGATATCCGTATTATATTTTACATTAAATGTAATTCTATAGCAATAATCAAATTATAAACTAAGTTATTGGTTACAGTTAAAAAAGTGCCTAGTACAGATGCAAGATCAGGAGGTAATTTTTTTCACAACACTATATTATAGTAATACTTTAATTGACCTATCCGAAAATGTTTACTATAATTCTGCATTTTTCAAAACCAGATAGTGTGCATGGACCTAGACGCACTCCACAGATATCCGTGGTAACGCAAGAACAATTTAATCAAGTGGCAGATGCTGTCCGTCATCTTGAAACAAAGCTTTTACCAGTTGGCACCCCTGGATTCCCAGAGCATGCTGAGCTTATGGAAGAACTACGGAGAGGTGCTTCTCTTACTGATGCTATGGCAGCATTACAACTCTCTGCTCGGCTAGAAGCCACGGAAAAAACTCTTGGTTGCTTGATTTCAATGATCACTGACTTGGCGATAAAAACACCTGGTGTGGAAATAGATGTAAGTAAAATTTACCAGACATTGAACAATAACACTTGGTTATGTTAAACGAAATTCGAACGGTCATTTATGGGGTGATTTTTCTATGTCCTTTTAACTTTTCTTTTAACTTTTATCAGAGGGGCAATTCCCGTATTTTTAAGAACGTTCACGTTCCAAGCTCAATCTGTAAAAAATACCTCGAATTTCCCTCCATTTATCACAAGTTATTAACATTGATTGTCGCCGAGACGAGATTGCGACTAGATTGTGAAATTTTTTACTAAATACGAGAATTAGCCTTCTGATGTTACTATACAAAATATGTCAAACTGCCAGTTTGACATAATTACGTTCCATAGAAAAGCTGTCAAACTGCCGTAATTATTCCTTAGATTAAAGTTATCTGGGGCCGTACTATGACGTATTAATTACATCATTGTTCCAGCGTGAAAGAGAGACGGAGCTATACATGACCGATAGCACTATCTCTTTTTCGCCATCTATATTACTATACTCTTTGCAACGGAATCATGATGGTGTTAACACGTCATGGTACGGCCCCTGGTCCCTAATTCACTATGCCCACTTAATGATTCCTTACTTCGAAACCACGTCAATTCCTTAGCTAATTACGAAAATTCTGCTAAAAACGTATTCTATATGACATGATGAACATAACCGCGCGAAATGAACGTGAAGTTGGCGTGGTTTGAACTGTCAAAATACCACGCTTGACAACCGTACGGAATCGTTGTTGTTTCGATTACCGGAAGATTGTGTTCAGATAAACTTCAGCTAAACTTATATTGAAGAAGGTAAGCAACTGCTGTTTTTCGTCTAAACATACAGAAAGGACATTATAGCTTTTTGTACCTAAATAATGTCGAAAATGCTTGATATAAGTAACCACACTAATAATAGGTTCTATCAAATGGTATTATTCACTTTGTTAATCAGCCAAAAGATCGGACGTATGATAAGAAAGTCCAACTAGTAAAAATAAGTATAAACATAGTGTAGGTAGGTGGCAAATGATAATACTTACGATTATTTCCTTCAGTCACGAAATGCCAATCAGTTAATGTTGGTAATATATTATTTCAAATTCAACAAAAACCCTCAAAACAAATAAAATATATACATACATATACATATTTTTTGGATTATTAAAAAATTGGCCCGTCCACAAATTAGACAAAAGAGAAAAACCAAGATGGTTGACGGATAAAAAACGCTTGACATAAAAAAAAAATCCGTGGGTAATATCGATTTAAATTTCTAAGATTAGTAAAGTATTGGGTATTCCTGAGTTATTAACCGACACCCTTATGATCATAACCCAAATTATTAATAGTAAGTTTATTATTATACTCTTAGGGACCAGGAGAGGATCTTTAAATAAAAAAAAACAACTGTCAAGTCGGCCTAACTTATATTTAAATAGCGAACTAAATATGTACCACAAATAATCACGCACTATTTAATAGGAAACAATCAACTTCAAGAAAACACAATAAACAAAGGCAATAAGGAAATTACCACCAAACAAAGACTTAGCTGTGATCCAAGACGAAATCCAACGACCTCTCTGCGCGAGCGCTGACATGAAAAAAGGGGCGCGGCTCAGTTGACAACCGCTTTTAAAGGCGTTGATAAATGATAAATGATAAATGATTTTATTTCTGTAAGTAGGTTTGAACAAACACTTTTACACGTCAATCATATTTTTTTTTTAAACTAGATGGGGTCGGCGTTTCCTATCTGACTACTCTGAGAAGAAAGGCCGAAACAAACTCAGAGGTCACAGTCTCTTTTAAAGTCCAGACAAAATCTTGGTCAGGTCATGTGAAAGCTATGTAGATCGGTGTCTGCAATGGTCTTTTGAGGAAAGAACCACACAGATTGAGTGGACCTGTCCAGTCAGTGCACGCAATTGTCAGTAATCGTGCAGCTCAACTTAGACTCAAGGAGCTCAACGATTCGACGAACAATACCAAAGAAAGGACATTTGAGTAGGCCGCATAAATTACTCAAACTGTCAGATCATGATTACGTTGAGAAAAATACAAAAATAAATATAAATAAATCAATGACCGACATAGTTGGAGTGACGTCTCAGATGACAGCTGTACAGAAACTCATTCTTAACTTAAAAATACATATTTTATATTTTTTGAATTTACAAGGATTTTATTTAAAGCGTAGTTGCTAATCCCTATTACAGAGTGAGACGCAAGCTCTTTTAGGTATTTCCACGACATCACAAAGAGACCTTGATACCTTTGAAGCTAGTAAAGTCTTAGAAGGTGATCCCTCTGAAGGTAGCCGTAGTGCAAAAGGTGGAATAGGTGCTAAGGGAAGTAAAAGTGTGACTGCCCCCTCCACCGAGACGGCATTTGCAATGTCGGAAATCGTTGAAACTGAAATGACTCAAGCTCCTCCCTCATCGGGCGCTGCACCCGAGGCAGCTGATACCGCATCATCTCAAACTCGTTTCATTACTGCTCCAGACTTACAGTAAGTCATTATTTTTGTAGCTTTAAGCATTTCTTCTTTTTTAAGGCTTCTTAGTAATACCGTTAAGCTGTAAGACAATTCGACGTGCAATTAAAAACCCATGAACCTCTGAGAGACTATGGGGTGCGCTTAGTATACAGTACTGTACTGTATGATAGTTCCATGCAAGCCGGGATTATAATGTTAATGACAAACATCTAATCAGTGAAACGAAACTGTCCGCTACGGCGCGGCGGGCGGCGTCGAGTAGTGGTCGCAAATAGTGGCGGCTACCCGGGCTGCTAGTAGCCTGGAAATGGTGAGCAAATTTAATTATGCAATGCAACATGAAATGTAACACAACAAACAAGAAGGCGAATTTGTATCAACGTGTGTTATATTTTATGTTGCATTGAATATATTTGGACGGCATATTCGTTTCAACGTATGTCACATTTTATGTTGAATTTCACATAGGTATGTGTACCCACCATAACATGGCGTTAAAAAGCTATAGTATACCTACCTATACCTAAACCCCTTCTATGTCCGTAATGTGAACCTTCCTAGACCTTATAATGCCCACCATCCAGCAGTTTATGAAATGCCTTGCAAAGCGTGTCTTTGACTGTGGCATAAACCCCATGATAAAAGCGGCCGCCCGCTACACTCCCTCCCGCATAAGTAAGATTCGCCGGCCGAGGCATACCTTAATTATCCCCGACGACGTCACTACTCTCCTCCAGGAGTGAGGCCACCAGTACTCTCAGAAAACACAGAAACAGACAGCATTCCGTCCTCGCTGCCGCGCCGAGGCCCACTGAGACGCCCCAATCCACGTCCGCTCCGACCCTTGCTCGAGTCAGCCCGCGTCGCTGAGCCAGTAGCTTTAAAGTAATCCCATAATAATAAAATCCCGATCCCGCTTGCTGCACTCCCTAGCGACGCCCTATGCCGAGGTCCAAACCCCACAGGGGGTGCCCTTAGCGTGTTGTCGCCTAGTTTATAAGTTTTTTAAGCCCACGCTGGTGGCCTTCATTTATTAAAGCAACCACAGGCAAGCCCGGTTAAGCAGCCGACAACCTCCTAGGTTGATCTGCGAGATGCCATATATATATAAAATAAAAAAATACCTATACCTAGAAGTTTTGGCCAACGCAGCCAAATTATGTTGGTACAGTCAACCGTACGCCCCTGGTAACAACTTGACATTGGCAGTGCCTTTAAATCGTAGCGTTAAGGACAATTTTCGTAGTCCAAGTAGTACCACTGACGTAAGGTTGACTGTACCGTGTAGACTGAGATGATAACAACATTCAAAACATGAGAATCTATGATGATAGATGATTGATATATTTCAGGAGTGGGTCTAGAGAAATGTATGACGAAATGATAAAAAAATTGAAAGCCATAACAGTACGTACTAGCACCACCGCCGGAAACGCGTATAAGTTATCAATGAAGTTAGGTAAATTGTTGTTTTTTGTACATTCTTTGTTACTTATCATGTGATCATTGCTGTTACAGTATTTTTATCTCACTAAGCGACGCGCGCTTTACTTGTAGTTACCAAGTGGACAAACACGCTGTGAATGTGTGTGTAAGCGCAGCAGCTCTCGGTAACGTCTGAGACAATAACGAATTCGGGAAGTGTGTATGTGTGTGTGTTGTGTGCTGTGTGCTGCCGCTACTCGTCTTCACGCACACATTCACAGCGTGTTTGTACACTGGACTACCACAAGTAAAGCGCGCGTTGCTTCGTTAGATAAAAATAATATGTTTATAAGAAAATAGATTACCGTTAGTCTACAACTGAGCTACAGAGCTAATAAATGCTATGGGATCTGCGCAAGGGCCAGGTAAGTACCTAGAGGAGAAAGACTGGCATTACGGCACGGTAAGGAATTCTTAGGTTACGAATCATGTAGCATAAAATTATTATCATTGAAAGTGTACTTGACATATCTCGAGACCCTGGGGGCCCGGTTTAAATTATTAGCATGAAAATTCAACGACGATGTTTGTAGCCTCATTGGATATTGCGTCAGCTACTATTATATGATAAAATTACTTATGGTTTATTATGAATCGTCGCCTAAAATTCTCTCGCCGTGCCGTAACATGTTATTTAGAGTGCCGGGCCTAGACAAGATTGTTATAAGATAGCCGCATTACGTGAAATCAATGCCTGGTCCCAGACGAGCCTCTTTTGAAGTTTTCTATCGGTAAACTAAACATTATCACGATAAAAATACGTTAACTAAATAGAATACTCTTTGTATTTTAACTCGTTCTTTTCTTTTTTTTTCTCCTTGTTCCTTCTTTTTTTATTGAGTTTTATTTTATCAAAGAAATTCTAGTACTTAACTAAAGTAGGTATAATAATTTAATGAACAGAAGGAAGACTCGAGTCTGCGTTACTTGATACTGCGCGCATGGTTGATTTGGAAAATGCAGTTAAACAGTATGCTGAACAAATAAATGCACTCGATACTGGTTTGTCCTCACAGGTAATATGTTATTTTTTATTATTAGGTATTGTACGTACTTTTACATAATGGTAGATAATTAAAATTCTGCATTCTGTGCTGTTTTTAGATGACGAACTACCAAGAACAATTGACACAAATGCAACATGATTTAGAAATTGGATTGGATACTATGGCTGAAGTTTTAGGTAACTCTGGCGGAGACACCGAGGGTATGTATTCATCGCAGCCGTAATAAAGTGAGCCCTATAAAATATTTTAAACGAAAAACCTAATCAATTATTATCATACATAAATAACAATGATTTTTTTCTATTTTTTTCTAATTTACAGCTGTCGCTGAGCTGCATTCGCAATTCACGAATCTTCAAACGGACTTTGAAATAATGTCGTTCCGACAACAAGAGCTGAAAGGTGCTCAAAATTCAATAGCCTATGATCTCGAAGTTAGTACCTAATACTACTTACTTTGTTGTTTTTATATGATTGAACACAAGTGCAAAATATGTTTGTTTTTGTCTTCAGAATTTATGGAGAGAGATAGAAATGTTGAGAGATTCGAAAGCTGATCGAGAAGAAGTAGCAGATGCTCTTCGCGACAAGGCTGGTATCTGCGAGCTCAACGGACTGGTTTCGTTAAAACAATTTGAAGCCGTGCGAGGGGATTTTCAAAAGCGTATCCGTGCAGCATATGATAAATTTAACAATCAGGAGACTATCTGGCAGGTTAGTTATTAGTATTCGATTTGCAGATCGACATAATATACGAAAATCTCTTCTTTTCTGGACCCATTATGTAGAGTTCATTTCGTCATACTCCACCTTGGTATTTTTTTATTTCAGAAATCCATAGAAGAAATGATTAAAGTGCTTAACGAAAAAGCAGATCTAGTTCAAGTATACTCTTTGAAAGACGAAATACAAAAGTATCTTAAAAGGATAAAAGACCGCATGCAAATAATATCGGACATTGTTGGAGAACCGAAAGGTGCAATAGTCTCCAAGAAAGTTTTCCGGGATACTTTATGTCTATCTTGTGGTAATCCAGCACACATCGACGTGGAAGAACCGGGCAAGGTTCCAGCGCTGCCAAAGTTTCCTTCGGCCAGACAACCAGCTGAAGGGGCTGAAGCGGAATCACAAACCAAAAGAGACGGAGATTATGGAACTTGTTATCCTGGTTTACCTATATCACACCCAAGGGACCCAAGGTACAGTCATAGCCGAATGATGTTCATAACCTTAAGGGCCACTTTTATCTGCTCATTGCACTCATTGACCGAATCTGCTTTACCGATTCAGCATTATTTATTTATTAACTATGGAAGACTTACTGCGAAAATAAACAGAATAAAAAATAGTATGTGAGACTGACAGCCAATTAAAAGTCTTCACTTCTAAAAACAGATTGGAAAGAAAGAGTGTGACTGTGAACACACACACAACACAGCTACCAAAAAAAAAGAGAAAAAAACATTATAGCATTCAAGCTTAAACTAAATTCAATTCATAATCATTAATTAAACAGGTATATTTAGCTTTGTGCCAATCTGTACTTACATACTGCATAACTTCATGGGGCGGCGCTGCAAAGTCTATTTTACTCCCTCTAGAACGTGCTCAAAGAGCAATTCTAAAGGTTACATTGCATGTGCTAACAGTACGCCAATTATTTATACTGCACATCATATTAGAGCAGCACGTTGAACTCGCTTACAAGCCAGTACCTACCTTCTGACAAGAGATAGAAAGATTTGGTCTGCATAAAGCCTCAAACTAGACATGCCTTTGTAAACCGATTCTATTTCTATTTAGGACCCGATTTATATAATAAGCTCAATAGAATACTTAATATTTACAGTGCCGGTTACAAACATTGTAGTCTGAAGATACGCGAATATTTGGGTAAACTTTATTACACAAACACAGAAAGACTTCTAGAAGTACTTCAATAATGATGTAGTTATTAAATTGGCAACTTTTATTTGTATTTAGTACCTAGTTTGTTAAGGATAGTATATTGTATATCGCTTAGTATAGGGATGGCCTGAAACACAGGTTTTTATTAACCTAGCTCAGGCAGGTCGCCACAAGATAGAATGTCAGTACCAACGCACCTTTCATAAGTAAATAAAAACGAGTAAATTAAACTAGATTTTATATAAGTATTTAAGCCAATCTGTTAAGAACTTGGTAATACTAAGTATTTATACGTGTTTAGATATGTTACTTTGTAAAAGGACCTAAATAAAAGTTATTATTATTTTTATATATAATCAATACAAGAATAAAAACCTGAACATACAAAATTATATCATTATTGCGTTGTCATGTCAATACCGCAGAACGAAATTCAGCCATATTATTTACATGAATAAAAAAATGTGACACTAACAGACTCAGCCAATTTTTTATTTATTTATATTTTTTTTTAAACCAGGCCATTGAAAATTTGTTGATTGATGTCAACTAGACATTGGTAAAAGGGGTACCTATGCTATTTTGATATTTGTTATCAAGTAATTAAATATCATTTTCTATGCCATAGCATCAAATGGTATTATGCGTCCTGACTTGACAAAGGAAACAATTTGAAAACTGTCGAAGATATAAAACTTTACATTATTGCAATAACAATCCATCTTCTCTCATTGAAGAGTTTATTATGTACCTGTAGTATTAGCTCGTGCTGTTGTAAAAAGATTAGCCAGTCAGGAGGTAGCTACAGTGGGACAGTCTGTCTAAGTTGTGGGTCTGCGGAATCTTGATACGGACACTCTTGGGTGGGCTCCCCCAACTAATAATACAATCAAATCTTTATAAAAATAATACTATACGTATTCGAAATTGGTATATATTCAACAGATCTCATATATGTAAGCGATACTGCGGTGGGTCACATACTGTGGTAACTGATGGATTGAACCGGGCTCTACCAGGCTTGGTTGTTCAACGAGCTCCAAGGACGATCACTGCAGCGCCTGGGACTGATGGAAAGGTTTGAAAATGTTCACTTGTACAGGTAGGCCACACTTCATTGGTACCAAACCTGGGGGGTAAATGCGTAACACACATAACAATGGCAATCAGTGGCAATGCCTTTCATTATGGCAGTTCAGCCACGTTCATTGCGTTATTTACGTTAATGAGCAGACGAATTTTTCAAACCTATAAATGACTTTCCTTCAAAGCCCTCGAATTGTGACTGAGTGTGTTATGCAATTGGGGTGCAGGACAAGCTGGCCTCGCATTCTATTGCAACTCCGTATTACGGTAGGCCAGTTCAAGGTCAGTGTTAGGTACCACTGACGTGCTGTCGGTACTTACTATTACTGTACCCAACAAATTCAATAGGTAACTCAATTTACAAAAAAAATATCCATTATAGTTGTATTTGATGGATGAGCAAACCAAAAAGATACCGTGCTTGCCATGCAATATGCCACAACCATCACCGTTTGCGCCGGAGCCGGAGCCTCAAAAACAAGGTGCCTATAGATCTTTTCCTTTTTTATATCTATTTTTTTAATTTGTAATGTTATTAATTTATGATAGATCGGTTATCCTAATTAGCTACTAGTAGATCAACTGGCCAATTCCCGTAATAAGAAAAATGTCTGCTTTTTAGTCACCATCTAGTAGATTAGTATGTGGTTAATAAATTAAAGCAGCTTCACTAAACAGTTGCTCACTTGGTATACACTAAACACTGCCAGGTACAGTGTTCAGTAAACACTCTGTACCTGGCAGTGGCGGTAGAGCTGACAGGGGAGCAAAAAATTTAAACATCGAGTTATATGTCCACCACGTTAAGGGGTCTTCGGTTAGTTTAGGAGGCGATTTTCTTTATAAGACCTACGTTAACTTGCGGAGGCGGACGCGGATGCGGAGGTACGATTTCATGCGGGGGAGTCCCTCTCTTGCGGAGGCGGCGCCGGCGGCGGCGGCGTAATTCCGTCACAACCCTAAGTGCAAGCATTACCACTGATGTTGACTGTAGGTAGCTACTTACAATAAGTAGGTATCTTGTACACCATACTTCAAAGTTTCAAACTTTTTATTGTATTTTTTTATCTCGCCAACAGCTCCAGTTGACAGTATTGACGAATTTGGGAATATTTCTTTGACTCCACCCGCACATGAAATTTCATACAACTGATTTGTTTGGCCTTATTTTAAATGTTATCTAAATTAATAAAACATTAATTAATCATAAACACAATTTTATTTATTTACCTTATTGTTGAGTAGGTGCCGCTGCAACTGTCGGTCACTAAAACTCGCTTTACAACACCATGCTCTACGTTTGAATAATTAAAAATTCCTACTGATACTCCGCGGCATCAGGTTAGATTGAAAGAGAAACCCATCATAATTGGGACAAGGCTGGGGAGGGAAGACAGAGATAATTGTGCCAATTCTCTTGTACACCGAACTAAAGTAAACTATCAAAAAAAAAATCTTATTTTTGGTTAAGAGAATCGTATAAGCTATTCTGCATACAAGATTCCCTAAACTTAAAAACAATTTTGACACAACTAAAATCGAGTTTGACAATCGCTAAGTTGAGTAGACCATAGTTCAAGATTTGTCGGAAAATAAAATAAAGATTGAATGGAAGTGAACGGAATGAACAAAAGTGCAAAAAAAAACCTGAGTAAAATCAAATAACTATTTAAATGAAATACAGGGATCATAATGATGGCGTAAAACTATTTATTATGATTATATTTTAATAAATTAGGAAACAATAACCTGTATTTGTTATTATTAATTAGTTAAAAGAGCTACGCTAGAGACCAAGGGTGAATAGAAGAGGTTGGGTCAGCGGCCGACCGTGTTGGTGGCGGAATGGCGGGACAGGCTTTCACGCCATACCGCCGGCCTCGTCACCTTCGAGGCGGTCCGGCCGGTGCTCGAGCGCTGGCTCGGGAGGAGGCACGGCTCCCTGTCGTTTCGGGTGACGCAGGTGCTCTCGGGGCATGGCTGCTTCGGGAAGTACCTGTGTCGCATAAACAGAGAGCCGGACGCCTGGTGTCACCACTGCGTCGACTGCCGGGCGGACACGGCGCGGCATACGCTGGCAGAGTGTGCCGCTTGGGAGGAGCCGCGCCGTGCCCTCATCTCAGAAGTAGGCAGTGACTTGTCGCTGCAGGCCGTAGTCGAGTCGATGGTCGGCAGCGACGAGTCCTGGGACGCGGTGGTTTCTTTCTGCGAGACAGTCGTCTCGAAGAAGGAGGCTGCGGAAAGGGAGAGGGAGATCTCGTCCACTCACCCGGCCCGCAGAAGGCGCACCGGGCGTCGGCGGAGGGCGGACAACGCCCTCTTCCAGCCCCCCTAAATGGGTCCAGGGGCGACGGACTCGGGGACGTCCGTCGCCCCCCACATACCAGCACCCGAGGTGGCGGCGCGTAGTGTTCCACGCGCGCCCCTCTTAGACGTCGCGGGGGGAGTCAAACACCTCACTCCCCCCCCCCAGACCCTAAGAGGCCCGCAGTGGCGGGCCGGCGGCACCAGTCGTGGGTTGCGGAAGGATCGTACGTTCCCGCGACCCCCGGCGTAGGTGTGAGATGGAACACCGGGGTGGTTTTTAGTCAGTAAGAGTCTGACAGACCCCGCCGCCCGCCCCAGGGCGGCGGACATCCATGAGGATTTTCCACCACAGAAAAAAAAAAAAAAAAGAAAAAAAAAAAGGATTGTATGTTCCCGTGACCGCCGGCGTAGGTGTGAGATGGAACACCGGGGTGGTTTTTAGTCAGTGAGAGTCTGACAGACCCCGCGGCCCGCCCCAGGGCGGCGGACATCCATGAGGATTTTCCATCCCGGAAACAAAAAAAAGCGGCCGTCCGTGTACCTCTCAGAACAATAACGAGGTGTACCTAGACGGCGGCGGTTGCCAACCGCCAATGCAATGTCAGTCACTCGCTGTCAATCGTCGCGCGAGGCTCACGTGATACTATATTGTAGTCTGTGCTCACGTGTTACGCGCACAAGTTTTACGAGTATACCTATGTATTCAAAAGTGAAAAATGGCGGAAGAAAAATAAATCGTTACTAAGTTGATCAAGCTGTACATAGACCTACCCTGTCTGTGGGAGCTCAGCTGCGAACAGTACCTAACAAAGACAACAATCAAAAGCGCCTAGCCTGGGTGGTTTTGGTTTCTAAATGGAAAACAATTGATGCAAACGCCAACAGGCACCGATCAAAAAAAATTGACAATTAAAAATGTTCTTGCCAAAGCGATTTGTGCTTAAATAACGGTTATGGCGCCGTGCAAAGGTGGTATTGGGACAAACGGGTTTGGGTCTTCTTCTGAGGGTAGGGTTTTTACATCTACTAGGAGGGGTAATTTTGTGTGCACGTATGATCGCACGAAGCATAAACATTTGGCGGACTGTCAGTACCTTAAAAACTTGCTGAGTAGAGTACCTAAATGGTTTGCTTAACAGGGCTTTTTTTTAGAAAGGTAAACCTCCGGCCATTTGCCTATTATTATGGAGCCGCTCCACGAGCAGCTTTTGATCTAGCTCGTTTTTCCGACCAGTTCGATGATTGAATGCTGAAGAGAAGACTTCGTTTTTATTACCTAATTACTTTACTCTTAGAGTATTTGCTGAAGTCGAAGAACCTATTGTATCGACATAACAAACAGACCGACTCAGACAAATTCTTTCCTACGGCGCGGCGGCCCCGCTGCCGCGCGCCGCCGCGCCGCGGCGACGAGGATATCGGAGATTTTTAACTTACTGAACGAAAAACCGGATTTTCTTTTCTCGAGATCACATTTTTATTAGTAAATTAGCTTTATTACGCTGAACTAAACAGCCAGATAATTATGCTACCTGATTCAATTTTTAAATGCTATAGTTTGTCGATTTTAATAAAATTATAGTACATTACTGCAGCGGCCAGCAAAAGAGGCGTTGATGGATGAACGTGTAAATGTGGGCCGAGGCGAAGCCGAGGCACACATACGTAAGTCCAGCAATACCTAGTTGTGGCCAAGGCTTGTATAGTACTTTTCTCAAATAATGCGCGGAAATTAAAATACAATTACTTTTCAAAATCAATGACGAACAACGAACAACAATAATTTTTCCCGCGTTAAAGTGTTAATAATTTTTTTCAATAAACAGCTTTCTATTTGCAAGCCAGTTCGAAAGGAGAATGACCAAATTAGTATGGGCACTGGACCAAAAAAAAAATTGCTGCCCCCAGGGTTGACTCTTTGTTGGTGGGTTAATACTGTTGAACTAACTATGTGTGCAAATGCGAATCAAATTCCAACCCACAGTTACAGAGTAATTCGACGTTATATAATACTGCAACAATACACTTTCGCTTGCACCAATTTTTTTTTGTATATTATTTCTGCTTGTTAAAAATGTTGTTATAAGGATTCACTAAATAAATAGATGAATAATGAATTAAAAAAACGACATAGTTATTTAATAATTGTTTATTTTCGAACAATTTATTTTAAATGTTATTCATGACACTATTCTGCACAGATGGTAATATAGAATGCGTATTATAAATCATTTTCATCTATTACAATACTGTCTAAAAACTGTGCAGGATGGTCAATATTTTCGTACCGCGCATATGCCAAAAACCATACTATAGACATTACATGAGCACATGTGCCCAAAGTACGTCTGCCACTCTTACACGAACAATAATAATGATTTAAAGCCTCCAACCCAAGGTGGTCTGAGTTTACAAGTATTATATGTGATAAATTCGGCTTCGGGTATGCCTAGATTGGACTTTACCTCTTAATAGCCAGAAGTTATTACCAGTTATATTATAATTATTTAAAAGATTATTCAAATCATCATTTTCTCTGTACACTTCTATTGTATATACGCCATTACGAGCGTGTTCACTATAATAACTCCTGGCTAGTTTTATTTGGTACGTTCCTAACGCAAACATAACTAGTTCTTCCTCAGACAACCTTGGAAATTCTCTTACATCAGGTAACTCGGCAGACATACTTTGAAACGGAATCCGTCGGCTATTAAGATTATGGTCAATGACATACTGTGCGAGACAGTTTTCAATATTGACTCTATTATTAATTCTCTCCATAAAACCAAAAGCATTAACATTATCAGTGATTGGGTCGTGGAAAGCATTTGTGATGGCCGCGGCATTCCTAAAATCGTCCTGCATGTGAGGCAGAGCTCTGTTAAAATAATCTTGCCTGAAAATCTTAAAATCTCTCTTGAAGCGGCCATTTACTACTTCCACGACCCATCGACAAATCGTCACTAATCGAGACTTATTGGCGTCAGCCGTTGTTAATTGAGTTTCGCCCCTTGAAACAGATTTAGGCATATGGGCATCATAGCCACAAGACTCTACGTTTGGTACGGCATCTCGGAAACCTCTATCCAAAATGAGAACATCTCCTTCTTGGAAAAACCAATTAAAAACACTGTTCGCACCATCAATTAATTTATTTAAAATGCTTGCATCGGATGTAGTCGCTGAATAGGGACCTGCTACTTCAATTATATAGCCATCACAACAGACTATTAGGAATGGTTTTAGTAGATTTAAGAACTTGTGATGGCTATACGTCAATCTTTGGAAGAGGAAGTTGCTACTTTTTTGTATGTATACATAGGTGCCATCAAGTATAATTATACATTTGTTTTGTTCTCGGTTTCCGAACAGAGTTTGAGGTATAAAAAGGTTTCGCCTAAGCACTTGCTCCCTTGTGATGTGATCCCAACCCAAATGTAGAGGTGTAAATTCTTCTTTTATACAGTCTCTTGCGGTTTTCATTTCTCTTTCTAAAGTTGTTCGGCTTATGTGAAACATATCTGCCAGTCTTGTATTGGCTTCACCAGTTCTTAACTTAATCAAATATGCTGCCAAAGCGGTTTTGGGTCTTTTGCTCCTTCTAGACAAAGATGGCGTTTCTACAAACATTCTGTTGAACTGTTCGAAACTTCGACCAGTCAGAAAGTAAACTTCATTTGGATCCATGGTTTCTATATTTTCAAAATCCACCCTTCCCTCTTGCGGCATAGTTTTCAAAATCTGCATCATGTCCATGATGTGAGCTTCGTTAAAGTCATGACTTACATTTCTGGCTGACAATAAAATCTCAAAATCATTTAAAAGCAAATGTTCTTCACAAACGCGTGCAAAAGGTGGTGCGTAGTAGTTAAAATCTTTCAACAAACGGATTTTCATGTGCTTTGGTATTCGATGCCTTGTCTCGCCTGTACATCCGAATAAAATGCAAGAGTTTGAAGTATTCGGTGCCCGACTAATATGTGGTAACTGTATAATAGAATGTTGAATATCTTGTTCGTCAACTACTGCTCCACGTTGATCACCAGCATGCGGTACCACAGCTTGATCTGGTTGTACCTCGGCTTGATCTGGTTCTATCACAGGTTGATCTGCTGGCTGTTCAGAAGGGCGTACTGGTGGTTCTTGTTCTCGTTCACTGGACGCACGACGTCTTGGTGGGTACGCCTCGCGTCGCCAGCAAGGCTGACAGATAAACTCGGCGTTGTTAAATTGTATCTGAAACAAATAGTTTTAGATACAATTACACATCACACATACACATATTTTTAACAAATGTTATTTAGTACATGAATAAACCAATAATAATAATAATAAATAATAAATATCGTCTGACATTGCACACAGCACCATCTAGTTCCAAGTTAAGCACTTATTATTAAGGCTTGTGTTATGGATACCAGATGGTTGATACACTACTTAAATACATTTTTTTTTCGTAAATACATACATATTATAAATATACATCCATGACTCGGGTACAAATATCCATATTCATCATACAAACATTTGCCCCTATACCGGGATTCGAACCCAGGACCATTTGGTTTCGCTGACTACACTTAGCCACTGTAGCCACTACACCAAACGTGTCGTCTAATGAATGAATGAATGAATAGCGCCGCTACTGAAGTCCCTTTGACGCAGCGCTAGTGTCTATGTCATTACATTACATTCACTGACCTCTATTAAAATACGCTGGACTGGCTATCGCTATCAATTTCATGTGCCTATTTGAAAATCGCCATTTTGGCGCTGACGGCAGCAGTGTGGGGGAATGGAACTAATACTAGTGATGTATAACAAAAGGTTTGTTATAGATAAAAACTTTTCTGATATCGACCACAATGATAGAAATATTACCAACGCTATTGTTACAGATTTCCTATAAATTAAATTGGTTTAGGTAATTATTAAAATGTAACATTCATGTTGTCTTTTATACGTAATATGTTTTTAAAAACGTGAAATACGTTTTATAACATATGTTAAGATTTACTAAAATTGTAGATAATTGATTTAAAACAATATAGGCATATATTTTGTTAAATGTTACTAAAATACAGATAAAAAGACATGTCTGCACTAGTTGAGTACCTAACTAAACTAATGAACTATAGATAGTCGTAATACGTAGTCGTAGTCGTCGTTTCTTTCTTTCTTTCTTTCCCTTCCTTTCTTGAACTCCTTAATCGGATAACAGCTCACTATAGGATCAATAAATAATAATATTCTGTAAAATAGTAAATTACTAAGATAGAAATAGTAATTAATAAGATAATCCCTTCCTATAAAGAGTGCACAATAAGATATTATTACTAGTCAGATACCGCATGTTGCCATGTGATAAGAGACACAATAACTTTATATTAGGTCTGTAATTACGGTAATTAACTTGTAACAACTTAATTACCGCAGGGGAGGGGGACAGGGAAATAAAAAAAGCATTCTCAAATCACTTAATTTATTAAATTAAAAATTACTGTCGAGCCATTTTTTCAACGTAGTCCGTGACTGATGTTTTAAGAAACAGGCTTCCGTGAAGTGTTTAGAACACAGATAATGATACATTGTCGGAGTCCAGTTGACAACCTTCATATTTTTTAACCAAAGTTTGAGAGTGTAATCGGAGGGAAACCTGTAATTAAAGGAAACATTATAGTAGGTATGGGTAAAACATTATAAATCATAAACATATATCAATAATTATATAGAACATTTAATGAGAATTATGAATCATAAGTGTTAAATTATTTGTTATTGACTCTAATAATAATAAACCTTGAAGTGTTTTGCTATTATTAGAGATCATTATAATGTGCGTATCATTATTTTAACAATGATGAGCATGACTTTTGTTTTACATCATAATATTACGAAAGTATCGATATGAATTTTGACATCCCTAACAAAAGTTATTGGTTATAAAAATGTTCGTAAAATCCCGTAAACTCGAATAGTTTACGTTTATTATTGTAAGAATACACTGTTTTAAGCGGTTTTCTAATAAGTATTTATGTTTTAGATTCACTTACTTGTGAAAACTGACACCACTGCCCTTTTCGTATCGTGTTTTACAATATAGGTACGCACGATTTCATGTTGGACGAACAATACAAGCTATGATACAATCACTGTCACTATTATAACACTTTAATTTATATCACAATCACAGTAAACACTTTAGAAAACTTTTTATTCCGCAGAGACACTTAGCGTAAAATCAAATGTTGCAATCTTATTAGTTCTCAGAACTCTCACGTCTGTCACTGGGGGCGCTTTGAATCGGCACAGCAAATAGCTGTCATTTTGTATGGGATAGCCAGTCCAGCGTATTTTAATAGAGGTCAGTGATTACATTGCATAAAAAAATGTAGTACCACAATTTTCTGCGGGCTTTCTTTCGTGACATGCACTCTATGCATTGTTACATGGTTAAATAAGTCATTATTGCAATCATTTAAGTATTTTATTTAGTTACTCACATGATAAGGAAGAACTCGTTCAGTTATATTGTTTGCAGCGATTGGATATTCTTCAAAAAGCTGCGTAGTTAGTGTTCTTCTTCTGATCGACCGCACTGATCTATCACACACTAGACACACTTGTCCAGCAGATGCACGAAACATCTTTAAAACAGTGTATCCAAATCACAGGGCTTAAAATCAGATCCAGGGAACGTAATGCAAGGGTCAAACACGTAATCACAGGATATCCACAGAAAATATTCGCACAGTACACAACTATAAGCGAAGAGTGTTACAGAAGGACTGCACAGTTGCAATGCAAAGCGCATACATGTGTGAGCGAGAAGGTGGCTCAATCGCCTTCTCGCTCACACAACTATTGAGCAATGTACAAAGAAAGCAAACTCGCGTGTAAGCTAATTATCTGCGATAAGAAAAGGTCACCTACCTGTGTAAAAAAGTAAAATATGCAACTTTTTCATAAAATCACATTTTAGGTTATATTTATGTTTCTGTGGGACAGATTTTTTCGGTTCCATATAATAAAATGTTGCATTTGAACTCTTATTTCAAATGAGTTATGTGGCAAATCTGGGGGCAGACTTTGACTTTTTTTACCAATTTTTGGTCCAATTTGGTCATTCTCCTTTAAATAAAACCTTTGATAAGTTACCTTCTTGGTTGCCATGAGCCATAACCTAGAATTTTCCAAACTTTAGTGTTGTTTTCGTTATTTTATGTTTATTTTATTAAGGCATTAGACAAAACTGGGTACTAAACTAAGTATACTTTATAAGTTGCTCGACTATTATTCACATATCCAAAAACAACGGTTTAGCTTGTAAGGGGGAGAGGAGGGACAAGTGACTCAAAAAAAAAAGAGTACCTAAATAAAATCATCCACACTTGTCTTAACCTGTATTTTTTTTCAACACTGACGGCGTGATTACTTTGTAAAATAAGCATAATCAGCTTATAATTTTCCCACGGCCAGGGCACAGGCCTCCAGTCTGTGAGGGGGAGTGTGCTGTTATTCACCACACGGGCCCAGGCGGGTTGGTGGATGTCACATGTCTTCAATTTTTTTGTTCTAGGACTTGCCGGTTACTCACGATGTTTTCCTTCACAGTTTTGAGAGCAGTGGTTTCTATGGTCAAGATTAACCCGATACTGCAAAAAATTTAGTCCCAAAAATTTATTTTTATCAAAAAATAGCTTTTTTTGTTTTCTTTGCTGTTCATAGTGCCCCTAAGCGTATACTGCCTACTACTCCGCCGCGCCCCTAAGGCTACTCACTGACTTGTTGTGACGTTGTGGTACTCGCTGTGACCCATTCAAAAAATATTTACTGAAAACTTGAACCTGCTAACAGTACATTTAAAATGTTAAAAGTATAATCCTCTAGGTCAAATGCTCTAAGTAAAATCCATAAAAATTCAATGTAATTGAAATGTAAAAACCTCAGTGCTGGCAAGGTGGCAACGAATGACGCTGCGACACTGACCTCTATTAAAATACGCGAGGTCAGTGCGCTGCGAAGACGATAAAAGTTATCTACTAAGTCAAAGTACTTACTAATCCCATATCCACATGTCACACATACGTACATTACTAATCTGTTCTTGTCAATTGTCAAATGTCAGCGTCATTGCTATTTTGACGTATCCGTCTGACGTAAACTGCAAAAAGATTGTGGAATTTTGTGGGGTTATGATGAAAACTACGAAAACTGTTTTGATTTTATCTGCTGCCTCATTTAAAAGGTAAACTAATTCATCAGTAACTTATTTCATAAATAATTGTCTATCTCTGTGTTTTAATAGCTAGGTACTAAGTGTTATTTTATATTTCTTTTTCAGCAAGATTGAACGTTTGTAAGAATGCATAAAATACTTGAGTTTCAAGCTGTTGTGCTGGCTGCAGGCAGAGGTTCCCGATTGCCTGATGTTGGTGGTTCTGTCTCCAAGTGCCTCCTACCAGTGGGGCCTTACCCTGTGCTGTGGTATTCATTGAACTTGCTCGAGAAAATCGGGCTTCAGGGTACATTTTTGTTCTTATTTATTTTGGGTGGTACATAATACCACGGAGCAAATACAAAGAGGAGATGTTGTAATAGGGTTTCTGTATGAAACAACGGGTGACACTTTACAGGGTGAGGGGTGATCAGATCCCGCCCACTTCTTTATTTTACATCTACTGGTCAATAGCAAAACTATTCGCTCGTCCTGTTGATTTTACTTTGTAGTTATGTAACTATCTCACACTAGATGTCACTACATGCAGAATGAAGAACTATTTTAATAAATTACGCATAAAATTACTGACAAATGAAATGTGATGCCATCCATAGCATCAGAACGTCTATCCGAGTAGTTTTTACAAGATAAAACACCACACTTCATTCTTTTTGTCTTCTAGCGCAAATATGCTGTAAAAACGGAACGTTTACAGAGCTGTACACAGGACGAATGCCAACAATACACTGACTAAGGCCACGCCTACATGATGACGTCAGGACCTAGTTGAGAATCACAGTGCACAGTTGCTTAGGCCGTCTCCTCTTTGTATTTGCTCCGTGCATAATACATTTCAACATTTTAACAAACTTAAAGTTTTCAAATCCCCTATCAATATTCATTTATTTTTCAGAAACTCTTGTGGTTGTACTGGATGAAGATAAGTCGAACATTTTGAATGCGCTAGAAAAATGTCCTTTGAAAATTAAATATGAATTAATAGTAATCCCTTCAGATGAGGACTGGGGCACGGCAAACTCACTGAAACATATCAGTAGCAGAGTGACCACTGACCTACTTGTGATCTCTGGAGATCTCATCACTAACATCAACCTCAATGAAGTCTTGAATGTTCATAGAAAGTATGATGCTGCACTCACTACATTATTCTTTAACAATGGCCCAGAAGAATGGATTGAACTCCCAGGACCAAAAACTAAAGCTAAACCAGACAGAGATCTTGTTTGCATTGATAAAGAAACACAAAGACTTGTCTTTTTGGCTAGTGCCAGTGACTTTGAGGAAAATATGACAATACCCAGAATGCTAGTAAAGAAATTTGATGCAATAAGTATGTACAGCCGACTATTAGATGCCCATGTGTATGTAATGAAACAATGGGTGGTGAACTATCTGGTAGAATCTGACAAATTCACATCCATTAAAGGAGAACTGATACCGCACATTGTGAAAAAGCAATTGTCAAAACCTAAAAACAAAGCAGAGAAAAAGGGCACTTCTGAGAAAAATGTAGAAGTCACAAAAGATATATTCGATTTTGCAGTAGAGAATGGTTATGAGAGTAAAATAAGAGAGATGACAGCATACAATGATCATAAACTAGGAAGTAAAGGTATCTTCTACAATGACTTGTTGAGATGCTATGCCCATATACCAAGTAAGAACACATTTGGCATTAGAGTGAATACGCTTTCATCTTTTTACCTATCAAATAATAAGGTGAGAAATTCATTATCATTTTATCCTTTTACTACCATTACTATGCCTGTCTTATTCAGAACTAAATCATCAAAATCATTATCCATACCTTTACAATTATAAAATTTAAAATACCGCAACGACCGAAGCAAATCACTTGGTATACAGAAAAACGACTGTACAACAAAAATAATATTGAAAGTTTCAAATGTGCATTAAAGTCAGTTGATTGGAAAGATATCATTATGGAAACTAACGATGCAAATCAAAATTACAATGTTTTTAATAATTTATTAACTAATATACTAAACAAAACTATACCAAAAATAAAAACTAAATTAAAAACACATTACAGAAAATATTGGTTATCTAAAGGTATAAAGATCTCATGCACAAACAAAAGATTATTAAAAATTTTAAGTATTAAGTCTGACAATCCAATTATCAAAAAATACTACAGAAAATACGAAAAAATACTAAAACAGTCGGTGATAACATCGAAAAAACAGCATTACATTAAAAAAATTAAAATGTCTCAAAACAAAGTCAAAGCTATGTGGAATATAGTGAACGAACGTACTAACAAAAAAACACTTACAGATAAGAATAATATACAATTACAGATAAATAATACTTTAGTATCAGATCCAAAACAAATAGTAAATAACTTCAATAACTTTTTTGCATCAATTGGCGAAGAGACCGGCTGTGAAGCCAAAGGCCAGCCAGTAATTAACCCTTCTGAAAATACTCTATTTCTTAGACCTTTAGACTGTCAAGAAACGCATAGAATCATACAAAATCTAAAAAATAAAAACAGTCACGGAATAGATGAACTACCCCCATCTCTGATCAGACAATGTGCAGATGAACTTGCTGAACCCTTTTGTGTTTTGATAAATCAGTCCTTTGATGAAGGTACTTTTCCTGATCAACTTAAAAAAGCTATTATAAAACCATTATTTAAGAAAAACTCGAAAACCGACCCCAATAATTACCGGCCCATAGCTCTTCTACCTACGGCTTCAAAAATTTTCGAAAAGGCTATGTGTGACCGTGTGTACAGTTTTTGCGAAAGATATCAAATCTTTGACGACGGTCAAAACGGGTTTCGTAAACATCGATCAACAACCCTGGCTGTCTATAAATATATGCAAGAAGTTATTGATATAATAAATGATAAAAAATATGCGGTTGGCATACTTTTAGACATGACAAAGGCATATGATAAAGTGCAGTTTAAAATTTTATTAGATAAACTATACGGTATAGGGATTCGTGGTACCACACATAAGTGGTTTGCATCCTACTTAAAAAATAGGGAGCAATATGTGGAAATAGAACATTTTAACTACGACCAAAACCAAATAATTAAAGTAAGGTCCGAAAAGAAGATTATAAATGCATCAATCCCCCAAGGCAGCGTTATTGGATGTCTCCTATTCATCATCTACATCAATGACCTTCCCAAAATCATGAAAGAACCATGTGTGCTATTCGCAGACGATATATCTCTGCTAACTACATGCCAAACTAATAGTACCATTAACGAACAACTAAACCAAATATTAAATAAAACAAAAAAATGGATGGATGATCACAACCTTGAGATTAATTATAAAAAAACTAAAATAATGACTTTCTACCCTCAGCAAAAATCCCCATTACTAGTTAATTTCACAACAAACGGCACAAACATTGAAGTAGTTAACGACTTTACACTATTAGGACTAACAATAGACACACACATTTCGTGGAAGCCCCATATAACAAAAGTACGATCAAAACTCGCAAAATTCACTTACGCACTTCGAGAAGTCAAAAAAACTACCGACTTGCAAACTGCACTTACTACATATTACGCTTACGCTCATGCATGGCTAAGCTATGGCATTATGATGTGGGGAAATAGCACAGATGCGCCTACGCTTTTCATTCTCCAGAAGAAATTAACTCGGATCATAGTCAATATCGAGCAGACCGACAGCTGTAAACCCTATTTTATAAAACACAAAATACTCACTTTACCATCTATTTATATCCTGGAAGTATGCAAATTCGTCAGGAAACACATGAACTTTTTTACAACCCGCGGCGATAAACATACTGACCGATCTATCAGATACAAAAATATGTTAATGTTACCCTCCTCGCGCATGAAACTACACTCCAATAGCCCCTACGTAATGTCCATAAAAATATTTAATAAACTACCAGATGCAATAAAGGATGAAACCAGCGATACGACATTTATAAATAAACTCAAGCAAATATTAATTAAAAAAGCTTACTACACGATAAACGAATACATACATGACAAAAAAAAACTATTGAACACAGACACCACACACAGTTAGTAGTATAGACATAGACATTCATACATACATAGATAAATATTATAATAAGATAGATATATGTTTAATTGACCTTACCAAATAATTAAATGTACCTAAAACTATAACAGACTGATCTCAATAAAATAAAATGTTACATTTACTTATTTAATGTTGATAACATAAATTAGTTTAAAAATTGCCTAATGTTAATTTATGTTTTGAATTTAATTTTTATTTTAATAATTACCTATACTTTTTGCTGTGCCCTACAGGGTCCATAACTGTACCTTAGCTTTAAGCCATTGTAACATCCCTTAAACATTATGGAATGCAAATAAATATGAATATGAATATGAATACCTACATGATTTGTAAGTTGATTAACTACTTACTACAATAATCCCTTAAAATTATTGAATATATTTTTGGCCCAGTGGTTAAGTGATTGACTGCTGCACTGCATGTTGTGGGTTCGATTCTCGCACGGAGCAAATATTTTTATGACTTATAAGTAGTTGTTCCGAGTCTGGCTGTGTGTGTATGCGACTTTAAATGTATGTAAACGCACCCACAATACAGGAGAAATTCCAAGTGTGGGGCAACATTTAAAAAAAAACTGAATGATTGTAATACCAGTATATTTTCTAAATATTCCAGATATTGTCAAAGTGGGAAGAATTAACTGGAACTCCCATAACTGAAAGATTCCATCCCGACAGTGAAGTGAAAACCAAGCAAATTGACGAGTCTAGTACAGTTGGAGAAAAAAGCCTTGTCAGTGAGAAGACTTCAATCAAAAATACATTCATTGGTGCCAATTGTACAGTTGAGAACAAAGTTCGATTAAGTAACTGTATTTTAATGAACAATGTGACTATCAAAGAAGGGTAAGCTATATTTTTTTATTTATTGTAATGAGGTCATTAATTTAAAGTTTGCATGAGTTGAAAATAAAAAAGGTTTTTCCATAAAAAATGGGTCACATTGTTTTCTGTCTAGTTCAGAAATTTAAAACTAGATGGCGCTAGTAGGCTGCTTAGTATAAAAAAATAAGTCGGGCTGTGTTAAAAATGGCCCTAGGGTGTAAAAAATTATTGTCCATTACTAAACTTGCACGATTGTTGACAGCAGTAGAGTAGAGTAGAGTAGTAGTAGTAGTAGTAGTAGTAGCTTGTTTCGAAGAGAAAATGAAAATGTATGGTGGTCCATATATTTTCGGCGGGTAAAATTCTGTGTTTACAGTCTTTGCACAATCACAATCAGAATAAGGCATAATCTATTATTAGCAATGCTCTTTAAGGTGTCTATTGTCAGCTATAACCACTTTTCATGAGGAGGTTCGAAAACTCGACCTTCTTATAAAAAACAAATAGCTAAAAATCATTTTGTTTCCAGTTGTGTTCTTCAAGATTGCGTGGTATACACCGGAGCGACGGTAGACACTGCATGCAACCTACAGTACTGCCTCGTGGGACCACACCACGTGGTTGCCCCGTCCACCTCGAGCAACCACCAACTACACGCAGAGACCACCGACAATATGATCACACTTGGCTGAATTGATCTACTCGTACAAAATAAAAGTTTTATCTATAAAGTTCGCTATTTATTCATACGTGGGTCACACTGAAAGTTTATATAAAATAAAAAACAGAATAATGTAGAAGCCTGTTAATTTTCGAAGTATTCTCCGTTCCTTTCTAAGCACCGTCACATGCGATGATGCAGGATGGCAACCAACCGATTATCCTTTAAAACTAAAGTTCGAGAGCACATTCGTAAGAAGCTGGCAGTATCATCACAGCGGTAATGTTTTCTCATTGTGTATCCTATTTGTTTTTAACATACTCTTGTATTTATGTACATTTATTTGTGCTTATATTTATATATAATTAGGTATATATTATATTATATGTATTTATAGACTAAACAAGTTTATACGTGTCTATATATTTAAAATTATTTAATCCTAAATTATCATTATAAATTGCACCTACCACTGTTTGTCTCTGCATCACCCAAAGGTTGACTGGTAGAAAATGCCTATGGCATTAAGTCCGCCTCTGTACATTTGTGTGCTTAAAGTGTTAAATAAATAAATAAACCATTGACTGAAGCAGTGGGCCCACTCTTCTTTAGGGATTTCTTCCACGCCTTTTTCAAATGCAGCCGCGGCATCTTCAGGGTTCATAAAACGAATTCCTCTAAGTTGATCTTTTATTTTTGGAAATGAATAAAAGTCCAGGTCAGGATTGTAAGGAGGATGACTTACTAACTCCATACTTTCGATAGACAAATATTCGATAGTCCGTTTGGCGCAGTGTGCTGGAGCATTGTCGTGTTGGAGGAGGATCCTGCTTCTTGGGCGCTGCTGTCTAACATTTTCCAAGACAACTGGTAAACAATTACTGACATACCAACTTCGTTGGAAGTCGCTGCGCCCCCGCAAGGGGGCGCGGCGAGCGGTGACGGGGCATCGCCCCCCGGCCGCGGATGCGTCACGGTGGCCCGTACCATAGTGTAGGCCTGTAGAAGTTTGAGCGCGCGCATAGTTACGCGCGCCCATGTGAGTGATTGCTATTTTGTTTCTGTAGGCGCGCCACGGCGCTGTTTCACAGCGCCGCTATCTTCACGACACCTCGGCGGTCTGTCCCCGCCAGGTGAGACCCCTAGTTACCTAGGGGAGGCCCGGCGAGAGACGACCAGCGACGAAGGTGCCGACTCGACGCTCCTACAGATAAGGTGTGTGGCCCCCGCCCCCCCCGCTTCCAGAGCTAGCCGGTTACGGTTGGGACTAGAGAGCCGTCGTGAGAGTGTGAGCGGTATTGTACTGTGTAACACCGCTCAGTGTCTACGTGAATCGCCGCCCGCGCCGCGCATTCACGTGTGTGTTTAGGCGCCTGTATAGAGGTGGGTGTCTGTATTTCGTTTACGTAACGTGCCTATATTAACCTAGCACACGCTACGCAACGGATGTATGTAGTGTTGTGGAGTTCAGTTGTTTCGAGTAAGCCGCGTGTAACCTGGATGCGGCTTACTCGGGAGTCAGTCCGGTGCGATGGGGTCGTCGTCCGCTACCAGGTCGCGGGGTAGGGGTCTCGCGTCAGGGGGGCGCGTATGCCAAGGCGCTATCTGCTTGACATGGGGCCAAGCAGATGCGTCGGCACGCGCGAACATCCCTTTCGCGAGGCGCCGCACATACTCATCCAGGCTCTCAATCCCGAGATCCCTCTGGATGATATCGTTCCTCACGAAGCGAGGGGCGTTCAATATCGTCCGCAGCGCAAGACTTTGTTGCGCGCGGAGCAGCTTCTTGGTCGTCTCGCTCGTGAGGGCGAACCATGCCGGGGCGGCGTACGTCAAGATTGGGCGTATGTACAATTTGTACACGCCCAACTTGACGCGCGCCGGGATGCGGGACGAGAGCACTGGTCGAAGGAGGTTGCGGGCGACCCTACCTTGCGTAGCGACCTTGCGGACGTGTGTCCCCATCGATAGCCGACGGTCGATAGTCACACCCAGGTACTTGGCCCGGGGCGACCATCCGACGTCGGCTCCTTGTAGTTTCAAGGGTGGCGGGAGAGGCGCGGATCCGGTGATCAACGCCTGCGTCTTACCCACGTTCACCGACAGCCGCCATTTAGACAACCATCCGGGAAGCAGGTCTAGGGCGCGCTGCATTTTGACGGCCGCGTACTTCGCGTTAAGCGAGGTGGTAATGTACGCGGCGTCGTCAGCGTACAGCGCGAGCGTCGCGTCCGGGGTTGTGGGGATGTCGTCAGTGTACCGTGAGTAACACGCCGGCGATACGCAGCTGCCTTGCGGCACGCCAGCCATCACCGGTCGGGCGCCGGATAGCGCCCCGTCGACCACCACCCTGAAAGTCCTGTGGGACAGAAAAGAAGAGACCACCCTGACAACGCGACGGGGCGCGTCGGACGTGGCCAACTTGTGTACGAGGCCTTCGTGCCATACACGGTCGAAGGCCTTCTCCATGTCGAGGAATACTGCCACCGAGTACTCCTTCTTGTTCATCGCAGCTGCGAGAAGGTGGAGTACCCTCGACAGCTGGAGCGTCGTGCTATGCTCCGACCGAAACCCGAATTGTTCCGGTCTTGGTGCTATGTGCGGTAGGAGATGTCGCAGCAGGAGTGCTTCGAACACCTTGGAGACTGTCGGCAACAGAGTGATCGGCCGATAGCTCTCCGGCTTCAGGATGTTTTTCCCCGCCTTGGGCAGCATGACAACGCGCCCTTCCTTCCACGAGGCGGGAAAGGTCCCGGTGCGCAGTACCGCCGTAAACAGGCGCGCCAGCGCCGCTACCATACGGTGCGGCAGGTGGCGCAGCGCTGTGTTGGTGATACCGTCGGCACCGGGAGCCTTTCTGGGCCTCGTCTTAAGGATGGCGCGTCTGACTGCGCCAGGCGAGAAGAAGACAGGGTCCTCCTCGGGAGCTATCGGCGTTGCGAAGTAGTCTCCCAGGTGTTTCTCGACTGCTGCGACATGTTCAGTGTCGCTGGTCGGGTTCGGTTGGAACTGACGCTCCAGGTGTTCGGCGAAGACCTCCGCCCGGTCCTCCGCTACGTACTTTAGCGCCCCATCGCTGCTGAGCAGCGGACGCACCGGGACTGGGGTGTTCAGCAGCTGGCCGCACAGCTTGTGTAGTGACGGCCAACTGTCCGTCGTGGCGTCTATTTTGTCCTCCCAGTCCGCGGCGGTGTGTGCCTGGAGCTCGGCCTTCACCTTCTCCGCGAGACGGTTGAGCTGTGACTTGAGAGTCGGGCATCTAAGTTGTTACCACTGTTTGCGAATGCGCCTCTTCTCGGCGATCATCGCATTTATGCGCGCTGGCAGGGGCGGCAATAGCCCTCTCCCCTGCGGCTGTGTGCTAGTCGCCGATTGTAAGGCGCTTTGAATGCAAACAGTGACATCGCTCGCCATTCGGTCCACGTCCGCGGAGGTGACAATAGGCCAAGTCGGCGTGGTGGTCTCTATCTTTTCTGTAAATGACGTCCAGTCCGTCTTTCGACGTGGCGCTATGGGCTTCAGTCGGGTCGGCATACCCGATAAGACGACGAGTACAGGTTGGTGGTCCGACTGTAACTCGTCGTCTATCACTTGCTGTGTGATCTGGCAGCTAAGCCCTCGGTGGACTACGATGTCCAGCACATCCGGTGTGTGTCTCGAGGCTTCTGGGTAGTGGGTCGGCGTCTATGGGCCGGACACCGTATAGCCGAAGGCTTCCGCGTCCGCGAAGAGCCGTCTCCCCTCGGTATTTGTTGTATATGAATTCCACGCTGGGTGTTTACAGTTTAAATCCCCGGCGAGGACAACTGCGTGTGCTTTTCTATTAAGCAACGCCCGCAACTCCGTTGGCTCCAGGTGAGTCACGGGCGGCTTATAGCAGCTGTAGATGTCTATGTCCTCGCCGGCCATGTGCAGCTGGACACCCAGCGCGTAAAACGACCTGATGTTGGGCGAGGGGATTTCCTGATGGACGACTCTTCGTCTCACAAGTACTGCCAGACCACGGTACTGCATGTGAGCCGACCTTTCATCCTTCCTATAAACGAGATATCCCGGGAACCTTATCCGGTCTCCAGGTCCCAGGAGCGTCTCGCTTATGAGCGCCACGTCGATATTCTGTTCCCTCAGGAGATGGCGGAGGGGGGCGACCTTGTCTCGTAGGCCGCGGGCATTCCAGTGGATCACCCTTAACGACCTAGCCATGGTAAAGGGTTAGCAGAGTGGCCAGGCCATCAAGGATGACCGTCTCTATGTCCTGACCCTGCCTTATGGCCTTTATAAGGTCCATAAGTAGCTTGATGGCACAGGCTGTAAATTCAGTTTTTGTTGTTGTCTTGGCGCCGGTAGCGCCGCCACTATCGCCCTTCCTGGGTTGTAGTTCACCTTTTAGCCGCGGCGCTATGCCGGCGCCAGTTGACATACCAATCTGCAGTAACAGTCTTTTTATCTTCTTGGACAATGGTTGCGAAATGACCCGTCCGTCCAAAGAATGAGGCAATCATCTTTTTCCCTTATAAAGGTACGAGGAACAGGGTGTAAAGTTTACTCATACCTCCATGGAAAAGGGAGGATCCTCCGACCAGACGGGTGTCGTGTCTGGTGGGCAACTGCCCGATGATTGGTGGATGGTTGGTTTTTGATAGATTGTTGGTTGATTGTTTGATGATTGTTGGTTGATTGTTTATGTTGTTCATCACGTCGGGGTCACCAATATAGAGGCACGAGGAACAGGGTGTAAAGTTCACTCATACCTCCATAGAAAACGGAGGATCCTCCGACCAGACGGGTGTCGTATTTCGTTGGCAGCTGCCCAACGATTGATGTCGGGAAGTTGTATATATGCTAGTCGCGCGGTAAACTCTGCTTGCGCGATGCAGGATTTGCATGACGTCAGTATGACGCGCAGCTCGCATGTGGCGATGTAGATATCGCTACATTACTCCCCTCCGGAGACTGGAGGTCGATAGTGGGTCGAGACAGAATACCTACACATAAGAATACAGAATCAGAAATCAGATAGGTACAGAATCTTGCGCGATGCAGGATTTGCGCGTTTTTTTATTTTTTATTTCTGATCTTTACTTTTGTCGGCAAATCTTCGAAGGGAAACATCCATTGCGCAGATTGTCTTTTGGTTTCGGGTTCGTAACAATAATTATTTAGCTTTCATCACCTGTGACGATGTCATATACCTACCTACAGCATTCGAGACACCTCCGTCATACTTTTCATAATAGCGGCACCAATCCAAACGATGGCATTTTTGATCTTCGTTCAAATTACTCATAATTTCAGGCGTCAGAAAGCTTTGTACTAGATGTATACCTCAGTATACATCTAGTACAAAGCTTTCTGACGCCTAAATATTCATGTAAGACGTTTTGTACCTACTTGACGCATACCAATGCCTAAAGCTGGCCGAATCTGTTAATATGTCACCCTTCTCTCACCTTCTATCATTAGCCGCACAGCACTCACGTTATCTTCAGTAGTCTCCGTTGAAGGACGTCCTTCTCTTGAATCGTCAGTGAGTTTTCTTCGACCACGTTTAAACTCATTATACCAGTTGTAAACAGTGGCACGGGATGGGGCTTCGTCATGAAATGCTAATCGAAGTCTATCGTAACATTTTCGTTGAGTAAGATCGCAACGAAAGTCGTATAATACCTAAATCATTGAACGAAAATTTTCTCTATAAAATAAATACATTTCGACGCGTGACACTTTTTAAATTGCCGCCAATTTGTAGAAACAAATGACTTATGAATTTATTACACATCTACAGATTCCCAAAGAGTAAATAATTCGAAAAAATAAATTTTTTATCGGCTGCTTTTCTTACTGGCCTATTCTAAAAACTCAGTGTGACCCCCGTATGCCCAGTAAGAGGGGTTTGATACTTTAGATCATCAGCCATAATATCAGCAGTTAAAAAATCAACACCGTAAGACCAACGATTCAAAATCTCAACACTTCAGAATGTCAGCAACTTGGTAAATCAACAGTTCACCAGACCAAAGTTTAAAATCTCAACTTGGAAAGTATTAGGAAAATACTAATTAATGTTAAGTATACACGTTTTACAATAAGTAAACATTATTTGACGAGGGGTGCTTACCTTTTATTTACTTTTTGCTCAGTCAGGTATAGGTAGGTACATACTTGAGTAATTACACAATATATTAAAATAAGTAAATAAATAACAATTGTAAATAAAAATCCTATTTAGTTATCTATAAATATATTGAAAAAAAAAATGTTTGTAAACTTCTTAAATAATTGATAATTACTAAATCAGTCATACAAACTGCGAAAACAATTTATAATAAAGCGATTCAAATCATTCTTTTATAATTTAAAACATTACGTACGTAAGTCAGCTACAAAAAATAACAAAAAATATTGGTAATTTTCATACCCAATTAAATATTAATTTGTAATTTATTTTAATTTATATGTTATATAAATAACAAATTTTTTTTAAAAATGTTATTGTGTCCATTTCATCCTTCTTCGATATAACCTTTTGTAAAGCTTCTTCAAAAAAAATTTTTTTTTTACGTGGCGGTGTGCGTGGCACCTCTGCAAGGATCCTTTCCAGATAAAGCATTGTTGAGTTTTGCTCTTTTATCAATTCCTTCAGAGTTTTCGACAAATTCCATTTTTTATTGCTCAATAATGTGTTCCACCTTCTGTGCCAAGCTTCAATTGAGTTCTGCGATCGAGGCATATCTTGGCACAAATTTTCATGGATTGACCATAGACTTGGGGCAAACAATGGTTCAGTTTTTTTTATAATAACAGTCGTTGAATTTTTGTTTTTTTTAGTTATTTGACCATGTACGTAATATCGCCGAAGCCATTGTACCAATTCATGGGCTTTATCTGGAATTAAACTTTCCGCCATCAGTCTATCAAATGCTTGAGGAATTTCTTCTGAGGGCAGAAAAGCCGAAGCAAATAAATATCTTATTTTCAGTGCTAAGCCAGAATCATTACCATAATCTGCAGCTAATCCAAGTTTTTGTATTTTTTTCCACACGTTTTGAGTAAAATGAAAAAAGCAACATTTATGGATACTCGATGAAAAAACACGTTTGCAGGCATTTATTGCAGCATTTTCAAAGTCGGTTAACACATATAGCGGATTTAGTAACAGTTCGAAAGTATCACCACATTTTTTCACTTCTCGAAAAAATATTTCATAGCATAATTCAGTTTTAGACGGCAGAAAAGCATAAACCATTGGCAGTAATCGCCGTGTTGACTCATCGTTTCCCACTAAAGCGTGTATTGTGTACATTTGTAGGAACGGATGAGGAGTACACCTAAATGTACCATCCATAATCCAGTACAGAGCGCAATCAAGGAATTGCAAGTTTTGTTCTGTTGTAAAAATCAAAATACGTCCAACACCATCAATTTCTTCATTAAAAAACAAAAATTGTTTGTCATCATCAACTTTACATGCCCAATCGGGTAATTCGTTTAAAAGTAATGTAGATGTTGAATTTTGTCTTCTGACTCTGTTAATCACTTGACGCAGTGCATTTTTATTAGGTAAATACGGCGCACTGGTGCTGGGAACACCCTCTAAAGAAGATTGTATTATCTGCACCGGACAGTCCATAGAAGTTTCAGCAGTCGATTTTATTGTATTGATTACCTTCAAGTTTTCTACTCGGCTTGGGTCAGGCATATGGTTGTGCTGTATTTCACAAATATCTGATGTTATAAATATACCATTGTCGGTACTTACAGTTTTAACAAGTCCAGAACAATGCATTTCCTTGGTTTGCGTACATTTCCAGTAGGTTATATCTTTGCGTACATTGTTTTTCATATATTAATAACCATCAATATGCAATAAGTCACGGTTTTTCTGCGATTTCACAAATTTTGCAGCACGTAACATTTTATAGAACGATTATAACCGTAATGCGTAACATGTAATATAGTTGTCATTCAAATATACTTTTACCCTCATTTTCAAAATAATACAAAATGCTCACGCGTTACTACCTGCCTACAAAAAAATAAAATAGCGCTGTAACTACCCACAACTAGTATGACCTACTCACTTTTTGCAATATTATAATTAGTTTTTATCTCCTATTGCTTCAGCTCAATATGATTCATGAATAATTATTATTTCCTGTAGATTGGTTCAAAACTATGCACAAGTATTTTTATATCGAAACTATAATAGATAATAATGTTTTAAATGATAAAAGAACGTGATTTGAATCGCTTTATTATAAATTGTTTTCGCAGTTTGTATGACTGATTTAGTAATTATCAATTATTTAAGAAGTTTACAAACATTTTTTTTTTCAATATATTTATAGATAACTAAATAGGATTTTTATTTACAATTGTTATTTATTTACTTATTTTAATATATTGTGTAATTACTCAAGTATGTACCTACCTATAGGTACCTGACTGAGCAAAAAGTAAATAAAAGGTAAGCACCCCTCGTCAAATAATGTTTACTTATTGTAAAACGTGTATACTTAACATTAATTAGTATTTTCCTAATACTTTCCAAGTTGAGATTTTAAACTTTGGTCTGGTGAACTGTTGATTTACCAATTTGCTGACATTCTGAAGTGTTGAGATTTTGAATCGTTGGTCTTACGGTGTTGATTTTTTAACTGCTGATATTATGGCTGATGATCTAAAGTATCAAACCCCAGTAAGAGGGAGGCAGAATGTCGACGACTGACTTATCTTGATATTTGAATGATAAATGATTTTATTTCTTTAAGTAGGTTTTTACAAACACTTTTACATGTCAATCATATTTTAACAATTAGATGAGGTCGGCATTTCCTATCTGACTACACTGCGAAGAAAGGCCGAAACAAACTCAGAGGTCACAGTCTCTTTTAAAGTCCAGACACAATCTTGGTCAGATCATGATTGTGAAGACCATGTAGATTGGTGCCTGAAATGGTCTTTTGAGGAAAAACCACACAGATTGAGTGGACCTGTCCAGTCAGTGCACGCATGTGTCAGTAATCGTGCAGCTCAACTCAGAACTTTAGGAGCTCAACGATTTGACGAACAATACCAAAGAAAGGACATTTGGGTAGGCCGCTTAAATTACTCAAACTGCCAGATCATGATTAAAACTACTAAGAGAAAAAAACAAAAAGCAATGACCCACATAACTAGTCCTCATATTCACAATAATTAAAATAATATAATACTTTACACAGTAAATATATAAGTTTATTAGAATCCCCATTGCAAAATAATCTTCTAATCTATGAATTATGATGAATGATGATATTTTACGTAATGTCCATTAAATTATATAATAAACTACCCGCACCAATAAAAAAAGAAGAGAAAATTAACTTAGTTATATAAAAACTCAATTTTTGCTAAATAAAAGCTAGGTACTACTCGGTAAACGAATAAGTAAGTGATAGACTTCTCGAGACTTAAAATGTTATTTTATTTGATATATTTATTATTACCACATCCCCCATTATATACCTGTTAATATTGTGTATTAAAGCTATTAGTTTATCTTACAAAATACCTAAATCATTAGTATAACATAGTCGTTTATTATGGGTCGGTTTTTTGATCCGTAGTTAACTCAACCATTAGTTAAAAATCAAAATTTTGGCAAAGTGTGTTGATCAAATCAACGTATTCTGCCTAGAATCAGCTGAATCCATGGTAGGTAACAGTTGGTGCGTCGATATCCCTGCCACCCTGTAAGGACGGCTATTTTAGTCAACTTTCAACAAAGCAAATAGCATAAAAATTAGGCGATTGCCTTGCAAACCTATGTTCGACTCCCAACAATTGATATTTTTTCTGCTTCCTTTTTTACATTTTGTTAAATTATTATAAGATAGTTCGTAGAACGCGTACACAGAAAAACATTATGTTTATGCCTCTTCCGTCATCTTTGGTTACAATAAAAATAAATATCTATAGTTAGGCGAACTGTAAATGAGAAATCCCGTGTGTTTATAATCTTCTGTTATAATATTATTCTAGTGATAGCTGTTCGTTAGGAATAATCTGTAAGAATTTATCAGCCAATGTATCAGTGTTGTGCCATTATGTAGGTAGTATACGCAGGCGTCATTAATTTACTAAAAACGAAAAACATCGCAAGCACTGGCAAATTACTACTGAAGGCAGCGGGTGTCGACCTCAGCGGGGCGAGCACGGCCTCTGTGATAGCCTTGAGTCACGCATTTTATCACGGTTTTTGGTCCCAAACTGTAATAAAAATGTGTGACTCAAGCCTATCACAGGAGGCCGTGCTCGCCCTGCAGGACGAGCTGCTTCTCACATGGACAACTGTATCTACTTCGCTTGCTCCCGCGTCACCAGACCGGACTCTCTTCATATTTTGGCTGCTGAGACCAAAATTACAAACGTAGCATACAGAAAAGTTTGATAAAAATGTGTCTGTTATTTTGATACATTGTGGTGTCTTACGACTTCCGCGCGAACAATTGGTATGAAAAATCACATTACTTTGATTTGAAACTTAGCACAAATACTTACCTGTCTATGTAAATAATAAAGACTGAAATCATTAATTTCACAAAACTACCCTTTAAAGAAGGTGGCTTGGCATAGACTTAATAAATGTCTTGCTGCTATGAATTTATAATATGCGCCAGTGAACAGTAATGAATATAAGCCTTGGAATTGCTGTGTTATCGTCGTGTCACTTTCCCTTAGCTGTGCCCGCGTATCCGTTCGCATGAAAATCTAAAACCAAATGTATCGTAGATATTGTTAATTCCTCGAGTTCGTTCAATGTGGCAAACATATACAGTGTTATTACAAAAAGCGGTTTAACTGAAAACCCCGGTTTAAAGCTCTATAAACTACGGTTTAAACCAAAATGATATTACAAAACGTGGTTTTTCGAAAAACCGTGGACCATATCATGGTCTAACGCTAAACCTCGGCGGCCCCTAGTTTAAACGATCAAACTATGGTCTAAATCGTAGGTACCAGTCAAAATTTCTCTTGTATTTTATAGCATCTTTTTCATTGTGTTGTGTTGTTTTTACCCGAAAATGGATCTTAACATGGTCGATTTAATTGATATTGAGGATATTGAAGCCGCTGAGTTGTTGGGAACGCCACGCCGACACAACATAAATCGTGTTCGAATCAATCAAATAAATTAAAATTAAATTTGAATCAATTAAACACTGATTTCAAGTTAATCGAAGTAATTTATGTTTATTTACTTTTTCCTCGGTACTCCAATTCTCAGATCGTTTTTTCTTTTGTTGGTCCATCACAATATGATATTAAAATTACCTACTATAGAAGGTAAAACTATACCAAGAGGCAATTTTTCTATTAGAAACTTCGATAACTTAAAAATTCCAAAGCTAAATGAACTTTGTTCAACTTGCGATGGTTTTGTTTAAAATGTTATGGTTTCATATAATGCGCGAAAATTTTACGTTTCGTTACACGTACCTAGATGTATTATTAGTACTTAATACGACATTAATTAAGTCTTTCATTGTGTCATTTAGCTTTGGAATTTTTAAGTTATGAAGTTTCTAATAGAACAATTGCCTCTTTGTGTAGTATTACCTTCTATATTAGGTACCTAATTTTAATATCATATTGTGATGGACCAACAAAAAAAAAAACGATCTGAGAATTGGAGTACCGAGGAAAAAGTAAATAAACATAAATTACTTCGATTAACTTGAAATCAGTGTTTAATTGATTCAAATTTAATTTTAGTTTATTTGATTGATTCGAACACGATTTATGTTGTGTCGGCGGCGTGGCGTTCCCAACAACTCAGCGGCTTCAATATCCTCAATATCAATTAAATCGACCATGTTAAGATCCATTTTCGGGTAAAAACAACACAACACAATGAAAAAGATGCTATAAAATACAAGGGAAACTTTGACAGACACGATTTAGACCATAGTTTGATCGTTTAAACTAGGGGCCGCCGAGGTTTAGCGTTAGACCATGAAATGGTCTACGGTTTTTCGAAAAACCACGTTTTGTAATATCATTTTGGTTTAAACCGTAGTTTATAGAGCTTTAAACCGGGGTTTTCAGTTAAACCGCTTTTTGTAATAACACTGATAATGTTTAAACCAAGCTAATTTAGGTTACATTTACCTAGACAGTAACCAATACCTATGTAGGTACAATATCATTTGTTTTTCAACATCATCAGTTCACCGCCAAATAGCGATTTGGTAGCCAACAACGTCTCGTGCTTGAAATGGCTAGCTCCACCCTAGAGACCTCAATTTGAAGTCGGTTTAAAAAAACTTATTATCCTTTAAAATAAATAAGTGAGTACTTAATTTTAATTCAGTGATCATTATCTATTTCTATTTCCAAAAATCTTAAGTTCAATATGTAGGTAGATCTATCCTTAAGTCATCGTGTAGGTAGCTCGTCTGACTACCTAATGCATGAGGTGGTTAGGCCACCTCGTGAATTAAGTAGTCGAGCTTAATTACATATTAACAAGGAATACATTCTCTGGCGATGTCATAAGGTCTAATAGTGAAGATTACCAACACTATCTCGACATACTTATTGGTACAAGAGTAGATATAGGAACAGAGACCAAGCTTGTAGTACAAACTACATAATAATAAAACCTACCAGTCTATTACTGTCCCACTGCAAGGAGTAGGCCTTTTCTCATATAGCGGGGCGAGCATGGCCTCTTTGGTAGGCTTGAGTCACGGTTTTTGCTCCCAAACTGTGATAAAAATTTGTGACTCAAGCCTATCACAGTAGGCCGTGCTAGCCCCGGAGATAAGGCACAAGCATTAATCACCACGCTCGCCCGAGACGGGTTGGCTATTTCAGACTTATATTAACTGTAATTACAGGTTTCCTCACAGTATTTTTCCTTCACCGGTATCAGTAATTTCCAAGATAAACTCAGAAAGTACCTAGATTCTTGCGAGCGCTTGAGGCGAGGCTTTAACCACTGGGCCATCTCGACATCACTGCATACCCAGCAACTATGTGAGAAACTACCGTTTTTCATGGCCTGATTTAATCCTCACAGATTTCGTCGCAAGGGTCGCCCGTCGTCAATGGAACTTCTGTGCTTCGCCGTAAAAATCCTCGTAGCAACAGCATTTCTCTCTCGTAATGACCGTTAGCTTTCCACATAATATAATGACCACTTTTCTTATTCAATGCCACTAGGTAGGTAGTTATATCAAGAAACGCGATTGTATGAAGCTTGGTCTCTTTGAAATACCTACTCATTTAAGTCCGTATAAGTAGCTACTATTTTGTTCTTACTTCATTAGGTAGTTCATTACATAAAACGTGATTTACAAGTCACTTGTTACAATGGTTTGCACCCGGCTGGAAAAGGCCTGAGTGTGACAAGAAATACATGAATCTACATAGCCGTGATACATAACTAAATAATTAAAATGTTCACGTCGAACGTCGGCGTCGCCGACTAGCGATAACGTTAAAGAACTGCAGGCTGAGCAACGTAAATAGACTTTAAAAGAGAGAGATTAATGGTATCCTAGTTAGAGGGATTACTTAGTATCCAACAAGAGGTAGCTAGACTAATAAGGAATAGCCACTCCACTTTTATTCAGCATATTGGCACTGCTAAACTTTATCTATCTAGCCAGTAGCTGAGGCCAAGGTTCAAAGAGCCGATTTTCAAACAACACAACAAAACCGTTAAAACAAGGTCTGAGCTCCAAAACTGTCGAATATGTAGAAGCAGAATGTATTCAACTAAACTAAATTGTCATATTTATTAAGTTGGTAATATCTTCTTGGCCAGAAACATTTTTGACGTGACAACGTCTTATAATTCGATGGAGCCGGCTGCACGCACGAAAAAACATGACTCATGCGGCGTTACCTCGCGCTGAGGCGTTCCATTTAAGGCTTGAAGTGCAAGCGAGAGCGCGGAACGAGCGACAAAGAGGCACAATCGGCCTCCGCGTTCGGCAGCGTTCGACATCTGTCTCTCTCCTACTTGAGTGAGCGATGCGTCCGCGTGGACAGCTGCTATACAATAATACATGTACATGTTTTCGTCAAGTATGAAGTGCAGTGAAAAGTGAATGTGGTGTCAATTGTTTATAGCAACGATAATTGCGGCGATAAAGGTAATGATTCTTTCGATATTAAATATATGTTCAGTGATATATTGTCGAATATTCGTGCTTTCATCATTAAAATAAATAGCATCGGTCCGCTAGTGCAATGATTGTAGGTTATGCTATAATTGACAAAACTATAACAATAAGAAAAGCATGAACATTGTAAAAAAAAATGACATAATTGTATTTATGCGTACAAATAAATGTAACTTGATCAATTCAATTGTGATTTCCATTTACCTCCTTCTCTATATCCATACAAAATATCTATCAAACAAATCAAATTAAAATTTTCTTTTGAAAAATGCAACCATTCCATCAGTATTTTCTTATGACGTTGTCACGTTCAACTATCGTCAGTAAACCGACTTTATAGAAAACCGTTTTTTTTTGCTAAAAGTTGATATGGTACCACCCACCCCGACATGGGGTGGGTTGCTCCATCGTTGAGGTAAGCTGAAGTATGATTCCGGTAGCAAAAGTTATCATTAGATACTGATGCAGTAATTGACAATGGATTTACAAAAATCAAAGCTTTTGCTTTGATTGCTTTGTTTTGACCAGTATTTTTATACTGGTGTTAAATATCGATGTCTCATTTATTAATAAAACAGAACATACAAGACAAGACAAGTGACATATTTCTAGATCCTGAGCTACAGTTTTTATCATTTTCTTTGATGACAGCATAAGCTACCCACTGCCATAGTTCAACTGAGCTCTTGCCTAGTTCGGCTTTGCTTTTGTTTCTCTTCTCATCGTAAAAAAAAATACATTTTTTTATTAGTTGTTTCTTATTATGTACATTTTTCTCCACCCAACTAGTCCCAAAACCCGCGTTTGTACCACAGGCGTTGCTTGCAATGCCTATTTCAAGCACCAGTCTCTCACAAATGGAAACTTATCCTTATGCTACTCGTAGTTTTATACACTAGGTACTGCTGTACATTTGTGAAGAGGATAAATAAATATACTTATTATTATTACTATATTTTTAAGACCCCTGCCTGATCAATGTTTCTTAAATACACGGATAAAAATATGGCAGGGGGTGGCTTGCACACCCAATAATGGGCCCCCGAAAACTGTCGCTAGCAGAAAAGGGGGCAACCATTCCTGAGGTGCTTGGGGAGTGGAGAGGTATTCCACGGCTATCATAGCAACATAGAGCCCGGAATATGGTCAAGATCCCTACCAGCACTTACTGGAATACTGCCTTCCTGCGAGCACGTTTGCTCTTGCGAATTCCACTCAAGCCGGCAATAAAGGCAAGAAAGAGGTAGAAGTTCTGTTCCTCTGTATCTCCACTCCAGCCAGTCAATAAAGGCAAGCCAGAGATAATGAAAAAGACTTTTCCCAGGAGTATGGGTCCGTGGGGTCGCTCGCCACGTGCTGTCCTGCGGGTTTATGTATCTCTCTTAGTCTGGCTCCTCACCCCTAGACTTGTTTCGGCAAAGTAAACATTCAGTCAAAGTCAAAGCATTTATTTCAAATATGTAGGCACATTTAAGCAATATTTAAGGCACTTTCGAACGTCAAAATTGACATTAAAATAGAATTGATACTAGTCGCCCCTTTCAAAAGGTAAGTAGTTTCGTATGGAGAAGAATGGGAAAGAAACTTCACAGTCACTCTTTTAAAATGTGTTACAATATTTTGTATACATTAATTATATGTAAGTATAAGTATATGTGAAGACGGTGTAGGTACCTATAATAAAATTAAAATTACCTATACCACAATAGATAAAAAGAATTTAAAATGTAGCAATGACAAAATAATATGTTAACTATGTAATAGATATCATGGTGCTCACATATTTACAAACATTGTAAAAGTATACGATTTTGCTACTTTTTATACACAAGTAATGAGTCAGTATGTGAGTTAAGCGATCTCCTTTTCGCCGATGGTACGGTTCGCCGAAATCATTCTTAGTCGACGGTTGGCTCCACGAATAAATCCATCGCCGATAAAACTATTCGCCGAAAACACCGTTCATCGATGGTCGCTTCAGCTACAACACCTTTTACCGATGGCACGGGTCAAACGAAATTTATCTAATGGTATGCAGTCTACGGTTAGCACATTGCGAACACCCCCCCCCCCCCCCCTGGTGGTATGGTGGGTCTAAAAGTATATAAAAATAGTGTTGTGGACTCCAAGGATCTGGTCACAGTTCTAACCTAACCCAAATGATTCTACACAACACTATTTTCTCAGTAGTATATTTTTAGACCCACCATACCACAACTGGTATGACCAGTGGTATGGTGGGTCTGCAATGTGCTAACCTTAGCCTGCATACCATTAGATAAATTTCGTTGGACCCGTTCCATCAATAAAAGGTGTTGTAGCTGAAGCGACCATCGATTAACGGTGTTTTCGGCGAATGGTTCTATCGGCGATGGATTTATTCGTGGAACCAACCGTCGACTAAGAGTGATTTCGGCGAACCGTACCATCGGCGAAGAGGAGTTCGCTATACCGTTCTGAGCTTTACCTGTACAGACCTAGAATTCGGAGCTCGCAAACCCGACCACGACGTCAACGTAGAGATATGGTGGTGGGGTTATTATTATTGAAATGTCTTTGAAATATCTCGGGACCCTAGGGTCCCGGACCTTTGGAAGGCGTACGAGGGGCCGAATCCAACTCGCAGAGGTCCCTTAGACAATTTTAAGCGTTGAGGCACCAACCACATTCGTAGAACACGATATTCGCAAAACATCATATACTCATAATATCATATTCTGAAAACATCATAATCTTCTAAGACCATATTCACAAAACACAACATTCTCTAAGTGAGAATGACAGTTTAAAAGCAAGTAACTCCAAAAATGTAAAACTGCCACATAGTTTGGTGCAAGATTTTTTTTTATACGACGAATATTATTTGTCCGATAGAATAATCATATTTTCAGTGCTAACACGTTCAGAGTTACGAGAATATTTTAAATCCATCAAAACCTTATATGGCGACGGTACTTTTAAAATTGTACCAGCTCCTTATTATCAAATGTATAGCTTACATGTAGATGTAGCACGAAATGATGATATGGTGAACTTTTTACAAAAAATTTTTGCTCTCTTACCCAATAAGAAACAAAGTACATACAAGAGGTTGTTTTTAATACTAAAACAACAATTCCGATTAGAAATAAATATGTACAAATGCGACTACGAGTTAGCAGTTATAAAAGCAGTAACAGAGGCTATTCCACATATAAAAATAAAAGGTTGCTACTATAATTTTTGTAACGCCGTGTTCAAAATGACCAAAAAATTAAAACTTGAAGAATCTGAAGATCAAAAAGTAGCAAAATACTGTTCACTCTTGCCTTTACTGCCTACGAAATTGATGCCAGAAGCCTTTAATACCTTCATTGAAATGTCATCACCACGTGTCTACAAATTCCTAGATTACTTCAACAGCCAATGGATGAAAAAGATAAGTAGTAACATATTATGCTGTCATGACCAAAAGAATAGAACCACAAATGGTGTTGAGGGTTGGCATCGCCGCATCAACACGAGAATTCCATCAAAACACAGTATGTACCAGTTCATATCACTGCTAAAAAAGGAAGCTAAATTGCAAAACATAAAATTAAAAAGAAATTATTTACATTGTACTGATGTAAAACGAAATAGAAAAATATTTGAAAAAAAAAAAATTTAAGTATAGTCAATGATTGTGTAAATAAAACAATATGCATTCAAGTGTGTTTGAAACGCTTACGTGCAATTAGTACGTAATCAAGAAATAAATACTTACTAAGAAATTATTTATCTGGATAAGATTTTTTTTGTTTTGTTTAAGAATAGTTCATTTTTTGTTTTGTTTAAGAATAATTTCATTTTTTATTTTGTTACAAATTTTGTCTTTAATAAAAAAAAAAAAAACATCAGAGACTGAACTTTACTGTACTGAACTGTACTTGGAATGTGGTAACACAAGAATATTGTGTTTTGCGAATATGGTCTTAGAAGATTATGATGTTTTCAGAATATGATATTATGAGTATAATGATGTTTTGCGAATATCGTGTTCTACGAATGTGATGTTTTACGAATGTGGTCTTTTGAGAATATGATATACAGCGACGGAGCGCACCAAACACGTATAATCCCGTGTATGCGCTATGCAAGTGCGCCCAAGGACAACCCCCGGTTGGTGCAGGACTATTGCAGAACATGGGAACAAAACATGTTGGGCTATGGGTTTGGGTGGCTATAGTGAATTGGTTACCTAGAACTATGGAAGGACTATGTCCCCTGTCTAATCAATGTTATGTAATACACTGATAAAATTATTATTATTCCTTCCGGTAGGAGTCCAGCTCGTCCTGCGTTCTTCACACTGCGTTCAAAGGGACTCGGAGCCCTGCCCCATAATTTTTCAGTTACTGATGATGAGCATGTATCCAAAATAATAAGGTGCAACTTACATTTATGTTCGCATACCTTGACAAAACGTAGGGAAAGCTGATTGTTTTTTCGTGACTTCATGGTTGTTCCCATAGTAAAAGTGGTTCATAATGATGCAGTTTTCAGTTATTTCAATTAAATCTTGTATAAGCAAAACAAATCTTCGGGTTACGTGTCAGGCAAGGATTCCGTTACTAGACAGAGTGACCATTAAAATAATGATATGGTTTACGTTGACCTGACCCCTAGTATTAATCAACTATCACCGACACTTTCTTCCTAGAACAGTTTTCTAATGGTTGAACACATGAAGTCTAGATTATTTACATACCATTTGAATACCAGGTGCTTAGATATTTCAGAAACTGGAAAGGACGTAATGCTTAGATTAAAAAATAAAATATTATGTAGGTACCTACCTACTTACACCCATCTACATCCTACATACTTAGGACGCACTACGTACTTACGTACTTAAAAAAATAAAAATATATAAATGTATAAATCTATAAGTAAATGTTTTGTAAAACAAACAAATTTAATTAATATTAGTTTCAGAAAATTACTTATTATCAGCTGATGATAACGTAACGTTTTTGTCCGAATTACCCACATTTTTATTTATTTATTTATTTAGGTTAACCAACAATTGTTTATACTATATACATTTCTGATTTAATGACTAGAGTAACATTTACAAGTGCAACAATCAATTACAGGTTAACACCACATGCACAGAAAACGGCTTCTCATAACATACACATTTGACATTCCTCGTTAGTAGTTACAACCTACATAAGATAATGGCTCTTATCCTGGTAGGTAGGTATCTACGGCTAAGAAAATTGGCTGAAATACACCACACACGTCCCCTGCGAAGTCTCAAAAGTTTTCACGACGCTTCGACGATAAATTGGAGCAGGATCTTGCTAAGTTGAGTGCAGTAGTAGATAGGTAGGTACTTAATTTGTGATGGCGCCGCAGTTCACGAATCGGGTAACTAAACACAGGCAACAGGTATCACCTGGCCTGTTTGAAGAAAAATCCAGCTGTTGACCAAGTTGAGATAGCACAAAGTTAACACTCAACAATTTTTGCAATCTTTATGATTTGGATATCTTCCACGACCATCCCACGCGTTTTAGGTTTAAGATTATAAATGAGGGGAAGACTGAAGACAACAAAAGAAAACAAAATAGTATAATTTAGTCAATGTATAAGTCAATGAGGGTATTATTCTCTCTACTACCCATATTTTAGCTAGAGCTTTTGTTCTTATATTGTTTTTGTAACGTGAATACTGTATTTTTTCTTCTATTTTGTTGTGAATGCTGTGCACGTCTGTAATTGACGTAAACACTAGTCCATGTCTCTGTTCTCTGTTATTTGTAAATGTTTGTGTTGTTGATGTGCCTGAATAATAAATAAACACTCTCACCGTGACATAACCATCTAGTAACAAATTGGCTGGAATTCAACTTGCACGGCTAAAGAGACAGCTCTTCCAAACTTAATTGACAATTATTGGTATCAAATTACCTACACATGCATATTAGTGTCTAGTAAAATCAAAGAGTCAAACAGAACGCAAATTGCAGGCAGGTGCCGTATTCGTAACACTATGTTAACTTACGTAACTGTTGCTGCTCGTTTGTCTCTATAAATTTGTGGTAAAAGACCTAGTTTGAAGATACCTACCCATGAACTATGGTGTCAAAGTCATTAACGGGGTATGACTATTGCACATAAACATTTAAAAAAATGATTATCACCTGTCCCTGTCGTTTTCAGTGAGAGGCCATTAGACTATAACACCATTTTAGTCAAAAGATGTAAAGACATTTATGGTTAAGGGGGTTAACTTCAAGCCCATCACAGACGTAGCTATAATATATATATATTAATATGTTTATTTATTTATTTATTATTTATGTACACACAATAAAATACATGAGATAAGACATAATTATAAATTGAGTACAAAGGTACTGCTTATTTCTTAAGAAATTTCTTCCAGCAGACCTGCGAAAGGAGAAGTAAAAAAGAAACGTAGACAATAGTGCGTGAGAACAAGAAGAGAAAAATATGTTGTGCTATTATATAATAAATCAAGGTACTATATTATATTTTGCCTTCATTTCATTGACGGTCGGCCTAGCGGCCTGTGCACTAATATAAATAACAGTATAGGTTGGTGACGTCATAAAAAATATATATTATAGCTACGTTTGTGATGGGCTTCAAGCAATAGCAACTTTTATAGATTCACATATTTAGTCCAAGAACCATCATCATCTGCCTGCCTTTTCCCAAGTATGTTGCGGTCAGCTTCCAGTCTAACCGGATGCAGCTGAATACCAATATTTTACATGGAGCGACTGCCTATCTCGCCTCCACAACCCAGTAACTAGGTAATATGATGCCCCTTGGTAAGACCTGTTGGCAGACTTTCGGGCATCTGACGACCCGTAACGGCTGTCAAAGATCCAGGAATGACAGCCAGTACCAAAGGCTTAACGTGCATTCTGAGGCACGGAGGGTTTTTGGGACCCATCCACGGACCAACCACGGCAAGCGTAGCTTAACCTGATCGATCGACCCATACGGCTGCCGCAAGAATAACCACACTTAGCTGTAAGAATGTGGAGCAAATGTGTGAATTTGCCTTTGTAACGTAATTGTTTTAAATAAGGTAAGTAATTAGCATTATCTTAAGTGAGTATATCATGTAATAACAAGCATTATGATATTTTAACAGTTTTATTGACATGCCTTTAATTACCACTATACTATTATGTAAGTCCTATAATTGCGACTACGCATGTCAACGTAATTGTTAGGTTTTTTTTAATAAGCAGTTTGCAAATAAAAACAGGAAACGTTAAATTAATGGGTAGGTCAGGTCTCTAACAATTGCTATATGTTAGCAGACATATGCATAGGTAGGTACCTACAGAGTACCTTTTTTTTTTTTTTTTTTTTTGTCGCTGAGAAATGCTTTATGCATCCCCGCTCGTGGGGGACGAGACGGGGTATGTGGGACTCCTGTCGAAATCCGCACTCGACAGTATACCCACTAAAACTCAGCGGTGTTCCCACAACGCCGTGATGGGAGGGCTATGGGAAATCGGCTCAGCCTCTACTTCCACAGCCCTCCCGGCGCATGCCCGCCTAGTTGGCGGGCCCCGCATGCCCCCCATTTAACTGGGGGGCTACGGGAATGGCCGGGAACACCCGGCCACTCCCGTCCGACACTGGTGGAGGCCCGTGCAATACAGGCAAAGGGCGCCCCCGCACCCACCGCCTGCTGGCCTCCACCCGGGAGGAGCCGGAGGTGACTACCAGACCGGCGTCTTCCTCGACCCCTCCCCTCTCCGGAGCGGCGCCACGCGAGAGAATCATCCCCCCGCGCGGGCGCCGCTGCCTCCCTCCGGGATACGACCGCCTATTCCGCAGCGGCGGCCGTGCCCAGTCTACGCCCACTCACCTCCCTCTGTAAGCAGAGGAGGAGTGGGCGTATCTGCCCTCTGTAGCCCGGTTCCCTTCACCGACCATCAAGCATGATCGGCGATTGGAACCGTGACCTTTCTCCGCTTGTTGAAGATTAGCCGCCAGCCCCAATTGTCCCCCAAAACCGCACTGGGAGAAATTGGAGCCGACGTTGCCCAGGGTGCGCCACGAGGAGGCTCTTCAACATGCACCCCACCTACAGAGTACCTACTTTAATTACCTTTAACTAATCAGGGGGCCTATCTCTAAGTCCATCAACGAAGATACGGGCCCGTCCGAAAGTTGTTTGAAACTTTGGAGTGAACCCTAAATCCGATATTTTTTTCGGTCAGGTAAAAACACATCGGGAGTAGGGACAACTGTCATTATCGTGATGTCATTCATTCTTAGGTCGGGCCCCATAGTAATCTTATGTCCGTAGGTGATACGGATTAAGAAACACCCGTAACGTCGGCCGAAACTACGGATTTCGTGCTTACAGAGTAGACCTCCAGGCACCGGTGGCCCTCCGAAGTAATTAAGATAGAAGGGCCATCGGTAGCTGATTGGTAGTAGTAAAATGTGATAAGCTTAGGTACATACATTTTAAATACATAGACCAATTTCCGGTTATATTATTTGACACTAGGAATGGGAAATTACTACTGAAGGCTGAAGGCGTCGACCTCAGGACAAGCTGCTTCTCACACGGACAGCTGTACGTCGCTTGCTACCGCGTCACCAGACTTGACTCTCTTCAGACTCTTTGACTGACCAGTTGGCGCAGTTGGTAGCAACCCTGCCTTCTGAGCCGCTGGTTCCGGGTTCGATCCCCGGACAAGTCAAACATTTGTGTGCATGAACATGTCTGTTTGACCTGTGTCTGGGTGTGTATATGTATATAAGTATGTATATCAGTCATCAGGTTACCGTAGTACAGGCTCTGCCTAGTTCGGGACCTGAAGACCTTGTGTGGATGTTGTCCCATATTATTATTATTATTATATTTTGGTTGCTGAGACCGAAACTACAAACGTAGTATACAGGAAAGTTTTATAAAAATATGGCTCTTATTTTAGTATGTGGTGTCTTACGACTTCCATGCGAACGAAGTCATGGTCAGAAGCTATGTAGTTTGACATAAACATCTGTAATACCTACAGCATCATGATCATAATACTCGCATTACTTCACACATGCACGTAAATTATTAATTCAATTTGTATATTCATATTTTATGGAAACAGTAACCGGCAATATTAAAAGAGCGTGATCTGAGAACAGTGACCTAACCAAAATGTTGCAATTTTTAACTGCAGACTGGCGCCATTTAGCGGATTGTTTGTTGCAACAAATTATTGGACATTGCGTGCAAACAGGTTGGGCTAGACAGATAATAGCTGAAGCAATATATAGAAGGTACGTCTTATATTATATAACAAACACTGGCGTTTATAGCAAAAATACTGGAAGTGTTAAACCAAAAGCATTGCGTGCATCCGCGCAGTTTGGCGAATGAATCTCTCGTCTTCTTTGCATAATAATAATTACGTCCAGCCACGTATTGCAGAATAGATAGAGAGGACTAGTCTGGCCTAGCTTTACGAAATCAATCTGAAACATACGGGTACCTACCATCTTGCGCAAAATACTCTTATGTGGACGGTCAGGAGGCTGAGTACATAACCGTCTAGAAAACTTAGACGATTCTGAAATTTTAGGACATTACCATACAATTTAGACATCAAGCTTTTACACTGCACATCCGAACAAATGCTAGTTATCTAATTGGTATGAAGTTCATCACTAGATGTCTCCTGGGAGTTGTTTAACTTCCAATTATGAACCCCTTACATGGTACAGGACCCAGAAATAATGCACCACAAGTGACCTGCTGCTATAACATAACATTATTAACCCCTTACGGGATACAGGACCCAGAGATAATGCACCACAAGTGACCTGCTGCTATAACATAACACTAAGAACCCCTTATGGGATACAGGACCCAGAGATAACGCACCACAAGTGACCTGCTGCTATAACATAACACTAAGAACCCCTTACGGGATACAGGACCCAGAGATAATGCACCACAAGTGACCTGCTGCTATAACATAACACTAAGAACCCCTTACGGGATACAGGACCCAGAGATAACGCACCACAAGTGACCTGCTGCTATAACATAACACTAAGAACCCCTTACGGGATACAGGACCCAGAGATAACGCACCACAAGTGACCTGCTGCTATAACATAACACTAAGAACCCCTTACAGGATACAGGACCCAGAGATAATGCACCACAAGTGACCTGCTGCTATAACATAACACTAAGAACCCCTTACGGGATACAGGACCCAGAGATAATGCACCACAAGTGACCTGCTGCTATAACATAACACTAAGAACCCCTTACGGGATACAGGACCCAGAGGTAATGCACCAAAAGTGAGCTGCTGCTATGAAATAACATTATATCAGGCCTGTACTCCCCGAGGGGTGAGCCAGCTATACTAGCTAAATAATCTTTGCACTACATAAAAACAACTAGATTATTGCACGTTTGGCTTTTGGGTACAACTTTTACAATTTTTAGGGGTAGGTGTTTAAACTGAGACGCTGAAAAGCTGAACTAAGAAATGTATAGTGAATATGTGTCAAGAAACATCTCTGCTCTGCACATCTAAAGTAGGTAGATAATTGATTCTTATTCTGAATATTATTATAAAGAGATTTTTTTTTAAATGTTTGTTTGTTACGCTTTCACGCAAAAACGACTGAACGGATTTACATGAAACTTGGCACATGGGTAGACCATTACCTGGATTAGGAAATAGGATACTTTTTATTCCGATATTCTTATGGGAGAGAAACCGTGGGGCAAAGCTATAGTATTCAATAAACGATGTGGTATACCACCTACAGCACACAATAGTCTAGTTGATGGAATAGTGGGGTTCTCCCCCCAATACTTTAATTAGGTATCATTAATAGTTACAGTTTCATCCATACATTTTGATGGTATAATTTGCTGGCGCATGTCGGGAATACCCATTAACAACGAAATAACAATAAGTTATTCATTTTTTAGTACCTACGTCAAGGAAAAATCATGACAAGTTAACTTTGCGGTAACTTATAACGCATAAATAGGTGCACATGCTATGCCTAATAAGGAAGAATGTTAGATTTTGTAACATGTCGACGCAAACTAAATACTTGGTCTGAGATATGGGTTTAGTTAAAAGATTATTAGCATAATTTTTAAATATATTTAAGAATATCATCTCATCACCTTTTAATATAATGATAATGACGTAATTATCGTAATTAACTGCTCAAAACGTTACAACGATCTCATTCCTCTTGAGCCACTGTGTCAAGGCTAAGAAGACTTTATCGTTCATCATTTGTTTTTCCGCTCTGATTGATTGTAAAGACAACGAAATATTGCCCAAATTCTATTTGTGGTTAACCATTCTCTACGTTACTATTTTCCTTTTTTTCTTTAAGTTCTATTCGAGGTATTTTTCTGATTTGGCTACGAATTAAGGGTATAACATCTAAGATGCTCTAAGGTGAGTTAAATAAAAAGTGAGTGCAGGAAACAATATATTGCCTCATGTCGATCCATATCGGCCTACGCTGGATAACAGTTGAACGGTACACAACCACCTATCAACAGCCTAACTAACTTATCTACACTAAATATTCCTATTACAATCTTTAAACGAATCAAGACATGTTAAGTATAATTCCTGTAGACTTTAGCAACAAAACAAAAAGAGAAGCATAAATAAATTATAATTTTCATTTAGAAAAGCTCAACCTGCATAGATATGAGCACCTACATCATAAACCAAGCTGCATGAAATCTAAACACACAGACTTTCATATTCATAGCCATTTCACCAGTCTCCCGGACCATCGATGCAGTTAAGCGTTAACAATTACAAAGCAGTACTAGATCTTTATCAAAAAAATTCACGATCTTGAAATATTATCTAGACATTAATCAACAAAATAAATTACAACATGTACTGTAACTCCGACTGAACCGAACTAATGAACTCTGAAAACCACTCTTGTAGCAAGAAAATAAAGTCTGTGTTATAATGGACGTTCGAATGTCTGTGCCTGAAATGACTTCTTGCAGTTCGTCAGGTTGCACACTAGGTACAATGAAAGTGGTGCGGCGCGGCGTCTGCGGCCGGTCTGGCAGCGCCCGCGCCGGCGCTCTCGCAAGCCAGTCCACGAAGCACTTTCCCGAACCGCGCACGCGCGTACCTTCGCCTGTATTACAACACTCAGAAACGCTCCGAAATTACGTGATTCCATTTAAAGCCATTCCCATTCAAAGTGTAACTACAAGTAAATTCGATTGATTGTTATATAAAAACTATTAAGAAACGGGCTTTTGTCAGTCTCATCCTGTGGTTGTTTATGTGAACCTCGTGTGTCGCACACGACAGTTTCAGCGGTGAAACAAACAGCAGAGAAAAGCGGAAAATCTGGGAGCGAGCGGCAATCAAACTAATTGCAGGATCTTGGGTGAGTGAGATACATCTACATAATTATTTATCGTAGCTGTTATTATGAAATACGTATGGTTTTATGAAGTAAATAATAGCTTCACCGTTCAGTAATTACACATATTCATTATTCCGCGCATGTGTACGGTGCATCAAAACGTGAAATATGTAACGAGTGCTCGATGTTACAGCCATAAATTATTCGTTACAAAATAAACATAAAAAACCAAATCACTTTTGGTGTCTACACAGAAAAAAACCTTCTATCAACACAAACAAATTACAAACAACTGACAACTACCTATTCACTTAATTAGAACAGCGTAGCAACTTATTAAAACTTTCATGGAAATTTCACTTTTCCGCACTGACACACATTTTAATATGAGCACCTTTCAGCCAAATACTTTCTGAAATAGGTATCTAGAGCTTATTAAAAAAAAAATCCTGACCAATACGAGAATCACACACCCATAATCCGCGTGAATCTTTGCCACAATTTTAATTAAAACCAAAGCAAAAGCAGAGTCGTGTGTTCTTCAAATTACATTTTGGAAGTATGGTACACGATGCGGGATGTGACCAAAACGAAACCAGATTTCGAGTCCAATGTCAGAATAATAAAAAAACAATACCGAAGGCGGCGGCGACTGCGACGTTATGTCAAGAGATACTCGCAGGCCTATAATTCTGAGGAACTGTTTCCGAGTTCGTAACCAATACAGCGAATCATGAAAAAACCATCTACGCCTGAATGCGAACCGCAATCAATTTCCAAGTTCCTACGTAATCACTCAAATCTATCATTACGTTAACTCGCTATTCTCGCTATTCTTCATTTATCGGCCTCATTACGAAAGGATGTTTACTCTTTATCATGCGAACTTCTTATCACAAACAATTAGAACTTGTTTATATCAAAACAAGAGTTGCCTATTCTCGTAACATTAAGTTCATAATACAGAAAATAAAATTTTGAAGGTTTGTTGTGCTTTTAGCATCAAAGAGCAAAAACTTTACGTTCTGCAGTCTCATAAGTTTGTAATACCTACAAATTCACTTAATAAAACATTTGGGTCACACATCGAGTTAAAAAATTAATTAGCAAAACATTATGTACGGTCATATTTGGAAGATGCTTGAATTTATGAAAATAAATGAAAGTAGTATGTAAACACGAGGAATTTGAATGCAGCGATAAATAAAACAAGGTTAATGACCGCGTCTACTGATGTTCGACTTACCGTAATACCTACTGGTATACATAGATGCTGTTCCATTATACCTACATTTGAAGTTGTTGATAAACAATTTTTTTATTAGAACCAACAAAACATTGATCGGCTTCACAAAGGGAAATCATCAATCATCAAACTAGGAAACATTGGAGAAGAAGCGCGCAGAACAGTACATACACTTGGAAGCGAAGCTTGCTGTTATAAAGAGAGATAGTAAAAGTTATTCATTTTCATGAGTACAACACTCCCTTGAAATATGTCCCTCCAGACCCTCCTGCCGTCGAACGGGGGACAGGGGGAACAGTGGACTAGGTTTAGTACACTGTATAAAAAATCGCCATTTTCCAACCGATGAACATTTATCGTATAAGTGTCATCCCATAGACCGGAACACCTGCGCGAAAACTTGGGAGACTCCCCCCCCCTTGCACAAATGGATGTTGCCCATCTCCCTTGTAAAGATATCGCAGTGTTCTTTACGACATCAATTGAAAGAATTTTTCAAGTCCCCTTAACTTTAAGCACCGTGCCTCCGTGGTTCCTATATGCTTCATGTCGTCATTGACGTCATTACTTAATCCATATCATATTTTCTTCTAACTTAAGTACGGATGTAAACATAAAAACAACTTTCTATGCAGCAGGTACCATTCGTAGCAAGATCTGAAATTAAACGAGCAATCGTTATTTTAATTTCAGATACGACGGTGGTACTTCACAGATCAATTTTGATGATAATATACTCTACGTAGTACGTAGGTACTACTTCCTTATCAACATTAATATCTGAGCACTTGTTTAACGAAAGGTAGAGCTTTTATCAATAACGTTTAAAAAGGTTACGATCTCGCAACAGGTGGTTAAGGATTAGCTTCCAGATGTGCATAATTGCACTGAATTGAATATATCAATAGATCGTTATCACGGTCGGCATTTACTCAATATTTGTTGTCGTGAAGCCTTGGTAGCGTGTGCTCCGCACGCCAAGCACGTGCGTTGCATTAAGCAAGTAGCCGTCGATACCGGCGGGCCCGCAGCGGCGAGTCGCTTGCAAAACGCATCGCTTTCTAATCACTAAAACCTTCGAAAATACAGAAAATGCTATAATTAAAATGCATTGTACTATAGTTGGTAGGCGCTAAGCATGTGATTTAATCAATGCGTCATTTCACACGCAACCGATGCAATCGATACGTGAGTCGCTCTACAAACGTCTTCATGGCATTTTCCACAAATTTTCTCACCGTCCATTTATTCACAGCTGAATGACAGGAAACTACAACAGTCTGTTATTAAAGTTCTCAGTCAATAATTGGAAGATACAACCGACGAACTGTTATTAGAAAGCTGTGAACATAATTGACTACACTTAATGCTTATTAATACTTAATTTCCTGAGTTTCATCGGTTTTTAAAGCCGGCTTTGTTGATATACGAACTTCGTTTAGTTAACCTTTAGTTCTCAAAAATAAGGGGACTACATAATTAATGCCAAACTCTATGATCATTTTTGGTTCAAGCTCTAGAAATTCAGTATGATCTCGGTATTCCGTCATCATAGATATTGATGTGTCTGCTGATCCAAATCAATTCTCGCTAGTTATAAATAAATGAGAAGGAAGCGGAAGTGCACGCGTAGTTTCAGGATGAACTTTGCATGGTGATAATATCATAGTACTAAAGTGATGGATGGGTTGTTGTAATATAACATAACGGGTGAAATTATTTTTTTGTCTGCTTCTCGCGATGTACACCTAATTTAGTTTTAATAACATTTTAATGCGTGATTCTGCCAATAGGTCCCCAGGAAGAGTTGATGAAGTGTGAAAGTTCATAGTAAATTACACAAGGGTATCATTTTTTGGCATTGCCCCGCGTATTTATAACAAAGTACCTATTATTATTAAAACTATGACTATATTCAAATTTAAAAAGGCACTGATCGAATTCGAATTGATAATTACAAAAAGTTATTACACAATTGACGACTTCCTTACTGATGAATAACTGACTGATTGTCAAACTATTAAACCTTTTGCTATTTTTTTTTTCAAATTAAAACTGTTTTATATAACTGCAGCATTGACTTAGCAGCCTTTGTTGACATTTGACATTATTGTGACATTTTTACTGCAATTGAAACGATTTGAAATTAATTTGTAATATTTTATTGTACCTACTAATTATTTTGTTATTTTAAATTATAATAATTATCTTGTGTAAATTAAAAATAATATGTTTTGCATGCCCATGTGACGGTAGAGCATGGAGGACTATTACAAAAAAATATCTATAAACGAATACCCATGTTTGCAAACCAATAAATGATTTGATTTGATACGGAACCTGTGCAGTGCAGTAGGTGAATATGTAAAATTAGTTGCACAACGGTTGCAGAACATTACGTCCCTGCGTTTTAATGCTCCGCTTCTGCATTACGGCATTAGATGAACACAACCGTGTAAGATAAAACTGGGTTACTCGGTTCGATTACAAACTGTCTTTCACAACAATTGGCATAGAAAAAGGATACAATGCGACAAAAGCAAATCACATGAGTGTATTCAATTCTACACAAACAGATAGTTTAACTAACCATTGACCAGTCTTGAATTAAATAGGTTCAGGAAAATATAAGTTATTGAACTTTACTAAGTTATTCATATTCAAAGCAAAATACACGTGTTAAGTATCGATTACAGTTAGTAAAGTTACGTGTCTTGTAATCTATGATCTTACCGACTCTTTACGGCACGTTACATAGTCATTACGGTCAAACTTAAATTATTACTTAGCTTCCAACAACGTAATAACTGCCGGGTGATAACCAACTCATAGATAACTGTTCCGATACAGTTGTCCTACACTTAGTACATACGAGTCTATCACATTACTTGTAGAAATGTGATATACTCGTATTGAACGAACTGCAAATATTTGACGAAACGAATTCCAAATATTTTCAAACACCTGTAACGTTATACAAAGAGAAACTTCCCTTTGTGTAAATATAAAATAATATACGACTTCTGGTTTATAAACTGAATCAATCAACAATCATCGTATCGTTTGTAATGCAAAACCAAACATGATGGGACTACAAAGTATTTACCCTTCCTCTATGACGTGTCTATCGATTTCCACACAATATAAACTCGAAGATTAAATACATAGACAAAGTAGCTAATAAGGTTGCTACCAATTCTATCTAAATCAGATAAATATATTGTCTGTTGTTTTCATAGAAAGTGTAGCTTGGGTATTATTGGTGATATTTTAGCGTAGTTCTCATTCAGCTACAGCTTGCTTCAGATAGAAACATACTTTACTAAGGTCCAAATTATCTTGCAAAGATTGTCAACAAACTGCTAGGCAGAACTAACTCATTTGCTGTAATTCTTGGTCAAATGACTTTACCTGAATTTCCTCAGCGTGGGTCGGGTTTGAATCATAGATCGTTTGATTCAAATTATCAAAACATATATGGACAGGCTGATCGCAAAATGTTGAGGAAAATTAATTACGAAATGAAACATATATCTTTTTTTAGTTTCCAATAAATCCAGTCACAAATGGTTGATCGAACCATGCCAAGGCAATCAAGCCATTTTCGTTAAAATTTACGAATAGATTAAGGATTAAGAATTAAGGATTCAAGGATTGATTTTTACAAGAATGTCGTTCACCTACATTGTGAGTGCCTTGGCTCAGATTGACCTGGCCAATGGCCATTAATCTGCTACGTTTTTAATATACGCACATATAGGCAGGTGCCATTGGTATTGCAGCAATCGCGACATACCGATCATAGCGTGATGGAAACAATATCACATTACAGTTCTACTATCCGCCCAACAATCGACTGCTGTCTGCCATTTATATAACTACGCTAATTATAACTCTACAGTTAGTTTTACGATTATCAACAACGCCTTTTGTGACAAATGATTCAGATAATTCGAATATTAACACCGATTACCGGGTCATTTCTAAAACGATGACATTGATAATCAATTTGATAGATGGATCTCAAGTCATTTCAACATTATAACAAAAGTATAAATGAAGATATTTATTAGAACGAGGCTGTTTTGTTTATTTATATTTTTCTTTAACTGTAACCTCCGTATGTCACGTTCCTTGCATTAGCCGACACCATAACAAAACTGACACGAAGTTTCTTGTGGCTTGCACGATTGGACACAGATTTGCACTAAGTAGGTACACCAGTGTCATTATAAGGTTCGCACCTACTCCCTGTAATACTCATTATAAATAATGAACTAATGATATAAAAAATAAAGACCAAATGGTAATTCCATTTGGTTATGGTTTGGTTATGGTTTGGTTCCATTTGGTTGTTTCCGTTTGGTTTTGGTTGGTTTGGTTGTGGTTTGGTTTTGGTTGTGGTTGGTTTGGTTTGGCTCTTATTGCGAAGGATTTAAAATAATCACACAACCTGGTTTGCGGAAACCCTTATCTTAAAATATTTTTAAATAGCTTAGGTTAATCTCATATACTTCAAAGCTCATTATAGCTAAGCAGTTCTGATCATTTGAATAGATATTTAAAATATATACTTATCGCTAACTGACTTTATCAATATTTGTGCCAAAGGCACAAGGTATCAAATTAAATGCAACACTTATGTAAAGCAAACAAACCTCGAAATCTCAACTAACCACGTGCTGAGGAATTACATAATAAACAAACCAAACAAGAGCCCGCGAAATTGGTCTTTCAGTACGAATAATTTAAAAAGACATTATCAATGTAGAACAGTAATCCATCTTGTTCCTCTTTTTCTCGTGAGACCTCGAAAACCGCGGCTTAATGGCGGCGCATTACCAGCGACCTTAATACGACTGTGACATAACAGCCATAAGTGTTACGTTCGAGTTCTAGCCCGATGCTCCCAAACTATTGTGTCTCATAATAACCTATACAGTAACGTGGTGCAGCTGTTTCCTTGTTGTTGCATCAAAAGACAATTTTCTTATAACAACTTACATATTAAGCTAATTTGTTGTGTCCGGAATGTGGTGGTGTTTATTCTCGACTTCCATCTTTGAGACGGTTTTGGCATCATTTGGTTTAAATATAGCCGAAGCATTGCCTTGAACTACTGACTTGGATCTATGTTTTTCTCGAATAAATTAACGCAACTTCAGCATTTTTAACTTTACATTTGACATATTTGCATACCAAATAATATTATGTCTGAACGGCCTTACGAACTGGCAAGTAAGTTATTTTTAAAACAAACTGTTTATCTGACACATAATGATGACATAACCAGTTTTTCACAAAGCCTACCTACACTTACAATTCTACCACAAAATATCAGTGAATCAGGACCTACTATATCGTTTCGGACCCTAATATATTCTTCTTCGTAAGCTGCATCAGCAAGAAAAGAGATTCCGATAAACTGAACTAGTCAGCCCATCATTTTTAAGACTTATTCTTTTGAAAACAATATCCATAACCATAACTAACCATACCATACCAGACCTACGATATATAACTTTCCTTAATTTCAACGCAACCTTCGTCATCGCCATCAAAGTAGAGCTAAAATGATTTAAAGTTAGGTTGTCTAGACTGGTGGTCATACAAATAAACATAGCTAGTAACGACTGCTTCCCTGAATATTTACAATTATAGATAATTGTAAATATTCAGGGAAACAGTAGTAGTATCTACCTTGTCTTAACTACCACTAACGAGCAAACTTCCTCTTAGCTTCCTTCCTTAACATAAAAGTTAACAAATCAAAGAATACGAGCAAGGAGTGGTCAACGTTACTGATGCTCTTGTTAATCCCTCTAGTGAAGCAAAAGCTGCTTTACTAGAAGTGACCGCGCTTTTATATAGTAGAGTTGTGCGTGTACTCGACGGCGTGCCTGACGCCTTAGAAGTAAACATTTTAGCCAATCATAAATTAAATGGCCATACAATGTGACAATGTCTGCACATAAATAGACACGTTTCTAGATGCGTTGATAAATTATTTGGCTTATCAGACCATGTCGCGCATAGCAATGATCGAGGTTTCAGCTCGAACGCCTATTGCATGCCAATCGTTTCATACTACCGCACTGACGTTGACACAATCATCAACGTTCCTTGTTCCATGATGCTTTTCTGGTGCTCTATTTACTCTGTTATTTGTAAATAGTGTAATTGCGATATGAATCACGCGAGTTCTATAGGAATCAGTGACGCAGAAACAATGCCTACTGCTTTTATACCTACACTGCTTAACACCACGCATTGATAAGATAACTTGTTGCTTTCTGCAGCAATCTTACATTTAAGAAAGTCGGACCGGTATTTTGTATAATAACGCTTTAGCATGAATATGTAGGTATAGCAGGTGTATGTTTATATGTGGAATAAAAATGCATTTATCTCTACTTCAAGACATAAGCACCACATTTTAGGTTCATATCATGTCTACCTATTTCAAGATTTAATGCTCAACATGTTATTCTTATTGTACAGCATGCAGGAGGTAATTCGTGAATGATTTGCTTATTTTCCTTATTCGCAACGTGATTGAAATGGCAATTTTTCTATAATTTCCTATTAACGTATCAAATCTTCACCTCCAACCTGAAAGCTAGGTAATCAATTTTCTAATAACTTTCATCGTGCTAGTGGAAAAAGAAATTCTATACGGTCGCCGCTGGAGAAGCTAAACCAGACCGACTTTCAAGAGAAAACAAATACTTTCGCTGACTGCCAACTGACCCAGTCCTATACAACAGCATCTGAGCTGCATTCATTACCTCCCACGCTAATATAACTACTATAACTATCACAATGTTTTAACTTACAGCCATTCTTTGACATGTTTTAATTACATAACAACTCTACTCCAACCTTAACTACTGGTATCTTTCACCATAGCTAATTTCTAGAAAAAGAAATTTCCCAGCAGAGTGGCGTAAACATGCAAATGGCGTCTATTGTTGTGAATACACGTCTGTTTTTAACAAATAATTTATGTGTAGCTTCGGAAAGGTTTTGCTCATTACAAGAGTGGAGACAATTGTGTAATTCATGTTAGAGTTTTTGTACTCGCCAATTATACTTACTACAACTCCTAATTAAAATATATGATGTTCCACCCTTTTTTTTTTTTTTTTTTTGTGGGTGGGAAATCATCAAATAACTTCTCCCGCTCTGGGCAGAGCAGGAGGGCGTGTCAGACTCTTACTGACTAAAACCCACCCGTGTTCCTTCAGTTGCCTGTGCCAGGGGCCACGGTAACCCTCTTGGACTTTTCCGCAACCCTAGCAGGCATCGGTCCTAGCAAACCCCGTCATTGGTGCTGACATCTCTTTGAGGCGCGCGTGGAACACAACGCGCCGTCGACCCGGGCCTGGTCCTTATCGAACGGCGAGCTGCCCATTGCTCGCCGTTCGCAAGCCCGCGCCTACGGTGGCCGGGAATCGGCCTGCGATTCCCGACGCCCAGGGCGTCTCCTGCGGCGGCTAGGGGCGTGAGGGCGCAAACTTTGCCTCTCCCTCACGCGTTCCGCCTCCTCCTTCGCGAACATTACTGCTTCGCAGAAGGAGGTGACGGCTTCCCAAGCCCTCTCGCTCCGTACCATGGCCTGGACCAAGGCCGGACGCGAGAGATCGCCACCGCCAATCGCCTCCACGAGGACACGGCGGTGCTCCGCCCAAGCCGGGCAGACCTCCACCGTATGCTCCACCGTGTCCTCCGGGCGATCCACACAATGGTGACACCCGGGCGTTTCCTCCCGCCTTATCCGGAACAGGAACCTCCCGAAACAACCGTGTCCGGTTAGGACCTGCGTCAGGCGGAAGGTGAGGACGCCGTGGCGCCTCTCTAGCCACTCCTCAAAGAGGGGACTTATCGCCGCAATTGTGGCGTGCCCAGCGCTGGGTTGCGACAATCGCACTCTCCATGCCGCCCTGAGATCCCGCCGGAGCTCTGTCCGCTGTACCGTGATTTCTCGCGGCAGCGGAGCTACGCCCCGGCGTTTCGCCTCCTCGCGCCACTCCCAAACGTGCGCGAGGACTTTTGCCTCCAGATCCCATGGCGGTAATCCAGCAAGGAGGCTCGCCGACTCACCGGAGACCGTACGGTATCCCCGGACCAGCCGGATGGCCATGACCCTTTGGGGCGCGTTCAACCAGCGGGCTGGCCGCCGCCTCAAGGAACGCGCCCACACCGGTGCCCCGTAAAGGGCCATGGACCGCACGACCCCCGCGTAGAGCCTCCGGCAGGAGGCGTTTGGCCCCCCTAGATTGGGCAGGAGCCGCTTTAAGGCAGCCCCAGCCCTTTCCAGTCTGGGAGCCAAACGTCGGAAATGCTCCACGAAGTTCCACCGGCTGTCGAGGACGAGTCCCAGGTACTTCATCGTCGACTCGACGCCGATGTGAACGCCTCCTACCGTTATTTGGGAACCCGACGGTGGCGTGTTCCGAGGACCATGAAAACACATGGCCTCGGACTTGTGCAGGGCCACCTCGAGTCCCAATTGCCGGATCCTCTCGACGATTGTCGCAACCCCGCGTGTCGCTAGTTCGGCCGCCGCCTGGTGCGACCTTCCCTGCGCCAGGACTAGCGTGTCGTCAGCGTAACAAACCACGCTGACGCCGCTGGGGAGGTCGGCGCGCACCCTCCACCCTGCTTCCACCCTGCTGGTGCATTTCACTTGTAAGGTAATTATAGTTGTATATATATTTTTCGTATGATTTAATAGCATGCAATCGATGTTTGAAAAATTGCTTATCTAACTTCCTTTATTTCTAATTATATGCTTTGCAGACTTAACGAGAGTACAGTTGCTTTTAATCAAACTTGCATGTATTGTTTCGTCGAGTTAATTGTACAATTAATATTGTCTACTGTCTGTCTGCAATTTCAAACAAATCTTATTAATAATGACTACCATTGTTATTTTTTTGAAGGCGGGAAATTAGAAAAGTATTTTATAATCAATCAACATTCGTGACTGCCATAGCGCATCATTAAAACAACTCGGAATACGAAGTTAAAACTCCTAATCACCATAATATGTTTAAATCATCCTAACCCGAAAAAAACAGGAACTGTACTCCAGATAGTCCAGTTTGGGCTATGGTTATAGTAAAAAACAGGAATACATTCTCAGTGGACTGTACTCCAGATAGTCCAGTTTGGGCTATAGTTAGAGTAAAAACTAACTTTAGGTTAGGTTTAAACTATATTGAAATCGAAATAGAGCCTTTGAGTCAGATTCATTGGCGCGTTTTCATTAATTCAGTGCCGTTGTCAGGACGTGATTAAAGAAAGCCACTAGGCATACTTTTTGCAGCTTGTTTACCTGTTTTCCATAAAGTTTGGTACGTGTGACCTCCTGGCTTACTATTCTAGTGACAGATGCGCAAGCGCAGCCGATGCCAACAAGGCCGTTGCACTAACTCGTAAGTGCTTTCTGTTGTACTCCTAGCCAACTCTCGCGCCATCTAGAGGTCCATCAATTAACGCTTAAATGCTCTTTACGATTGTTACTTGTTCTACTAATATGGCCAGTAAATAAGCTTTTTCGTTTATTTTTCTTTTTAAGTGAACAGGTTTCCAAACAAGGATTGCAAATAGATGGCCAAAGTCAAAGTCTAAGCATTTATTTCAAATAAGGCAAGGGGCAAGAAACTCCACCGTTACTCTTTTAAAATGTGTTACAATATTTTGTATACATTAATTATATAGTTAAATGTGAAGACGATGCACCTATAATAAAATTACCCTACCACAATAGGTAAAAAGAATAAAAGAATATAGCAATGACAAATAAGTTAATTATGTGATAGATACATGGTGCTCACATATTTACAAACACTGTAAAAGTATACGATTTCCCAAATTATGTAAACAAGTAATAAGTCAGTGTGTGAGTTAAAGTAATCACAGAATGTAAATCGAATGTCATAAAAATAATAAACTATACAATTAAAGTAGCCACAAGTTTAATTTTGTCTAGACCCTAGATTGTCCTATGGGGCTGGACCAGCATGTTTCCAAGCATTCTTATCTTGGATATAATCCTCTAATTTGTAATATGTTTGATTACAAAGTGAACTTTTTATATGAGTTTCAAATTTTCTTTCATTTAATTGCAATATATGACAAGGTATTTCGTTGTAGCATTTAAACCAGTACCCCATCAAAGATGTATGTACTTTAGCTAATCTGAAAAATGGTAAATATTTTCTATATTGTACCAAATTATTTACCGTAAACCAATCTTGGACTTGAAGAATAGAGCTATTCACGTCGTCAAGATTTTGTGACCGTCGGTCTATCTCAAAGATCAACGATGAAGATCTGCAAATAACACCATCTTTGGTTGATTTTGAAGTAATTGGGGTAAATCATTAATATAAACTAAAAAGAGGAATGGACCCAATGTCGAACCTTGAGGAACACCCATTGCAAAGTTTCTTCAAACATTTTCTATTTACACTAGAATAAACAGAATTGCAATTATCGATAAAGCACTATATTGCTGTGCAAAATATTTAAATGAAATAATTTCTTTGATTTCAATATCAATAAAATTTTCATTTAATGATATCTTCCGGATTTCCACTTTCATTTTTATTGAATGCGGTAGTTGGTTTACCAACATGAGGATATACCGTTGCCAATGCAAATACGGTGCGTAATGACGAACAAATTAAAATAACATCAACCATGGACAGGAATTAATTTATTTGCTAGAAAGAACTCTCTACAGTTAAAGCTTTAATATAACGATCAGTCTCGCAATCCAAAGTCTGGTTTTCATACTTTTACTCAAGCCGACCAATAAAGGCAAGAATGAGGTGGGAGCTCAGTTCCTCGTCAGTGTTAACTCCAGCCGGCCAATAAAGGCGAGCCAGAGATGAGGAACATGACTTCTACCGGGAGATAGGGTCCGTGGGGTCGCTATTGACCAACAGCTCGCCACATGCTGCCCTGCGGGTGTATGTATCTCTCTTGATTTGGCTCTTCCCCCTTGACTTATTTCGGCAAAGTAAGCTTTACCTGCACATACAACGCGGTCACATTAACTTGACGCTTGGCGTTGATGACGTCATTTTGGCACTCGGGTACGGTGTGACAAAAAAGCATCAACAACTAAACGCACCTACGACACAGGAGAAATTTCTAGTGTGGGGCAACGTTTTTTTTTAAGAAAAAAAATATGTATGTAGGTAGTAGATACTACCTATATAATTTCAAATCTTTATTTGCAGGAAGTGTAGGTAGTAAAAAAACTATTTTATGTTGATTGTCAAAAATATTTAATCTTAAAGTACTTAAAAAGAGTACTTCTTGAAATCCCGGTTGCGGCACAGTTTCGTTTTTCAACCTGATCCACAGGTATGCAAAAACGTCCATTTTTCTTTTCATTCTCGAAAAACTGTAGCACTTTTAAAACGAGATTTCTCCCTTCACTGTGTATAGTTTTCCCCATGTTTTACGGGTTTCAAACAACAGTCCAAACAATTAACAGTAACAAAAATAGTCTAAACTTAACAAAACAATAATGAAAACGTAACAATAATATCCAAAAACAATATAACAACAACAGAAATCTAGCCAAATTATCGACGCGCGTATCGGTAACAAAGATGCTGACCATACTGACCCTTGCCGGGCGAGCTAAGGGAATGCGGGGGGAAGCGGGCAGGGCCTCGCATTCCAGAGATGCGTCAAGTTAATGTGACCGTGTTGTAGGTACTTAGAGTTCGGAGCGCGCAAGCCCCACCACGACGTCAACGTAGAGATACGGCGGCAGCGCGGCGGTGGGGTTAGTTTTATTATTATTTTTATGTGTTATCACCTATTTCTGAGATTGCTGGTTACCCTGTAATTGGCTATTGTTACCTATAGTACCTACTTAAGATACGAGTATATTATACACAGAAGCTGTTGGTGTACCTTAATAAAGAAACGAATTACTCATAAAGTCATAATAGATGGTTACCTCATTTCGATTTATTATTGCGGCTGAGAATAATTAATAACAATGCAAATATAAGTAAATAATACAAGTAGTACGAACTTGACAACTGCATGCAATATAAAACAACAGCGGAAAGTCTATCAATCACCATCCACCTAATAAATCGTGCTAAATTCTTTAATTGAAAAAAAAACTAATACCCATCTAGGTGAACGAGCAACACTAGCTAATCAGACTCGCCTGACCGGAGCTTTATCCGTACAATTCACTGTTACGTTATATGCTTGGTCACCACTATCATTAATACAAGCCTTAATTATTTATTTAAACCGAGTAAGAGTATTCGTCTTATAGGCTTTCATATTAATAACTATTTCGTAATGCGACTTTCTCAGGAAGAACACTGTATCTTAATAAAGCGTTCGGTACTTATAATCATTCGTTACTGCTCAAATTTACTAGTTGGAGCCACAGATTGTCTTCTTGCCATCGGACAACGATTCTTTCAATGATTGCACTTGAGATTGCTTTTATAGAAATCAACAATAGATATTAATACGCACCACCCACGAAGAGGAAGTAATACAACATGCCGGCGCACTTCCACGTCTTTTTATTTTGAACGATATTCAATCAGTGCTGGGAGGAAAAGAAACCAATGCCCAAGAGTGCCTGTCACCAACGTTAGTCACGTTATGACGTAATAGTGTCCGCTTAAAGGACTATTATGTATTCTGTGGTAAAAGTAAGTTGTAAAAAGGTTTCTAATGTATGTTTTCTTTTCTTGTCTTATTTTGTAAACAAATAGGACGAAGGATCTAGAATTACATTTTCAAAAAAAGTGTTTTGATTTTAAAATAATTATTACTGACTATAAACATGATTACCCGTTTTCACCCAAAAATACTTAGTGATTAAATGAACTTACCTGTAAGTGAAGTTCTATCATAATTATATGATAGCCTCGTGCGAAGAGATTAGCAACCCACACTTCCCCTTACTTTTCGTTAAATAGCCTATAACCATAATATGCTATTTAACATCACGCTACGACCCTTAAGCATTTGTCCCACCAACGACGAGAAAACGACTAACTATCGGCTATTTTCTCGCTCAAGAAACGTACAATAGATATACTTTCCGTGTGAACAAAAGAGATGCATATACAAACAGTTGATCGCTGACTGTTCACACTGCCGGCGAGCACTCGCTTCATTAGTTTGTCGCTGAGCGACAAGAGCTATGAAAGATAACACTCGCTCGGCAATACTCGCCAAGCGATTAGAACTCACGCCGAGAGAGCAACCAGTGGTCATTTCTCTACAGTGCGACTCTTTCTGACTGTACGCTTGACTGCCGCGAGCGAGTGATGCGAGTAATCGCCCGCATCACTCGCACACTCGCTTATAGCCGAGTTACACAAATATCGGAACTACGCACTCGCTCCCCGCGTCTCGCTAACTCGTTTCTAGTTCTAGCTCTACTCGTTACTCGTTAATCGTTGCCGGTAAGACAAGTGCCTTAAGAGCCGAGCAAAAAGAAAAAGAAATTAGAAATAACGATATGAGAAAATGAAGTAATAGCGCGGGCAGGCGATACGCAGCCACGCGGTGGGTCGGTTGGCGAAACACGGGGACACAGTCGCGGGCAGGAGCTAGTAAAACCATCCACCACTTGTACATTTGTACCAACTCCGTGAATTATTTGCACTTCTACTATGCAATGTTAATTAATAATATCATCATTCTGCTGGATAAATTAAAAACAAAAATAATGTAGGTAGCATCTCTTAGCAATCATAATGTGCCTTTGCGTTTAAAAAGATAACAGAAAGTTTTTATTTACGTAAATCTGTCAAAGTCTTCTGTAAGTATTTTGTTAATTTCTTAATTAAAAACACAATCTCTAATGAAAACAACCTTCTCATCTATGGGGGTATATGTAACAAATAAGAGGAAATGGAGTAGGCACTGTGCGAAGAGTCTCATACTTTCTCTATTCAAGATTACTGGAGCAGGCTTGGAATGCCATCAACTTAATTCCATCAGTACCTAAGAAATATGATTAATGGCTTGTGGTAGTTTCTAGTCTAAGTCAGTGCTGATGACAGTGTAAAACAATAGAGATTATATCATAAGTAATGGTTTATTTTATTTCATTTGACACCTACATAGGTTGATGGAAACTACAATGTCATTCAATAATAATGCCCTAGTTATTTAAAATCGCATGGAGAATACAATTTAAAAGCACAGTGTATTCTAAAGTATTTTCAATAACAGTGTGACATTAGAATATAGTCAAATCATTTCCAAAAACTTCTCATAATCAGCCAGTGTTACTAAAATCTCGGCGATTCTTTTACTCAAATAAATATGTTCAGTGTTAAAAGTCCAATAAACTGTTACGTGTTTGGAAAGTAGGTACAACATGAACTACGTAACACAGTGAGGGATATAATCAGCTAATAAATCTACAATAAAACCTCATTTACCTAAGTCAGATGCAATGATATCCTAGGCCGGGTAAAAAGGAATGTCTACTCAAAGAGATGAGGATCACTTACATTTACATGGCCTTCCGTGCTCGGTCTTTCATGGAATATTTTATTCGCATTGACATCGTTTTTCAGTAATTATTAAGAATTATTTATATGTATAATACAACAACATACATACAACATACCTAGAATAGTAGATAAAAGCAGAAAACGGTTTGCATAAAAGAGGAAATTCGTATTCCTAGAATATGTACCTACTACTACTACTTTCATTAAAATGCAAATATTTGATTTTGCATTTATAAAAATAGAATAAAGATAATTTCTGATGCATAAACAATAATTATATAATCGAACGATCTAAATTAAATAATCAATCAATAATTTGTCTGTTGACGGCCAAATTATTATTGATACAATAATATTGCTAATTATTATTAGTGAATGCTGCAGTCATTATATGTTCAAAAGGTGAACGATTAAACTCTGCCGGGATAATTAATTGGACGGAGAGGAGACTGTCCGAGGCGACGGTCAACTGATTGTTTCGGTCAGCACTATCAATCACAATCTGAATCATTTTGAAGGATATTGCTAATCCATTGCTTCATATGTTCGAAAAATGTGTCTGCTCAACAACGTAAATAACGCAATGAATGTTGTTGAACTGTCAAAATTAAAGCCATTCCTACTGTTAGTGTGTTCCGCTACTACCCCGCGGGCCAATGTCATTACAAATGACACGATTTTATAACATTTAATCACTGCTCTAAGATAATATTTTCTGGTCCAAAATTCATTCCCGTTTTGCCTTGCCTTGGAAAGGTTGCTCACCCCGTAAAGGGAAAGAACACACACTACACACTTTAATTGTAATGACTGCATACTGTAAGCGATGGAAGCTTTCTCCGCACCTGTGACCTCATTACTAAACACGTCTTCTCACCGAGAACGGGACCTGTCCCTATTAAGTCATGACCCCAATTCTCCAACATCACTCTAGTCTCGACAACTAATTGATATCCGGGGATATAAAGGTACTTACACTTTTTTCTCCCTTTCTCTCGGTGCTTCGGTACTTACCAGGTTAAACACAAACTTAATGGGTACATTAGAATGAAATGTTATCAAATGATGCTGAGATTCCGTCTGTCCAGGTGTTTATGATGAGAAGTAGAATCACACCAGCAGGAACAGAACTATGTTATAGGTATACAGAATTACAGACCGCTGAACCGAACACCTTAAAGTAATAGTAGGTACTGTATATTATCATTTATCAGCATTTCCTTTAAACTGTCAGATCTTCGTTAAAGCATATTTTTTTTTAATTAATTAATTTTTTTTTTTTTTTTTTTAAAGCATAGTTTCTCACATTTTGTATCGTACATTGTTTAGTTTTTAGAGTGGCTAACAGGTGTTCTATGTACAATTGTACAGCACAGAATCATTTGAAGGCAAACTTGTGCCAACTAATTGTGAGCAAATATGCACATTATTTTAGCATAGAGCACACCTGGTGCAGCTTTGTTAACTGCGTTTTAGAGTAGCGACAAATATTTTATTTTTGAACATACTGTTACTTAACAATTTGCTATTGTAGGCGTAGACATTGATATAGAGAAACTATAATTTTTGACGATTGTTAAAATGGTTATTAAATTTTCATCTTAATCTGCTATCATTAATAGTAAATATTTTATTTGCATAAAACGTGGTATACAATGGTGTTAATATAATTAGAATGGCACAAACATGTTCAGCTAGAATAAAACATAGCTTGCAAAAATGAAGGCTTTTGTAAAATCTTACAGGGCATAACATTTTTTATCCATGAATTCTTTTAAACACTAATAATTACACTCATTTAACCACTTAAACAATTTAATTTTAAATAAACTTATTCTTTTTTAGATTTTAGATATCGCTGCCCTAGTTCAACAGTAAGACATCATAAAAAAATCAAAATTGGGATAAGTTTTGTTTCATGTCAAAAATTTGCTCTTCTGTCCGGTTAAAAAATCGGATATGTGTAAAACGCAACCAAAGTGCCTAAATTTCAATGTCTCACTGAGACATTTAAGCATATTTTTACCGACCTTTAGTTCAAGATTCTGACATCTTAAGATATTTATAAAGTCAGAAAGATTTTTACTTTTATTTTATTTCTACACAGAGACTTCTTCAAATGTCCTTATATGAAATTATAAAAACATTTCTATGTTGAGACATCTTAAGTTGTCCCAGTGTTTAACTGAAATATAGTTAAATTATATTTCTTTCTAGGACATTTTAAAATAACCTACCTACTCTTCTAATAAGATGTCCGCATCACGCGGCTGCGTGAGGCGCACAGAGCACCTTATAATACTGGTGAGGCGCACTGATTTTTCGTTCCGTTCGTCGAATGTTGCGCGACATCGACAGCCCCGCGGGCCGGGGTACCCCGCGCTTCCAATACAATGCGTGCTAGTTTCGCGAATAGTCTGTGCCATGCTGTTGTTGTTATTGAATGTTTGTATCACCTGCGTGATCTTATAAATATAAACATATTTTTTGATTTTAAGTTTTGCTGTTACAATTTTCGGACGAGTATCAGTCACAATGAAACGTGTCAAATCAAATACAAATCAAAGTTAAACTTCATTAATTTCACTGTACCTATGTGATATAATTAATAAAGATGGTATTTGTTATGCTTGGCACGAAGGTATTGCCAAAAGAGGGGCCAATGAAATAGGGTCGTGTGTTTTTTCGTTATTAGAAAATGTGGGTCCAAAAACAGAAATTATCTTTTACAGCGACAATTGTGGTGGGCAGAATAAAAATAAATTTATTCTGTCAATGTATATGTACGCAGTGCAAGCTTTACCCATAAATATAATTACCCACAACTTTTTAATAGCAGGACACACTCAGAATGATGCTGATAACATTCATTCCTTAATAGAAAGAGAAAAGAGAAGATTGCTGAGAAGTGGCCCAATATTTACACCTGCTCAAATGGCAATGGTACTGAAATCAGCCAAAAAAACTGGTAAACCTTTTACAGTCAATGAAATAGGCTATCAACAGATTTATGACTGGAAAAAACTGTCTCAAATGGTGAAAAATTTCAACATAGACGAAAATGGTCAAAAAATTATATGGGGTGACATCAAATGTATCCAAGTAAAAAAAGAAGATCCATACAAATTTGGCTACAAATCATCATTTTCAGATCTTGATTTTAAAATTGTGAATACCAGAAGGAAACAAAGGGGCCGCATCTCAGAAAATATAACTCTGGAACATGCTTATGATGAAGCACCAGCAATACCAAATCACAAAAAGAGAGATCTGATATCATTATACATGTACTGCCAATTTGATACCTCAATGTCATCACAGCTTTTACGAAAGTCTTAAAACTACAATTAATAACCAGGAAAATGAAAGCGCCAGTAGTGATGCCTGTAACGAGTAGGTTCAGTATGATAATAGAATTAATTAAAATAATTAATTCACTATTGTTATTAATTAATTAGAATTATATTATTTTAATTTTATTATAAAACTAAATTTTGGCTGCTACTCGCCTATTTGTGCCATTAAGATTCACATAAATATAGCATTATAGCACTGACCGATTATTATAATAGTTAAACTGACTTGTGCAATAATAATAATATGATTTTAACTGATAACATGAGACTGATTTGTGCAATTATGATACTAGGAAATAAATAATAAATTACATGCAAACTAATTTCTCAGTTTTAAATTAATTTTTCCTATCCCTTTACCAAACATTTCCGCGGATTTAGTCGGACAACTTACATTCTCAAATATCGATGTGCTGTAATACTAAGATATCTTTAAAATATGTCGATCTCTGTTTATTTTCCATAAATTTGGAAGCTTGGTTGGATAAATCTTTAGAATTTCTTAAACAAAACTAAAAATAATAACTCTATGAGTTACATTAAAGACATAATTTTTAATAAACCATTTTAGAGACAACATTAAAATCACAAAACATTTTTTATTTAGTCTGAGTTCAATATAAAGTTATCTTACTATTAAAAGCCTTAAAACTATTATACAAAATATTTTATTCATCTTGAAGTATAAATAACTCCCTATAACATTAAACTAAGCTATAGTTTTAAAAAATCAACTACATTTCAATTAACAACGAGTGAAATAATGACAGTAAAAGCATAAAAGTATGAATAACTCAAAACATACTTTGTTCAACATATCTTACTTTTGAACTAGGGCAGCGATATGATCTATGATTAACGCTTATAATTTTTTACGACAAAACGTATTACTTTTTCTTAGTATTTTTAACGAAGTCCTGTCTGTTGTTAAGGTACCTTGTTATCGCACGCACAGCTACAGATCAAGCTTTACATTACCAGTATAAGCTGATCTCGCATTGTATAGGATTTCCTTACAATGAGAGGCCAGTGTAAACTGAAAATGTATAGCTTGATGTGTAGCCGTGTGTACAATCTAACGCAACGAGGAATAATTTATAGTGCGAAACTGCCGAATCGTGCGGAGAAAGTAAGTTGTCGCTAAGCACCTGGGTTATGGCGAATTTATAGCTTCAATATTATATAATTATTTAATATCTAGATTCTAATACATAACGTTAGCCATTTAGTATCCATACGACACAACATTTTATCATAATCAATTTAAATAACATATGAGATCCTATGACCTATTCGAAAGTCGTCTTCAACTCGTCAACCATTTTGCAATTTTCTCTCATAAACCACACTATAGTGATGTGCTTATTTCCGATATCAAGTTTTAAATTACCTACGTCACACGAGTATAGCTAGTGTTTTGAAACAATCCTACGAATGTTAAAGTGCATCCTCAATTATAATTTCGCGAGTTATTAACGTTATTTGTATGCAACGGTAAAAATGTCATGGGAAAAAACATGAACCACTTTGCAAATGATTTAAAAAGTAAAGCGAAGTCTGCAAGTAACTTCACTCAACGACCAAGCGATACAATAATGTATGCTGATAATGCATCTAATAGCTCTGTTTGTGCCCAGTTTAATTATATCTTACTTAGAACAAGCAAGTATTTACATAACAAAGTAAACATACACTACATACTGCATTATTTGAATAAAAAGTAGAAAACCTACATTTGTATTGAGTAGGTTTTAAATTATTTCGACGTAATCCGTCTTATTACAAAACACGATCTAACTTTAGCCCCAACCTACACATTCGATTTAGTTTTTGTATTTGGAACTTTATGCCGACTTTAGTAAAGTTCTTAATACATAATTGACAATCTAAGACCGGACTAAGTTGACAGTTTTGTAAAAGGAACTGTATTTCGATTTCAGTTATGTTCTTATTTCAAAAACAGGCTCGATGGTTTAAACCATGTCAAAAGAAAAACCTTGTTTTGTAATAAGACCGAATGTGTTTATAGATGAATATTTTTTTTACTACAACATTATTTGTACAACACAGGTACTTACGCATAATGTTTGTGTCTTAAATAGCTGAAAAAAGAACATAAATAAATGAAATAATATGATGTCACTAGAACATAAAAGGCATGTAAGAACATCATCAAAATTCATTACATAACGCTTCGCGTGACTTTGACCGTTGCTCCACATACTCTAATAAGATCATAAATAAATCAGTGAGTAGTTTAAACCTTCACGAAATCGTCTCGTCACTATGACATAGCATTGCACGGATTCAAGAGTAAGGAGGGGGAAACGAGTTTATTGAATGCATCTAAAAATGAGTAGCAGAAATTGCGGTGCGTTCGGTTTAAATGCAGTTTGTGCCATAACGGACGCAATATGAATCCGATAGAAAGAAAATGGGAAAACGAAAACATCTGAACTTGAATATTTAGCGAAACGCCAACTTACCGCTTGCCCCACCCCCACATTTATAACTGCAGCCATGACAGCTTAATAATATTTACATAATTCATTACACACATAAATCAATATGTCCTTTAAGCTGATTACAAAATATTTCAATAGAACGGTAGTGCACTCAAAAGATTGATGTGTTATACAGGTTTTTCCTCCCACTTAACATTCAAAGATTGTTTTAAGCAGTATTACTATTTCAGTTGCGTGTACGCAGGTCTTATGTGGATCGCACGTGTACAGAGATAAACGTCACTGAAATAAAGAAGACGCTTGACAGTCCAAGGTATTCTATTGCTGGACATGAGCTTCTGATAAAGACAAAAGAGATCAGAGTTCAGCTACTATTATTGATATTGTACTTTAACGTATGGACTAGAGAGAGAGACACTCGATAATATGCTTACAACTTACGAGTAATGGACTTCTGTAAGAAGTTAGTACAATATTTACATCAGGTTCTTTCATTAAAGCAACAGGGGTGTATACACTTCTCATAAAAAAATCGAAATACCTCTGAAGTTTGGTTTTGTATGAGTTTCATGTATTTCTTTTACATTAAACAAAAAAAAATGCCAGTTAATTGCGAATATTCTAAGATATCGTTTAACGAATATTAATGATTTTTGTTTTTTTTTTAATTATAAATATTAAAATTCGACTGACGGGTTGGTGCAGTTGGTAGCGACCCTGCCTTCTGAGCCGCTGGTCCTGGATTCGATCCCCGGACAAGTCAAACATTTGTGTGCATGAACATGCCTACTTGACCTGTGTCTGGGGTGTGTATATGTATATAAGTATGTATATCAGCCATCAGATTACCGTAGTACAGGTTCTACCTAGTTCGGGACCTGAAGACCTTGTGTGGATGTTGTCTCATATTATTATATTATATTATTATTAGATTATTATAATTGCGAAATTTATTGCGATGGTTTGTGTCGTACCTTGAAAACCGGTCACAAAGGGTTTTGGTTAATGGTTATCAGTCTGTCTCTGTCAATATTACTTCCGGAGTTCCACAGGGCTCTATTCTGGGACCGTTATTATTCATTATCTATATTAACGATATTAAGAAATGTTTCAAAAATCCAAATTCTTGATGTACGCCGATGACTTGAAGGCGTTTCAAGCTATACGTACTATGGACGACTGCCAGTCATTTCAGGAGGACCTAGACAGACTGACTGCCTACTGTTTTGCCAATAAGCTGCATCTTAGTATCCCCAAGTGTCACTATATACACTTTACTAAGAATAATTTCATCTTCAACTTCAATTACTCCCTTAACTGTATCCCCTTAAATAATATTTCTATAGTGAAGGATCTAGGTGTTCTCTTTGATGGCAAACTGTCCTTGAACCAGCATATCGAAGCCATAGTCAATAGTGCTTTTAAAATGTATGGATTTGTAATGAGATCTTCAACAGAATTTAAGCGTACCTCAACCTATCTCTATCTGTATAAGACGCTCATTCGCTCTCAGTTAGAATATGCGGTCCCTATTTGGAACCCCTTCTATCAAAAGTACGTAGTTGGTATAGAAAGGGTCCAACGCAAGTACCTCCGTACTATGTACTACAGATGTTATGGGACTAAGACTTATCTGTCATACTCCCAACTTCTTGATAAGTATAAGCTTATCAGCTTGGAGAACCGGCGTAAATACTTGGAGGCCAACGTGCTTCATGATATAGTTCACAATCACTTTGATGCCATTGATCTAACGAGTGCGCTGTGTTATTCTGTCCCCCGTACAGTTCATGTGCGTCAGGTTCGTGCACGTACTCTGTTCGCGCTAAATTCTTGTCGTACGAACTCTGGCTTGCGCTGCCCTATTCATAGAATGTTGGAATCCTATAATTCAAATTTGATTGATATTGATATATTTGCATGCTCGAAAAATAAATTTAAATCTAATATTATAAAATTTTTATCTAAATTGTAATCTTATTATTAATATTTATTTATTGCATAATTTAATTAAATGAAATTGTTTGTGATCTGATTTGGTTTTGTAGCTATAGCTAGCTTTATAGTTACATATTTATTTATTTCAAAATATTTGTTAATTTTGGTAATGCTCGTCTAGTGGCAACCACTGATCTTTAAATGTTTTATCTGTGGATAATGCAGTTGACTGCAACATTACTATTTAAAGTTTTGTTTAACCTGTTGTATTAAATATGTTGTAGTTGTTTATTATCCCATAATAAATAAATAAAATAAAAATAACGTTTCAAATTAAAATTACATTTATTTAGCTATCGCGTTTTGTTCAACAGGTATGTTTTTACCCTCTAAGAAGAATTTGTAAAATGTTAGAAACAAAGACGTAAAACAAAAATAAGTTTAAAAAAACTGTTTGCTGTGTCTCGTATTTCCTCCCCGGGCTCTAATGACTGCTTCCATGCGGTTCCTCATGGAACGGATGAGAGTCATAATCTTCTGTTGTGGGATGTTATCCCACTCTTCTTGTATAGCTGTTTTAAGCTGGCCAAGTATCACCGGAACAGGATCTCTCGCGCTGACTCGTTTCTTCAACTCATCCCATAGTTGTTTTAAGGGATTCATATCCGGGCTTCTTGTTGGCCAGCTCATAACCGTAATACCTCGCTCAGGTATTCATTTACAATGTGTGTGGTATGAGCTCTGGCATTGTCCCGCATAAAAATGAGCTCTTCGCCAATAAAATGTGCGCACCGTACCACATGAGGCTCCAGACACTCTTCGATGTAACGTGATCCATTCAATGACGGTAAGCGAGGTCCAAATACAAAAACAAGTTCGGTTTTTCCTATCGGCGGTTATGCCTCCCCAAACCGTCCATGAACCGCCACCGTAACTGACTCTTTCTTTAATGCAGCACTGTGCAAATAGCTTTTTCCCTCGTCGATACACCTTCTTTCTTCCGTCGTTACCATACAGCATGGTCCTACTCTCGTCAGAAAAGAGAACTTTGCTCCATTAAAGGTATGACCAATTTAAGTGCTCACGTGCAAAGTTAGGGCGCGCTCTTCGTTGCTCTACCGTCAATTTCGGACCATTAGCTCGTTTATGAGGTTTCAGGCCACGCTCCGCCAATCTTCTTCTAATGGTAGAATTGCTCACAGTCAATCCTTGAACCTCACGGAGCCACTGCTGCAGTTAAATAGAGTTAAAGTGATGATTCCCTAGAGAAACTGACGCAATATCTACCAGATCCTGGATGGCGAGTAAACATACCAGTCTCCCGATAATGCTGATACACTCTGTTGACAGCAGAGAGGCTAAGATGCAATCGTGCAGCCACAACACGGTGACTATGCCCTGAATCCAGCAACGCCACGACTTGGGCAGCTTTCGTGGGCGAGGTATCCATATTTGTTAAGAAACCTCTTTGGTAGGATGTCACAGAGCTTAGTTAACAATCACTATTAAAAAAAACGATTATTTGTGCAAAAAAAATGTGATTAAATCTGATGAAATGCATAAATTTTGACCGAATATAATGGGATGGAAAGCAATCTCTACGTTTATTGGATGAAAATTCAAAAATGTAAATTCAAATTTGGAATTGTGGTACACCATTGTGTAATCCAAACTGCCAGCTATTTATTTGCGTTTTTTTATAAAGATATCAGTTCTTTTCTTTTTTTAAATGCCGCCTAAATAGTACTGGTGGCAGTACTGTTTCAATTTTTTTGATGAGAATTTAATACATAAATACATAGCATAAAATAATAAACAAAAACAAAACTCGTTCCGAATTTTACCGAAAGGAAAGGACCGATTAAACTAAGGACGTAAAACATTAAACATTCGAACTCATTACTGAAACCACAGATTATTAACAAAAGTAATATGAACATATAAGTTAAGTACTGGGCGTGCTTTCGTGCTATATACAAAAGTGACAGTGACCGCGTTGACAAGTGCAAGAGGAGAAAGTATCGGTGCACTCGTGTCTTGCGCCTGCGCAGTTGCACCATCTCCTTCGCACTCGTGTGCCAATCGTGAGCTGTTCTAATAATGTATTGGTTTAATGTCATCGCAATGCACCTATTTGTTATGTTACCATAGCCAGTAATAAATATTGTTGGTAATACTAATATACCAGTCTCTTTTTTAATTGGTTAGCGTGAGGTGTGTGTACAGCGGTTTACGTTATGTATTGTGGTTGACTAGTTTATTTTAGTGCTAATGCGAAAAGATATAATTTAAAATAACGTTTTTACATTGGTTTTTTTTTTGGTTTCTAATTACCAGTAACTGAAAAGATAACACTAAAGCAAAATACTGTTACCTACTAAAACGAACTTCATACAATTTTGGAAAAACATTGAAGATTAATAAAAACTATCAATTCATAAAATAAAGGTAAATTATATAATACGTAAACAGTTTTTTATACTAGAACATTAGCGTTACATGTATTGAGTTAGCATGTAAACATGATACGGCAAACGATTTCAGCGTGCGTTGATGTCTTCTATTAACGCAAGCATTACCGCTACGCCGCCGCCGACACCGAGCCGCTACGAAAATATTCATTTTTTATTTTTTTATGGTTCGATTTATTTAGATTTCTTATCGATAAAAATGTTATGTTGTGAATGTTATTTTTATTTTGGCAAGGCCGTTCATTTCACTTTCGTTTCTGTAACAAATAATTGTGAAATCAAGAAATTGTGTAAATGGAGGTTGTGCGGAGTTCTCTGTTCAATAAAAATATATGCGAACATGGTCAAGATATTCTATTATTGTACCCAATTTCCTTAATTTTTAAGTAAACGGTTGCACTTAAGGATTCTTGCTGAGTACGTGAGCTTTTAAAAAGCAAATAAAACAATTGACTTTACATCGATTCCGAAGAAAAGTGACAATTAAATCGATACATTTACGATTCAGAACACGGTATTTCCTCAATGCATGTAAACAAAGTAGCGTGTGATCTCAACGACTCGTCTCTGCAATTATGTATCGAGAATATCCTTGTTCGGGGCATGTCTAGTCGATACTTTGTAAACAAGGATGAAGCATTCAGTTATAATAATACTTAGTATCTTAAAGCTATGAAACCAATAGAACTCGTTTTTTAATGTAATGATTTAGTGTCAAAAATTTAAAAGAGTATGCTTAGATGGCTTGGTCATGTTGAGAGGATGAATGAAAAGCGACTAACAAAAACGCTAGGAGGGTGATCTAGCAGGACATATAGTGACCTTATTGGTGATGTTCTTTAGTCTAGCAGGACATATAGTGACCTTATTGGTGATGTTCTTTAGTCTAGCAGGACATATAGTGACCTTATTGGTGATGTTCTTTAGTCTAGCAGGACATATAGTGACCTTATTGGTGATGTTCTTAAGAGAGGTGCGTAGTAGGTACTCGCACCCGGTGTGCGTGTATGAAAATAAACGATACAAAAGGAATAATTATGTACGAATCGTAGCGAGTGGCGTTCTGTAGATTCTGCAGATTCTCTTCATGGGAAGAAAGCGTGAGTTCATGTATATATGTAGTTTTAAAAAATTCATCAATGTCAAAGTGTATATAAAAGTTCGGACATAACCTTTGAGGACCATGTAGATTGGTGTCTGAAATGGTCTTCGGAGGAAAGAACCACGCAGTTTAAGAGGATCTGTCCAGTCAGTGCACGCATTTGTCAGCAACAGTGCAGCTCAACTCAGAATTTAAGGAGCTTAACGATGCGACGATCGATACCAAAGAAAGGACATTTGGGTAGACCGCATAAACTACTTAAACTGCCAGATCATGATTAAAACTGAAACAATGACCCACATAGTCCTCACATTCACAATAATTAAAATAATAATATTATACTTCTCAAGGTAAGTGTTCAAGTCGTTGTATAAATTGTCAGAGTGTGTAACAGAAAAAAAAGCCTTGCTGATTATATTATACTTCGAAGAATACAAACTAGACCTAGATCATCGATAAGTAATTTTACCTACATATTAGTAGCAGATACTACAAATTGACAAGGTACGTCACCGTTAAAGTTAAAAAGGTTAAACGTAGTTGAATTGAAGGCCCCGATAATCAAGTAATGACAGAAAAAACTTCACAAAAAAAGACAACCGACTTCGAAGAAAACACTACAAAGTGAAAAATAACTTTAATTTCGGAAGTGGGTGTCTTTGGATGTGTATTTCAGTTTTTTGCCACCGACTTCAGAAATTAAAGTAATTTTTCACTTTGTAGTGTGTTTTAGGAAGTCGGCCCACACCAATTCGTATACCACTACTTGCTATGTGAACAACAGTGACAGGAAGTATTATAATATCATCAATAAAAACAAAGTGGATTAATTACTCAGATTAAATACGTATTATCGAAGCTAATCAAAAACTACCCAAGCAAAGTTAATAAAATTTACATGGGACAACCGCACAAACTTCCTACCTAACAAATGCGAAAATATATTTTTTAAATCGGTCCTTAATTATTGACACAGACATCGATGAACATACATTTAAAAAAAGACATACACACGAACATAAATAACCTCCTTTTTTATTGAAGTCATTAAAAAATACTTAGTCACGACGGTCAAGCCTTAGCAATTATACAATTTTACTTACTTAACGTTCATAAAAGAGATGAAACAGATTTGTAATACAATGGTTACAGCTCGATGCAAACTTTATGGCGGCTCGGAACATTAGGCGAGTCGCTGCGCAGTAACCAATTCCCGTGTCAGCGGGGGTGAGGAGTGAGGTACTGCGCAACGAGAAGCGCACTTCACAGCCGCCATAAAGTTTGAATCGGGCTATACCAAGAGTTATCGAAGGAATCGGGCCAATGCGGCAATCGTACGCGAGACATTACCAATCTATAAGCAATTACACATTACTATGAATGTATACGTTATACTCAATACATAATTGCAGCATTGGCACGTATGTAATGGAAGTATCTACTTGCCATTGTCTTCACGGTGCAGTGAACAGTCGCGAAGGAATATCGCCATATTGAAGTTTTGCAGATACCTAATATTCTTATAGAAGATACTTCTGCCCATTTCTGTGATTCTACGATCTCCGTTCTACTTTACTAATATCGAAACAAGAAATACCCAAGCGTCGGCTAGCGAGTCGGCTAGGTGATAGCATAAAATCAAAATTAAAAGTCATTTATTCAAGTTAGACTGAGCGACAGCACTTTTTGAACGTCAAAATTGCATAAGATAGTCCCCCAAAATGCCCGCCCCTCACCACTTCACTAGGGCTTTAGCTGGGAAGAAGACGTGGCGCAAGAAACTCCCCAGCAACACAGCTGTCTGTTAAATTAGAAGAACTTGATTACAACCCATAGCGGTTAGGTATGTGCGAATCGCCACTCGTGGAAGCTGTTTGAATGCACATTCCAGCGATCTCTCGATAAACGGGGATGATGGTGGTGGTGTGTTCCGATCAAACCCTGGAACTAAACAACTAAGTGTGGGAAAAGTAAATGATAATAAGCATAATAATTATATGAAAGGAAAGAAAAACTTTTTTTTATTAAAAAAAACAAAAGTTATTTTTCACTTTGTAGTGTTTCTTGGAAGTCGGTTGTTTTTTATAATAAAAAAAAGTTTTTATTTTACACTATTTAGTTGCGGTTGGTACCTCACAAAAATTCATACAGTGGTAAATGAATGTTTGTGAGGTTGGTACCGCAGTACCACCACGCACGCGTAGTGGTACTTGCTATGTAATTTTGTATAAATCAAGCTTGTGTGCTATGTGCTACAACTGGCTTCCAGTCGCGAAAAACTATGCTACTAACTTTGATAGAAACTGTGGGTGTACCCTGATATACTGAATACATCTGCGTAACCCTTTCTAGTGTGCGGGTGTGATGTTATGTTGTGTGATTGCGTAAACAATGCATATTTATGCGATAGCAGCAATCGCTGTTGATTTGCTGTAATTTTTTGAAGAGTTCCGTTGTTTGTCTCCGAAAGTTATCTATATGAAATTCAAATGGGTCCATTTCGAAATAAACCTCTTTCGAAAAAAATAAGAATTTTGCAATTCCGTCTATATATGACGGAGTTATGCCCGAACAAACATAAAAAAATATATAAACTTCCGAATTGATAACCTCCTCCTTTTAGAAGTTAAAATAGGTTTATTTGTCACAGAAACACGTGTATACAAAAAAGATAATTAGACACATTACATTATATATGAGACATTTTTATGCTGTGCGATTCTGATCATTGCTACAAGGACGAATTATTATATAATTATACAATTGCAGAATTAAGTATTCGTATGTACACACAAAAGTTATTTTAGTCGGATGCCAAAAATAGATATCGTGTTTTTCAGTTCAGCATTTCTTATTTTCATTTGCTCATACAAGTTGTATTAAATACCATAATGTTTACCGCAATGTAGAAGATCCAACAGATATGAAATATTTATGTACAATGTACAGTTTATTACACAATATACGCGACGGACGGACGGGACTTTGCACTCTCAGCGTATGTAGTGAAGCTACTGAGGCACCTGGAACTTTGCGTGATAGACCGGTACGTGTAGAGGCGGCGACGCCCGCCCCTGTTTGCTGTGCCTGCAGCCAGAACCAACCTACTGGCAAGAACTCCTCTCACTAGCGCCTGTGGTGAACGAGGTTCACGAGAGGGTTGGTGTATTGTGGTTCAACTTGAGTGAATTCGCAAAAGTTATATGTTATTTAGATGTAGGTTAAGATTTAGGATATAGTATGTAATTTTATAGGATGTAGATTAAGGATTTAGCATGTAAGGCCGCTATCGCATTGGATCGCAGTTCTGTATTGGTAGTTGTAGGTAAGATTTGTGTAAATATATAAATAAACATTTTAGTCACGATTTATGTATTTTGTACTTTATGAGCTAATGTTCATGAGGCGATAGTTGATTTGGGTTTCGAAATTCAACCGATTTTTACCTAATTTCAATTAAACCTAGTTTCAGAATACTACCTTTGTAACAGACACTTTGCATTAGAAACATCAATATATTTTTTTTTATTTAAAGTCGTGTTTCTTACGTATTCAAAAGTTTAATTGATGGATACTATCGCTAATATACAAATTAAATGTTCACCTAAAAGCCCGCTTTTATTATTAATTTCCTGATACTCAAAATAAATTGGTAAGTCTTACGAATGTATTATAAGTTGCATTTGACCATTAAATGTAAAATTGTATTATTAATGTGAAGATATTATTACTACGACACAACTATTTTGTGTGAATCTGTTGCGTCAATCTATTAACTTTAAACTTCACGATGAGTAACTATTGACATATTCCAGTTATCCATTCCGAACTTTTACGTAACTTTTGAAACAGCCTGATGTCAAGGTTATGTTTACTTTGTTCAACAGATTTCTCAATTCGTTTGGCTTAGGAAATAAGTGTTCGGTAATAAAGGGCTCTATCAAAATATTGCGTGGTTAAAGCCCTTCGATTTCTCTATAAACCTAGACCATTTTTTGTTGCTAACTGCCTTTGTCAAGAAACTGATGAATTAATGAATTCAACTAAAACTAAATGTCCTACTTACGGTATTCCACCACAAAGGTGTGTACACCTTTAAACTAAGGTGTGCCAGTAACCACACACTTGTGTTATTTAGTACATTTGTGTAAGTTGGAGTCACGTACACAAAACGATGTCATATCTACTTGAACGGTTGCTAAAGCGTTAATTTATAATTATAGGTGGCTGGACCACCGATTATAGCGACATGATTATCCATTTCCCTTGGATGTACTAATTGTTGCATAAAATGGACAATCACCATGTAATTAAAAATCACATGAACACAGAAAAATATCTGCTATCATTATAGTCAAACTATTTAATGATTTTGCAACGCTACTAACAAGTCTTTGTAAGTCTAGCACTGTAGAACAGCGCTATAATTTTACAGAAATCAGTTACAATGTAACAGTGGAATTCGATATGCAAACCGAATGTAGCGTGCACCGCTGTTTCGCGTCCCAGATAAGCAGCCACTGGCGTAACATTAGTAAACGATACGAGAATGACGATAGTTCACTCACGTCTAGATTCTGTCTCAATAGTCATCTCGAAAGCGCGATTCGCAATGACGAGCAAAAGAGTTACAAGATAGTGTCACAGCGAAGTGTAACATCTGTTGCAACCGCCCGTATAATCAACAGATTTCAGATCAATCAAGTGTTACGTACGTATTTCCTAGATTATGCCATGTTTGTATACAAAGATTATCTTTACAACATTAATACATATTATTTACTTAGATAATAAAGCAACAATTAACGAGCAAACTTTCGACATACACTTTGTAGTTAACAAAAAACATTAAGTGCGTGACATAACGCAAGTTTTCCGCACGAGTTCGTATTTCCACAAAATATGAGCATTTATCTCCGAAACGGTAATAAAAATGTCATAATCTTAAAACTTTAAACTGGCGGCTATGGGTGTTGCATTCGCTTCGTTAAATTTACATTGACCACAACAACACTTAATGTAGGTCAACAAGATAACGAATGCAGAAGAAGGTCGCCGTCAGATATCTGTGTTCCATGCAATACAAGCATTGACAATTGCAAAAATATTATACAATCACAACATTACATGATGTGAACAAAATAAAATATTTTTATTGAAGTAGGTTCGAGTATGGATATTAATTTGGTATGCATTTACAGTCTTCATATTGTGTGAAGCGGTTCTTGCCGTTCTTGGATTGCATCAAACATGATTGAGGAGTTCAACAATAAATTACACGTTGTCATATGTTGGGAGGAGGCTTTTCATAGTCCCATCAGCTTACATAAAGTTGCCATAAGTCGATCACACTGACATTAACAGTTATATCAGAGTTAGCAGGTTAAGGTACAATGCGTTCGCGCTACATTGCATCACCGGGCGCGCGGCGCCATTTCCGCGCGAGTCGGCGCCCGCGCCGCTCGGGAAGTGCTTTATTTTATTTGTACCTCGATGGAGGTTTGGTTTTTTCATCGAATCATTTTGATGAGTTGCTTGTAGTCTTCCGGTTGTTTATCTTGCAATGCAATCAGCTCCAATTCTTGTTCTAATGATGAGTGAAAGTGAAATGTCCCATCTAATTATATCATGAATTTATTTGGATTATACAATTACTTACAATACATTCTACTTGTCTTATTCAATAGCTGTAACAGGCAGTTAGCTGTTCACTCTCGATTTATTTGAAGCTTATTAAATAAGACAAGTTTAAATAAGTTCACATCGATGTAATGCATTTATCATTAGAACAATAGAACTTAACCTACCGAACCATGAAGTGACCGTTGGAACGTTCTCGAACTGCACACATTTGCATTCATTCAAGTGAAATCATATTAATATTAAATTACACTAATTTAAATATACATAAGAAACACGAATTTAAATGGTCTCCTTCAATCTCTACAGCAGATAACTATACCTACCAACTTAATTGGTAGCTCCTTGGTAGGTAGTATATTGGTAAGTCCTCTGCTAAAAGTTTATATATTTAGCAGAAGTGTTATGCTTGGGGCTCTTCCAAAAATATATTATACCCATCCCTTTATTTGAAGCCTTAACCCTAAGACTCCCTGTCTAGCAACAGGCGTAATGTAATCAAGTTCAGTCGATAAGAAGATATTCTTACCTGGGCTGAAGTCTCGTATACCATCTTCATCATGTTCAAGGTTACATGATCAAGACAGCTATCCTCAGAAGCTTTAGTCTTATGCTTACATATATTTCTACCTTTGACGTGTAAGTAGGCATCAAGCTAAAATATTAATCTTGGAGTTACCTTGCTCTGTCGTAGACGGAGCATCTGAGATGGGTATGCCGCCGATAAATAAAAACTCCGCAAGCAATTGAATGATATTATTGTTATTGGCAATCATTAGGCATCAGATTCTACTCGCATATATTAGCGATACGATTACGGACATCGGCGCGTGCGGCGAATTCGTAAATATGAACACTTTCGTAATAGACCTTTACATTAATTTAATAACGTGTGTCGCCTTGAACGATGAAAATATAGGTTGCTTAAAAATGCAACTTTTGCATTCATAAAATCTTCATTTGTATTTGGTAAGGCTCGAGATTGCTGAACTTTCCGAAAACCGGTGTTAAAGTAACGGTGTAGTATTTGAGGGGTCTGAGAAGTGAAAAATATTAAAACAAGGAACCGAATTAATTTAGATTTTTAGTGTCATGTAGCTACAGAAGTTTTATGTAAACAGAGATTAACGAAAAGCTGTATACGAGTAACGATGGCAGATTATGTCTTCTAGGTTTTCAAATTATTTTCACAAATCATTATTTATCTTTCATACATATACGTATGCATGTAGGTACCTACTTAGGTGAATTAGAAGATCCTAAACTAAAATTACAAGGTTCTATCTCGCGTCAAAAAGTCTTCATATTTCAGAGGCATTATGTGTTATGTTTATCTATCACAAAACACAAATCAAACAATCATTTGAAATGCATTACTTAGGATAATTAATTTACTTAACCAAGTGGTGTTAAGATGTTAATAAACTTTCAATGAGAATAGTCACGCACTTGAAGCTAAGAAATCTCTAAGAGACTGAAACTGAAAACTTAACTTACTAACTAAACTTTACTTTTGTACCTTTAACTTTTGCCCTTTTTGTACTTTTTGTACCTTTTACTTTTGTACCTGTTTTTGTTTTTATTTAAATCTTTATTTTTTAATGCAATGGTTTTAATTTATAATTTAATTTTTAATTTAATTTATAATGTATATTTGTCCATTTAATTTGTAGTGCTTTATATGGGAATAATTTCCTGAAATAAATGAATATTTAATTTAATTTAATTTAATTTAAGTATCTTTATTATAGATTTTCACACATATTTTTACATGGGACAAAGAACCTGTTCATTTGATAAATTCTCATTTCTCTCGACTATAACTACGGTGGCAAGTTGGTATAACGTCCCCGCTCAATCAAGCAATACAGAAAATATTCACAATTGCGCTAATAACGTAAATCCTACCCTCTCGCGTATTAACACATAACATCGTAATACCAATGCTAATACCACCCATTGCATAAGAAGTAAGGGGGGATGTCTTCCGCGTGCCCCGCCGAACCAAGGAAGCCGGCCGCGAGCCCAAGCGAAGGAAGCCAATCACAACCGCGATCTGAACATGACTGTAAATTACTAGCTCAGGAATCACGACACGAACTACTTTGAATATATTTCACTTTCCATTTGTTTTTTTATCTTGGTTTTACGAAGGCATACAACACACGATAGGCTCTTGGCCACTTGCCTTTACAGCTCAAGGTACCTACTTACAATATTACCAGTACGAGGTTATTTATATTCTGAATTCCCGCATCTTAAATAAAAGCAAATACAGACAAATAGCATAATTTAATAGTAAATTACATCCGTGATCGTGTAGATTTATTGATTAGTCATCGATGGTATCATGTTTGACTACCATTGTAGGTAGAACACTAAAAACATGATAGATAACACTGTCATAGATCGGTGATTATAGCTATGTCGGTTACTAGGCTAGGCTTACTAGGTACCGTCGTAGCAACACCATGTTTGTAGATCCATCTTACAACTAGAATATGGAGATAGATTACGATAAAAAACCGGCGAAATGCGTGTCGGACCACGCACAATGAAAGGTTCCGTGGTTGGGATGAGTTTATCTAGTAGTTTAGTCGAAAAACGTGTTCTTCCATACATTCCAACTACAAACGTAAGTTGGTCGACTCGTAAACTTGTAAAACCTACTTCGACGTGATAGTTTTTTTTTTTTGCCGGTTGCTTAACCGGGCTTGCCTGTAGTTGCCTTAATAAATTAAGGCCTGCAGCCAGGGCTTAAAAAACTTATGAACTAGACGACTGCACGCTAAGGGCACCCCCTGTGGGTTACCTACGTTACGCACCTCGGCTCGCTGGGGGAGGGCAGCAAGGGACAGGCTGGATCAGTATTATTATTAAGGGACGTATTTAAAGCTACTGGCTCAGCGTCACGTCGCTCGAGCAAGGGTCGGGGCGGATGTGATAGTTTTCCTTTTAACTTCGTTATTATATACTACTACCGTGAATTTTTTCACGTATTCAAAAACAACCATTTAGCTGGCAGGGGAGGGGCACACGTGACTCTTAAAAAAATTAGCACTTTAAAGCTTAATATTTCACAAACGGATCCCTGAATCGAAAAATTGTTTTAAAAAACCCGCAATAGTTAGGAAAGGCCTGTCCAACGACAACGACGTCACCACGGTGTAGACGAGAAAAAAAACACTTAACGTGTAGAAGAGATACCACTTTGTCGGCGTGAGTAATATGTATAGGTATCCATGCCAAGTTACAATTTTCTAGTACTACGAGTCTCTGAGCTAAGCTGCGGACAGACGAACGGACGGACATACATGGCGAAACTATAAGGGTTCCTTGTTGACTACGGAACCCTAAAAAGAACCAGGACTAAGCTGCGGACAGACGAACGGACGGACATACATGGCGAAACTATAAGGGTTCCTTGTTGACTACGGAACCCTAAAAAGAACCAGGACTAAGCTGCGGACAGACGAACGGACGGACATACATGGCGAAACTATAAGGGTTCCTTGTTGACTACGGAACCCTAAAAAGAACAATTTTAGCCAAGTTTAACTAACCTTGATGTCAATTGAGTAAATGCTCAAATGGCAATAAAAATTGTTGAAGGTGACCCCATAACGGTGTTACTATATTGCTTGCAATTCTCGCTGGGGTAAAGGACCGTTCATTTTACCGGTCTACATGCAGTCTAGTTTAGTTTTTAATAGATGTTTATTATAGTAACTAATGATAGATGTTTGTTTCCAGATCCTCAGAGCATGCGAAGGCTTTACTTGACAGACAGACATCTTCGCGTGATGCTGTGGTGCATTCTCCTCGGCTTGCAGCCAGCTTTCGCTGGTATCTTGGACCCCTTCAACTGGGCGCGTTCAGACCGGATAGAGGTCAACATTCCCTGGTTACCATGTATGTACATTTTTTATTTTCAAATGTATAATGTGTATCATACGTGTAATGTGTACAGTGTATACCTATCATTAGTTTGACAAACAATTGTACGACATGTCCTTAGGTCGACGGTCAATGGTTCGACAGGTCGTTATTTCGACAGTAGATCACATTTAAAAATGATTCGACAAAAATAAATTAAATTATGCCATATACTTGAGCTATGAACATGCTCTATGCCATTGTGCTGTCTGATTGTTTAATTTATTGTGTTTATCATTTCAGTTGAAAACGAAACAAGATGCTATGATGACCTAGGATGCCTGAACATCACAAGGAGCTGGTACCATCTCATTCACAGACCCTTCAATGTCTTCCCGCTACCGAGAGTTGTCATCAATACTAGGTAAAATATAATGTCCCATTCATCCAAACACGGATCCAATAACCGGTCATCATAATAAATGTAATGAACTGATAATCTATTGAATCGTCGGTACCGGTAGAGGGTTCGTCTTTGCAAACTTTGCATCACGATATCGCATAGATTTCATCTAAATCAATCTTTTGTCATACAACTAAAGAGAAATTTCAATTTCAGGTTCATTTTATACACAAAAAAGAACCCAACTGATGGACAATTGTTAAATGTGAACGTGAACAAAACTATAGTGAAGTCCAATTTCAATGCGAACAGACTAACAAAGATGATTATTCATGGATTCATCGACACACCACTCTCGAATTGGGTAACTATAATATAACTAGCTTCTACCCGCGGCTTCGCCCGCGTGGATATCGGAAATTATTCCACAGGAACGTGCTACCGGGACGTCTATCTCCTTGCCAAAATCTTGCGAAATCCATACAGTGGTTTAGGTGAAAAGATAACGTAAAGCTTCCGTGAAAAAATGTCTAACTGATGGTGAAAACCGCATCAATCCGTTGCGCCGCGCTGTAAGCGTACAAAGGGACAGGGGGGAGGACAGAGGCCGGCAGCGATTTTGTTTTACATAAAGGGAACTATATTTTCTATCACCAAAATTTATATTTGTCATCAAGTTGTATCACCTAATAAATAGATCTATCGCCACGAAATATTTTCGTTCTCAGATAAACAAAAATTGTTCCCAGGTTGATATCTCAGGATTTTAGGTGATTTATTGTGGAACTGATTTTGCATTGTTTGGTGACTACATTTTGGTGACAGATCTACTATTTGGAGGACAAACCCTATTATTTAAGAAACACAAAACTAATTAAATTGGTAATAGCTTAAATGATACCCTTATATAAATACTATGTAAGAAAAGCGACCCGTCCCGGCTTCGCACGGGTGCAATATGGGTACTAATTTGGTGTCAGTGTGGAGTGATTAATATTATTATTATTATGATGATTATTAGACTATACCACAGGATATCTTTTTATACAACTATACTATAGCGCAGCGGCCTGGACGGCCACTCTGCCCCCGCATTTTACATCTCTGATATCTTCTAAAATGTTCATTTTAATGATGTGCTGTAAAAGGCAATTTTAATCTACATTAAATGAACCACGTATCTAACGTATTTAATTTCATAAAGAATAATACTGTATTGCTTAAAATAGCATCTTAAATAACCCATATTTTCTTTATTATATGTAAAAAATAAAAATGGTTACTGTGGGTTATCCTTAGGAGATAGACATATACCATCACAGACTTTTTTGTAGATCTTTTTGAAATATACAATTCCGTAGTACATTATTTTGATCTATCTCGTAAGGTTTAGCAGGCGATTGCAATGTAAGCGCACAAAAATATGTTTTTTACGACCGACACCACCACACTACAAATCTTTGAAACTCTTGGCTTTTCTTTACTATAATATACATGTATTATGAAAACCTTTGTCTTAAATCACTCTGTATATTGATGTAAGCCGCATTAAAAATCGTTGCGTCGTTTAAAAGATCTAAGCATACATTATACAAAAAAAGACTGTGTTTTATACTATGTAAAGATAATCGTCGAATATAGGTAATTTGTCGGGTAATAGTAATGAGTTTTATTGGTTCATAAACAAGTGTTACAATACTAGGATACCCTTTGTCAAAGGAGGTGTATCAACATTGTTGAAAATACAAGAAATTAACCCTTATGTTTTTGCATTCAGGTCAGTGAAATGAAAGATGAGCTCGTGAAAGCAGGCGATTTCAATGTTGTTATAGTAGACTGGGCCGGTGGGAGTCTACCGTTGTACACACAAGCTACAGCTAACACCAGGCTAGTAGGACTTGAAGTAGCACACTTCATCAATACTTTACAGGTAAATTCCCCACCTAACGATAAAAAAAAACGAGTGTGCTTTAGACCACACAACTGAAGTAAAACTTCTTTAGCTCCATCCATATGCGTTCGCCTCGGCCGATCGCACTTTTCGTAACGCTCTCGTCATGCATTCGCCAGCTTACTCCCCAAGCCAAGCGTGCCTAAAGAAGTTTTACTTCAAAAATCGAAATAATAAATACTGAATAGATTTTATAAAATCTAAATAATATTACAGAAAGAACACAGAGTAGATCCGTTAGATGTTCACATCATAGGCCACTCCTTAGGAGCCCACACAGCAGGTTACGCAGGCGAAAGAATACAGGTATGTGCAAACCACTGTAACATTCTTTACTAAATCGTACGTTACACGATGTTACGTATATCGTTTTCATATTTTCTTTGATTCAGCCTCTCGTTCCATAGGGCTTAGGAAGAATTACAGGACTGGATCCGGCTGAGCCGTACTTCCAAGGAATGCCGACGCATGTGCGGCTGGACCCGACTGACGCGCAACTCGTCGACGTCATTCACACCGACGGAAAGAGCATTTTCCTTTTAGGTAATGCCTTGGACGTAACTCTGTGTATATTCGTGATACTGCACGTATGCTTCTTATAACCCACACCGCACTATCGTACTCATGTACATTTGTTCAACATGTAATAACATGACGTTTGTTGTTAACAAGATTAAGCTTCCTCGCTTTACCATCTAATCATACTACTAACCCTTATTTATATATTGTATATGTATTTATTACGTAAATATGTACCACACGCTTGTTTGCTTTTCGATTTCATCATTCATTTGTATAGTCTATCTGAATATTTATATATCGCGTGTTATGGTAACTAATTAATCGACGGTTTATTTTACGCGTGCGACAGATTTTGTGTTTATGGCAGGATATGGAATGTCACAACCTGTGGGTCATTTGGATTTCTATCCAAACAACGGGAAGGAGCAGCCAGGATGTGACCTCACTGAAGGACCACTGGTGCCGTTGACGCTTGTCAAGCAAGGACTTGAAGAGGCTTCGAGAGTCCTAGTAGCCTGCAACCATGTCAGAGCCATTAAACTTTTCACAGAATCTATTAATGGAAAGTGTTCTTATATAGGTAAGGAAACTTATTATTTGGCTTGAGTATAACTATTAACACTACATAATAAGTAATCATAATTACCAACAATATAACACTTAGCGGAACAAGAATGGGCGGTCTTACTTCTTTCCACAATCTATTTTATTAAGGTATGTAAACATTCCTTGCTAATTTTCAATGTAATATGAAATCAAGCTGTTAACTTTTTCAGGACATCAGTGCCCATCGTTCCAGCATTTTCAGACAGGAAAATGTTTCCATTGCGGTCACGGTTGTGCAATTATGGGGTATGTTCTTATTTCCAAATGCGAATCTTTAAATGGAGGATTATGTTAATGTCACATTTAATGATTTCATAGATTCCATGCAGACAGCTCTCCCGGTTTAATTACAAACAAGAACAATCAGTCGGAGAATGAGGTCTTTCCATCTGAGGAGCACGATACGATAGGAGCCAAGTATTACCTCAGCACGGGCAAGGACCTCCCGTTTTGTCGTAAGTATTTGATGAAACCACATAATTATCTTGATCAAGGCCAAATTTTATTTGAGAGCCATCATGATTTAGAAGTCTAACAGTGGACTTCTAAAGACCATGATGACGGCCCCGGATTTGAACATTTACGTAGCTGCGCAATAGCGGTTCATTAGCAAGGGTTCAACACGACTAGACGGGGTTGACCCCTTAGAAAACTACTTATTACAACATAACGTCTAAAATGAGGTTCCTTTCTCCCTAATCACAGCGTGTGGCTGATTGCTTTTAACCTCATGTTACAACACAATACTTACCAATTTAGAATGTGGTTTAGTCATATGACATTTGCTTATGGATTTCCTAAGAGTGTAGAACTGGTACAGTTTGAATATTATGCAAAACAGCTCCTTTGAAAGGCAATGTCATTAAGCCCAGACCTAGTGAAGACTTTGCAAGGTGAAAAAAGGTCGCATTTGAGTATTTTACACTTTTGAAGTTTATCGCATTGCCGATGTTTTATACAGAGTTCCTCCGTTTGAATAAACTAGAAACCCTTTGCCAGATACGGGTGGTATGTGCAGGGTTCAGCTGAATCTATTAATTTTTTTTTTCAATAATAAATTTGATTGTTGTTTTTATTCCAGAACGACACTACAGAGTTGCTATCCAACTGGCAAATCCGAAAGGTGCAGAATCGTGGGTGCAGGTACATTCACAGATTCATTTTTTTTGAGCTTTCAAAGAAGTCGCAATAGGGTTAGCATTCGATGTGAAACTATTCAAAATGTGTTAATACCATCATGTTTCCATCAACAGGGTTTCCTGAAAGTAACTTTGCTGTCAGACAGAGGTGTAATTCGGGGAATGGACCTAACACCAAATAACTACGTAAAGTAAGCAATCTACAACTTAAACCTAATAAATATAATAAAGTTGTTCACGTAACGCAATCATTTTCATTAAACCACCATACACTTATTTTATTTACAGGCTAGAGCATGGCACTAGCTACACCATAGTAGTCACTCACCCCATGGACTTAGGTGGAAAGGTTAGAAAGGTAATATTTGTTTGTTTACTAATAACTGCAGATGATTCACTTTCCCTGTTCCGGAGTCATAGTATTATGAATCATGGGCATTCCGATAATATTGCGTGTAATGCAACCCCATGTACCTAATGGCGCCTCTTCACAATCGGTGATCATAGACGACTACCCGTGAGCACGATTGTGTGGAGGGCTTACTCGCCTGTAGTTGCCGATCATCGTCTATGATCGCGGCGATCCGTGCTCAGTTGTCAGTTTTTCAGGCACGCATCAAAGGGAATTTCGGATGCTTGCCGCTCAATAAATAATTACGGACGATCAACGACGAACATGTGGATGCTCGCACGATGATCGTGCCGATTACAGACGATCACACGTTCAACGGTCATCGCCGATTGTGAAGAGGACTAGAGGAGCCATTAGAGTGAGCGCATGATAAGTCAGCGCGCGTGTTTGACCTTCAAGACTGTAGCCCTGCCAGCACTTTTAATCACTTTTGGCATAATGATGGCGATTATTTACTTTGGAAAACACGGAACACGGCACACTCTCTTGACACCTAATATAATCGTCAAGATGGCGCCAAACGATTATTTCGGCCGCTCGCAGACTTATTTTGCGCGCACTTCACAGTAAAAACAAGTACCTACCTATTTGTTTTTTTTTCTATTTAGGTGGAGTTATCGTGGGAGTACGACATGAATGTACTGGAGCCGCGGTCTCTTTGTATACTGTGGTGTAATGACCGTCTCTACGTCAAGTCAGTTCTTGTCGACCAAATGGAACTGCCAAGCAGAGGGTAACATTATTTTTCACTTTCAATTATTCAAAGATATATTCCGCAGAAGCCAGGCCTGAATACAGAAATGTTCTTTATTATTCTAATGTTTCTTCGTACTCCTCTTTATTGCAGGAAGCGTAACGTTGACTTCAGCACGAAGTTGTGCACGCCTAAGCGTGAGTTTGCTGAAATCCCCAACCGGGGCTCTGCCAGTTTCTACGACAACTGTGGCAGGTAGCTGTGCCATAAATAATACATAGGCATTCCACTATATACTTTATAACAGTCTATTTACATAGACTTTGAGAGAAAGCTTTAAATGAAAAGTGGACGAAGTAACGAAATGGAGACACTCGTCGAAATGGAATTATCAATGAAACTTTTCAAGCGTGAAGTTGTTACAGGGTGAACATTTAGCTGCGTTTATTTAAATTATGAACACTTGTGTCTTTATTAAACATAGATTTAAACGAGCTAAATTTTGGATGTCGGACCTACAACAGTTTAACTGTGTATTAAAATACTCTTGAATTATCATAAAATGTTGTAAATAGTCTACGCATTTGAACAAAGAATATTTCGAGATTATGAAATAAAGTCTTGAACTTTTAACTCTCATGGTATTTCAGATATTCATACTTAAGTGTTATTATTGTTACAACAATCTCAGTAACTGACTGAACATAACTTTGTATAAATTATAACCTTACAATTAGTGGAATACTCAAACTTTTTGTAATATAAGTAGTATAGGTAGTTAGAAAGTAGTAAAAACTATTGTAAATATTTAAGTTTTGTATTTATATTTTTGTAAGTTCGATGGCCGATCTGGGTAGGTACCTACATCGAAATAGTAAATAACGAAGGAGACGCATTAGCGCTGATTCGAACTTGTATAATGTAGGTATCTAAACATGCAACAGGATTGTATAGAAATTGTCGGCTAACTCAATGGACACCGACCTTAATAGTCAGGCTAACGTCTGGCGGAACCTGCACTCTAATTGCGTAACACACTATCAATCATAATCTGAATTGTTTGAAGGATGTTGCTAATCCATTGCTTCATATGTTCGAAAAATTTGTCTGCTCAACAACGTAAATAACGCAATGAATGTTGTTGAACTGTCAAAATGAAAGCCATTCCTAATGTTAATGCGTTACGCAGTTACCCTGCTGTTTTGTTTTGGATTACTTCGTAATGACAGGGACCAACTTCATAAACAAGCCAACCTAATCATCTCCATGACAAATAATGTTTCAATAAAAAAAAGTAATAAGTATCTACTTAGGTACTCATAATTAAAATCTCTAATCTAATCAATAGAGTTAACTGATAACAAAAATATTAGTACAACTTATTTTAACAGCACACCTAGGTAGTTTAATGAAATTGGTTCCGTGACTAAGATTTGTAACTAGGTAGGTACTTGCTGTACCTAACTGTAAGTACAAATGTTCTTATAGTTAAATACATAAGAAACTTTATGTACCATGTTATTTCAGTTTTCAATAAATGTAAGGTACGTAGAAATTTGATTCAGCTGTTAAAAGACACAACATTATTTGTTACGTTAAATGTCATCAAACAAAACAGCACAAATTCTGAAATAAACACGTTCTTTTTACTCTCGTTTTTTCTTTTTCCAAAACTGATTTTACGATTGTCATCGCCACATTCACCACCTTGTGTCGTTAGTATCTAGTGCTACGCTGCTGGGCACTGGGCAGTAAGCCCTACGTCTTCAAAAACCCTACTATATTCTGAAGACTAGGTATAAATAGAATTTAAGCGCCCAATAAAGATTAGCTTAATAAGAACAAAAGAATATATTTAATCATTAGCAGCTGATAGCGGCTCGTGGCTAAATGATAACACCCGCGCGGGTGACGTGATCGGTTCGTGGATGGGTGACCATCCATTACATATCGAGACCCCTCCAAGCCTGGGAAAGCGCGTTAAGCCGTCGCACAGTGGGCCCATACTGAAAATTTGTGGACTTAGGCAACAAAGTTCCAATATCGATGCGATTTTTTTTATATGACGTGTTTATATTCCTGATAACTTTTATTTTTATAAAATTAATTTTAAAGTTGATAGTTTGTCCAAAAAAAAATTAATTCGATTTTTTTGTATGCAGCGAATCACGTTTAATGTTTTTTCTTCAAGTGTGCTAATATGTTGGGTGTGTGGCGTGAGTATTTATGACAGCTAGGGTCATTCTCTATCCACAAAAAAAATCAGCGCTGGCCATCCGCGGCAGCGCGAGTAATCGTTCGGTAAAAAAAAATGTTTTGTTAGATTTTTTTTTGCCATTTAAAATAAATTCAAAGTATATTTTTTGTCTCATTTGGCTGTTTTGACCCTCTTTTTAGTTAAACATATAATTTTAATAGCGCATAGGTACTTATAACTAATTATTCTGGTAGACATTTAGTTATTATTGCTATGTTACCGGTAGCACCTGCATTGTGATTGATGACTCATTTATTTTTGCGCTCGGCTAAGCGCATAACAAACGAGTCACCGAAAAATGCTTGTCGCTGACTGGCTGTGTTATTTTTTTAACTGCACGTTATCTATTGTCGAATAAATATCGTAATAAGATTCAGGTTATACTAATTTTGTTAATGATAAGTGAAATAATTTAAATTTGTACGGGCAAGTCGTTGATAACTATCAACATAATCAAGCGTATGTATATTATAGTACCTATAAGTTATCGTACGTATGATGAACATGAAACCGTGAAGTAATTGTAGCCCTGAAAAGGGCTGTTTTGTCATATTCCTAGCCCTGATGGGCTTTTGTGGGTTCCAGAAGTGCTAGTGGGTCCGGCAAATTTTCGGACCCTGCTATGAGGCATTCTGCTAAAACGAATAATTAAAATATAAAAATAAATGAAACATACATTTTAATTTCAAAACGCAATCGAGTCAAATAATACATCAAACTATATTTATTTTTTACTTACCGATTGGCAAAACACCAAAGTGGTTCAGATGTTGCACCGTGCATTATAAGTTTATGTACACTAACTGGCATGTTAGAACGAATAGTGTTGCACGCACACATCAGCTGGACAGCTGTTTCTCTACAGTATCTTCTAAATTTTTCACAGTCAATGTTTTTGCCTGATGATATGGCTTGTAGAATATCGGAAAACTTAAAATCAGATTTTCGTCAATTCCCGTTGTTCTGGATGATCTTTTGTAATCTTGGAAAAAGCGCCTCGCAGTATTCCCGTCATTTGTAGTTCCAAAACCCTAAAATGGGAAAACAATACTGCAATATACAATACTTAGAGATATAATACACAAACAACATAAAAAGAAGATGCGAAAATTAAATACATACCTGTTTGACTATATCAATCAGCATTCCAGTTTGCTAGCGAAACTCTTGTTGCGTGGTATTTTTTTTAGCTTGTTCAAAGCCATATGTTCGCCTCGAGCAGTCCATCGTTGAAAATCCAGATTATAACATATATGGAGAAGTCATTCCATACACCGAATCTTCATATGCAGGGAAGAAATTCATTGTTTGTAAACTTCACGAACTGGTTTGGAAGTCAAAGCGTCTAAATTATTCATCTCGCTCGGTTTTGCCAAGCAAATGGGACACGTTGCATTATGATGGTACTTCAGCAATAATATTGCCCACTTTTCCATCAATCATGGTCATATGCAATTCATGTGATACAATAATATTTCCACACTGTGTAGATATTCGTTCATCACTTTGTTTTTTCATCTCAGACTCTTCAGACTTTGTAAAATCAGCTGTCTCCGAAGTGAAAGTGAACTTCACTGGTCGACAGTACAGAGTTGAGCAAGGTGTGGGGTTCTCCCAAACTATATTTTAATTCCCAGACGATGGGCTATTAGACACTAGCCGAAGAGGGACGATGCTTATCATGACTATTGATGAATCATCGAACTCTGTAGCTGTGTTTGACGTTTTCTATTTATAATAAACTCTGCGACAAAGATTCATCATGTCCCCATTTCCAGGTCAACTTGAGTTCTTCACTTTGAGACCTATCAACAGAATTCATATCTAGTAAAATCCTCTCCACATTGTGGTCCAATGGCGCTTGCAATTTAATGTGATCTCCTTTTTCGGTAATCTCCATACTCTCTTGTGGTGGGTAACATCTTTTATTGGCATTTACAAGCTTTGGATAAGATGGAAAGGCAGCCCAGTTTTCTTCTTTCAGAAATTGTCGAAGAGCTGTACTTCCATTTCAAGAGCGCAACTGATGTATAATGAGCTAAACACTTATCATCAGATACAGTACTTAAGCTCTGCTTTTTGATTAGCCGCTCGTCTACTTCGGATAGCGCATCTGGATTACTGGAAAGGTATTCGACCACTTTTGCCAGTTTCGTTTTGCCGTTGTCTTTCAATTTTGTTATGTAATAGTGCTGCAACTCTTCCTCTGATTTTTCTTCTACTATGAAAGAACGTATTTTTTTTTGCTTATTACTTAACTCTTCGAACGGTTTTATGTGCTCCTTTTCTGTAGATGTTCCCGCGTCCGCAGTACATACTGCAAGAGTAGGAACATGGGAATCTATATCCACAGGCTCAGATAAGGCTGCATCCGAAAAGCCCATCTCAGTTCTCAGGTCAACAGTGTCAAACAGGCCATTTGATGTTTTTTTTCCAACCACTTGCGATTACTTACACGATTCATAAAAGTTTTTTGATTTCTACTTGACTCTGTCCACTTTTTATTTAGATCTACACAAAAAAGTCGACAGAACTCCTTGATTCGGTTCTTGTCTTCTTCAGAAACTTCGGTAGTCAAGACAAAAATGCTACTTGCATAGAGAAACATATGATTTTTCAGATCACCGCCAATTCTTAATTTCAAAAAAAGATCTAGGTTGGTACAAAATCCAGCCATAGTTCTAATGTAAATATAAAAATAAAAGTATTTCACTGTGTTCACAAATAAGCGACAAGAGCGAAACTAGATGGACTTCGTTGGAAGTCGCTGCGCCCCCGTAAGCGGCGAGCGATACCGCGGGCATCGCCTCCCGGCCGCGGATGCGTCACGGTGGCCCGTAAATAGGGCCCCTCATAATGTTTGCCTTATTTGGCCTGTAGAAATTGAGCGCGCGCATAGTTGCGCACGCCCATGTGAGTAGTTGCTATTTTGTTTCTGTAGGTGCACCACGACACTGTTACACAGCGCCGCTATCTTCACGACACCTCGGCGGTCTGTCCCCGTCAGGTGAGACCCCCAGTTAAAATTGGTGCTGTTCCATAAACAATGTAACAGTTGACATTATATCCAGCTATTCCTTAGGGTGGCCCTAAATACCTACCGACACTTATACCTATCGAAGTACCGACCTACACGTTACAGTTACAAACTCAAACTCAAAGCATTTATTTCAATTAAACTATTTACAGGCACTTTTGAATTGTCAAGTGGTCGGTCAGTCAGAAATATGAAGCTAGTTGCCCATTCCAAAGCGTAGTAGGTACCTATGGAGAAGAACGGGCAAGAAACTCCATGGACACTCTTTTAAATTATATTGTTACATAAATAATCTTGTATTAAGGTATATTATATGTGAGAACGATGTAAATAAGACGTACACATTGAGTGTCCAGTGTACAGCTAATATAAATTCAAACAAAACAATCCATAATAAAATAATTAAAATAATCCGTGGTGGCTAAGAGATGACCAGTCCCAATTGACAGCGCCCGTTCACGAACATGACGCATGGATCACTATTGGACGCTACTGATAATTTTAAATCAAGGCCTAGTAATTTTCACCTCTCACGCCCGGCCCTGGTTCAAGCCATGGTCCGGGGCGAGGGGGAGTGGGAAGCAGTCGCCTCCTTCTGCGAAGCAGTCATGCTAGCGAAGGAGGTGGCGGGACGGGAGAGGGAGAGAGTCTCCCGTCCAAGCCGCCGCGGTGGACGCTCCGGGCGTCGCGTCGGGAGCCGCGTGACGACTCCCGGCCACCGTAGGCGCGGGCCTGCGGGCGGTGAGTAATGGGTAGCTCACCGTCCGATCAGGACCAGGCCCATGCTGGACGGCGCGTACGTGTTCCACGCGCGCCTCAAAGACATGTCAGCATCGAAGAGGGGGCCCACTAGGGCCCAAGCCTGCCGGGAAAGCGGGATCATCCGAAAGGGGTACCGCTGACCCGGAACATAAAGGGCCAAGGAAGGAACACGGGTGGGTTTTAGTCAGTAAGAGTCTGACACTCCCTTCCGCTCCACCCAGAGCGGGAAGTATTAAAAATGTATTGTGGTATAAACTTTTGAAGCTCCTACTTAAGATTGAAATATGAACGCATCCGACCTCAGAATTCTCAGAGTGGTATCGTAAAATGCGTAAAACCGTTGGCTAGCCTGGCACTAAAGTGGCTTAGGATACAAAATAAATATTTTGAGCTAACAAACGAAACGCGTTTGAAGTCACTGTGTACATAATTATCATACATAATTATATGTATGTTATATTGATGATAAACATTATGTTACATAGAGCACTTTAGTTCCAGGCTAGCCCGTAGTATTTCTAAACGAAGCCTTGTCCTTGGTCTGTGGTAGACGTCAAACTTTGATAGGGTGCACAGGAGGGGAGCGTTCCAAGTTGCGCTGTCATCGATTTGAGAGCGCTAACAACCGGCAACCGTACCAAATTAGCGTGAGCGCGATAATGATGTTCCGTGAATCGTCATATATGACAACATGACATGCGGCATCTTGCGATAACGCCGACCATGCCCTAAATTAATATCACCGTGAGCGCTGTCAAAAATCACAGTTGAGCGTTTTGTTTGAGTCGCATCATATTATCTTTAAACTAAAGCGGCATTTTCGAAATTGTGCTGTAAGAACCATGACGTAATAGAATACGTGAAATGAGTTTTAAGCTCATGCACATTATGTTTAATTATTGTTCCATCTAGGTTATTTGTAATTCTTGGTAACAATTAAGAGTGTAATTATATTTTTATTAATTATATTTAACATAGCCAATAATATTGACATACATAGGTATAAATGTTGTACACCCATGAGTATGTTACAGTGATACAATAATGCTAAGTTTAAGAACTGTCTTTTCACCTGTGACAAACAATAAATAAATGAATATGAACATGGCATTTTTCTTCCGGGTAAATCTTTGCCGGGAGCATATAAATAGACTAATATAAGCACTTCGTCATCCGTTTGATTCAGCAACCGTTCTCCTAAGACCGATTCGCCATTGGACTGTTCGTTGACAGGATGATTCATTTATTTCCGATTCCCCAGCAGGGTCTTTCACCTATGGACATTTCGCCGACAGAACCTTTCATATGCGTCACTTTCGACGACAGCCCTTTCCAGCTACTAAATGTTTCACCGACACGACGATAAACCTATCTCTTTTAACTGCAGACCTGTCCATCTACGACGAAGAATTCGCCGTCAATCTTAAGACAAACAATATTACAAAAAATGCACGAGACCACACTGTGAGCGCGTTCACGAGCGTTCCGAATTGATGACAGTTCTTAGCTGTCATAATCATGATATCTAATACGGAACGCAAAATATCGATGTGATCGCTGTGAGCGATCATGGTCTAATTCGGAATGCAGCCGAGGTAGGTACTGTCAAACTGACACATTCGGGATGTCATTGTCAAATTTGCTTTGCTTCATTGATGAAATTGAAACTGAATCTTGAAATAAAATAGATAAATAACTACACTTACGCTATGTGGATTGAGATTTTTTCAGTTGCGTTGAATAAGTAAAAATGTCATCACCAACCTCAAAGTTAGCTTTGACGCTTTCATTATCTGTAACGATCGGAATTGTAGCCTATGTGCACATAAAGCAACAATCAGATAGGTAATCCACAAACTATTTTAACAATACCTACTTAATAAATTGAATTACAAAATATAAATTAAACTGATTTACAAAATATATTACTTTTAAGTTTGTGTGTGTGTCTGTTAAAAGAGATAATTCGTGTTTAAAAATGTGGGAAGAAACATTGAAATGTCGGTATTTCTATTACCTACCATTAAGGTAACCTACCTTATCTTTTGAAGATAACAGGATTATCAAAGAAAAGGGTTCGAGTTGAAAACTTGGACCAAAAATACTTACTCTCCTTGTTAGACACTTGAGCGTTTATACCTTATGAGTGGCAACGTCGCAATTTAGTGTCATATTTCGTGGTTTTCAATTTTTATCATTTAATCGTCATGTAATTCTAAATAGTTAATTAAACAGATTTTTAAAATATAGCTCCGATTAAATGATAAAAATTGAAAACCATGAAATGTGACACTAAATTGCGACATTGCCACTCTTAAGGTATAAACGCTCTTATGAGAAATGATAATTTTCAGTCGGAATCGGCAGTCAGTCAGGAAACAGTTATGTCAAACTCTTAATTAAACACTGCTTCCTATTTCCTTAAATAAACTAATTGCACTTTTGTTTCAGGGAACAAATGCATGAAGGTGTAATAAAGGATGTTGAACGGCAACAAAGGCGCAAAATAGAAAACCTGTACATATTAGAAAAACAAAATGAATTAACTAAGAAACTGAAAAAAGAATTGGGAAACTAGTAAATTAAATACATTATTCTCATTAAGACAATATTTATTATTTACAGAGCTAATGTGGAACTAAAATAACTAGATAATAGGTAATTAAAATAATGAAGAACTAAGTTATTGTTTTCTTTCTTTCAACCAAACCTCTAGCATAACATCTTTAAGATTTAGATTCACACCTGTAGGATACTGTTTATCAGCATTGTCAATCACACCATCTAGATTCAGCTTCTCTTTAGCTACAGCAGCCAAACATTCAAATGTCCGTGGTTCCCAGCAGGCTAAATCTGATAAAGATTTACGGTTCAACATAATGTTAGCTCTGTCCAAGCCTTCCTTTAATGTATACGGTGTAATGTTGTGTTGTTCACAAGCAGCAGTGATTCTTGTCGACCAGAGATTAATCATATCCTGTTTCTTCAGTTTCCTAGCTTTAGTTGCGTAAACTAACGCTCTGTGGACATTACGTACTGCTACTGAGTAACAGTTTCTTCGTCGACCAATATAATGAGCAGCAAGCCTAAAAACCCTTCTTTTTCTCCAAAATTCATCAGGACCACGGGAACGAACCCAGTTAGCAACTGTCAGGAATACCATTGTGCGCTGAAATTAACGAGGTTATGTTGTGAATATTGGTTGTGTTACAAATATATATGTAAAATACAGCAACTAAGTTTGTGATCACTTGAGATACACACTTATATCAGAAATGTCTAGATATACCTTCGCTTTTAACCACAATTAATACAAAAAAGCAAAATCAATACAGAAACAAGAATACGATACGAGACATAGACTAATAGACTTACTGGTTTTATTTTCTTAGTTATGTGTCAAATTAGGTAACGTAAGAGACGTATTTAGAACAGATATGTGCACTAGGTATTTTTCTGGACTAGGCCGCACCTAGACGCGAGTATTTTCTATCAAAGCGAGAATTTTATAAATAATTACTATTTTTTGGAACACAGCGCTTTACAATGTCAACCTTTAAATGTCACACAATTTTCATGTTCTACATCCCAGTACGAGTTGATGTCTCCGAATTTTCGATTCTAGGACATGCCAGTTTTCTCACGATGTTTTCCTACACCGTTTTGAGAGCTGGCATCTATATGTGGTTTGTTTATCACCACGTAAACCTTATACGAAACATTTACTTTATTTTGGAACTTGAGAACATTTATCCTAGTACCTTACTCGATAAAGTCAACCGCACATCAGTGGGAATAATTTACATAGAAACTATCCTGATTTAATATTTCTCTTATGGGTACGGGACGCGATCCATTGAGTCTGTATTGAAGTATTTGGAGAAGTACGTTCATACCGTACGGCTATCGAGTGTCCGCCTATTACAGTATATTCCTATTATGCATAATTAAACTAATTTACATACACATATGATTTAATTTTAATTAAATAATGCTTTCGAAGGATTGATCTTGGATTTGCTAATTTGTAAAAAAAAACTAAACCTTAATAAACCTTTAACCTTTTTTGTTATTAATAGTATGCAATAAAATGTATTTACCAGAAGATCTCATTTAATTTAAGCCCTAGCGTACGCGCGTCTGAATTTGAGTAAATACTTCAAAAGGTATTTGGCACGGAGCAAATACAAAGAGGAGATGTTGTAATAAGGTTTCTGTATGAAACAACGGGTGACACTTTACGAGGTGAGGGGTGATCAGATCCCGCCCACTTCTTTATTTTACATCTACTGGTCAATAGCAAAACTATTCGCTCGTCCTGTTGATTTTACTTTGTAGTTATGTAACTATCTCACACTAGATGTCACTACATGCAGAATGAAGAACTATTTTAATAAATTACGCATAAAATTACTGACAAATGAAATGTGATGCCATCCATAGCATCAGAACGTCTATCCGAGTAGTTTTTACAAGATAAAACACCACACTTCATTCTTTTTGTCTTCTAGCGCAAATATGCTGTAAAAACGGAACGTTTACAGAGCTGTGCACAGGACGAACGCCAACAATACACTGACTAAGGCCACGCCTACATGATGACGTCAGGACCTAGTTGAGAATCACAGTGCACAGTTGCTTAGGCCGTCTCCTCTTTGTATTTGCTCCGTGGTATTTAGACTAAGTATTTTTCAATACTCGTACTAGGTGCACATATTACGGTACACCTCCAGTGACAATGTCTTGTCCACTACTATGATTCTGTCACTGTCATTAATCTGTTAATCTCTCAGACTATGGAAAAGAATAATAGACATGACATACCTACGAAAAAAACGTGCATACCTAAAATGTGAGTCTGGCACAAAGATGGCGGCTTGCGGTAGAGCTGCGCGCATTATAATATCAAAATTTTCTTCAAAACCGTAGACAGAGAAACTAATAGACGCAGTGACGATTCCTTTCTCGCTTACACAAGAAAGAGAGCGAAAATTACGCTATGAATGTTTTAGACAGAGATACAACTATAATTTTTTTTGTCTCTTACCGTGTAACCTGTTTTTTCAAGATTAGCAATTCAAATTGCGAAACAAACTTTGACACTTCGTGCCGTCATTGTGTTTGGTGTTAAAATTTTGCTTATTTTTATGATAAAAAACGATTTTAATCCAGTGAGAAGACAGAGAAATTATCCGTATTTCACATCGACGATTATACAATGGTGTGTTGTCGTGTTATTTCATGTAAAAGCGATAGTGAGAAGAAAATTGCCGGTGTGTCTTTTCACGCGTAAGTACGACGGTTTTGTACCTAATTATAGTTTCTTAAATGATGATTATTTATGCCATAGCATGACGGAACGATATGTCTCATTAAAACTGAAGATAATAGGATTTTGTCGAGTTTTTAACATTCATAACCAATAAATTATATCATGTAAGTGTTGCCAGCGTCAGCTCAAAAATGCCCCGAGTCACGATAAAAAATATTGGCTCTACAATGTAATAAAAACAAAAAATATTGGATCAAATAATAGCATAGTATCTTTTAGGGGAAGCTTCGTTATTTATAAATATGGTAATTTAATTTATTTTTTCTCCTATTTCTGATCAAATAAGAATGACACATCTATCGTTATGGAATGACGTTCAGTCAGTACCTGTGAGTATTAATAATATAGCTAAGTTTACCGTTAGTTTCCCAGACGATCCAGACCAACGTATGAAATGGATCGAAGCAACTGGAGGAAAAGATTGGGATTCCCACAAAATATTGTAAAATAATATGTAGCAATCATTTCCCAGAAAATGTACTACTAAAAAAGAAAACAGTTCTGCATTCTGATGCAGTACCAATTGCGGTAAGAATTTATTAAAAAAAATAATATAGTGTTTTTTTTAAATATAATTCATAACTTTATGATTTACCTTGCAGATACAAGTTGTTGAAAGTGATAACTCAACCATATCAAAATCAGCTTCAGTGTCATTATCACAAGACCCAGGAAAATCCATCAAGGTATTCTTCTATTGACAATATATTTGACATTTTTCTTGAATCTTCTTTTGACATTCTTTTTACTTTTAATCTTTGCTTTAAGTATCTATACTTATTTACATATACAATGACACTAATATTTACTGGACAAAGTATTATATTATTTTAAATTATTGTGAATGTGAGGACTATGTGTGTTTTTGTTCCAGTTTTAATCATGTTCTGGCAGTTTGAGTAGCTGATGCGGCCTACCAAAATGTCCTTTCTTTGGTATTGTTCGTCGAATCGTTGAGCTCCTTAAGTTCTGAGTTGAGCTGCACGGTTACTGACAAATGCGTGCACTGACTGGACAGGTCCACTCAATCTGTGTGGTTCTTTCCTCAAAAGACCATTTCAGACACAAATCTACATGGTCCGCAAAGATTATTATAATATTATCCTAATTATTGTGAATGTGAGAACTATGTCGGTCATTGGTTTTTTTTATATTTATTTTTGTATTTTTCTCAGCGTAACATGATCTGGCAGTTTGAGTAATTTATGCGGCCTACTCAAATGTCCTTTCTTTGGTATTGTTCGTCGAATCGTTGAGCTCCTTGAGTCTAAGTTGAGCTGCACGATTACTGACAATTGCGTGCACTGACTGGACAGGTCCACTCAATCTGTGTGGTTCTTTCCTCAAAAGACCATTGCAGACACCGATCTACATAGCCTTCACATGATCTGACCAAGATTTTGTCTGGACTTTAAAAGAGATGTGACCTCTGAGTTTGTTTCGGCATTTCTTCTCAGAGTAGTCAGATAGGAAACGCCGACCTCATCTAGTTTAAAAAAAAATATGATTGACGTGTAAAAGTGTTTGTTCAAACCTACTTACAGAAATAAAATCAATTATCATTTAAGTAGTATAATAAATCTTTATTAAAAAACTCGTTTCGTTTCAATTAAATCCAGAAAATAATTTACCCTACTTCATCTAATAACACTCCAAAAACAGGGGAATGCAGTTACTATGGCAACATTATACGCACACATTGACATATTATCTCTGTCTCGACTGCGGTTACAGGGTCCCTTGGTCTATTAGTTTCTCTGTCTACGTTCAAAACACTGAAAGAAACAAGTTGCTATGACAACTGATGACTTGTTGGCTGTGACAAAACATGGCGACCGGCCGCAGTGAGATATGCTGTATACTCTGTATACTGTTCGTTATGCCGAGTCCTTTCTTTTCCTTAGTCTGAGTCATAGATGTAGATCAATGGTCTGAGTACTATTATAAGTCAATGGGTTAATCTGTGACCTCAGAACAATAATTGTTCTGAGTCTGTGACACACAGCCAAAAAGAGATTTTTTTTTCCATTTTCAAACTAGTTACTAGTCTTTTGCCATCTTATTTTGGAACCCATTCACAAAACTTCTCATTTCTTCTGTTTAAAGTCTCACCAACTGTGACTCCCACATTTAAAGCAACAGTAATTCTATATTGACAGCGCTTTTATTTCATAGCATTTGAGACTGCGGTCCCACGAAAGCTACTAATGAAGAGTTGAGTTGAGATCGAGACTACGGTCAGCCTCACTGGACGTCCCGCATCGGCAGTTTGGCAGTTTCTAAATCCTGCTACTAACGGAGGCGCACGTTCACTTTATCCTACTAAGTCAGATGTGATGTGCCCTTACACACGTGGTCTCCACCATTTTTCAAGTACAAAAGCAGGCAGCAGTTTTTATTGACTCGAATCAGGTGGCGTCCGTACGTTGGGTTCCGCGCCACAACCTTCTGGCACATCCGGCAATCATCTAGCTAGCTGTGTCTTACTTAACACGCGCGGCCATGTCGAGCTATCCACGGATCTCGTGAGACCATCCACCGACCGTCACGTTCCGTGCCGTCTACAGCGTGGCACACCCTCTGTGGTCATCACCACACCAAACTGAGCCAGGAGAGTACTGCGCTACTCCCATGGGTGTTAAACTAATTAGTGAACCATAAAACTACCTACCCCTTACCTTTTTAAAATATATTTTTTTATGCTGACAACTTTACATAATCAGCCTATAACGTTCCCACTGCTGGGACACAGGCCTCCTCTCTGCGAGAGGGAGTAGGCCGTAATCCACCACGGCGCGCGCCGGCCCAGTGCGGGTTGATGTCACATGGCTTCGAATTTTCGATTCTAGGAAATGCCAGTTTCCTCACGATGATTTCCTTCACCGTTTTGAGAGCTGACATCTTTACATGGTCTTAATTGTCACCACGTAAACGTTATACGTCACATTTGCTTTATTTTAGAACTCGAGAGCATTTATCCAAGTACCTTACTCGGTATAGTCAAGCACACATTAGTGGTAACAATTTGTCATTGACAGCACGTAATTTGAGCAGAGCTAGTGTTACCACTGATGTGTGGTTGGCTGTATGATCGTGCGCTGAGTTTCTCGCAAATACTTGCAACACTTGAGTCAGCACACAGCACACACTCATCATCTGCCTAGCCTTTCCCCAACGATGTTGTGGTGGGCTTCCAGTCTAATCGGATGCAGGTGAATACCAGTATTTTATTACCTATCTGACAACAACTGAACCAACACTTAGGTCAGCGCACACTGTGCAACACATGACAAATGGGCGATTGTGCACTACAATACAAGGAATTTTACTGTCCGATTTTTTACGGTCCGAAGTGGCATGAAAAAAACGGATAATTGGCTTGTGCAATTGTCCGTCTTTACTCGGATGATACGCTTCAGTTTAGGGTAGCTCTGTCTTTGAAACTACACGCCACGCACGCGAAATTACTCTGAACGATGAGTTTCTTGGAACGTCGGCGTCGGCAGTTACTTGCTTTATTACTCTACGTGCGAAGGCGTAGAAGACAAAAAGTATTCTGGGTTCATCCCCTTATAAGTGAAAGGTAGACAGGGTCATTTTACGTAAACCACAATAAATTGAGACAGGACGAAATATTTTTTTTTAACTACTATCGGATTTCTACAAGTACTTATGATTTTTTGCGAAGAAACAAGATACAAAATTAAGGCTGTGTGTACTATCAGAGAAATATTGACCGAGTCAATTTTAAAACAAAATCCTTTGCATAGATGACTAAGACTGATTTCCGCCCCCTTTTGCATCAACCAATAACAGTGGAATAAAAAGGGACGAAAAAAGTAACGGCAATTTTTTACTTAAAAGATTTTGCGCTCATGTGCACATCAGTAGGCCAATTCTCGTACTTAAAAAACGTTCAAATTCAAGTCGCAATCTCATCTCAGCGACAATCAATGTCAAAAACCTGTCAAAAATGTATGTAAATTGATAGTAATTTTGACAGATTGAGACTGAGATTAGAATGCGAACGGTCTTAAAAATACGGGAATTGCCCCTCTGGTCATTTGGGCTGTTAGCCCAAAACATCTGGACATTTGGGTTTCTTTTACCTACTATAGAAACAAAAGGATCGGACATTTACAAAAACAAGGGACTCATCAAAAATCTCATGGAGCAATGCTATTGGTTGATGAGATTTCTATAGCAGACGAGCGCAGCAAGGAACAATATTCCTTAAGGTGCCACCAAATGAAATGCTTGCTGTAACATTAAGGTAAGTGTGTACTATCGATGAATTTCATATCTATGCACCTCAAGGACTATTTTTCCTTGCAGCGCTCGGCCGCTATAGAAATCTTTTGTTCTATTCCTAGTGGCCGAGAAACAGATATGGTCATTGTGTTCACGGGATTTTGTTTTAAAACTGCTTAGATATGAACTTCCACGATAGTACATGTACAGTATTTATACAGTGTGTTTATTGAGCTATTGAGCATAGTAAAACCAGAATAGGTCAACTCTCGCCCCGTAGGAGACTTAAATACCTACTGCTGCAGGATTGTCCCTTCTTTTAGTTTCGTAGCTAATAATAAATACTTGCATACATATATTCTAGATAATAAGGTGACTTTGATTGATACAGCCAAATTCATACTGAAATTCATACTTTTTTCTGTTTACACTTATATCTCTTCAATCCAGGTATACGAGGTAGGCATTTATATTACAAAAAATATTTCAAATAATACTCAGGTTACAATGCTAAACCGTTTAATAATAAAAATTAAAAGTTTTCAAAGTCTTGTTGCAACAACTCAGTTATTGTCAGAAGCGGCACCGATTCCGCAGGAGAGATTGGAGATGCTGTCATCTGATTTTCCATTTGTGGCGGAGAAGTAGGCGACGGCAACGTAACATGCGGTGGAGGTGGTGACGTTGATGGTGCAGAGGGATAGTAGATCGATGGTGCTATCATCTGATGTTCTGTTTGTGGTAGATGGGGCGGCGACGGGGTAACTTCATTAGTTGGAGAGTTGACAGATGCATATAGCGGAGGCAGTGGCGATGATGATGCAGAGCTGAGCGAAGATGTTCGGATGCGATTCGTATATTTGCGAAGCAGCTGCATCACGTCGATTCTGAACTCTAGTCTATCATCTTCGCTTATGCGTTTAATAGTTGGCAAAATAGACATCAAAAATGCTTTATCATCATCTTTAAATTCATCCTGTCGTGGCCCTTGACTTTGAATTGCCTTCAATATCTCCACATCAACTGGATTTAATCTTTTATTACGGTTCTGGGTTAGTGACGCTGTAGGACGAATTATGGATGCAGATGAATCATCTTGAGAAGACCCTGGCGTAGAAATTGGTTCGGGGGTCGCTGATATACCCGGCCTGGATTCGTTGTCACTATCTTGGGACGGATTTAGTGACGATGATGTACCTGGTCTGGATTCATTGTCACTATCTTGAGAGGATTTTACTATGTTAGAGGTTGTCGAATCCTCTTTGATAATTTTTAATAAAATAGCAAGTGTTTATGGTAAATATATAGCTTTTTCTGAGATTGCCCAGATTTCATTTTCAGAGATTTGATGAAATAGTCTCTCGTGTTGGGTGAGAGTATTAACTGAAACAAAAAAGTAATAGAAGTATGTATTTGTTACAGGTACTTAGGCATTGGAAATACTTTCACCGATATGTTTTATAGCTACCATTTGGGTATTAAAACGATAAGTGAAATTATCACTTTAGTTTGCCGTACAATATGGGATGAATTAAGCAGTGAATTTCATGCTCCACCGAATACAGACAACTGGAAATCAGTGGCGAGTGAATTTCAAACTAGAGCAAACTTCCCAAACTGCTTAGGTGCCGTGGATGGAAAACACATAAGAGTTGAGAATTTTCCCTCTGCCGGGTCTAAGAATTATAATTATAAAGGCTATTATTCCATAGTGCTTCTAGCAGTGATCGATTCTAACTATAAATTTGTGTTTGTCGATATAGGAGCTTATGGAAAAGACTGTGACTCGGCTATTTTGCAGCGTACAAGGTTTTATAAGCTATTGAGTGAGGGAAGATTACAAGTACCTAATCCAACTCCTCTGCACCCTTCTCTAAACAACAGAATGCCATACGTTTTAGTGGGCGATGAAGCTTTTCAACTTAATGACAATTTGTTACGACCCTATGGTGGAAAACATCTTGATATAAAAAAACGGATATTTAACTATCGACTGTCTCGGGCACGCAGATATGTGGAATGTACATACTTTTGGTATATTGGCAAATAAATGGCGCATACTTCATCGTCCACTAAACGTATCAAAACAATTGAGTAAAGACATAGTCAAAGGATGCGTCGTTTTACACAATATTGTTCGTGAAAGAGATGGGTACACACATAACGACATGTTCGTACGTGTTAATCACAACGGTTTGCAAGATCTTCCCGTCGCTACCAATAATGCCCAGGCGGGACGAACAGCTAACGATATAAGAAATAATTTCGCCGATTTTATTTCAAGTCCCGTAGGATCTGTGCCATGGCAAAAGTCAAAAATTTAATACAAATAAATTATATAAGAACTTACGTATTTCGTCCTTCTTTTTGTCATCAAATCCCTCAAATTCCGATTCGAAGAATAAACGCCTGCATTGCTTCTCATAATTTTGTTTTTGTATGCATCAATAGTTTTATCCCATAAACATGGTTTGGATTCAACAAGTTCAATTAGCGTAAAAATGTCGTACATGATTGTGAAATCGATCAAGTTAAATTGTCAATTGTCGCGCCCGCCCCGCCCGCTCATGAAAACGGACGTAGTGCACAAGCATAAACACGTTTTTCATTGCTGTCATTTCGGACCGGAAAAAACCGTTCCGGAATGGGGAAAAGTAAAATGTCGGACGGTATAATTACGTATAGTGCACAAACTAGTTTATACATTATAATTATGGCGTTCTATATCGGACCGTAAAAAATCGGACTGCCGGACAGTAAAATTCCTTGTAGTGCACAATCACCCTAAGATGAGATTTACGGTAATCAGTAGACAGTATTCAATCCGTAGATACACCTAGGTATTAAAATATAGGTAGGATAATTATTATTTCAATTCTTTATTTATGTTTTATAGATATTATTATTAGGTATGTAAAATGTTAAATAGTTACAGTTATACCTAGTTAAATCATTAAACTAGTCGTTAACTTCATGCCATTTCTTTGTATACTTCGGACTTTGAGAGTCTTCGTCTTCGATCTTAACTCGATTGGCTACTGTCATTCTGAAGAAAACAAAGTTCTAGTTAAACCAATGCAAAACAATACAATTTTGGTATGTAGCCATGACAAACGTTGTGATGGTAAATAGTTCATTGGACCGAACGGTTTTCTTTTTGAGGCGGTACTGTCATGCTACCACTTGACACAACAATGATTGATAGCGATGCGTATTTCGTAGCAGTAAGTTTCGTTTCTGCAGTTCAAGTGTGACTTACGTGCTGTCGGCCTACGCAGTACTGCTCACATATATATGTGCGGACGGGTGCTTTCGTTGCTTTAGTCGATGAACTAATCAACTTCATTTGACGTCTACTGTTAAGTATGTATTATGCGAGTTCAAACATGCTGCGCAAACTTCAGAGGGGCAATTCCCGTATTTTTAAGACCGTTCGCATTCTAATCTCAGTCTCAATCTGTCAAAATGACTATCAATTTACATACATTTTTGACAGGTTTTTGACATTGATTGTCGCTGAGATGAGATTGCGACTTGAATTTGAACGTTTTTTAAGTACGAGAATTGGCCTACAGTTTTAGTGTGTGGATCGGCTATTAGGTACCTACTTGGATTGAACACCATCACAATCCGTTAATTGCACATCTCCAAGATGAACTTCACTTTCATAATCAGTATCGTCAGGGTTCAATTCTAAAGAGTTGCTTGAGGCACCAAAATGATCGTTTACGGACATTATATGTCTAACATTTATATTCGTCAGATTTTTGGTAATTTCCTGATTTTGATCTGTTTGGATTATTAGTCTCAGAATTGAAACCTGTTGAAAAAAGAAGAAGCATTAGATACGACTTCGACTTCAAAAAATGGCACTGCTTAAGATTTAAAAATTAATGCTGTAGGTACTTTTTTTTTTTTGAGCATGTGAAATCGTCAAATGACCCCTCCCGCTCTGGGTGGAGCGGAAAGGAGTGTCAGACTCTTACTGACTAAAACCCACCCGTGTTCCTTCCTTGGCCCTTTATGTTCCGGGTCAGCGGTACCCCTTTCGGATGATCCCGCTTTCCCGGCAGGCTTGGGCCCTAGTGGGCCCCCTCTTCGATGCTGACATCTCTTTGAGGCGCGCGTGGAACACGTACGCGCCGTCCAGCACGGGCCTAGTCCTGATCGGACGGTGAGCTACCCATTACTCACCGCCCGCAGGCCCGCGCCTACGGTGGCCGGGAGTCGTCACGCGGCTCCCGACGCGACGCCCGGAGCGTCCACCGCGGCGGCTTGGACGGGAGACTCTCTCCCTCTCCCGTCCCGCCACCTCCTTCGCTAGCATGACTGCTTCGCAGTAGGAGGCGACTGCCTCCCACTCCCCCTCGCCCCGGACCATGGCTTGAACCAGGGCCGGGCGTGAGAGGTCGCCGCCGCTGCCGATCGCCTCTACGAGGACACGGCGGTGCTCCGCCCATGCAGGGCAGGCCCCCACCGTATGCTCCACCGTGTCCTCGGGGCGATCATCGCAGTGGTGACACCCGGGCGTTTCCTCCCGCTTGATGATGTGCAGGAACCTCCCGAAACATCCGTGTCCGGTGAGGACCTGCGTCAGGCGGTAGGTGAGGACGCCGTGACGCCTCTCTAGCCACTCCTCAAAGAGGGGTCTTACCGCCGCTATCGTGGCGTGCCCTCGCTATCGTGGCGTGCTCTATGCTGTAGGTACTGACAGTAGACCCGAGACTGCACGTCCGTAACACTTTGACCTAGAGTTTCAATAGAATGAGAGGCCAGTTAGTTACCAGACCACAGAAGTGCGGCGTACAGTATCTATACACAAGTATAGGTAGAGTAGGCTGCAGGTCATTGGCCTGGAACGTCCTCGGTACCTACCTCTCCGGATTTTTTTTGTTTAAAGAGCACTCTGTGGTGGGTTGCGTGAGTGAGATGGGGAACAATACCTTTAAGTCATTTAGATTACAATTTTATTTATTCGTATAGATTTTTAAACTAAAATATACATATAAGCTAACCGACTTAAAATAATAATATGTACATGTATATAAAAAAGAAGGAAAACAATCATAGGGCATCAAAAAGTTCGTCCGCATCGCTGTCAACAGGAATAGTGCCCAAAAGGCTAGCAGCATTGCCACGTTGTATGGCGCTGATTCTTTGGCCAAAAACTAGGCCAGCCCTCTGGTCCCGTGAAGAAAATTACAATTGAATTAATTCAACCACTTACCTCCACTACAATAACAGATATGAACATAACAAGGTGGGCTATCATAGTTCCCAACATGATGCGATACAGCAAGTTCCCACATCCTTTAGTGTTAATAGAATGAGTTCCCAGCTCCGTGAGATAATTAGATATGCATGAACCGCTTTTACAGCAACTAAAAGGAAAAAGTAATCAACGGTTTTAATAGATTAGGTATAAAAATATCAAAAATTTCAAGTAAATATTATTGTGAATAATAGTGTCCATAACTGGGGATCATCGTAACTGAACAATCGGCAACGACGTGTTACCATTACCATAATAGATAAAAATAAGGACATGATACCACACTCAACCGAATATAAATGTAACAAATTCGGCGTCCCTCGAGGAAGTGTCCTGGGGCCAATCCTATTTCTACTTTATATAAATTGCATTACTGATATAGAAAATCATAAATGTTTACTATTTGCCGATGATATTTCCATTATTGTTACATCCGATATAAAGAATAACAAGGTTACTGATCATGAGACTGACATAATTATAAACAACACAATTGAAAAACTAATTCAATGTCTAAACTTACTTAGAAGTATAGGTAAATGTGGGGTAACAGCACCGATCATGATAGAGCATTCGTTGCTCAAAAAAAGTGCAATAGAGCAATTTACGGGCTCCAACTATACGAACAATGTAGACCCGTATTCATAAAACTTGGCTTGTTACCGCTAGCGTCGCTTTATATCTATGACGTATGTTTGTAATTTGTTAAAAAGCATCAGGATTTATTTGCTAAAGCAGATGTTATTAATGTCCGAAACCGACGAGACCCCAACAGGCTCGTACTAAGCGAGATTCCAAGACTAACTAAATAATCTAAAGCTGCCTTGCAATGTGTGTACGTTTGTAAAATAAGTTACCAAATGATTTCAAAAATTTAAACACTAAATTATTTAAAAATAAGGTTTACGGATGGTTATCTGTTATTTAATAGTTTATATTTATATAGTGTTAAGGATTTTATCATTGATAAAAAATGTTAATGTCAGTTAGGTAGGTACCTACTGAAAAATTTACATGCATATGTAGGTATTACATATTATATTGGCAAATGTTTTGTTTGGTTAAAAATTGCACTTTTACCATCTTTTTATACCGTGTTTTTATGCAAATAAATATATATTATTATTAATAGTACCTTACTAGTTAGTGGTCGCACCCAATACGCAAGACGTCAGACTATGTAGTTGTGGCCAAGTTTTGTGTACTTTATTAGTAACGTCCGCATCTTGGGAAGCAAGCTTAGTGCGTAATGTGCGAGGTGTCTAGCAGAGCCACCATGAGCTGCCAGCTAGGGTCCCTATTCACTGGGTACCTATTTACATTCCACGAAATATCCAATAAGCAAAATCAATATCTCCTATATTTGATTATCTTAATGGTCTATACGGTTGACACAATGAAAAAATATTTAGTCGAATAAAAAACACGCTTTTATCACGTCATCACACCCTCGACACCAATCCCAGTCTATTGGCCTCGTCAACACGAATCATATGAGCCCAAGCTTGAGGGGTTTACTAGTAGCCACTGAAGAGTTTCACTATTCACCTCCTGGCTCCATTATCAGATCAGCTCCATGATACCAAATTACAGTTATGTCAACCGAATTACTTATAAGTACATACAAAGTTTCATTTCGATACGACAATTAGAAGTAGATACCAACCTAGGTTAAAATTGACTTCCAAGATTTGATTACATTGTTATTTACAAAACCTATTAAATTCCAGGATGAACCTTACCATTAAATTGTCAATTATTTCTTCACAATCACCGTCTGGTGATTGTGAAGAAACAATTGACAAATCTCTCTCTCTCTCTCTCTCTCTCTCTCTCTCTCTGTCTCTTACTGAAGTCTTTCAGTAAGAGGTGGTACAGCAATAGTCCAATAGTCCATGGGTAGAGTGAGACACCCCCGGAATTACCCGACCGCACGTATCGGTAGTATAGTAACACTTGCCACAAACTAGCATAGTACGGGGTTTCAATAGAACACATAGCCAGCATATACTAGTTTTGTTACCACAGACGTGCAAACCTACCGTGAATCTCAAACGTGTGCCAAGCGACAAGCTACGCATATCTACTTTGCAAATACTCCGGATGATAAATTAAATCGAACCTTAAGGGAACGCTGTCAGTTACTTCTTTTTCGTTCCTTCTAAGCCCACTCCGTCTCATTACATTAGGGTCCCACTCGTAATCACGTATTCTATCGTACCAGTCGCTATCAAACCAGTCTTGATATGAATTGAGCTGAAATAGTCGGAACCTTTTATATTTATTTGAATAGCCATCATGTTATTAGGTTGTGCAGACGGACATTAGGTCAAAGGTGAACATTCAAGATAAATCCTTTATTTGTTTCCCCATCATCATTCTCTTGCCCTTATTCCAAATTATTTGGGGACGGCGCCACATCCATCCATAGGGTCGGTTTCTGAAAAAACTCCATGAAAAAAAAGTTTTTCTAAATTCAAAATCCAACCAAGTCTTGTAAGTAATTAGTCTATTTAGCTTGATGAACGTACCCCGCAACACTTCAAAGACCACTGTAGATTATCTACAAAATGTTTGTATTTTGGAACGCTCCGGTAATGCTTCATAGTCTTGTTCATTTTTTCAATTGTTCCATGTTTGCCGGAGTAAATCTTATGGACACAGCACCCTACTCCCAAACTATTTATTATTATTATCCACATGATGCATAGCCACATTGGACAGCAGACCACCTTAGACTTATGGCTATAAATAAAATGACATATACGTTAATTTTATAGTAGAAGGTTGGTATTTACCTATACCAGATACCTACGTAGTAGGTACTTACTAGTAGTGTGGTGTAACTATTCGTTAAATTAAATTGTTGACCGATATTGGAATGGCTAGATCTAGGGAAGGCTACATCGCCTACCATCAGCGGTGACTTTTAGGTGTACGTTACCCCAGCAAGAAAGTGTCTCCTAGAGTTATAGGAGTAGAACGTATAATTGATGCCTTATCTGCTGTAATTGTGCCCCCACATAAAAAATGTGTGCCCCCTGTCGTTTTGAAAAAAACGGAAAAAACGATTCTTGCTGGGGTAACGTTTTTCTAGCAGGAAAATTCTAAACGAATGATCGGAGAGAGAAAAATTGTGCACGGCTAGAGAGCTTATATGTGTGCCAAAATGTGCCCCCAAAAATAAAATCTGTGCCCCTTCAGGTTTTCGAGATATTGCATTTCCTGCTGGAGTAACGTTTTGATTAATCGAATATCTCTACAACCATTGCATGTGCCCCTGTAGAATAAACATACACGAGTAGCTCTTAATGTGTGCCCCTTAGTGCCCCAATTAGATTTAAGAAAATATTTATAGTTTTCAAGTTATCGCGATTTTAGAATCAGAATCAGAATCAGAATCAGATCTTTATTTGCATAGAATGTAGGTACAGGTATAAGATGTACTTAAATTAATTAGATCGGCTACAGTCTACCTTACGGCGTGCAAATTATTACAAAAATTAAAATATTATTAAAATCAAAACAATGTCAACAAAAACAAAAACAGACATTAAAGCGAAGTCAAACCTTAGGCGTACAAATTATTACATAAATTAAAATATTAATAAAATCAAAATAATGTCAATAAAACAAAAACGGAAATTAAAGTGAAGTCAAATAATAATATTACAGTCAGGTACAGACGCCAGCACATCAAGCTACTACAATCTGTCAAATTTCTTTAATAGATTTTCAACTTTATCGCTAAAGCATTAAGGTTCAAGGTTGATTGGGAAAATTTGACAGTTTCGGGTAGCTTGACCTGCTGGCGTCTGTACATAAATAAGTCTTACATGGTCAAATTTTCAATTAAAATCAATCATAACCTGGATAAATTCATGTCATTTAGAAATTCTTTCACTGAGTAATAGCATTTGCCTAAAAGTAGTGCAGTTACTTTAGATTTAAAAACGTTTACCGAACAATCCTTAAAACCATGAGGTATCTTATTATAAATGACAGGACCCATTGTCATAATATTTTTCCTTAACAAAGCTGTTTTATAATTACCCGAATGTAGCAAGTTCTTGTATTGGGATCTCAAGGGGCCATTGCGTGTTCTTATATTGGCCAGTGACGAAAATAAGTTTAAATTGGTTTTTACAAAAATTGCCACTTCCAATATGTACAAACATGGAAAAGTCAGTATCCTCAGAGACCGAAACATAGGTTCACAGCTGTCTGTGCTTTTAAGGTTTGACATAGATCTTATACACCGTTTCTGGGCCCTAAAAATCTCCTCCCTCTCACTACAGTTACCCCAAAATATAATTCCAAATCTTAGCACTGACGCAACCAACCCATGATAAGCTAGTAGAAGTGTATCATTGCTAACTTTGTGTGATAGGTTATACAGTACGTAGGCTGATTTATTTAACTTTTTACATACGTCATCGGCATGCGGTTTCCAAGTCAAATTATTGTCAATGAGGATGCCTAGAAATTTCGCTACACAAGTTGTATCCACTTTTTGACCATTAAAACTAACATTTATATCATCAGCGTGTATCCTTTGGTAGAAGTGCATTACTTTTGTCTTTTTTAGATTTATTATTAAGTTATTTGTATCAAGCCAATGTATAATTGCTTCTAATGTGTTATTAATTTCCCTTTCATAATTCTCTTTATTAGTACACTTAATTATCACTGTACTATCGTCTGCAAATAGTACCATGGGTTGTCGCGTTTGACGTGGCAAGTCATTTATATATAAGAGAAATAGAGGAGGTCCCAAGACACTCCCCTGGGGTACACCGTGTTTGACCTCCCTACCGGCTGATGTATATCTAAGCTCATATTTGGTTTCAAGGCATATTCTGGACATTTCCGTATGTTGAGTTCGTCCAGTAAGATAGGAGCTTATTAAGTCCAGGACATTTCCCCTTATACCGTAATTATATAGTTTCTCCAAAAGGACGTCATGGTTTACGTAGTCGAAAGCCTTGGTCATGTCGGTATATATAGCACACACAGGAGTCTTATTATCTACACTTGGCATTATATTGGATAAGAATTTGTATATTGCCATATTGATATTTCTATTTTTTCTAAAACCCATCTGCTCGTTGCATAATATATTATGTTTGTTTATAAATGTGTATAATGATTCATAAATAATCTTCTCAAATACTTTAGATAATATAGGGATTAAAGCTATAGGTCTATAGTTGGACATTTCCTCTTTGTTGTTCTTTTTATGTATAGGTTTTATTATAACTCTTTTTAGACTATTAGGGTAAACACCCGAAACAATACTCCTGTTTATAATGTGACATAAAGGTGGAGCTATAATATTACTAACGAATTTAAGAACCTCTGTGGTAATACCGTCATAACCGTGACTTTTTGTATTTTTAAGATTTCTGGTTATCCTAGTTACGTCGTCTGGTATTATCGGTGACATAAATATTGAATTCGGGATGGTGTCTAAACGAATAATTCTATCAGATGATTTTTTCCCAGATGTATTTTGAACTTCGTCAATAAAGAAATCATTAAAAGATGTTGCTATGTCATAGGGGTCAGTAATCAAAATATTTTGCTTACTGATTTTCGTAATTGGTTCTTTAATATATTTGGTGTTATTAATTATTTGCCATGACGCTTTGCATTTATTTTGAGAGTTATTAATTATATAATTATTCTGAGCCTTTTGTGTCAGTTTTATTATCTTTTTTAATCTTTGTGAATAGGTCTTGAATGTGGTTTTATTCTCATATGAAGAATTCTTTCTATATTTCCATAGTAATTTTCTTTGTTTCTTACTACATAGCCTAATACCTTTTGAGATCCATTTAATTTTTCCTTCCGTTCGAATTTTAACCCATTTAATTGGAAAACATTGATTGTAAAGTAGAAGAAAAATATCTATAAAATTATCATAGGCTTCATTAGGATTGTGCTCACTATAAACATCTGAAAAAGATAGATCTGTTAAATAATTTTTAAATTTTACTAGATTTTCCCTTGAGTAATCCCGTTTTTGAGTGCGCCAGTATTTTAATTTGCAAGTTTTACTGACTTGGATTTTTAGTATTACAGATGAGTGATCAGACAAAGCAAAATCGACAACCTCACTTGTACACTTTAAATGAGAGTTATAAGCAAAATTATCCAAACATGTTTGACTTTTTGGCCTCGTCGGTTGTCGTATCTGTAGCTTAAGGTTATAGTTTAGAAGAAGAAATTCAAAGTCCAGGGTGATTCTGTTACGTTTGAGGATATCTATGTTAAAGTCTCCGCATAATACTACCCTTACATTAGATTTATAGCACAATTTTTTTAATACAGAGTCCATAGCATCATAAAATATACTGATATTAGATATATTTGGTGGTCTATATACACATACAATTATAATTTTTTGTTGGATTAGTTCTATTGCACTACATTCAAAAACTCCCGTTACAGAAAGTTTCATTACATCGTGAAGTTCTTTATATTCGTAACAACTCTTAATTAAAATACACGAACCTCCTCGCCTTTGGTGTTTCCTAGAGTAGGAGGCGGCAAGTTTATAATTTGGTATATTGATTAAACTTTCCTGACCAGAGATAACAAAATGTTCTGAAAGGCATATTATATCGACATTTATTTGTCTGCGTAATAGTTCTTGAATATTTAATGTCAAGATATCAGATTTGTTTAAAAGTCCAGCAATATTTTGATGAATGATAAACATGTGATTATAAAAGAAAAAACTCAGAGGTATTCGCTTGAGTTATGTTTGTTTGGTGTTTTTCATTGCATTCTGTGGAATTTTCATTACAGTTTTCTGAACATTGAATTACATTTTCTTGCAAATACATAATCATATTATTTATATCTTTAAAAATAGTCTGAATTCCAAAGTAATTTATACCTCCAGTGCGTCTATCAAACATAGTGTCATCATATCTTAAATTTTTATTGCTGTCCAAGAAATAGGCATGTCCGTGAGTAATTATGTCTAGATAAAGTAAATTATTAAATGTTTCTATTCTTGAATTGAACAAATAATTGTTATTATAGAATTTATATGATGGAGTTCAAATAATTACATTTGTATGACTAATTTCCTGCAATACTTCTCTGATCTGCAATACACAATCCAAATATCTATTTGTAAATTTGAAGTCCTCCTCGCCGAGCAATATTATACAATAGTCCTGTAAGGTGAAGTTTGATACATGTAGTTGAAATCCATTCAGAAGACGTTGCATATTGCTATGTGGTGTGATGTAATGGCAAATATCACACTTGTTAAATGTATCTTCTGCAATGTAAAGTATTTTGTTTTTATTATCTGTGCTTAAGATACAGATTTTATTACGCTCCGTACAATTTTTCTGTATCTCGGCCTTCTCGGATCTATTTTGTGTTGTTGTTATTGTAGTTGTTGTTGCTTTATCGGGTTTTTCTGGGTTCTTGTTCTCCAGAGTACATATTTGAGACTGTTTCTTGCTTTGTTTGTTCTTTTTAAAGCTCTTTTTTATAGTAGGATGATTAATATTAGGTGAACTATCATGAATTGTTTCATATGTTTCATTGTTTTTTTCCATGTCTGGTTTCAAACTCCTCAAATTACTATTTTCTAAGGAAAGGGCCTCGATTTCTGCACGAGCGGCCTACGTTATGAAAACCCGAAAAAACATCGCAGCACCTAAATTAGACAAGGCACAAGTTCGCTGAAAACTGTATTCAGTCCTTCTTGACGCTAATAATAACCATACAAAGTTTCAAAACTGTCCATGCATGCGTTTTTGAATAATCTCGCTAAAAGTCAAAACGATGGTGTCATAACTTTGACGGCAAAATACAAGGAACCGGCTCAATCCCAGATGTGTAGGTGTAAACCAAAATCTTGTGCCTTTAGTCAAAAATATATGGTGAAAATATTCAGCTTGGAATGTTTCGCATTAAGTAAATATAAACAAAAAACCAAAATATGTACACAACGGCTGGTTATCCGACCAAATTCCAATGACTTCTAAAAAGCGACTGATTCATACATATCGATGACCTTCTATATTGGACGTATTATACCTAAGCTGTTGTCCGTACAGTCGCGTTCAAAAGTTTTGGGGGCTAATTAAAAAATATATTAAATGCACCTTGTGACTATAATAAATGAAACAGCTTGTTGATGTGGAAATTATTATTTTATTCCCTTAATTTTAATTCTTAAAGTAATTATTGCATCAAATCACAGATCAAAGTTCCTACCTATAAATATTAGAAATTATTTGCACGTTGTGTAGTCATTATTATTTAAATCACAGATCAGTTTTTCATCTAAGTCTAACATATAATGAGTAAATTCGCATCACAGAAAATCACAGATAAGTATAATATTGTGTAAAAAAAAATTTTAAATCACAGATAAATAATTTTCTTACGTGTATTTTGCTTATACATAGATTCAGATAAAGTGTGTTAGTATAGTAAATCCGCTTAAAGATATAACTGTAAACATCGAATGTGCACAAATTATCTGATGGTATTTGGCTATAAATAAACATATTTATCCCATATACGTAACAACATTATCACCTCCATCAAATCAAAATTATGTGACACTACATAATCAGCTTTAATATAATCGTTGGTAAATAATTATAAATCCCTCATAGATACGTAATACGACCTACACAATGGAAACACGTTGTTGCAACACAGATCATTGTGCGGTTGACTATAGGTATACACTTAATACAACTCTCAAAACTGTAGGTACCAAAAGGACATCATTCACGTTCCATACATTTTTGGGCCAAATCTGAAAGTAATCTGAAAAAAAAGCGTAATATTCGGATAGATCACATAATTCCTACTATTTTTTACTATGACACCAAACCTGTGCGCCCTATGGTTATGTTGTTATACATGCTTTTAAAATATACAATGTGAAATAAAATGTTATATTATTTTAATACGTTTGGTCAAATATATTAAATATGAAAAAAACAAGCAACAATACCAACAGCGCCTCATTTAGATTCAGTACCTTTCATTTAGGTAAAATAGAACAAAATGAAACAACGTGCAATTGTATTAATTCATTTATATTTGTCCTAATCTAACATATACATCATCTAATCCTATTGCAGGTGGGGTGAGGTATGGGGTCATGTCTAGCACAACCCATGTACCAGACTATGGTCATGGTATGAGAGCAGCATCCAATGGTCCTCTTGCCGATATTGCATGTACAATAATAATGAGCTAATGCTCGACGACCATTTGCTGCCCGATCTAATGCAATGTACACATAATATTTCTCTCGGCTTTAATAAGTTTCTGAACTTGTGGCTGCTATAGGATTTCCTTTGAAAAAAGTAGTTTGAACTCTTTTAAATATACAGGGTGTCCAAGAACCTGGCGTCCAACTGGATTCCCACGATGCCCCAAGTTCTAACAGTACTCAGAAAAATATTTTAAAAAATCCACCCCATGTACTTACAGAATTATACTGATTTCAAAAAAAAAGGGGAAATGAGCACCCTGTGACATACTTTTGAATGCTGTGACTGCTAATGCTGATAATTTCGATATTTCTTGGAGGTTTTGTAATCTAGGGTATTGCTGTGTCTAAATAGAATGTAAAAATAATGTACTTATTGTACCATTTTAAAATAAAATATTATTTTAACTAAAGGTGATATGGAAAACTATTGAATGTCGCAACTTTGACCGACTGTAGTGTAAAAAAAATGTACCAAAATAGTATGGCAAGTGACGTCAAATTTTGACGCGTTTATTCCTCTTTTTAAAAAGGTATTATACTTACACATTAATTTGAAAAAAAAAAATTTTGATAATATTTTTACTCAACAACCCAATTTTTACGAAGTGCCTACCTACTAACGGTAACTGTCGGACCCTTTCTTATCTTAGAAACTGTTATGTTACTACTATTATTTACTTCGGTTCCAAGAGTGAGCAAGAAGGAAATACACACAGGTAGATGGGTTCCCAGTAGAATAAAAGCAAAGAATGTTAGTTTAAAGATATTTTATTACAATAAATGTTCAAAATGTTGACCACCCGCGGCAATACAAGCTCTCACTCTCCTTAAAAAGGACCGCTTTATGTTTCGCGAGTAACTTTTTTGACGTATCACCTGCACTGCTTGTGTTATCTTCTCACGAAGGTCAGCGATGTCATTAATGGGCTTCGCATAAACGAGCTCCTTCATAGTTCCCCAGAAAAAAAAATCCAGCGGATTTAAGTCAGGTGAGCGGGCTGGCCACGGGATTGTTCCTGATCGCCCAATCCACCTGTTCGGGTATTGCTCGTCCAAAAACTCTCTAACGGATACGCGAAAATGTGCTGGACAGCCGTCGTGTTGGAACCACATATCTGGTGGGGTCTCTTCTAGTAAGTTTGGCAAATCATTTTGAAGAAAATTTAAATATGATTCGCCAGTCAAATTCTCGGGCATCTCAAATGGACCAATAATATTCCCACAGAGAATACCGGTCCACATGTTCACTTTGAACCGGTACTGGGATCTATCTTCTCGCATCAAGTGCGGATTTTCCACATGCCACTCGTGCAAGTTGTGTAGGTTCATGTAGCCATCCTTCTTAAATGTTGATTCATCTGACCACAAAATTTTGTCGATAAAGTTTTCGTCTTCTCGATGTTTTTGCAGGATTGTTTCACAAAACGCGACTCGGCTCGGATAGTCTCGAGGTAAAAGACTTTGCACTCGCTGTACGTGGTACGGATGATATTCTTCTTTTTGGAGAATACTGTGTGCTGTGCTCTTCGGTATCCCCGTATCAGCTTCTATTCCTCGCACAGAGATGCTTGGATTTGCCGACACCGCCTCTAAAACTTCATCGCGTATGAAGTCATTTACGGGTCGTCCTTCACCAGCTACTTGATTGGGGAACCGCCCGTCACATAGTGATCTGTGCACATTAATGAAAACTCGATGGTCGGGATATCGCGTAGCCCTCGGATACCTTTCTCTGTAAAGTCTCGCTGCAGCTCGTCCATTACCTCTACATTCTCCATAAATGTAGTGCATATTTGCGTATTCTTGCGGAGTGTAGGTCGCCATGGTAGCACACACAAAACACAAACTGTCCAAACACAGGCAAAGGTCGTCGTAAAGAGTTCGTTTCAAAGTCCAGAGCACAAAGAGTAATCGAGTCCAATAAACAAAGCTTTAAATCGTAGTACGTGATCAATGGTAACAATAAGAGAGAAGTGCGTAGTAACGGCAGGAGGCAGTGACGCGTACTGACCGTACTGTTATCCTAAATAGCACGATCCCAGATAGCGTCACTATCTATCTCACTCGCACCTCTAACCTTTTTCTCCCTCACTCTTACCTGAATAATGGGGTACCATAAAGAAGAACCAGCAAATCGCAAAGATAGTTTCTGTCTTGCTCCCTCCTGTTGTAATAACGAATCACTATGGTGAGATGCATGCACATACCGTCCCTTACGGTCTAACCTGTTTTTTGAGAGGCCTGTTGTTATTTTTATGAGCATACAATAGTAATTCTTTAGAGGTTAGATTCAATTCGTCGTAAATTTTTCTTTCTAAGAATTCTGTAAGACATCGTAAAAATTGGGTTGTTGAGTAAAAATATTATCAAAAATTTTTTTTTTCAAATTAATGTGTAAGTATTATACCTTTTTAAAAAGAGGAATAAACGCGTCAAAATTTGACGTCACTTGCCATACTATTTTGGTACATTTTTTTTACACTACAGTCGGTCAAAGTTGCGAAATTCAATAGTTTTCCATATCACCTTTAGTTAAAATAATATTTTATTTTAAAATGGTACAATAAGTACATTATTTTTACATTCTATTTAGACACAGCAATACCCTAGATTACAAAACCTCCAAGAAATATCGAAATTATCAGCATTAGCAGTCACAGCATTCAAAAGTATGTCACAGGGTGCTCATTTCCCCTTTTTTTTTGAAATCAGTATAATTCTGTAAGTACATGGGGTGGATTTTTTAAAATATTTTTCTGAGTACTGTTAGAACTTGGGGCATCGTGGGAATCCAGTTGGACGCCAGGTTCTTGGACACCCTGTATATGTAAGTGCCATCTACAATAATTGTTAAGGCTTTTCTTTCGTCGGTAGGACTCTCCGGGTTTCCAAAAATTCTTTCAGGAATCATAAGGTTCCTCCGTGCTACATCTTCCCGGGTCATATGGTTAAAGCCTAAGTGAATATGAACAAAGTCCTGCAGTAGGGCTTCTCTGCCAGTATGGAGCATTCGCGAGTAAGTGGTTTCACTGGTTTTAAAAATCGATGCTAGCCTTGCATTTGATTCGCCGGTTCGGAGTTTTGCTAACAAAGCTGCTAGAATAGTTCTTTTGTGTCTTCTTTGATTTAGGCCAGGTGTGTTGGCTAATAAATCAGTAAACTGTTCAATAGTCAGGTCAGTCCAGTCATGAAATTCTTTATCATTTATTAGTTCATAATGTTCAAAATCTAAATCTTCTGTGCTGATATGGTTCATTAATAATCTTAGAGCACAAACAATTTGAGTTGCACTGAATCCTTCGATTAAATTGTCTTGCAAAGCAAGTAAATGCCATTCACCTTGCTCAAGATGTTTACTGCGTACACGGCTATTTTCGGTTATAAATAGGCTGTAGCGGCATAACATTCGTAGTATGATATCTTCGGGTACCTATTCTGTGCCTCGTTGCATATTGACAGTGTTGAAATACACACGTATTCGCCGAATTACCGGTACGGCTGAACCCGGGTAAAACGGTTGGTGAAGCATGAGGTTCAGCGTTGACTTCTTCGTCTGCAACGTCTTGATCCACTTCACGTTGGTATCGGAGATACCGACGCTCAGCCCGTTGCCAACAGGGTCGACAAATAACCTCTGTAGGTTCTTCCTGTAAAACAAGAAACATGTAGGTATTATTCGTTGCACATGTACATGAGCCATGATATTCTAATCGTTTGAAGGGTTCGATTTCACGGTATATACATACAAGGTGATACAATGATTAATTAAGTACAAAGGTGTACTTATATATAGAAACTAAAACGCGTGAAATAAATAATGCTAATAAATAAATACCTAGTCAAAATGAATGAGTTGGTGGCAAGTGACCGAAATATTTGGAAAAAGAAAACATACTGCGCCGACTTCAGATAAACTGGTATACAGGCACGTAAATGATGAAATAAACACTTAGTGAAAATCATATAAAACTCTAGGTAGGTAAAGGTCTGTATAAAGAATGAAATAAAATAATAATTATTCATACCTGTCGAACTAATAGATCTTCAATAACAAACTGTGCAACATCCGTAAGCTGTGATTCTCGCGAAGTCCAAGTATAACTTCGACGATCACCGACAGGCGTACGACACGAAATACACAATTGTGCACTCATAACGCCAGTTAAAACAATAACAAAAAATAACTACAAACAAATAACAACAAACAAAAATAACAAGAATAACAATATTAACTGAGGAGTGCAAGTCGCGATTTAGCCGCCCGATGTAACGAGAGTCGCATGGATAACTGAACAAAACAAAAGAGCGGGTGACGCGGGGTACAGTAGTTGCGGCGGGAAGGGACAAACCGGTGATTTTCCAGGTACCTGCTTAAAACAGGTTTGGACTTGTTGTGAATTGTGACGCTCTGTCTCTGCGACGCGTAGTATCAATGATGAAAATACTTTCTTAATAGATAATAGAATTCACTTTATTGCACATCAAAAGGGCATACCTACACAGTATGAATAATTAAATATAAATGATCAAATGTATGAAAATAACAACATCATAATAACAGTTTTATTGTATTTTAAAAGTATGTAACACCGTAACCAAAGGGCGCACAGATTTGGTGTCGTAGTAAAAAAATATAGGAATTGTGTGTTCTATCGGAATATTACACATTTTTATCCTGGCCGGCACTTTCAGTTTTTGGTCCAAAATAAAATGATGTCCTTTATTTGGTTAAGGTGAATGCTCCAACCAACCCGCGAAATTCAAATTTTCTTATGTTTTTTGCAATTTGCACGCCAGTGCTAGGTTGTATGTTGATTAAAATATTATTAAGAAGTATAATCATCAAAATCATCAATACAACCCTCCAAGTTCATAAAGGTGTAGGGCTGATTTTTTTTGTTTTTTTTTTGTTCCTACACCTTTATGAACTTGGAAAGTTGTATTGATGATTATAATTCTGTAACTACATACGTCTTACAGCCGCGAATAATATTTTAATCAACATACAACCTAGCACTGCCTGCAAATTGCAAAACACGCAAGAAATTTTGGATTTCGCGGGCTGGTTGGAGCATTCCCCTTAATGATGAAAAACTTACTGTTAATTTATCTAACCTACGGCTTATCAATAAATATATATACATGTGAGCCTGTACCTATACATAAAGGTATACAGGCTTTTTATTTATATACAAAAAAGAGCTATCTCTTTTTAGTAGTAGGTATTCATCACACATTTCATGAACTATATTTTTTTTTAAACATTGGGACCAATCAAATTTTGGGTCAAAGACCTGGCAAATATCTGGATGTATTTCTTTCGTTCACACATAAATTACTGGATGTATTTTTAATGAAATTTAGAATTGAGAAGATAGCTTACCTTGGAATAGCACTTAGGCTACTATTTATAATGTACTTAATCATGTGTAAGGTCATAGAAACAGCTAGTAGCATATAATCCAATAACAACTTTATTTTATTACTTATTACTTTTCTACGTCAGTGTACTCAGGCACAACACGTGTGAACCGGTTAGTGAGTAAAGTAAAGAAGGTCATCGATATGTATGAATCCGTCGCTTTTTAGTAGTCATTGGAATTTGGTCGGATAACCAGCCGTTGTTTACATATTTTGGTTTTTTGTTTATATTTACTTCGAAACATTCCAAGCTGATTAATTTCACCATATATTTTTGACTAAAGGCACAAGATTTTGGTTTACACGTACATATCTGGGATTGAGCCAGTTCCTTGTATTTTGCCGTCAAAGTTATGACACCATCGTTTTGATTTTTAGCGAGATTATTCAAAAACGCATGCATGGACAGTTTTGAAACTTTGTATGGTTATTATTAGCGTCAAGAAGGAATGAATACAGTTTTCAGCGAACTTGTGCCTTGTCTAATTTAGGCGCTGCGATGTTTTTTCGGGTTTTCATAAAACCGCGATAACTTGAAAACTATAAATATTTTCTTAAATCTAATTGGGGCACTAAGGGGCACACATTAAGAGCTACTCGTGTATGTTTATTCTACAGGGGCACATGCAATGGTTGTAGAGATATTCGATTAATCAAAACGTTACTCCAGCAGGAAATGCAAATATCTCGAAAACCTGAAGGGGCACAGATTTTATTTTTGGGGCACATTTTAGCACACATATAAGCTCTCTAGCCATGCCCCATCTTTTCTCTCCGATCATTCGTTTAGAATTTACCTGCTAAAAAAACGTTACCCCAGCAAGATTCGTTTTTTCCGTTTTTTTCCTATACGACAGGGGGCACACATTTTTTATGTGGGGGCACATTTACAGCAGATAAGGCACCAATTATACGTTCTACTCCTATAACTCTAGGAGACACTTTCTTGCTGGGGTAACGTACACGACTTTTAGGTAGGTACGGGAAGCTGGTCACACGAAGCGAGTTTGCTTGCAGCGAATGAACTCGCAACTACCATTCGCTGCGTACCTACGGTATTGTTGTCTTTATCGTGTTTCTAACCGCTGATTTCTAAAAACGTAACCGTAAGCAGCATTGCAGCAAATTTTAATACACTTACGTTGGTAACATATCCAACAATTACCCCTAACAAAATAACAAAGAAACGTGAGCATACTTAATCCTCTTGCCATTGGCTATTGAGCACAATATGTGCACATTCGTTGGCAGCATGATAATTCCAGAGAGCAAAACGATCGCATTAACTATGTCTGTCCCCGTCAGCACTAAAATATCACCGATACCTGGAAAAAAGCAGCACATTTAGGACGCAAGAATTCGTAGGTTTTGTCGCTCGTCGTCCTGCCGAAAATAGGAAAGCGCAAACTCGTTTTAGTCTCGTATTTGTCCCTATTCTTGCAAACGTCCCGACTATCGAGCTGTAGGTCGTGGGTTCGAAACCCAGGCAGAGGCGCTTTACTTTGTGTAAATATTTTCATCATCACTGCTCTCAAAACGGTGAAGGAAAACACTGTGAGGAAACCGGAGTTACCTAGAACCAAAAATTCGAAGACATGTGACATCTGCCAACCCGCACTGGGCCCGCGTGGTTGATTATAGCCCACTCCCTCTCAAAGAGAGTAGGCCTCTGCCCCAGCAGTTGGAACATTAAAGGCTGATTATGTTACAAACTTGCATGTAGGTAACTGTGTAGTCTTTGTTGGAGAACCACTAAATAAAACATCATCATTGCTGTAATTCCTGCGGAGTTCAAGGTTCCTTCACCCACACCAGTTAGCCGTTGACGTACCTACCTACTCATTTTGGATAAAATAGCATTAAAACAATGTGAATAGTAGGTAAGTACAACAATATTCCGCCAGTAGGTATATGACACATGTAGTAAGGGGTGAGCCTATTGGCAGCGGGCGTAAATCCAAACTTGGAGCTGTTACTGATAATTGCATAATGGAACAACCCCTAAATGATTTTTCCGACCCAGATAGGGAACCCAAAAACTCAACTTGGCAGGTGCTGCCATGCTGGTCGCAGCGCCGAAATATGTACCTACGTCTTTAGTTAAATGTTAGTATATGATAATGGTAATACTCACAAAAGAACAGGAATAGTGACCATAATATTGCAAACATAGAAACGAGCCACAAGAAGCATGAACCCCACACCACAAAAGGGTGATTAGGACCCGTTGTCATCACGGTAATAACCCTTCCTTTTGGCTTTTCCGTATTCGGGTAAAAATAACAAACTACCTATCTTAAAATCAAAATACACGTCTATAAACCAAGTAAACCTATACTAAATGCTTGTTTATACTTCAAAATGTTTTATATTTTCTTATAAAATCAAAACCATCTCTGCGAAACCATCCATTAAACTTGACACTTGTTGTGGTTATATAGAAGTACAAAAAAAGTACTCTGTGAAGTACTCTGTGGGTTATATACCTACTCTTTGGTTGTTGTCATAGGTAAATTTTTGGTGAAATCATAGACCAAGATTGTAATCAAAATTATTTCACAAATAAACGGAAATGAGCTAACATGAGGTTGATAAAGATTTTTGACATTGCGCTTTATTATAGGACCCATGACTCGCAAAATCCTCTTCATTTTGTAAGGGATTAGTGTGATCGTATTAAGCAATCAGGCTACTGTAGGTTTAGCACGTGTCAATAGACAGAGCACAATAGATTCGGGGGATCCTGCGTCCTAGCCGAAAGCGACTATCATGTCGCGCGAATACCCGATTACGCGATCACGCGATCGTTTCCCTGAATAATGAATGACGCAGGTAGGTACATTCGTGACTTGATTGATCGCACTATTAGGCATGTAAACGAGCGCGAAGATCGCGCACTCGCGTGGCGCGGCGGCCCCGGCAATCGCTTTCGGTTAGGACGTGGCCCTATGGTCGTCAGATTGAATGCTTTGTGAAACTTGGTCTGACTCCGAGGTTACCGACAGGCAGATGGTACTAAAAATTTGTTTCCATCTAAGCATCCCACCCATCCCATCCCGGTTGGTATAAAATAGGGGGTCGCGAACCATATTTTGAATTTAGAATCTCAGATAATTATCAAGTTTTGGGAACACAAACTCATGTCTTGACAAAGTTCAAACTCCATTGCAACCTTTCCGTTCCTTTTCCTTTGTATTACAAACCGTCAAACAAAAATTAACTTAGACAAAATAACTCAACTTAATAGTTGAGTGGCTATACAGGTTTACCTAAGATTGTGTTCAAGTCATGGACAAACAAAAATCAAGTGTAGAATTTTTGTATCTCAGGTCTTGAGCAAGCCATTTACGTTGCTTGTCTAGCTCATAATGAATGTACCTATTGGGAAAATGATTCCTGGTTTGAAGGTCCACCTTTTGTAGATAGGCACTGTATAGGTATACCTTAGTTATCGTTTATATTTATTACATATTCTTTATTGTACACTACCAATCCACCATCATCTCCCTATTCAATATTGTACTTTTAGCAATAATAAGCAACTCAGCAGCTATTGGGAGGATTGGGTAGAACCTTAGAGCATTAAAATGCTCTAAGGGTAGAACAACCGAAGATGAGAATTCTTAACTTAGTAATAATAAACAATTGATGTTATACGTAAGTACGTATATTTCTTTCGTTTACGAAATCACAACAATTACAATAACAATATTAAAAGTAAAACAAAACAAAATTATTGTTATAAATTGCATCAGTTTCTTATAACACTGTTATGAAAATATTATATCGATTGGAAATAGTGTAAATATGACTCGAGACTAGAATACAATAAGTTACTAAACATAATCAAAAATTTACAATCGGAATGTAAGGACAAACAAAAAAGAAACAATAAGTCTGTCAAAAACATATAAAAATAAAACTCCCAACCACCAATAATGTCTTACACAATTTTACATAATATATTTTGCCTGACGTAAGACTATTTTCACAATATGCTAAGTGCGTTACTCCTATTTCAATTGAATAGAGTGCATTGTTGTGCAGAATAAAATGTATACAATTATCTTAAGATCTACAATGCAGAATGTGAACATTTAATATATAAGTACTTGAATAGATAAACGAGAATATAAACATTTGTTATATTGGAAAGATTTCTTAACAATAGCAGTAATTATAATAACTTGCAATAAGGCACTTATAAAGCATTCAGTATTTAAATTTCAGTTAAGTACTTGAGAAACTCATTCAGAATCTTTCTTTGGTTGAGTGACATCGCCCATTTTCTTAATTTTCTCGGCAACATTGATTTCGCAGCCTGTGCTTACCAAGACATCTTCAACTGTGACTCCATCCGCCAGTTCAGTCAGTGTTAAGCCTTTTTCTTTATCGACTTCAAATACACACTGAAATATAATGAGGAGATTAAACCACAAGGAGCAAGGCCAACTTTTTAGATAGACTAGCTTCTGCCAGCAACTTCGTTCGCGTGGAAGTCGTAAGATACAAAATATACTAAAGTGACAGCCACATTATTGCCACATGAAACTCCCTCGGCCCCATACCCACCGCCTCGCATCGCATCACCCGCCTGCGCTGTTACAAAAGATGAGACTTTAACACATCACGTGGTTTGACATGCGCATTAGACGATATATAGGTCTCTTTAGTGGTATGAGGGCTGGGTGCGGGAAGGGACCAGGCGTCATCGGGGCGGCGCAAAGAGCGCGGGAGGGGCGGTGCGGCGGTTGTCAAGTCTCATCTTTCGTGGCACGTGTTACCTACTTCGTTTTCGCTTATCGTTCTTTCTAACTTCTTTTATTTTTGCTCGGCTTCTAAGGGTGTGGTGTGTAGGTAAGGGCGTGATGTTAAATACCTATAACCTTCCTCAAGAATTGAGCTATCAAATGCAAAAAATCAATTTTCAAATCTGACAGGTAGTTCCAGAGATCAGAATGTTCAAACAAAAAAACAGACTCCCAGCTTTATATTATATACAGTGTGGCGATCAGACACAAACACACACACATCAATAAATTGAAACCACATATTCTACATTACATATTTTAAACATACACAATTAAATTAATTTTAAACAATTAACATTCTTGCCGTGGGACCTTTTTTTTCGTTTTAGTATTTAACAACAATAAACTTACTTTGTGATTATTTGGTGACAATACCATAAAGTTTGTATTATTTTAACAGACTGATAACAACTTTTAATAACCACTATACTATATAATGTGATAACCTAATCGCCACTCTGTATATTATGAATAGATAATATTGATATAAGAGACTTATTGCTTTGTAAGTATTATGTTACAGTTCTAATAAATTACCTTTTCTGTTATAATCATGTCAACGCAATTTTTCCCAGTCAATGGCAGTGTGCACTCTGGCAGTATTTTATGAGTTCCATTTTTAGCAGTGTGTTCCATAGTTACAACAACCTTGGTTCTTGGAGCCGATACTAAGTCCATCGCTCCACCCATGCCTTTAACCATTTTACCCTGAAATTCAAAATTAATTTTATTATTTGGTAAGATGCACATTTGGTTTTGCAATTTTGATTTGAGGTGAATAATTTGAGGTCGGAAGAGCGAACTTACAGGAATCATCCAGTTCGCTAAGTCACCATAACGAGAAACCTGCATTGCACCAAGAATAGTCAAGTCAATGTGACCTCCACGTATCATGCCAAAGCTGTCATCTGATGAAAAGAATGATGAACCTGGAAAATAGTGAATAATCGTAGTTAGTAAATATGTATGTCCAAATGAATAGAAAACCATTAAAAATAAAATTAAGTAGGTACCTGGTAGTACAGTGACAGTTTCTTTGCCCGCATTAATAAGGTCAGCATCCACATTTTCTTCTGTTGGAAAAGGACCCAGACCCAGAATACCATTTTCTGACTGCAGGAGCACCTTAACATTCTGCGGTATGTAGTTGCTTGCCAACATGGGCATCCCTGAAAGAATATAAATAAATGGTTTGTTAACAGGGGTCGAGACACCATTTTAAATATAATCTGTTCAAAACTGTTTGATGAAATTGTGAATAAACCATGTTCAGGTTAAATTCTTACGCAACTTTCATCAAAATCTTCATCAAATACTTTTGGACAGAGTATTATTGGTGGACTACTAGGCCTTTTGATAAAAAAGCCTTACCAATCCCGAGGTTAGCATTCATTCCATTCTTGAATTCCAAAGCAGCTCTTCTAATGATCCTCTCCCTCATTGAATCTGATGCCTTTCCTTGCTTAGCTGGCTTGCTAACAGTCCTTCTTTCAATTCGCTTTTCATACTTTTCCCCTCTGATAACTCTGTGTACAAATATTGATGGTACATGTACAAAGTCAGGGTCTATTTCATCTACAATTTCTTCTACCTCAGCAATAGTGATTCTAGCAGCTCTGCACATTGCTGGGTTGAAGTTCCGAGCACTCTTCCTGAATATCAAGTTGCCATGTCTGTCTGCTTTCCATGCTTTGATAAGTGCAAAGTCACCAGTAATTGCTTCTTCCATGATGTAGTTCCTTCCATTGAACTGTTGTTCATGTCTTGCTGCACTTGGGATGTCAATCTAAAAGATCAAAACAGAATTTTGTAAGTAGGTACTTCATCTTTTTATAGTAAGTAGTCTAAACAAACTAATATACTATGATGACCAGTTTAAAGCACTGGTGTATATTGTGACAGAAATCAAATAACTAAGTTATTTTTTTCCTTTTGTTTGAGTGGGTAAATTAGCTTAAATTGTAAGTACCTTTTTTTGTAAGTAGGTACTTCATCTTTTTATAGTAAGTACTTAGTCTAAACAAACTAATATACTATGACGACCAGTTTAAAGCACTGGTGTATATTGTGACAGAAATCAAATAACTAAGTTATTTTTTTCCTTTTGTTTGAGTGGGTAAATTAGCTTAAATTGTAAGTACCTTTTGTATAGTTAAAAGCTTACCTTTCCATCTTTACTATATTTAATTGGTGATCCACCTTCGTGTATCAAAGTACCAAAACCAGTTGGTGTGAAAAATGCAGGTATACCAGCACCACCTGCGCGAATGCGTTCTGCCAGTGTGCCTTGTGGAGTCAGTTCAACCTGGAATCATTGAAAACTTTCATTGTTACTGATCCAGGGATCTTTATGCTATAGTTTAGTAATCCAAGAAGGTACAAACCTCTAGTTCTCCACTCAGGAATTGTCTTTCAAATTCAGCATTCTCACCAACATATGATGAGATCATTCTTTTCACTTGTTTGCTCTTCAATAAAACGCCAAGACCAAAGTCTTCCACTCCTGTAAATAGTATAACAACCGGTTATCACAAGTAAACAATTAAATCAGCATTGCAAAATAAACTTAGGTTGTTTGTGAAATATTAATTATTTAATGTATTTAAATTAATTCTACCTGCATTGTTGGAGACCACAGTAAGTCCAGAAACACGTTTGTTGTTTACAGCTACTATGAGATTTTCTGGTATCCCACAAAGTCCGAAGCCACCGACCAAAAGTTTGGAACCATCCTGTATGTCGCTGACAGCTTCGTTAGCATTCTCGTAAATCTTGTTTGTGCGAACTACTGTGCTATAATTAACACATGAAAATAACTGCAAAACGAGTTTAATTATTAATTTACAAATCATCATTAAGTAGGTAATTATGTACTATATCTTTTAAGCAGTTGTATTAAACATACCTTCGCAATAGTGTACACTTTTTTATTTGAATATCCATGCGATTTTATCACAAAAAACCTTCCTAACATTGTCGCTGCCATGGTATTAGCACTAAATTAATAATTACACTTGATAAAACTTATGTTAGCAACCTCCTAAACAATTTAATTATCACAGTTAAAAAACTAATTATAAAAACAGCCGATGTCACGTTCCAAAACACGTTCCATACATTTAAATTATTTTGTTATGTTCAGGAACATTCACAATTTCACTTTCGGGTTAATTCAGGAATTGTTTTCAAATTAATGTGACAAGTTGTTTTTTTAAGTTGTGCAAGCGCTGTGTTACCAACCACGATAAAGGAGATAAAGAGACTGACTGATGAGATTTAACAGTTGTTTGTCTCACTATCTCGAGGTCAACGAGGGGCTCGTAGGCAATCGAGGTTTGAAATATTTGCAACTTATTAATATAGGTAGGTAAGATACTTAAGTAACTTATTTTTAACACACACACACCTATCCTGATATTCTTGTTTAGCAAGAAATATTTAAATAATGCAAGCATTAGATAGAGCCCCGAGGTGATTAAAAATAAGTACCTTACGTGTTTAGGGTTTCGTAGCCAAATGGCAAAAAAGGAACCCTTATAATTTCGTCAGGTGCGTCTCCCCGTCCGTCCGTATTAGGCTAACAGCTATTTTACTCAAGTACCTATTGGCCCTATAGCGATGAAAACTGGAAATAATTATTTTATTTATCCTATTTTTGTGGTGCACAGAATACATCCTGTCCACCGCTAAACATTAATGGAGTTAAATTAGGAAAAAAATATACTTTATGCCATATATACTATACCTACTATAAATATAATGCCATACTTAATGAAAAAAAATTCAATGCAATAACTAAGCGTGTGGCGTTATTCGTAGGATCCCAAAAATATTGTGTTTTTTTTATTATAAGTATGTATTTAAGTCAATAGTTTGTGAGATATGAGGTGTTTTCGGTTACAACCGCAACAATAACTTCTGTTTTCATAGTTTTTCCGAAATACTATGAGAAATACTATTTATGAAACACTTTATTTTCGCGGTCGGTAAAATCAATACCGTGCAATGTGCATGCCAACTACGGAACCCTTCGTGTTCTGACACGCGGTTTAGCCGGTTTTCTTTATTGCTTGATTGGAGTAGGTAGTTACCTATGTTGTAATTAATTTACAAGTGCCAGATAAATTATGTTACCGACCGATTGTTAAATATTGGAGGAGAAAACAACAAGCGAGATTTTTATCCATCAGTCCTCGGCTACTCTTTCTTTTCTGCTTATGGACTGATCGTCTATTTACCCAGTACTATAAGATGGACAACTGTTTCCTTACTGCGTAAAATTTTACATTAGCTAGGATTATGCCACGAAACAGGTTCCTTCTTCAGTCATGACTGCCCTACCCTACATAAATACCCGTTAGTTGCCTACCCCCTTACTTATAAAAAGTTTTATTTATTTATTTATTTAAAACTCTTAAACTATCATTACAGGTTTTGAAACCTAATGCGATAGATAGAACTACTTATAATATTAACTATATTACTTAGTTAAGTAGCTATTGGTGCCGATTCTCTTGTCACAAAATTCTCTAAACTAGACTAAAAATCACCAAAATTTAGTTTATTCCTGTCAAACGACGATTTCCCATTCTGAAATTGACTAAAGTGACACAACTTAACTAAATTTTAGTTCGACAGCACTAAGATGGCACTGAGATTATAATTTAGTGAAAATGGCAATTTTGCTATTCTGAATTTTACGTTTTTCACCAAAAATTTTGATTGTCATATTATCTAAATCTGACTATTTTTAATCGCGATTAAAAAGGTGTGGAATAAAATTAGTTGTCATGAACTAAAATTCACACCAACACCTCGACTTCAGATGCAAAAACGGTACTGTATCTTTTTTTCTTTTCTTTTGCTTATATCTCGAAAACGGTGTGTCCTATCGCAAAAATAATGAAAATTTCGACCCCCTTTGTACCCGTAAACCTATAAAACTCAACGTGTTGGTAATATTTTTTTATATTTTCCATACAAAAAGTAAAAAATTCCATACAAAACAAGTCGAGGCCGCACATAATGCGCGCCTACGGCTCTAAAAAAAGATCACGTGGTACGGCAAACAAGTACCACGTGGAGTCGCAATAATTGTCAAATTTGATTTTAGATGTGTCAAAATTATTTTTAAATTTAGAGATTTTATTTTGCAGAATAGCGTTAAGATTCTCATAGCCAAAAGTAAGGAATTTTAGTGATAGTTGAGTTAGTTTAGTTCGGTGTACAATCATGTACAAAACAATTCGATGTACAGACGCCAGCACATCAAGCTACTACAATCTGTCAAATTTCTTTAATAGATTTTCAACTTTATCGCTAAAACATTAAGGTTCAAGGTTGATTGGGAAAATTTTACAGTTTCGGGTAGCTTGACCTGCTGGCGTCTGTACAAAACAGAATCGGCACCAATGGTGCCGATTCTGTTGTACACCGAACTAAACTAACTAAACTATCACTAAAATTCCTTACTTTTGGCTATGAGAATCTTAACGCTATTCTGCAAAATAAAATCTCTAAATTTAAAAATAATTTTGACACATCTAAAATCAAATTATGCAATTGCGACTCCACGTGATACTTGTTTGCCGTACCACGTGATTTTTTTTTAGAGCCAGAGTCGCGCATTATTTTGCAGCCTCGACATGTTTTGTATGGAATTTTTCACTTTTTGTATGGAAAATATTAAAAAAAAAAATTTTTTTTACCAACACGTTGGTAATTAGATGTTCCGGGGGTTTATAAAAGGGGTCGAAATTTTCATTATTTTTGCGATAGGACACACCGTTTTCGAGATATAAGCAAAAGAAAAGAAAAAAAGATACAGTACCTACCTACTGTTTTTGCATCTGAAGTCGAGGTGTTGGTGTGAATTTTAGCTCATGACAACTAATTTTATTCCACACCTTTTTAATTGCGATTAAAAACAGGCAGATTTAGTTACGACAATCAAAATTTTTGGTGAAAAACGTAAAATTCAGAATAGCAAAATTGCCATTTTCACTAAATTATAATCTCAGTGCCATCTTAGTGCTGTCAAACTAAAATTTGGTTAAGTTGTGTCACTTTAGTCAATTTCAGAATGGGAAATCGTCGTTTGACAGGAATAAACTAAATTTTGGTGATTTTTAGTCTAGTGAGAATTTTGTGACAAGAGAATCGGCACCAATGATCTTTAACCACAATAGTCTCATAACTAACCAAAGGTTAGGGCTAGATGTTTTATTTTACTTCTTTAATATAAGCTTATATAAGGAAACTCTATTTCTTCGACAACTAGGTACCTACCTTTTATTTTTTATTTTTTTTGTTTCCCTGGTGGAAAATCCTCATGATTGACGACGCAGCTCCATGTGTCGCTGCATCGGTCCCTCGCCCCATGCCCTCGCTTCCTCGCGCCGCCGATACAATAACGCAAGTACTTTCGCCTCGAGGTCCCAGGGCGGGGATCCGGCCAGTAGGTACGCAAGCGGCCTCGCAGGTGATCGTGCGATACCCTCTGATGGCTCTCACTAGGTACCTACCTAGGTCAACAAAATAATTGTCAAAATTATCGAATTGTGGTTCTTTCAGATGCGAACTATTGAGACCGCCGTTTATTATGCATTCTTTGCATGTTAAGAAGTTCAGGTTTCTAATGCACACTTCCGTGACTCGAGTGACCGCGACACTTTCTGACAAAAGACTTATTGTTTGGCATCGGGTGGTGCGCCTACGTCAAATATGCCTAACTGCCTGGCGTGTTCTAATCTGTCCTACAGACAATAAATACTGATTGGAAAGATACACGATGGTACGTTGAATATTTATTTGGTAGGTAGGTAGGTACCTACCTACCAAATCAATCTTTAAAAAATTGTATTAATCATTAGTACCTACCCTACCTTTGGCCAACCCAAGCGCACGTCAGTAGGCAGGGTAGTTACACCTGAATTACGAAAACCTTAAAATCTGTTATTGCTATGAAGTTAAGGCGGTTAACCTTATCCCATGAACTGGGTAATAAACCCCTTCAAAAACCCTTGACCTCGACAGGGTTGTATAGGGTTTCCCTTTCAATGGGTAGGTATGAGTCGTTCCTGCCAGGGTTGCCGGAAAGTCCGAAAGGGTTACCGTGGGCCCCTGGTACGTGTACGTTACCCTAGCAGGAAAGTGGTCCCTAGAGTGATATGAGTGAAACGTATAATTAGTGCATTGTTTGTGCACCACATACAATGTGCTGTGCACCACATAAAAAATTAGTGCGCTTTGTCGTTTTGGAAAAAAACAGAAAAACCGATTCCTGCTAGAGTAACGTTTTTCCAGCAAGAAAATTCTAAACAAATGATCGGAGAGAGAAATGGTGTGCATGGCCAGAGAGCTTATATTTGTGTAAAGAAGTGCACCGAAAATATAATTTGTGCGTCTTCAAGTTTTCGCGATATTGCATTTCCTGCTGCAGTAACGTTTCGCAGACTCGTGTACCTCTAAAACCATTGCATGTGCGCCTGTAGAATAAACATACACGAGTAGCTCTTTATTTGTGCGTATTTGTGACAGAATGAGATTTAAGAAAATATTTATAATTTCCAAGTAATCGCGGTTTTTTGAAAACCCGAAAAAAATCTCGCAGCGCCTAAATGAGAAAGCGTATAAGCTCGCTGAAAACTGTATTCGGTCCTTCTTGACGCTTATAATAACCATAAAAAGTATCAAAAGTGTACATGCATGCATGCGTTATTAAATAATATTGCTCAAAGTCAAAACGACGGTGTCTTAACTTTGACTGCAAAATTCAAGAAACCGCCTCAACCCATGATGTGTAGGTGTAAACCAAAAACTAGTGTATTTAGTCAAAAATATGTGGTGAAAATATTCAGCTTGGAATGTTTCGCATTAAGTAAATATAAACACAAAACAAAACATGTAAACAACGGGTGGTTATCCGACCAAATTCAAATGACTACAAAAAAGCGACGGATTTGTACATATCGATGGCCTTCTTTATTGGACGTATTAAACCTAAGCTGTTGTCCGTACAGTTGAGTTCAAACGTTTGTTGGCAACTACAACCTAATTTTGGGGGCCAATAAAAAAATACATATATTAAATGCACCTTGTGACCCTATCAAATGAAACATGTACGTTTGCCCAGCACGGCCCCTCAGAATTTGCATTTATGGTGTACACCATTGCAATGTACTCGCCTCTAGCAGTATATGTACCGATTTCTTTTTCAATGTACCTCTATACTTTTGAAGAAATATGCAAAAAAAGGTGGCCGTGCCAGCCAAACGCTTTCAGCACGGCCCCCCATGTAACTTGAATAATACATACCGTATTAACAAATGTCTATAACTCAAGAAATGTACTCTATTAATACGTTATATGTGCCGCAACAGTTATTGTGAATTCATAATAACAAATAATATATAGATGTGGATAAGGGGCCGTGCTGGAAAAAATCATTTTAAGAAATATCTAAAAAAGACAAAACATACTTAGCCAAAAACTATTAAAAAATAATTGATGTTTAGCAAGTAACATATGTACCGCATTGATTTCTCATACAACTTGTTATATTGTGAAAAATAAATCTATTTTAGTTCATTCAGCACGGCCCTCTATAGTTGCCTATATCTTTTTAAATAAGCCGTGTATGTTTACAAAATTCGACTTCCTGAATAATATATAGGAGTACATTCCTTTCAACTAAATTGCAATTCTGCTGTATCAATACTTTAGAAGATAAATTCAATCTAAAATATACATACATTAAAACTGATGGGGTGACCATGATTTCATATATTTGGTAGGTAGGTACATAAATGTTCTATATTTATGTACTTATATTAATTAAATTATGTGACTACATTGAAATAAACATTCTTTTTACCCGACTGTACCAGAAGGACGGTAAGGTTTTTCGAGTGAATGAATGTAGATATGTAGCAACCTTCATTTCTTTGGCACGCTTTGTAGTCTAAACGGCTTTATTAATTTCAACTTGAGAGATGTCATTAGATTCGTCTTAATTGTGAGAATGACACAGGGTAGGTATATAAAAATAAAAATAACTGATTCTTGGCGTCAAGTAGGTAATTAATCGTTTTCTTTTCCTCAAAGCCTATCTAGTGGGATAATATATTAAATAAACGAATTTCTAAGTGGACTAGCTTTAACTTACGGTTCGGCTCGCGTGGTAGAAATAAAAAATATATAAAGCGTGCTTATAACCTTCCCCTAGAAAAAACACAACTTATAATATGTTTAAATAAATGTTATTCAGAATGAGAAATGCTAAAAAAAAACAAAATATTCAATGTTTCTCAAAGTTTAAAATTTGTCCGCTATTGGGTAATTTATTTAAATAATTATGTGTTTATTCATTACATCTTAAAAAATAATCATTAAGTATAATAATATATTATCAGTTAATTTTGTCGTGTGCGATCGCTATTAGTTCACTGACGCTACCGTAATTTTTAATGTGGCGCTGGTGTCGCGGTTACTTCATGTTGCGCTTGAGTGTTTATTGACAGTCACATCTCTACGCGCATAACAGACAGTAGTAAATATAAATACTGCTCAAATAATATGAATATTCATGGGTCGTGTGTTTGTGCAGTGAATTCTATTTCAAGGACGAAAATGGATTGTTAAAATAAACGGGTAAGTAAGTTTTAAGTTATAATATAATTTATTTGTATTTAAAAAATAGATTTGATGTAAGTATATCTAGGTAAGTGCATGTAGGAATTGAACTTGACCCTAAAGAAGATTGCGTAAATATTAAAGTTACACGTTGTATGCACATAAGATAATGCAAAGCACATTAAATCAGTATGCTAGATTTATTTAATGTTATTTAAAAATACCAAAATGTATGAAGCACCAGCTTACGACACAAATCTTTGCAAATTTTCTTTTTTTACAAATCTTTGCATGAGTAGTAGACATGCGCATAACAGTGCATCGAAAGTCAATGCCATATGATATGCACCGGTTCCAAAGTACATCAACTTTTGATATGCACTTTAGTACATATCAACCGGCCATGAGGGCGGTCGATAAATACGATTTATACACTATGCACTGCGGTTGATAATAGCAACCGCAGTATATAATATATACTGCGATTAATAGTACATAGGGCATACCCATGTCACTTACAGACATGTGTATACACTATGCAGAACATCACTTCTTGAGATATAAACTGTAACGCAATGGAATAGGGTTCATTTTAACTTGTTGTGGCTAAGCTATGCTTCGGTCTCATTCACTCTCATTATAATTTGTATTAGCTGTCGCGGGTAATGCGTTTCACGTCAGAGTTGGCGAGCCATACATATTACATGCACTCTTTCTCTCACTCATTGCCCGTGTGATACGAATGAATGCGATGCCATAGTCAATGCGGTGTATAGTACATATCTCGATATCTCGGGCAATGCGAGTGAATGTATACACTGCTCAGTGAATATGTACTTTGTGATATCAACCGCAGTGCATATCCATGTCTAATGAGTAGTTCTATTATTAATTATTTCTTACATTAAATTTATTTTGCTAACCATAATATATGATAGCAAACTGTGTAATGAGCCTACGATTATTATGTTACCTTACATAATTAATCATAGTTTTTGTTTAATTGTGTTCTGTTCATTTACAAGCAAAACCCAAGAGTGCTTCGTAGTTATATAAAAGAAAATACTTGTGTATCTAGTAGTATTAAGCCTTTACAATTATTAGGAGTTACATTTCTGTTGATTTTACGCCCAGAGTCCATAGAAATTTACCTACCATCTTTTAAAATTTTAAGGAACTCTTCAATATAGTGGAAATATACCTACTTTACCCACTATACATATATAGAGTACGTAAATGTGACACGCAAAAGTTGAGATATACAATTTTCGGACGCTATTTTAAACTTAAAGCGGCCCGTTGGCAGCATCGTTCATTCATTCAGCATTTTTCACTTAAGAATTGGTGTAATCATACTGAGCAGTAATTATAAAAAATGTTGAATAATTAGGGTATCAAAAATAATTATCACTTTATATTAACCGTTATTTATTAATATATTTAGTAAATAAATAGGTAGCAAAATTATATATAAATCTAAAAAGAAGTTACGTAATTCACTATAAATATTTGTACAGATTTTTTTTTCTTCAGATTGATACAATTAATGGTGAGGATGGGCAAGAAAAGTGATGTAGCATTAGATGTACAGAAACAACTATTTATGAAAAATCGACATCAGCTCAAAGGACCGAAATATGATAGAAATGTGTACCAGAAACTAGCTGAAGAGCTTAATTATGCTATGTCTCCGAAAGCATTGTACCTAAGTTATAAAAGAAATTTTCTGGGCACTAATGACCTCACACCGGAGCCAACAAAAATTGATGACAAACTAGGAAACATTAGTGTTGGAACGACACCTTTGAATTCGTCTAAGAAATCGACACCTTTGCCTGAATCATCCGAACATAGTAAAAACGAAGATAGAAATAGAGTTATTTTTAAATTTCCTGTGGATATTCACGAGTGGAAAAAAATACAGCCAATACGCAGCACTTTTCGACGAAACGATAAAAAGAAGCCATACCTGAGATATGAAACATACAAAACCATTCCTAAGTATAAATGGTCCTGCCTTTTGAGGCAAAAGCTTTGGAAACATTTTAAATTGCCATGTACAATATCTTTTAAAAATTATAACATTAATAGCAATGGAATTACCTTCCACGGAAAATGTACTCAGTGCAACGCAAAAGTGCGTATTCATGACACCGAGAAGACAGACAAGGTCGTCGAATTTCTTTGTGAAATTATCAACTTAGATAATAACTTTAAGCATGACCCACGAAAGAAAGTTCGTTGTACTCCGTACTTGAGACGAAAATTATCAGATAATTTAAAAGAAAAGCCAGCAGCCATTGTTCATAAAGATCTGGCACGTCGCACAATGACATTCGGAGATACAGAACCACCTACATTGCCATCTCTTGGAGCACTCAGGATAATCCGTTATGAATCTAATAGTCAACATTGGTATCACAAAAATGAATTAATGTCTTTGATAATTTTAGCTGAGAGCGTCGAGTTCTCTAATATAATTCAAGAAATACTTATAAAACCAACATTTCATGTACACTATTGGTTAGAAGAACAACTCAATTATTATAGACACTATTCTAAAGTAGTTGACAGAATAACTATTTCCCTAGATGCTACTGGTTCTATTTATAAAACTAACAACCTAACCAAGAAATTATTTTTATACGTAGTAATGTTAACTGCTAATAATAGCTTGAAATCTGTACCCGTCGCCCAAATGGTTAGCAATTCCCATACCAAAGAAACTATTGCGGATTGGTTATCTAAATGGGCAAAGAATATCACTTCGCCCGCAGAAGTTATAACTGACGACTCATCGGCTTTGATTGCGGCTGTAATTAATTGTTTTACAAAATTTAACTCAACCAAGGATTATTTAGAGGCTTCTTTTAAAGCATTAGAAGGCAACTTCATTGTACCTAATTTATATATGAGAATTGATACGAGCCATTTTATTAAATCTATTCGTAAAATTTCTTTAGAAAACGCACCAAAAAAAGTGAATTTCTTATTTGTTCAGTGTATTCTTTACATTAAAAAAGCAGAAAATATTAATGTCATCAAAAACATCATCGATAAACTGCTAGCTATAATCCTGTCTAAATATCATTCCAAGGATTGTACTGAAGCCCAATATTACCTGAGAAGTGTACTTCAAAATGTAAATATTAAGGAAATACATGATAATATAACTGAAGATGACTCTTTATCAAGTGATGACCGTTACTGTTTACATGATGACGTTCATGTTGATACAACGTTTAATGAGCTGAATTTCGCGAAGTGGTTTGAGGAAACTGTTACACATCATAAAGAAGAAGTTTGTGTAACTGGCCCTCTAAATGATTTTTATTATCCGCCCTTATTAACGACAATAAAACGACTACTGCGAAAATTGCCCCTGTGGTCGAATGTCATGATGCCATTATATAAATCAGATAATAAAAATCCTTCGTCGAGTGCATCAGAGGATCATTTTAAAACTTTAAAACACTTGCTGCTGAAATCTAAAATAACAAAACATAGAATTGACGTTTTCCTGCAAAGACATATTAATTATTTAAAAGGAGAGTTAAATATTGCAGCGAGTAAATTTCATATAGAACCTAGCACTGTAAAAAAAACAAATCGCAGGACGACAAAACCCATAAGTAAAAAACAACAAAAACCGAAACGACAATTTGTTCAAGACTCAATATTTAGCGATCAACCAACATTTGTAGAAAATTGGGGAGGTCAAGCAGACAAGGCCGTTAATGTAAAGCCACATACCGGTATAAAATTTATAAAAAATGGTAACATGATTAAAAATTCAACAGTCGTTAACACATGCGGTTTTGATGCAATAATGTTTTTGATTGCATTTGGCTTTCAGTCGTTTTCTAATTTCAAAATGGAAATTGAGTCAAAAGATAATAAACTTCGAGACTATATAAATCTCATGTTAAATGAAAATGTTGACAAAGGTACTGTGTATTAAATGAGAAATTACGTTTGTCATGAATATTTTGACCGGCCAGCGCATGTAAAGATAATAACAGATTGTGAATGCAATGTCGCTAATTTGTATGAGCAAATGTTTACCAATTTATTTTACAGTGCTCAGTTTATAAAAGTTTGCACAAAAGAAGAATGTCAATATTATGTAGAAATCATAAGACCTTTTATAGCTTTGAATATTAACATAATTAACACGTTTGGTATTTTGGCATTAGAAGAATCACTTGCTATCGAAACTACTTCTCAAATTTGTAAAAATAATTGCGGTGGAACTGTCATTTCAAGTTATAAATTACAAAGGATTATAACCTTTGATTTAAATGGAACAAATGCAATAGTTTTGTGTAATATCCCGGTCACTATTAATATTCAAAATCAAATTTATGGTGTCGTTGGTGCCATTGAATATGTAGGGAATTCAGAGGGAACTCTGGGCCATTATAAGTGCCATACGCTTAGCCATGATCTGTGGCTATGTTATGATGATTTGGCCTTGAAAATTAACAACAGTACAGTGGAGTCGATATTTTTACACACTCTTACTTACGTTTTAGTGAGTGATATGTGATATTTTATACAACTAAAAATAATAACTTTTACGAATATTCCGCTTTCACGTCGGAGCGGAGCTCAGGGTTTGCTGAATATGATCCTATGAGTGACGGCTCTGGTAATTACAGTGAAACCAGAATATGTTTTTGAGCCATGGTTTTTAAATACATGTATTTTGTAATAATTTAAAGTTAATTTTACACTATTTAAGAATCTGGTAAAGACTAGTTGCTAAAAATATGCATATGAAACTGTGAACTGTTTATTAAGAAGTCAATACTGTTGTAATGTCATCTGTGATTACTTTTAATAAGTTAATTTATGTACTAGTTTTTCTATGATTATTCCATAGGTAACATAATATTAGTAACATAAACGAACAATATTCTAATTGTTATAGTCGTTGAAAAACATCTGTGATTACGTGGATTTAATTAATTGCCTGTGATTATACCAAATAATTAAAGCGATTCATGCAAATAAATATTAGTGTAATGTAAGGTTCAATCAATATGATTTATTGAACGCGTATCTGTGATTTTTTAAGATTTTTAAGCTCTGTAGTGTTATTGAGACATAGGTTGTTATTCCATGTAAACGAACTAATCTGTGAAATGTAATGAATCTGTGATTTTATTGTAATGTATGATTTTTAAGACTTTGAGCTATGTAGTCTTAGCGACACTAACTTGACACTTGTACGATTATCGACCTATTATGTATAAGTACCTAGTTATCGTTTATATAGTTTACCATATTGTTGATTTGTTTATTTTATTAAAGATTTACTCAATTTAAGCAGTATTTTTTATCCTATTTTCATGTAGAATCATGGTCACCCCATCAGTTTTAATGTATGTATATTTTAGATTGAATTTATCTTCTAAAGTATTGATACAGCAGAATTGCAATTTAGTTGAAAGGAATGTACTCCTATATATTATTCAGGAAGTCGAATTTTGTAAACATACACGGCTTATTTAAAAAGATATAGGCAACTATAGAGGGCCGTGCTGAATGAACTAAAATAGATTTATTTTTCACAATATAACAAGTTGTATGAGAAATCAATGCGGTACATATGTTACTTGCTAAACATCAATTATTTTTTAATAGTTTTTGGCTAAGTATGTTTTGTCTTTTTTAGATATTTCTTAAAATGATTTTTTCCAGCACGGCCCCTTATCCACATCTATATATTATTTGTTATTATGAATTCACAATAACTGTTGCGGCACATATAACGTATTAATAGAGTACATTTCTTGAGTTATAGACATTTGTTAATACGGTATGTATTATTCAAGTTACATGGGGGGCCGTGCTGAAAGCGTTTGGCTGGCACGGCCACCTTTTTTTGCATATTTCTTCAAAAGTATAGAGGTACATTGAAAAAGAAATCGGTACATATACTGCTAGAGGCGAGTACATTGCAATGGTGTACACCATAAATGCAAATTCTGAGGGGCCGTGCTGGGCAAACGTACATAATGAAACAGCTTGTTGATGTGGAAATTATTATTTTTATCCCCTTAATTTTGATTCGTCATCGATATGTAGGAATCCGTCGCTTTTTTGTAGTCATTCGAATTTGGTCGGATAACCACCCGTTGTACATGTTTTGTTTTTGGTTTATATTTACTTAATGCGAAACATTCCAAGCTGAATATTTTCACTCTATATTTTCGACTAAATACACTAGTTTTTGGTTTACACCTACAACCCGTGCGCATTAACATGACACCCTGGCTCGAGTCTGACACGCCCTCGAGCGGGAGAAACTATTTGATGATTTCCCACCCTCAAAAAAACATTATAAGGTATGAGTCGTTCAATAGGTTACCAGAATAACCTATTCCGAGCCTTATTGTTTTAGTTGGGTTTCCGCTCGATAAAGATAGAAAGGGTTAAGCCATCCAAGATTTTACATGAGTGTCTTAATGCTTGTTGCTGGGTAACCGAATGAACAGTTAACCCTTTGAACGACTTAACTCATAAGCGAGGTTGTTGTACGGTTAGTTTTCTGTCTGTTTTAAATCTGTTTGCTGTATTTTAAAACATTTATTTAATGAAATAAATGAAAACAAAAAATCAAAATACAGAAAAATATTTTTATTTTCTATACATAATGTGTACCTTAACATTTTTATTAATAAGAACTCAATAATAACATTTAACCGTTAAGGGTCGCTAATATAAATATATTCTATCTAATGACTGTACATAATATTGTAGATATAGTATAGAGTATCGAAAAACTTTTAACTTTTGTAAAAAAATAACTTTTATTTAATAATAAGAAGTCAATAAAAGACAATATAAATCTTTTTTCCACCTGAAAATTGATGATAATGAAAATACCTACTAATATTTCTCAAATCGGTAGGTACCTACATTATTCTTGCTATAATATCGATACCTATCTACTGTTAAATACAAAAATAATACCACAGCATAATACAAATAAATAGGTAGATACAGCAAGCCTCAAAAGATGGAAGTACTTTACATCGACAGGAATTCATTTGAATGTCTATAATTTGTGTTCCATAATACTGTATAAATTTGAAGCTACAATAAGCACCCAAAATGTGTAATATCAATGACGGGGTCCGCTAGGGCCGATGCCTGCTGGGGTTGCGGGAAAGTCCGAAAGGGTTACCGTGGCCCCTGGCACAGGCAACTGAAGGAACACGGGTGGGTTTTAGTCAGTAAGAGTCTGACACGCCCTCCCTCTCCGCCCAGAGCGGGAGAAGTTATTTGATGATTTCCCAACATCAGAAAAAAAAAGTGTAATATCAAAATATATTTTGTGACTACACATTGATAAAATATTATTGAAAAAAGGTTGTAGATAATTAAATGAATTATTGTCAATGTATACATCTTTTTGAGGCTGACTGCACCAACTTGACAGGGCTGAATTTCATAAAATAATTGGTCTTTGTTTAGATACCTACGTAGATACCTTAGGGTGGATCCTCGTTTGTACCCGCTAAAAAACTAGGGAAAATTTGAATTTGGCGGGCTACAACTGAGGATTCACCTCAAGGAATAAAACTAGTGTAATATAATAATTATGTTGTACCAAAATGATACCCACGTTTTATATATATTTTTTTAATATTAAAGAACTATGCAGAATATATGATAATGACACCACCGAGATTTTAAAACATTGTCTAGGTCCTAGGACCTAGAACCTAAATACAGTCACCAGCACATCAGGTTATACGAAACTGTAAAGTTTCTCCAAATGATTTTAAACCTTAAAATGTTGAGGGTTAAGTTCAAAATCGAATGAGAAAATTTGACAGTGTTGGTAACTTGACCTGCTGCTGTGTGTACCACAAAGAATGTCTTGGGGTGAAGATTCTTTTAAAATAACTACAATGCCTCTTTCTGGAAAAACAAACGTTCTTCCTTTTACTCAATTTTCCACTAAAACAGACAATTAAATTAATGCTAAAGTTCCACTAAAACAGACAATTAAATTAATGCTAAAGGTACGCATGGCTACAGATCAAGCTATACATTTCCAGTATAAGCTGATCTCGCATTGTGTAGGATATCCTTACAATGAGAGGTCAGTGTAAACTGGATATGTATAGCTTGATGTGTAGCCGTGTGTACAAGTCCGTAGCCGACTGCAGGCAGCAATTAGAATCTACTCTGTGAGGCAGCAGCAGCTGGCGAACTGTCGCCTCGACACTACGTACTAATTTCTATGTATTTCTATGAAATACCTTGTCTAGCTAGCGACACGTCGTTTTCATAGAAATACATAGTTCGGAAACCAGTACTGTCGCGGCGACACGTCGTCGCCTGCCTGTAGTCGGCTAAGGACTTGTAGCTCTAAACTACACTATTATAATTTAGGTACTCTCTAACTACCTACTTCATGAATGACTCGTTCATTAATATCTTCGCTCCTTGCAGATAACGATATCTACAAAATAAGTTATTTTAATGGCAGCACCTAGATATTACAATAGATACGACTATGTATTTTTATCAGAAGTGCCTACTTATAATACAGGAAAATTTTAAGTGAGCTCTGTTAAGAGCCGCCTCTTTGGCAGATACATTATATTCATAAATCTGCAGCACCGTTGGCCTCGCAATAGCTTTTATTTTGACAGCACAATCATGTTCATTGCGCCACCGTATGCAACGCAAGGTTCTTTTGGCGCGTGGCCAAAATTGGTACTGTATGGTCAAAACAATTTCTTTAACAATTTCAGAAATATTTACCAACAACGCCCCTCTGTCAATGTCATTTAGGCGCCAAAAGATCCTTGTAGCACTCGGTAAGTACTTACGTAACATCCAATAGTTCTTGTTCCTGAAAACACCGCGCTTCAACGCGCAAAACCATGAATATTTTTAAAACATTAAATTTTCATAATAGTAGCTATTGCCAATGTGAGTGTAATATGCAATTATTGTTCTACTAATTTTATAAAGCAAGCATTTAAATGCTCAAAAAATCACATGGCTACGCCAAACGCCTTTGTTAAACAATGTTTTGTACCCACAGTTGCGTTGTTTCTACTTGAATAATTATTACTCTATAATGTAAACAACATTCTTAGGAATATACAGCACAGACTGATAAAACTTATTAATTAATATGAATCATAATTAGAGACCCAATCTATAGAGTTGATAGTAGGTAGGTACCTCAGATAATATTTAAACATATGATGTGAGGTAGGTACTGTTAGACATTAGAATTGTGACATCCAACGATAATAGGTAATTGAACTCAATTCACTTAAAAAGATATTCAGTCAGCCTGATAAACATAATTATACATTTCATAAAGGGCACCATTAGAACACAAATCCTTGACTTCCACATTGTACCTAAATGTAGGCAAAGGTTTAGGGTTATAATAACATTAATAACTCAATAAAATGCATCATCTGAAACTTAGCTTTCAACGTAAAATATGATTTATATCATTTGCAATTTTATATGTAATATTTTAATTTTATTTCAACATCATGATGACTCACTAATTATAATGATATATCAGAAAATTTATAATAATCCAGATGGTGATGATGCGCGTCAAATTAGGTATAAACGCCTTGCATTAGTAATTTACTTTTTTTAAATATTCAACACTGATAATAAAATGAGTGAAAAGAATGCAACTCTCGATTCCGAGATGCGGGTAGCGCAGCGGGACTGCAGTCTGCGGGACTAATAAAAGTCGTGTATGTTTATTTTGGTTTTAGTTGGTCGCAACTTCCAACTATTTAATTAACGGACCGGTTACATTCATGTAAGTTCGATCCAAGAATAACCAAAAGAATCAAAAGTACTCGAGGCCTCGAGGTATAAATCTAATAATATCAGAACCACAGTCTACCAAAATCCAAAATATTCTCACACATAGATCGAAACAGAAGCGGCTGTAGTAAGTTTAAAATGAGTTTAATGCAGCCGCCCGAAAGTAGGTCGCTTACTGTTATTCCAAGAGTTGACTAAAATTAATAGTTTATTATCATAGAGACAGTTTTATCTACATTTAAAACATTCGTTTTACTTAGTCTAAATAAATATAACAGTTTCTAGCTGAGTCTACCAGATCTAGCATCAGTAATAACACCCCATAATTCAATTATAAACTCGTCTGTAAATCCAAATTCTTGTAAATCACTATTATCGATGGCGTCTGCTAGTTGCATAGAGTTAGCTTTCCCTTCGGCAAGATCCCACATCTGCGATGCTAGTTCGGAGTCGTTGATGCCCATGAACGATTCCAATAAGCTGTTGATTTTCTCGATACCCGCTTTTGATCTGTCGTCATGCTGAAAAATTTATGAAATATAATTAAATGTCTGCCAATTTTACTTTGCCATGTAGAGATGAATATTTGAATTTGTGATTTAATAAATTAATATATTATTATTCTTGTACTTGTTTCTAAAAACACATTTACTTACACGTAAAAATTTTTTTTTTACTAGATACTAAGTAGTCGAGTTTGGCGTTTCCTAAGCTACTACTCTGAGAAGAAAGACCGAACAAACTCAGAGGTCACGGTCTCTTTTCAAGTCCAGACATAATTTTGGTCAGACCCCATGAGGACTATGCAGATTAAAAGATCTTTTGAGGAAAGAACCACACAGATTTGAGTGGACCTTGGACAGGTCACGTACGGTCAGTGCTCGCAATTGTATATAATCGTGTAGCTCAACTTACAAGATAAGGAGCTCAACGACTCGACGAACAATACCAAAGAGAAGACATTTGGGTAGACTGCAGTAAGTTTAGATATGTAGTAAGTACTTAGATGTCAATAATTTGCGAGATGAAAGCAATCTCATCATCTGCCATTATCATGGAATAGAATAATGCTACTTCAGATATTATGTGCATTAAAATTCCAATTCTATTGTTAACTAGTTACGTCATCTTTGATTCCGTGCCTATATCGCGAAGATGATATCAAGATGACGGAATCCTTTCTTGTTATACATTTAAAACTGCGTTAATATAAAACAAACGTTATTTGATCGATTTCTTATTTAAAACAACTACGCCTACAAATTACATTACTCATTCTCAATATTTGGACATGGTTCGTTAGTCACGTAGGTAGGTAAGTCTCGAGCGTTTTATATTAAAAACTGGCAACTAATAAAATTGTCATTTCTGTAGATGTCAAGGTGGTACTTCTGTTGTGTTAATACATTTGTACCCAAATTCATTGTCGCTATTACCATTCCGGTGTGTATCTACCTAAAAGAATCGACCAACACAGTAGTTAAATGTAACAGCACTATAAAGGTATCAATATAAAACTGATTTTCAACTACTAATAGTTTTAAAGATGGGTTTGCTCTTGACTCTAGTCTAGGTCAGTGGTGACAGAGACAGAGTCTGCACGGTCGCCCTTTTTGGGCACTGGTTGCACATTTGCAACCTTCCAGGATTTTGGCACCGTTCTCTTATCAAGAGAGAGGCGGAACAAGCGTGTCAACACAGGAGACAATTCAGGCGCACACTGCCTCAACACTCTCGCTGGAATGCTGTCAGGCCCGCTGGCCTTGTTCACGTCTAGACTGCACAATACTCTTCGGACCTCTTTAATGTGAACTGCGATCCCCGGCATCGAGGAGTCACATTGAGGTACAGTAGGTGGTTGCTTGGACCCAGCGTCCAGACGTGAATTGCTTGCAAACAGAGAAGCAAATAAATTTGCTTTCTCACTTGCTGAGTGAGCCAGCGACCCATCAGGTTTCGTCATTGGAGGTAAAGTGGGACGACAGAAATTCATGTCAACTGCTTTAGACAGGGACCAGAACTGTTTACTACCCGATGCCGGACGGTGTGATGCTAGTTTGGTCCCAATACGTCCGACATGGTCAAAACATGCCCCAAGTAAAACCCGCTTGCAGAGCTTGGCGGCAGAATTAAAGGCTGTTTTCTTCGCGCGAACTCTACGTGCTCTAAGGTAGGCAGGCTTGGTAAGCAGACTCTTTTCGGGCCTCAGCGTGGGCGCATTCTGCATTATACCAAGGCCGGGATTTGTGTCCGAGCGCGATGTCGGAGAATGGAATAAAATACTCCATCCCCTGCCGAATCACGTCCGCAACCACGTCAGCACAGCACGAGGGGTTACCCGAGGAGAAGCACACCTGCCGCCAAGGATAAGACGCAAAAAAGTGCCGCATCTCATCCCAGTCTGCTGACTCGTAACGCCATACTCGCCTCGTGCCTCTGGGACTCTCATCTGGAGGAGAGCAGGTCGATATAGATTTCACCTGACAGTGGTCAGACGTTCCCAGCGGGGCTGAGACCGAAACTGAATGACTGTCCGGATCAGTTGCCAGCAGAAGGTCCAAGCAATTGGGTGCATGGCCGTCATCATCCGGTACCCGCGTTGCCACATTCACAATCTGGGTTAGATCTAGCGTTAAAGCAAACTTGCGCGCCTCCAACCCGACATGGTCAGTCTTCTGGTACGGGAACAACCACTCCTTATGATGGGCGTTGAAGTCCCCCAGAAAACTGAGCTTCGCTGTTGGGTACCGTTGCTGGGCTACGTAATACGCTGGATTATGTAGGTACGCACGGCTACAGATCAAGCTATACAGTCCAGTATAAGCTGATCATCTCGCATTGAGGTTATAGAATCCTATACGATGCGCAGCTCACATTGTATAGGATTTCCTTACAATGAGAGGTCAGTGTAAACTGGAAATGTATAGCTTGATGTGTAGCCGTGTGTACCAGCGAGGTAATTGCGTAACACACTAACAGTAGGAATGGCTTTCATTTTAACAGTTCAACAACATTCATTGTGTTATTTACGTCGTTGAGCAGACAAATTTTTCATACATAGTAAGCATTGGATTAGCAATATCCTTCAAAATGATTCAGATTGTGATTGATAGCGTTACGCAATTAGGCTGCTGGCTGGTATTGGAATCGTAAACCGAGTAATGAATGGGACTTTTATCATAATCAATGTGTTTGTTGAGCTGTGAAACGTGTGTGTACAAGTGTTTTCGTAGTAGGTCAAAATGATAACTTACATCATTTTCTATTGTAGCCTGACCATTGGCCTTAAACCGCAATGTTTCTTTGCCGGAACCATAATTTTGTTTTCTTCCAGATTTCGCACCGCTCGTCTTGGGCCCAATACTTGCAAATCCGCTTTTCAGGGGTTCTACCAATCGAATCGTAAAAGTAGTTCCCTTTGGAATATCTTTTAATATCTTCGCAACTTCATAATGTCTTTTGCCGACCATATTTTCTCCATCCAGCTTCTCAATGTGGTCTCCAACCTGAATTAAAAGTGTACAAGTTTAATACTACAATCGTTCATTTCCGCTGAATTTCTTAACAAGGCCAATGACCACATTCTGCCAGCATCTTTATGAAATCTCTCTTATTACGCAACATACCTAACGCATGTTCAGTTAATATTGCGATATAAGCTGAGCTTCCATATCGCAGCAGGATAACGCCCACTGTATGTATATAGGTACCTACTCCATCGAATAATAATATTTTCATGATAAGCTTTGGCTGTTTGGTTTTTTAAATCAAATAGGTAATTTTTACTTGCATTATAACAAGGTATAGACTACCTACACTACCTTCTACACTATCTCCTTAGGGCTTTTAATGTTATAATTGTTTAACCTTGTCTGCTAAATATATTTGGAAAGAACATTGGTAACGACTGTATATTATATAAGACAATATACCTAAAACGGTCAAACCATAACCAGCAGATAGATACAAAACTATTTTTACTTCGCTGAATGTTGATAGTCACGTGACGGAAGGCAGCTATATTAGTAAACGGCAAAGTGTACCAGCTGCATAATACACGAGTAATTGGGGACGGGATACTAACACTTTATGACTTTATGAATTCACGTAGATACCTATTCGTATTTCATAACACATCAATAATTAGTCTGGGTCAAAAGTCTAACTGATATCCTCATGTTATCTAAATTACTGGTAATGTATGTCCTCCAACTATTGCATTTGTTAATGTATATTTAACAAACCTTATTAAAACATTTTACTTTAGGGGTTTATACAGGGCGTCCCACGGATATGCCACATGGAGGGAAAACCTTGAATATTGTAGATGGAACATTTTACTGAAAGAAGACATTATTTGAATTTAAGAAACAATTTAAACTGCATTCATAGATATTTAAATAATTACATGGTTGAACCGGAAATCGAACCCGTTATATGAGAAAAATAATCACCCTGTATCTTTATCATACCGATCGAAATGCTTCATTATAAGGATTATTTTTTTACTAAACAACAAACGTCCTTATTACAAAACATGATCTAACTTTAGCCCGAGCCTAAACCTTCGATTTAGTTTTTGTATTTGGAACTTTATGTCGACTTTATTAAAGTTCTTAATACAAAATTGACAACCTAAGACAGGACTTAGTTGTCAGTTTTGTAAAAGGAACTGTATTTCGATTTTTGTTAGGTTCTTATTTCAAAAAGCAGTTTCTTATTTTTAAAAGCAGGCTCGATGGTTTATACCATGTCAAAAGAAAAACCTTGTTTTGTAATAAGACCGATAGTGTCAAAAATAAAAGGAAGACCAGCCTAACTCAGCCGTAGATTGAGTATCGCCAGCTTCCACTATCGCCTTTTTCGTCGTTGTTGACTTTAGTTTTTGGGCGACCACGGGGTTCACGTTTTAGAACAAAATTTCCATTTCGGAAGCGTTCAAACCAATAATGAGACGTGCGTTCGTTTGTAGTGTTCACTACGTACACGTAATTAATGTTGCGAGCCGTTTGTGCGGCATTGCTACCGCGACGGAACTCTTAATCCATAATTTCCTACTCTTATTTGTATCGTGTCCATAATGATGAAAAAGATACAATGTAGTGAAAACAAAACAATAATCAGTAAACAAATTACTGAATTTGAGAATAGAATTACATATTTTTAAAATAAAATTTATTTGTATTTAGAATTTATTGTCAGCCATACATAAATTACGTTTCAAATGGCCAGTATTGTAGGTAAAACGGCGACTTCATAGGTAAAGGCGAATTCCTATTATTTCATGATTTGGGTGCGGTCATGGGGTGTTAAGAGGGGGAGTGATTCTACCTTGACATTTGATAAGCCGAGTCCCTTTCTCCAAAAAAACTATTTTTCAAGTAAACACACGAAGTTCAAAGTATAACACAGCTAGACACATCGTAATTAACAGAAGAAAAAAAATCCAATTCATGTAAAAGATAAGAATTTATACATTTATTGTACTAATCGCATTCCTATGTTTCGCGATTACATATACTTAGGTATTATACTGAAAGTGACTTTTATTTATATTATAACACCCAATAAATAACGGAATCTTTAAGGTCCCTAGTTTTAGCCCACATTTGATCATAGGAAGCATATACATATCGTGTCCAAATTCTCTTTATTTATTTACATGAAAAGTAATACGGCCACGCCGTGGTAAGTAGATAATGTTAAAATAGCAGGTAGGGTACCTATACCTAATATAAAAAAATCTTACCTCAATGTGTGGTATTTTGGCTACAATAGAGCCTTCCTTTATCCTCTTTATAAAAGCGTATCCAGCACCGTTATCTGTAATTGTTAATCCTAAAGCATCTTCAGTTTTAACTATTTCTATTTCCTTAGGACGTCCTTTTCTATGTGCAAATATGAAATCTTCTAATCCTATTTGTCCGCCTAGGAGTTTCTTCATATCCACTTTGTGAGTATTCAGCGTGCAAAAGAGAATCTGTAACCAAAGAAATACATTGTTAGCGTAGCTTTTAGCTTTAGCTATTCTATTCTATTCTATTGGTAATATTATAAAACCTACCACTAACCTAATCAACCACGCCTAACTGAGGTGCGTGACTTAAAGCAATTTTTCTTTCGTCCGTATTAATCTCGAACTAATAACTTGGATTTGTGGCATTCAGCATTCTTTAGAGGGCCTTGAGTTGTCATCGATTGTATTTTGTTTTAATTGCTATCAAACATTTATATGTAGGTAATAAATAGTCTTCGTAATTGCAATGTTGTATTGATTTGGTATGAAAAACGAACTTTTCCCAAATTTTAAACTAAGTATACGATTAATATTCCTTGATTGCAGTTTATTTCATTATAGCTATCGAATGTGTATCGATAATCAGGAATCACTTATCAGATTGTAGATAATATTATAGCACATTGAGCGGTAAACTGTGTTTGGCTATAAGGCAGTCGGCAGTGTAAGGTTAACCTTAAATAATATTTGTTTAACATAATATCTAGCAAAACGCAATATTGATTGAATTGCGACAGTGTAAGTGCGAAATACTTGCATGACAAGGCATGTGTTGCAGGTATGACCGCGCTCCGGTCCTTGACCCACGTGTAGTAGGCCATCGCACAGCACACATACGGCGGCGAAGCGTGTCTGCAGTCACTTGCCGCGTTTATATCAACGAGAGACTGCGCCCCTGGGCTGATCCACTTCCTGGCTGCTCAGCCGTGCGTACATCCGCACACTGTGACATTTTCATACTTACCTACATAGTTACACAGATTTATCTTTACTGAGCATTTCACGTGTTGTAAGCACCTGACATGGTTAAATAGTAAATTTTTTCTGGCAAATTATTTTTTCCTAACTATATTAGTAGATCGTTTCTACCAGCAGCAGTTTACTATTGTTTTTTATTTATGGCCTAACGCCATGAACGTATTCGTACGAATATAACATCTAGCTCAGTTTAGTTATGTTCAACATAGGCGCTTCGCGGTAGCGGGCGACTGATATTATCATGAAATTGGTGATGCACTGTCTAAGATTAGATAGAAGAATATTTCACATTGTTTGCCTGTCGCGTTATTATTGCCAGCTACATATTAGTATATGTATATGTGTATAGTAACACACCTGTAGTTACCATACTTTACTTAATTTAGCGTCTTTCGTTTTTGCATCGTTAAGGTAGACTTTGGCTTGCCATCGTTGTGAAAGGATTTGCAAATCAACGTGAAAACTCGCTGACGGCCCAGGGTGCGTCGTACGTATAGTGGCTCAGTAGATATGTCACTCGGAGAAGCTCCTTTCATGCAACCCCTTCTTACGAGCGTTATTGACCCAAAATGAATCCCGGAGCCAGCTGGTTTAAGGCCCGTCGAGTCTTCTTGCAACCAGACCCTCAAACTCGTGCAACACATTTCGAGACAAGTGTCGTCGCAGGTGCTGTATTCGCGCACTTGCCAGCTGCCTACGATCTACGATACAGTCAACCTCAAACAGTTGTTATGGTATGTGGAGACTTGATCAGCGATCAGAATTTTTACGAATACTCCGAGTACTTCTCCACAATCGCCGTTTTCAGGTCCTCCTTCTCTCGGAAAAAAAGTCGTTGGAGAGCACAGAAAAACGGCCTGCCCCAAGGTCGTAGTGTCTTGACACAGCTTCTCTTATCTATACCCACGACCAACCATCCAGCCTGAACACGTCCCGCTTCTCCTATGCAGACGATCTTACCCTCACCTTCCAAGCCACCACCTAACAAGACGTCGAGGTCCACTTGTCAGACGCTCTTGGTCACTTAACCACTTACCACCTCGCTAATTCACTCAAACCCAATCCTCGCAAAATGCAGTCTTGCATATTCCATCTTCGAAACAGAGAAGCGGGCTGCAAACTTAATATCGTTTGGGGTGGGCTGCCCATTGAGCAAAACAACTACCTGAAATATATTGATGTTACTCTGGATAGGTCACTAACATTCAGCAAAAACTGCAAGAACATCAAGCAGAAGGTGAACACTCGCAACAGTCTCCTACAACGACCAGTCTCATGAAAGTGGGGTGCTTCGCCTGACGTTATACGGACTACTGGGCTGTCGCTATATTTTTTTGCCGATGAATTCGAGTGCCCCGTGGAAAATTAGTGGAAACAGTCCTGAATGAAACGTGATCATCACTGGCTGCTTCAAACCGATCCCGGTGCTTCTGGTGGCGGCGCCACCAAAAGTTCGCAGAATCGAATCAAAGCAAATCAAAATATTTTATTTCACATAAACCTGCATGGGCACTTGCGAAACGTCAGAAGCTAGGTGCACGGTTCCAATTGGTCGTTTCCTATGGAGAAGATCCGACAAAAAACGCTCTTTAAAAAAATTATTGGCTTTTACAATGTCTTCAAATTACAGTGTTTATAGATATGGGAGGACAGTGTAGGACTGTCAACAAATACCTGGTACTTAACAAGATAGAAAATGGTCTACAAATATAAAGTTTACAAGTTAGGCCTATAACTTTTGGGCACGCCACAAGTGCGGCAATAAGTCCCCTCTTTGAGGAGTGGCTAGAAAGGCGCCACGGCGTCCTCACCTTCCGCCTGACGCAGGTCCTTACCGGACACGGTTGCTTCGGGAGGTTCATGTTCCGGAAAGGCGGGAAGAAGCGCCCGGGTGTCACCATTGTGTGGATCGTCCGGAGGACACGGTGGAGCATACGGTGGTGGTCTGCCCTGCTTGGGCGGAGCACCGCCGTGTCCTCGTGCAGGCAATTGGCAGTGGCGATCTCTCGCATCCCGCCCTGGTCCAGGCCATGGTATGGAGGGGTGCATGTTGAAGAGCCTCCTCGTGGCGCACCCTGGGCAACGACGGCTCCAATTTCTCCCAGTGCGGTTTTGGTGGACAATTGGGGCTGGCGGCTTATCTTCAACAAGCGGGGAAAGGTCACGGTTCCAATCACCGATCATGCTTGATGGTCGGTGAAGGGAACCGGGCTACAGAGGGCAGATACGCCCACTCCTCCTCTGCTTACAGAGGGAGGTGAGTGGGCGTAGACTGGGCAGGGCCGCCGCTGCGGTTTAGGCGGTCCTGTCCCGGAGGGAGGTAGCGGCGCGCGCGCGGGAGGATGATTCTCTCGCGCGGCGCCGCTCCGGAGAGGGGGGGGGGGGTCGAGGAAGACGCCGGTCTGGTAGTCACCGCCGGCTCGTCCCGGGTGGAGGCCAGCAGGCAGTGGGTGCGGGGGCGCCCTTTGCCTGTATTGCACGGGCCTCCACCAGTATCGGACGGGAGTGGACGGGTGTTCCCGGTCATTCCCGTAGCCCCCCCAGTTAAATGGGCGGCATGCGGGGCCCGCCAACGAGGCGGGCATACGCCGGGAGGGCTGTGGAAGCAAAGGCTGAGCCGATTTCCCATAGCCCTCCCATCACGGCGTTGTGGGAACACCGCTGAGTTTTAGTGGGTATACTATCGGTGGCGGATTCCAACAAGAGTCCCACATACCCCGTCTCGTCCCCCACGAGCGGGGACGCATAGAGCATTTCTCAGCAACAAAAAAAAAAAAAAAGGCCATGGTATGGAGCGAGAGGGCATGGGAAGCCGTCACCTCCTTCTGTGAAGTAGTAATGCTCGCGAAGGAGGAGGCGGAACGCGTGAGGGAAAAGCAAAATTCGCGCCCTCACGCCTCTAGCACACCCAGCCCTGGCACAGGCAACTGAAGGAACACGGGTGAGTTTTAGTCAGTAAGAGTCTGACATATACATATATGTAATCTGATTCATTAGAAAAAAACTTAAGAATTATTGACCAATTTTAGTTCAAAAAGGCGATTTTGATGCAATTCGATTCTTGTGAAATGTAAAATGTTTTGCAAAATTCATCATGTAATCGTGATAAAAATTAAAAATCGATAGTGTATTGGGTAAGTACCTGATTGGTAACAGCCTCACATGTAGAAAAATCAAACAAACTCATGAAATTCGGTTATAAAAAAAAAAACAAATAAAAAAATCAATGGGGCCTAGGTCAAATCATTTGAGCAGGGTAGATAGCAGACGACCCCATCTATCTGCCATTTTCGTATGTTCAACGTTCTGCCGAACACCCTGTATTATAAAATAATAAAAACCTATGCCATGATTGTTATTACAACTATAACAAATCTCGATTATTTCAGACATAATGTAATAAAAATATACATCGTAATTTGGGAGCAGTTACATTACATTATACATTTAGGTACATTGAGTTGCCGTTAATGAGGTACCAGGGAAGCCACATGTGCAGAAAGAAATATTGCCACACTTCCTTAGGGGCAATTCCCGTATTTTTAAGACCGTTCGCATTCTAATCTCAGTCTCAATCAGTCAAAATTACAATCAATTTACATACATTTTTGACAGCTTTTTGACATTGATTGTCGCTGAAATGAGATTGCGACTTGAATTTGAACGTTTTTTAAGTACGAGAATTGGCCTACTGGTCTTTATCGTAGTCTTTAATCTTATAATATAAATTTTGATAAGGATACGTTTGGTGTGGGTTTTGAACTTCCCATCGCTATGTTCTGTAACCGGCTTTAGCGACTTGTTTTAGAACCGGATACTGTTTATATAAGAAATTACTTGCTTGTTAGATACAATTAATCAAAATTTGGGTATCTATACACACTATAAAACAGGGTTACTGGTAACTCGACGTATTCCTTGCAGGACGTCATAGTAGGGTTAAAATGCAACAAATTAAGCCTATTTTTTTGTGTTTTTTTTGTTCAGACAACATTTTGTATGAAGTAAAAGCAAAAATCACAAAAAAAAATGTTCGTTTAGTGATATTTGCCAAGGTTTCTGGCATATTTGAACTTTTAATTAGGAACATAGATCTGCTACGGCATCAACTATGATATTAAGGCGCGGACCGACTACGATTTTAATCGCTATTACCGCACTCACACAACCGCATCTGCGCGTTTTACGGTAATTATGCACACACTCGCAAACGCTAACAAGGGCGTTTGTGTGCTCAAGGAAAGTTGCATAGTATACGTAAGGAAATCAGATGTTTTCTGTTGAATATACTTACTTATGACGTGCGTTCTAAAATTCGATGTAATTACAGTGTCGGTTCATAATATGATACAATAAATAATTACACATAACAATTTAAAAAAAAACATCACTACTGTTTATTTTTATTACAGTACATGATAAACAGGTCAAATATAAACATTCCGAATTTTACCCGACTGCTCTAGAAGGGGAATTATGCTTTTCGGGTGTAAGTCAGTATCAGGGATGGAAGGGTTAATTAAATGGGTAGTTATGCCATTTCAAACTAATGTTTGTGTATTAGATAGGTACTTAGTGGGTGCGGTAAAAAAATAGAAAACAAAACCAACATAAAGGCCCTCGGACCACTTAAAAATCACATAAACTCTAAATAAATGCAATAATATCACCGCTCCAAAGTGACAAATGCCATAATGTTTCTAAGAAAATGCGGAGCCGGGACGGAAGCTAGAATTCTGAAAAATTTAGACGATAGAGGGATCATCCACGGGAATGGAAGCTGCTGCTGGCTGAATATTAGTTGGTATTTGCTAAAATTGGTAAAACAGTGCGTGAATTGAACTAAAGTTCTGTGGCGGACTACTAAGGCTACTCACTGCCTAATATTGAAGTGAAAATTCAGTCTCAGTGGAAATATGGGCAATAAAAATAAAATGTTGCGAAAGAGTTTTACAAGAAAAAGACGAAAAACTCGAAAAAATGATGGAATGTTTGGGTAAGTAGGATGATTACGGTATTGTATCATAACATTTGAAATTTGTATTTAGTTTAGTTTACTTACGAAACTGTATAAATCTATAGAAACGGCATTGACAATTTCTACAAACATTTTGCTAAATCCAAAAACAAATAGGTGCACTCTATTTTGATGTCTATAGAATGCATATTTGAATGCGCTAGTGCAAACGTCTCTGGTCGAAGCAACCATCGAGGCGATAGCCATATTGCAATAGTAGGTATAAGTAACAAAAACAAACTTGCAGATAAATCAGAGTGCGTTCGTAATTATTATAATAATATAAATACTGCACACTAGTTATATATAAAGCATTTTGATTCTTTTGTAAGATTATTTTTATAATATTTATTGAGTCATTAGACCAGTGCCGATAATTTTTGAAAACGAAAAAAGTCACAGTAGGCTGAAACCCATTGGAAAAGAAAGAGAATATAACAAAAATGAAAGGAAAAATAATTTACAGGCGATCCGAGGTCGGGAAGTGGGGGTTTAAGGGTAAAAAGCGGTTTATCTCGATTTCCGGCAAAACTACAAGTCTTATGGAAAAAAGTGTAATAGCAAAGTTGTAGGTAATAAAAAGATCTACAACTTTTGTATTCACACTTTTTTCAAGTAACCTCAAAATTTATGTGAAAAATTCAAATAACCAAGTTCTTGGTTTTTTATTTTTATCTTTTACACAGCAATTATTTTTTTTACCGAGTTTTTAAAAAAGCAGATATTTTCACGTGAGAATTTTCGATTGAAAATTAGAGTGCTTTTTCGATATTAGGTCAAAATAAGGTGAAAAAAACAAATATTTTAAATCAATAAAAATACAGTGTGCTTGAAACATAAAAAGGTAAGTATTCGGCAAATTTCGCGAAAAAAAAAATGCTGTGTAAAAGATAAAAATATAAAACCAAAAACTTGGTTATTTGAATTTTTCACATAAATTTTGAGGTTACTTGAAAAAAGTGTGAATACAAAAGTTGTAGATCTTTTTATTACCTACAACTTTGCTATTACACTTTTTTCCATAAGACTTGTAGTTTTGCCGGAAATCGAGATAACCCCCACTTCCCGACCTCGGATCGCCCGTAAATTATTTTTTCTTTCATTTTTGTTATATTTTCTTTCTTTTCCAATGGGTTTCATCCTACTGTGACTTTTTTCGTTTTCAAAAATTATCGGTACTGATCTAATGACTCAATAAATATTATAAAAATAATCTTACAAAAGAATCAAAATGCTTTTTATATAACTAGTGCAATATTTATATTATTATAATAATTACGAACGCACTCTGATTTATCTGCAAGTTTGTTTTTGTTACTTATACCTACTATTGCAATATGGCTATCGCCTCGACGGTTGCTTCGACCAGAGACGTTTGCACTAGGCGCATTCAAATATGCATTCTATAGACATCAAAATAGAGTGCACCTATTTGTTTTTGGATTTAGCAAAATGTTTGTAGAAATTGTCAATACCGTTTCTATAGATTTATACAGTTTCGTAAGTATACTAAACTAAATACAAATTTCAAATGTTATTATGATACAATACCGTAATCATCCTACTTACCCAAACATTCCATCATTTTTTCGAGTTTTTCGTCTTTTTCTTGTAAAACTCTTTCGCAACATTTTATTTTTATTGCCCATATTTCCACTGAGACTGAATTTTCACTTCAATATTAGGCAGTGAGTAGCCTTAGTAGTCCGCCACAGAACTTTAGTTCAATTCACACACTGTTTTCAGTCATAAATTACTTGAAAACTACAATCGAATTATGCACAGAGCGTCCGGTGCCAACCATCCAAGTCGAGCGCTGCCCGACGACTAAAGTATGACCGCGTAAACTATTGTCACCACTATGGAGCGTCAATAAGATTGAAAATTGAAAATGATATTTGTGTTGAAATGTGACGTAAGCTGCGAATGGGCATTTATTTTACTGCTTTTCTTTAGATTATTTAAAATATAGACATAAAATTAAATAATGGTTTGGTTAAAGTTTTAAAAAAATGGAAAACCTACTATATTCTTAAAAAAAAAACTGTTGTTATCGCTGGAAATACAGAGATCTTCGACGTCAAAGTTTATTTTTGTGCTACAACTTCCCAATTTTTTATTGGGAATATCAAACTATTATTTATTATTCTGTTCGGTTTAAATTCTTCTTTATACCCTTCTCTGTTCACTGTATTTTTCGCGTTAGGTACTTATTTTTATTACATTACGTCATACTCGACGTTCTAAGAAACCAATTTTTGGGAATATTGAGATAACACCCCGCCTTAAGTTACATTTTAGTACAGTCGCGCTGTAAATCATTTTTAAATTGGCTCCAAATGATTTTATCTGGGATTTTTCATAAAAATACTGAAATTGTAACTAACTTAAAAACTACTGAACTTCGGTAGAACATTTGGTGGCTTAATTTGTTGCATTTTAACCCTACTATGACGTCGTGCAAGGAATACGTCGAGTTACCAGTAACCCTGTATACATATAGGTAGGTAGGTATACTAACCTAGCTGTGGCTGTATCAGTGAACTGCCTTATTTTTCTTACTGCATATGCAGCTGAACTTAATCTACCTGAATGAGCTCTAATGTGGGCGCCCCATTGCAATTAAGACTCTAAAGTAATTCCTAGAAATACAGTTTCCGTAATAGCGGCAGAACGGTGGCAAGGTCAAGTGAAAGAGCCAAGATGGTTTCCGACACACGATACATTTTGCACAATAACATCCTTGTGTCACAAAGGAAAACCCGCAACAAAAAAAAACCGCAATAGCTTTTCAAAGTGTGTCCTCCCATTCACTGGCGAACGGTCTAAGGAAAGGCTAAAGCTGTGACGAGATAGTGCTATCCAACCCATTCGTTCTACCAGCTGAAAATCTCGCACCTGGACATAAATTACCTGGAACTTTTTAAATAGACTCCGGACTCTTGTAGGCCGAAGCAAAGAAAACCTGCTCACTCCGCCCTGGAGTACTGGTGCTGGCGCTGTCCCACAAACAATGGGGCACTTAATATCGTATGCAGCGTGTCCTGTTGTCTGCACGCTATAAGAGTTGATGGACGCTACTTAAGCTGCCCCGCTCGTAGCCAAATTATGGGCTGACTGTATATACATATGTATAGATTGCTATCGATACGCAAAGAAGAAGATCGTTAACATTAAATTTTTCTCTTACGTAATAGGTATGTCATGTTTTAGTTTTTGGAATCCAATTAGTAAAATACCAATTAGTGAAGTACCTATCTTACTAATTAAAATGTATCATACCGCACGCTTTACTTTACGTAACCACCTACCTACTGACTTATGTACACGAGTACTATCGCTTACAGTCATAATAAAATGGTGTAAACTCTATTATCTTCAGCCTCACGACTAGGCCTTGACAACGAATAAGCCTTGAGCGTTTTCCCAAGCCGTGAAATATCAGGAAATTAGCGTCCGTGCCATTTTCGCCGCTGACCTTTAAGGCGTGAACTAAACGGTTGTTGGACCAAGTCAGCAAGATATTTTAACAGATAACATAATAAGCAGTATCAAAATATTGATAATCTACAAGAATTATTAGAAACTATGGTTGTTACAGCCGATTTAAAATAATATGTAAATTGTAATGACTCTAATGACAGACCTACATTAGCAAATCATTAGGTTTTACAACATAAATGAGTCATTTTTCTAATGTGCCTTAAATTATTTGAGAGCATAGAAAATAATGATTGAAATTAATTTGCACAAATTCAGGGGCAGTGTAGTGCCCCCGCCAAGACGAGCCAAAAACAAAAAGCAGGGGGCCACTAACGACCTTTTCTCGAAGCGTTAGATCGTATTTTCAAACCCTCATAGCTTCGGCCTGTATAATGCTGGAGAGCTCAAATTCTCAGGATAAGATGTAGTTAGCAGTTTGTCTAGCTTCCAAACTTTGAATTTTATTAATACCTATAACACGTCGATTTCGTCATTGATTCATTGGCTCACACATCGAAACGTCTAGGGCACTTCACGAAGTCCTAGATAGCTATAATTTGGTATGCAGGCTAGGACTTGCAAACAACAAAAATAATTGAAATCTATAACTTTCACCCTTCAACCCCCTTCAAAGGAGGTGCAAGTCTGTATTTCTTACGAACCTGCAATAAAACAATCCCGGTTTTGCTCGTGCCTTCCAGGCACCCCCTTGAGCATTAATCATCACGTTTGCACTATGGATGGGTAAATTTAAAATGCAACTTTTTTTAAATTATCTTTTAAATCTTATCAACCAAGGTAAGTGACTATAACTAATTCATTTGAATCGGATCTTCGGATTTATCTAATAATAACTGATAAAAAAACAAAACAACTGGCAGGTATCTACTATCATAACATAATTTATTAATTAAAGTTAAATGTGTCATTGATTTGACACGAAGTCAGAATAGAGACAGAGAAAACCTCGAATGACGGCAATTTTATATTGTTTAGAACATAGGTTTTGAACTATGGGTAAGTTCTACCTACTGCAGCGTGACCTCTGTGGTTACAACCTATTTTTTTAGTTCATATTACTGGTCATCACTCTATTTTGGATTTTTCCTCATGTTTCAAAATTTGACGTAAACATGCTACTCATTTGATTATGGGAAGTATATTATTATACATATTACTATACTCTTTGTATTATACCATGGATTACGGGAAAAAACGTCAGTTGCTGAAAAATATCATGTATTGAATCCAGTCGAAATCTATAAATTTTCGAATCATTATTTAAATTGTACCATGTAAATTAAATCGAATAGTACCTACAAAGATAAATGATTGGTCTCGCGTCGAGCGCAGCGAGACCAATCATTTATCTAAGAGTACCTACATCACCATGCTCCATGCTTCTTCTCTGCATTCAACCAAGTTTTATTGATGAGTCCTACAGCAAAAATGATGTAGGTAGGAAATTCTTCGAATTTGGTAGATATGTATTTTTCCAGATTATGATATCAGCGGAAGTCTTATAGTCTTTTTCTCTGGTATAATAAATACCCTATTTTATTTGTCGTGGATGTAGAACCAGTTAAAAAGGACTGCTTCTGGCCCTTTTTCCGGATACCGGAATATTCAAAGGCATACGAGCTTTTGGGTCGCTTCTATCAGCCGCATAGACTTCATCGAGTCAAAGACCAGCAAGTTCGTTCTGGCCCGCGACACTTGATCGTCGTAGGTATCTTCTTCGATTCCGCCGAGGCGTGCTGGTGCTGCGTACGCTTTGGGCTTGCGGTTCCTATTATAGTAGTATTAGTACCTCTAGGGTTTATTTTTAAATACTAAGTATTTCATTTTTAACCAGGACTGTTTCTATCGGGATAAATTAGTTCATCTTTAAAAGATAATATTCATTTGAAGGTTTACGTAATTTAGTGATTACGACCAAAAACCGATTGCAATCGGTTCCATAATTGGGAAAACAAATACATAATAAAGATTTACCATCCGATGTACGAGGGACATTCTATGCAGTGGCACAAGAAGGATACTGCGCCCCTAAGACGTTCCGTCTGCTGGAAAAATCATGGCCATAGTGTTTTGGGACTCAAAGGGATTTTTTTTTGATTGAGTACACAAAAAAAGGTGAAAACCATAAACGCAGCATCCTACGCATCCACTTTACAAAATTAACGGGAAGCAAAGAAAAAAGACGGCGTAAACTGACCACCGCACCGGCGGTGTGTTGCTTCTTCACGACAACGCCGGTCCACACAGGGCGTGTTTGCAAGGTTGCTGTGAAGTGTTTGTTTGATTTAATGGCATTGAAGTAAATTGTTATATTTATAATTTTAGTTTAGGTTATTGGCAATCAGATGTGGTTAAGGTACAATGGGACTGGTATGCACAATGTGTAAAAGTCCTTATATAATAAGTGATTATTATTTGTTCCCTAATTTGAAAAATACCTTCCCCTGCAATCTCGACATAGTTACATCTGGATTGTTAGGACTTAGCAACCGAAAACTATTGCTAACTATGTCGAGACTGCAGGGCCTGGGATACGATTTTCCATCGATGGAGAGCTCAAGGCGGCAATAAATGTGCATTTTTCAGAGAAAGAGGAAACTTATTTTTTACAGGGTATTGAAAAGTTAATTTCGAGCTGTAATAAATGCATTGAGGTAATGGGGGATTAAATTGAAAAATTAAAATATTTGAAATTTAATTTACGTTTTTTTTCATGCCGATACCGAGAATACATTGAACGCCCCTCGTACCCTTATGTTTTCTCGTATTCTCTTTTAATTTAAGAGCGTTTATACCTTATGAGTGGCAACGTCGCAATTTAGTGTCATATTTCGTGGTTTTCAATTTTTATCATTTAATCGGAGCTTTTAAAAATCTGTTTAATTAACTTTTTAGAATTACGTGAAAGTGTTTAAAAAGTAAGTAACCGTAATGCTTACAGTTATTTTACAATGAAAATAACGCCCTGCAAGTTTCCAATGTATTATTTGCATATAAATAGAACTGTAAACACAACGATTTCTTACCTTTTACACAGTTTTCACATAGTTCTAAAAAGTTAATTAAACAGATTTTTAAAATATAGCTCCGATTAAATGATAAAAATTTAAAACCACGAAACACGACACTAAATTGCGACGTTGCCACTCATAAGGTATATACGCTCTTAAGCCAAATTACGTGTTTCGCAAATATCCTTTAATTATATTTACTTTAACTTATTCTATCTTTTGATGCAATTAAAAAAATATTTAAACTAATAAATTATTGAATCAGTGTTTTTTTATTTCCCTACACTACCTAACTACCAAATAGTCATCGAATAAACTGGCTGATAATTTTCATAATTACACTGACTCACACTACAAAAATAACATGCACACACAGTGAAGATTCATTTGATCTACAAAAATTATGTAATGAGGATTACCATAGTTCCATCATGATTGATTAAATTATACTTTTAAAACATCAATCCTTATATTTTATTGCACGCCTCCTAACGCGAATCGTAGTGCTTTACTCCCGACTCGTCAAGGTCAAGCAATTTTGTGATCTTCAAATGCCTCTATCACAACTATATTGCACTTATACAATAATACGAGTAGTTGAACATCGAGAAAACACTTAAAATTAAATCATCTTATACTTTCTAAAAATAATTTTATGTAGCTACTTTAAAAAAAAACGTTTCGAATAAAATTGTACGTGGAAGTCCTGTGTACGCTGATTTTGTATGTAGGTATCTACCAACGATAACTCCCGAAAAAATTGATATAGGTACCTACTTATTGAGAGACCGGGCTTTTTGATTAGTTCCAGAATTCGGTCAACTGGTGCCGTATTTCATATCAGTAGCCTAGTCTAAGTATGTAGTTATTTTATGATTTTTTTATTAAAATACACTATGATACACACGTACAAAAGTATAAGAACTTTTCTTGCATACATGTTTTTTTTTATATTACTAATCAATTATACGATTTATTATTTAATTAAAATAAATTTGCGTCTTGCTCATGAGGCGTGCACTTTTGGATTTTCCAAACTGTTTGATGTGTAATATATTTCCTCTTGCTTTCCTGCAATCTGTGGGAGTGATTTCGGAAAATGCGACGGAAGTGTGTAACAGAAAGCCGGGAAAGCGCGCACTATTTGATTTGACCAATGAGCGCGCGCGTTGGTAGAGTTGGCCGTCAGATGATAACAACCCATTTTTCGAGAGGTTGGTACTGTCAGCCAACAGTTGCGTGTGTGTGACGAGAAAGGGAAATAGAGAAGGTGAACGCATCAGGTGTGCGCTTAACCTACAGTGTTGTGTATAAAGTGTGCTGTTATATAAACTAATTTATATGTGTAAACTTTATAAATAAATGTAATTACTGTTGCTAGTTTTAATTATTAAATAAAAAAAAGAATAAATAAAAAAGAAGAAGAAGAAAAAATAAAAAAAAAAGAAAGAAAGAAAACAAGAAAAAAAGAATAAATTTATTATTCGTTACGAAATATCATTTCAAATAATACCCGCATGATTTTTTTTTTGGATATAATGTTAGTGTTTTGCTTATTACCAAGGTGAGATGTGATGTTACACATCTAAGCGACTACTGTAAGGCTCGCTCGTTTTTTATTTAGAATAATATGTAGAAGGAAAGGATTAATGTAAAAAGGTGCCTTTCTTCTACATCAATCCTTATGTACCATGCTTAGGTCCCTATGTACCCTATGAGGTATCTCGCTATCTACCTATTGCGATGGTATTTATTGGACAAAATTGACAAAACCATCAGATTTTTGTGATGATAGTCGGACATTCACTATCAGTTCAGTAACGTAACGTTAAGTCACTCCAGCCAAGGAGTGAAACTGTTGATTTTTGTTAAATTTTTCATAGTTACCTACTCCGCCTGTGGTCAGCAGATTTACGACATTAATACGAGTGCGATGACGATGACGAGCCCGTGATGTACGTACCACATAGCAATGATTCATGAGTAGGTGATTAGGTAGGTAATCGTATCCTTGCCATGATTGATTCCTAATTTCTGAAGTCACCTCTCAGTTGAATCGATTCTAGTTGTTTTCGTTACAAATTAATGCTACAATCATTAGGTATTGTACGTCGATTCTAGAAGCTATCTATACCTACTATAGGTATACATAAATATATGATTCAGCAGGATTGGCGATGACTCCAAGCTTGTTTTCCTTATCCTTTGTTTCCTACTACTAGGTAGGTACTGTGGAATTGAGTTTGTTTGTTTTGCTTTCTTATTGATCATCGTGAAATTAATTACTTAGGTAGAGGGGGTAGTGTAATATAATTTTGTCTAACTATAGGTACCTATGGTCTGTTCTAAACGTAGGTACCTACCTACTTACCTGATGAAAATGTAAACGCATGGATCGGAAAACGCACCTGTGGATGCCTAGTATAATAGGTAATGTAGTGCCAATATCAAATTGAGTGCTTCGATTTGATAATGGCAACACAAGCATATTTTTTTTAAATTTCATTTGACAATTTTATTGCGGTTAGGTTTTCCTCTTATTTTCGTCGATGATTTTTAAATTACTGCGTAGGTATTAATGTTATTCAAACAATAATTGTTGGAAAAAGTGATGAGTTAAACAGTTGAAACCTAAATACAGATTATCTAGTGTGTTGCTAGTGTTGCTAACTAATTTCCTTTAGTAAGAGATGGCGTACGAATTTACCCTGAACAGGATTTGTTTATACCTACTTTACAAAAATACATATACAACCTAATTAGACGCGGCACGCCCCATACACGTAACCGAAGCATGTAAAAAATATTCTTTGCACACAAACGTGAGGTATCGTTGGATCCCATTAAAAAGATAATGTTGTTTCTGTTTCTAAGTGCCTTTTTATTTTCATTTTAGTAAGTTTTATGAGGTACGGAATGTTTTTATTATCAACCGTAGAAACACTTTCGTTTTTCAGTTTCTGTGAGATTTACTACAAAATGCAAACTTATTCTCGCTGCCGATAAATCAATGTTGTGGGTATTATCATCCTTCCGACTACGGATCTCTCCACTGTGCGTGGTCCAACAAGCACTTGGCCGGTGTTTTATTCTTCGAGAGCAGCTAGTTGTAGTATAGCTACGTACCTACAATAACTCATGATTCCACAATTATTACGACAGTCAATGCCACCATTGTGTGTAGGTATCTACACTGTGTCACAAACATTCGTAGAACTACAAATGTCCCAGATGCAGAAATCGAACCCCGCAATTCGCGACACTGGCGACCCTTTGCTAGATCTCTCCACTACCACTGCGCTAAGGCGATAAGAAGACCGAAAGCTAATTTAAGATTCTTTCGTAATGTTGTGCTACTGATTGTGACACCTTAAAAAGAAGCGTAGGTATAGCCCGATTCAAACTTTATGGCGGCTGTGAAGTGCGCTTCTCGTTGCGCAGTACCTCACTCCTCACCCCCGTTGACACGGGAATTGGTTACTGCGCAGCGACTCGCCTAATGTTCCGAGCCGCCATAAAGTTTGCATCGAGCTGTACCTACTTATTTGAATATCAATGACGCACTCCTTATGGCATATTATATGCTCTTATCAGTGTACTTAGCAGCTGTCCATGAAATGCTGGCGAATGCAAAACTTACTTGTAATCGTGTGTACCTTCATTTAAATCATCGTATTTTGATTAAGATTACAATAATATGCTTTAGCAAACTACTTAAATCCATGTGTCGCTGCCATAGGCAACCCTTGTAATACCTAATGATTAAGTTCATAGGCATCTCTTTGTGCGCCTCACCAGGACCGCGCGAGTCACCACGACCGACCATGGTTCCAGGTATTCCATTCATCAAACCAACAATGGCTCAGAAACTTGTTCGTGAGGAATGTTGCTCTTCCAACTTCTTCTTTTAATAAAAACTACTTACTCATTATATAGAAATCAATAGTCTTACCTCATCTGGTGAAAAGTCGTAACATTCTGCTATCTTTTGATAAAGCTCCTTGACGTTTGAAAATCCAGAGATGAGCCCGAGGGGGCTGCCGTGTGCCTGTTGGCAGTGGAACACCAACTGTGACTTCTGTGATCCATTGTTGTTATCCACTCCGTTGGCTTGCTGGTGAGGGTCCTCGGTGGGTGACTGTGGTGCTGGAGGTGGTGTGTATTTAGGCGCCTTCTTCTTAAATAACGACATAGTAAAAGAGCACTACGTAACGGTAATAAGTTTTCCTTTAGCGAGAACGTCAGTGCGCACACATTCTAACCGTGTACAATATAATTTTAATCACTACACTGTCGCTTATCTTGAGAGAACTTTAAAATATATCGTCGCGTCATAGCACATGATAATGTTATCACCCAATAGCGATATTGGGTTAGATTATGCGATGATTAATCGAGAGTACACTTGGAACGGGCTGCGACACGGAGTGCGATCTGCCGTTAAACGAACGACTGACTGCCCGACCGGTTGCCTTGCCTGCTCAATGCTATGACGGCTACGACAACACGGTGCGCGCCCGCGCCTCCCCCGCCCCGTACCGTTGGCGCCTCTACGTCATCGGATGATTCTATTACAAAAGCAGTGTCTTTATTAAGTTACGCCTGAGCCTGATTTAGGAATCCAAGCAGCACATACAAGTCGTTTTCTACAATTAATAACAGTAAGTTTAGGTAATTAGGTAGGTACGTAATATAGTAGATTGTTATACAAGGAGCTAAAATGACCCATTAATACAAAAAACTATACGAGGTAGTTTTACTCCCCAGCTTTAGCGAGGGAGTAAATAGAAACCGAGTTTTAATGGGTTTTTAGCGCCGTGTGTTACACTCTACTTTTCACTACGATTGCGAGAAAATAAAACAATCCAATACAATATGAAATAAATAGTTTATTTTATTAAAAATTAAATGTACAATTTTGGATATTTAACGAGATGTTTTTTCTAACTTAATTTTGTAACTTAATTTCAGTCCTCTGTGAAGATGAATGTTGAGTGGTTCTTTTCCTTTCTCTTCTATTTGCAAATTAGGGTCTCCATTCTCACTAGATGATGACATTTTCACTATTGTAAAATTAATTACGGTCACTACCAATTCAATTTGCAATTAGAGAAAAATTATAAAGATTTCTCGCCAATATCTTTTTTTGTTTTTTCTTCTGCAGCCGCAACGCATTGCTTGCATGCATTCTACCAAAGAGATCGCCGATTTTAGTTCCATTTTCAAAAATAAAATGAAGTTCTTTTTTTATGAAACAGTAATAAGTCGAGGCCTCAGAACAATAACTTTAGTTATTGTTCTGAGGTCGAGGCTATATCAATGACTAAAGAATAAGAGGGCTATATTCATGATTATTCTACTTATGACTAAAGACTTTTTCGTTTTTGTAGGCTACTCATTGTCATTTGACACACAAATATTAAAAAAAAAAAACTTTTTCCCTTAAAGGAAGAATTGCTATTTTTTCTTCGCTCTGGTACGCCACAATGACGGTCTTTTTGAACAAGAGGAGTGAAAAAAAATTTTGATTACGTCTCTACCTAATTACCTAAACTTTATTATAAAAAAAATATTATAAAATTTTATTTTATATTTTTATATACCTACTTAATATAATTTGTATACTAAGTACTTACTTATTATAGAAAATATAAAAAAAATATTATAAAATAACGTAGTACCTAAGTACCTACTTGCAACCTACTTAATACCTACCTAGGTAGGTACTTAGTCGTCATCTAGAGTGAAGGTAGGTAATAGGAATTGATAAAAAAAAACATTAGGCATCTAATTAATTTAATAGGTAGGTACCTATTCTTCCAAGCAATGGGTGAAAACGGGTTGAAGAATGTGGTTTGTTTGTGGTAATGTCAATATCACTTGTTGAGTCTACTATAATATAAATGCAGGGACGCGACGTAGAGCTATTTATACCGCCGCCGCCGTATCAATGATACGACGACGCGCGACGGGGCGCAAGGGCTACAGGGGCCCCCGAAAGAAAATTCGTAAAATGTTATTAACAACCTAAAATTCTTATTGCTATGAGGCCCGGACGCGGAACTAATGGATATCTAATGAAATTATTAAAAGTAACGTAACTAATTTGTTTTTGGCTTACAAGGCTTCAAGCTACAGGCGCGATCAAATTCTTAACTTCTTGCATTCATATATAGCAAAATCACACAGAAAATCTAACCTATCTGAGTTCGGATACCTACTCCTATTTTCGAGCTTAGTAAATTCACATTGGCAGCTTAAACTTTTAACTTAGAATATTATTCATTAAATTATTATTATTAACTTATTTGATTTATTTTGTAAAAAAAATGTAAAAACGTAAAAAAAATGATACCCTCCTTTAGAATTAATCGGGTACAGTGGGCCCCAATCTTTTTTTATACGGTTTTCCTTTGGAACTGGTTGCGCCATTGATTGAAAGTCGCAACAAAACACACAATCTCGTGCAGAATCCGTAGATCGAATACACCATACTGCAAATACCCACCTAGGGCCGTATTAAAAAACCAATCTTACAAATGATATTATGACCGTACTAGAATTGTACAGGGTTTTACAATATACAGCGTCAAATTAGATTAACGAAACTCCGCACACGTGATGGGTATCGTTACCTAAACACGATAAACCAAAAATAACCGCCAAGTGATGAATTTATCCCAAAAACAAACTTAACAGTGTAGTTTGTAAACATGTTCTCCCATACTTCGATACCTATAGGTACGTCACGGTCAATTCTCCAACTTCAAATGTATCAAAATATGTCGCAAGTAAATCATAGATTATTAATATTATATAAAATGAGAAGGTAAATACCCGTACCCTTTTTTTGCGTTGACTGGCGCTTGTTTCCAGCTTGAGCTCCGAGGGACCGTAGACCTATCGTATTTTTCTTTTTCCTTGTACACGTCGTCGGGGCCCCTATAACTTGGGGGGCCCGTATCTTCGATACGGCTGATACGGCGGTAGCTACGCCCCTAATAGATACCGTTAAAAATAAAGAAATATCTTTATTAAGGCGTTGGATTATTGAAATAACTTAAAATGTTTACCACATTTATCATTCGATTTACTTGTTTATCAGAAACCATGACAAACGCGCCTGAGCTGCTGGTTCTAGAAGCATGAAGTTTTGCACAAGAGTTCCTCCTCTAACTTTTGCCCGTAGCTTCGCCCGCGTGGATGTCGGGAAATATCCCATGGGACCGTACTACCGATCGACCGGGATTTTACCGGGGTTTTCATGTAACTATTAGTTTAGGCGCGGCGCACGGCAGTAAAGGCTCCTACAAAACAAGCGCGACACGCGACACTAAGGCACCGTGCGATTCGCATCGCGTGTCGTGTCATTTGAAGGAGCCTTAAAGCTTCCAAATGGCATGAGTTTTTTCGACATCTTCAATAATTGTCATATTTCAGCCAGTGTATACACAAAGCTTAATAAAATACACACCTAAACCTAACCCATCGTTATGAATCACTCCGTCCATTGTTCAAAAACCATAAGAAAATCCGTTCGGTAGTTTTTGAGTTTATCGCGTTCAGACAGACACGTGGCAGGGGACTTTTTTCATTATTTATGTAGTGACGAAAGTGAGTTTGTTTGGAGTTTTTCAGTTTTGCTGATAGGAAAACCCATGGGACGCCCGGCGCCTGGCTTTTAAAAAAATAAATTTACTTTACTTAATGTCTCTGGTCAGAGCTCGAGTTCCGTGGCCCGGCCACGATGCCAAACAAGAGCATGAGAGCATGGTTATGGCAGTAGACAGTACGGATATGTACCTTTTGGTACTAGAAAGAGAAATAATAGCACCACATTATTTCATGACCTAGACACCTATTCCAGTGCCTGGGCTACAGCGTATCCGTCCTAGCACGGCCACGCATAGATCGGCTGAAATCCACAATTTTCATGGATGATTCGTGTCTGAGATAAATTTACGTGTTATGTACTTTAAAATAGACCTAGGTACATAATATATTTATAAGAAAACCTTTCAAATCGTTAAAATAGTCACTTCAATTTTTCAGGTAGAATACGCCAGGCCCTGCAGTCTCGACATAGTTAGCAATCGTTTTCGGTTGCTAAGTCCTAACAATCCAGATGTAAATGTTGATGTAAATGTTTGGTAGTCTCGGCACTCAAATTTATCGGTTGTTACCTACCGGTACCTACCTAAAATACCAGTAACAACCGATAAATTTGAGTGTGGATACCACCAAATATCGTTACATCTGGATTGTTAGGACTTAGCAACCGAAAACGATTGCTAACTATGTCGAGACTGCAGGCCCTGCTAATAATTCAATAGCAATAGTATAACTTGACAACTTACAATAACTATCCAATTGTCATAGGCGCTTAATAAGAAATGAAATAATAAAGAAAATACGTTCATTTGCGGTAAACATGACGGAAAAAAATCTTTCTAGTACCAAATGGTACATATCCGTACCTAGTCTACTGCCATAACCACGACCTTGTTTAGCATCGTGGCCGGCCAGAACGGAACACATGCTATGGCCTCGTCTGTGTATAGCTATTGAAGTGACGTGAAGACGTGAACGCAGTGGTGGCCGTGGTAACGGCCGCCATTATAGGTTCAAACCCTGACAGGTGCTTTACTTTGTATTGATCACCACCGCATGGTGGATTACAGCCCACTCCTTCTCACAGAGTAGGCCTGTCCCCCAGTAATGGGAACATTATGCATTATTGACTAGTCGACTGTCCATGCATTACATGTTATGTATTAGCCAAGGCAACTGAACCAAGTTTCCTGGGCTGGATGTGTTTCTTAAGAACAGAAAATAAATCAGTATAAAAAAACCCATAGGACATCACAATATTACCCAAAATTGATGGGACAGTCAACGTGTTAACATTAGGCAGATTTTGCTTATGCTAAATAAAAGATGGAAATGGATGTGGTTTTTTTTTATTAGTTTAGCACTAAGTTTACGACGAGGCTACAGCTTTCTTGGGTGTGGGTTTGCCCTCCTTGAAGCCATTGCGGAAGCGCCTCCTCACAATCTTCAGGTGACGCATGCGGCCGGTTCCCGTGGTCTTCCTGCGCTTAGCCTTCACTGACCAGTGGTCTGCAAAAAACACAATTTTGTAATAAGTATTAATTTTGGAACTTTCCTTCGTGTATTCCCGTTCGTCCCCTCGACTTCGTCCCCCGAGGGGGACGAACGGGAATTTACAAAAATAATATTTAATTTGTTCCCGATCGTCCCAATCCTAATTCAAGAGAGGACGAATGGGAATATGTTCTTCGATTAGTGCCATTCGTCCCACTAAAAAGATTTGTGCAGAAAATATGTTTATTCGATGTTTCGTAGTTTACTTTTAAATTAGTTTCTTCGTTAGATTTAATCATTATTTTACAAAATTCTTCTCTATGTTTTTATGAATTATAAAACGTATCCTAAGTTTATCATTGTTTCATTATGTTTACCTACACTAAATATAGCAACTCTGACGGGAAGCGCCGGCGATTCTGGTAGTTAACAAAAGAGTGCCGATAACATTGTGTTATTTGCGTAAATCCTATTGGTTTACCTGACATTCTCTCCCTTTCCTATCCTTAAATTAGACCGGTCGGGTTAGTGTTGACAAAACAATGAAAGTGCACGGGTGTTAATGTAATAATATTATATTCGACACGAGTTCTGCGGAAAACTACTGATGTAAGTACCTACATTTTTGTAAGTTACAAATATTATTAGATTGTTTATAGTCAATATTAAATTGTCTCATGTCTTATTAATTTATGCTAATAATGTACGGTACCTATCAATATTTGTATTCAATTTTAGTATTTTATTTTATATATTAAATATCATTCTAAATTATATTAATAAGTGTGTAATTATTGTCTCCTGTTTTTTAGAGCTTAACAATGTCACAAGAAGCGCATCCTGGTCCCTCTGGTAGTACAGGAAGCTGTTTGCAGTATATACAAAGAAAAGGTGGAATCGTGCTTCTGCGTGCTGGATACCAATTTTTAAAGAAAAGGCAAAACAAAAGTGGAGCTGTTGTATGGGAATGTCATCTTAGAAGAAAGAATAAGTGCAGTGGGACCTTAACCATAAAAGTAAGTACCTACTTTTTTGGCTTCTTTTTTCATGCAAAACCAGACAATGGGTAAATAAATTATGCACGTTTATTGCAGAATGATCAAATTTTGAAAGAAACCACACATACATCCTGTACACCGGACTTCAATAAAAACATAATAGACATTCATATTGATGAATGCAAGAAAAATATAACTTCTGATGATGTACCTTGCGTACCAGCCGCCTTTAATTCAACAATTTCGAAAATTTTGGACGAAGGACTTGATAAAGTAACTTTACCCAAAGATATTCCTAAGTTTGCAAACATCAAAAGCACTTTGTATCGCCATCGAAATAGCACTTATAATATGAGTAAAATCACTTTCAATGACGTTAAAACGGTTGAGGTTCCTCAAAAATTTCAATCATTTTTGTTAGCAGATTACTGTTACGGTAACACACGCTTACTCATTTTTTGTTCCCAAGAAGCTAAAGAAAAATTGATAGTTTTAAAAAATATATTTGGTGACGGTACATTTAAGAGTTGTCCACCTCCATTCCAACAGCTCTACACCGTTCATGGTGATTTAGGAAGTAAGAATCAAAGCACAGCTATGACGCCATTATTGTACGCTTTAATGTCAAACCGTAAAAAAGAAACATACGAGATACTTTTCAGACTTGTTAAATCTCAAATCAACGATTGGAATCCTACATCCTTTACCAGTGATTTTGAAGAAGCAGCTATGTCTGCTATGCGTACAATTTTTCCAGAGATAAGTATCCACGGCTGTTATTACCATTTTAATAATGCTATTTGGAGGAAAGGCCGTGAATTAAATCTAACAAAAAATAAAACTTTAGGACGTCAAGTAGCCCTAAGTGCGGTGCTTCCATTATTACCAGAGGAACGTATTTTTGAAAGCTGGTTTTATATCGCTAGCGAAAGCCCCGATGATAGCCAAAGTGAAAAATTTCGGCAATACATGCTATCGCAGTGGCTTCAATCGAATTTCGTAAAAGTGTGGTGCAGTTTTGGAAAACGACACCGTACTAATAACTTTGCCGAAGGGTGGCATTTTAAATTAAATAGTGCCATAGGCAAAAAAAAACCTAATATTTTAAAATTGCTTACGGTGTTACATCAAGACTCTAACTTATACAGCGTGAAAGCAAAACAAAATCCAAAACGGCGTAAGCTACATTCAATCTTGACAGACCAATATATATTATGGATTGCCAAATGCAACTTCTTAATTCAGAAATAACTGTAGGACATTTTTTAGAAAAACTTACGTAGGTATTAATCATAAAAAGTAAAGTGCTCGATGGTTGTGTACGTTGATGTAATCTCTAGGCTTTGTGTGCAATAATTATTACTGCCTACTGTTATGACCTCGACTACTTTCTTGTGAATTTTTTATTGTTGTTACCCTCTATGATGTTTTGTGTTCATGTTTTTTCACTTTGATTTTGTATATGTTTTTTATTTTGATTTTGAAATTGTGCTAATTTATTGACGCTATTTATATGTAAAATTAATGTGTAACCTGTTCCGATTCCTTATACAATATGTAACACAAAAATGTGACACCGTATACCTATATATATAAGCAAATGTGACTTTTTAAAAATTAGGACGATAATTTTTTTTTTGTTATTTTTACCTTGATTTCGTGATATTTTAGGTATTTTATTTAATTTTGCTTTTGAAAGTGTGATAATTTACGGACCCTATTTATGTGTTAAAATAATGAGTAAACTTTTCTAATCACTTACATAACGTAAAACGTAAAATCTTGCCACCATAGGTACCTACATACAGGGTGGCCGGAACATTGACGTCCAAAAATAAAATTTCGGTCCCTCGTATCGTGGGGTATTCGAATCACCCCCATGTATGTTCCGCGACTTTTCATAGTTTTCGAGTTATGAATTTTTTTCTGAATGTTTGAAAATTTTCGACCTGACCAACCTAAAAAAATTCAAAAAAAAAAGTAGAGGGTTTTATCGAGTTTCTTTTTTTGCAACTGAATTTTCATAAGTAGTACTTTTATGCATAAAATAATCAGCTTCGTAACTGTGGTGAAAGTTATGAAAATGTTGATCTAAAGTGAAAAATTTACGTTCGGTAAATTATGACTTAAATTTTCAACTTCAAATTAAAAATCTAAACAGGTGACTTCATGGTTCTCAAGTAGGCTTCAAGAATGCGCCAGACTCTCAGCTTTCATAATCATTAAAAAACGTAGGACTTAATGGGGCTAACTTTGGCCTTAATCGGCCTTCAAAGACTGCGAAGTGGAAAATTCTTAAAATTAGCTATCTGATTAATAAATTTTTTTTTTCCATTTTCTCGCTCCTAAGGTTATTTAGTTTGCTAACCAAAAATTACTGCAGGAAAGCTAAGATTTAAACACGGAGATTTTTTTAAATGTTAGTTTAATGAATTTTGCGCGATCCGTTCTCGTGGACTATGGGTTGTAAACGAGGGTGCAACTCTTTTACCTGCAATAACAATGGACCGAGAGGAAAAGAGACCGAATTATTGCTATCTCTCTCACGCAAGGCGCGCAACCGAAGCCAACGCAAAACAAGTACCTCAGTCGTACTCACATTGTGTTTACTGCTATACGCGTGTCGCCATTTTGTCTTTACCACACTCGCTTTGCCCACGGACTCCGCTGCCTACTTGTTTGACTACTTTGCTCGTTTATTGGACTGTGTTTTGCATTCTGATTTGGACTTTTTTTACGTGGAAGTGTAAAAAATGAGTTACACGTTAAGTGAATATGCAGAAATGCATTATTTTTATGGAGTTGCACAAGGAAACGGCCATGAAGCAGCGCGACTGTATCGCGAACAACTTCAACGTCGTGGTGGGCCGCAACCTGAGCGATATCCCGACCATCGTGTTTTTATTAACACGCACAACACTTTGATGGCAGGCCGCATTCCTGGTCGACGCGGCAGTCATGAAGGAATCCCTAGAGCTAACCCGGATCGCAGAGAAATGGTGCTGGAAGAAGTTCAGCGAAATCCGTCTACGAGTACGAGAAGTATGGCTCGTGCTCTGAACATCCCAAGGACTTCTATCCAAGACATTCTTCACGATGAAGAATACCACGCGTTCCACATCCGACGAGTCCAAGCTTTACTGCCTACAGATCACCAATTGCGCGTTGATTTTTGCCAAACCATGTTACGAAAAGAGCAAGAGGATCCTGGATTTTTCAATAAAGTTTTATGGTCAGATGAGTCACGATTTGAGCGATCCGGAATATTCAATATTCATAATTACCACACGTGGGCGAATGAAAATCCACTCGAAGTGAGAGCTTCGACATTTCAACATCGCTTCAGCGTTAACTTGTGGTCTGGTATTCTCAATGGCGAACTAATTGGTCCGTTTGAACTGCCGTCCAGACTTGATGGAGAAACATACAAAAACTTTTTGGAAAATGAACTTCCATTGTTGCTGGCAGATGTGAATCTCGAACTCAGACGAACCATGGTGTTGCAAAATGACGGCGCCCCGTGTCACTATGCAACCCAGGTCCGAAATTACTTAGATGAAACATACCCCAACAGATGGATCGGACGCAGCGGACCAATTAGGTGGCCTCCACGCTCACCTGATCTCAACCCCATCGATTTCTTTATTTGGGGCTATTACAAGGAAATAGCATACGCCCGAGACTGTTCAAGTGAACAAGAGCTGAGGCAGTTGATTGCAGAAGCTGAACGTGTTGTGAGAGAGAACAGAGACGCTTTTAGACGATTGCCAGACAATTTCTTACGTAGGTGTAGAATGTGTATTGCTGCTGGTGGTGGCCACTTTGAAAACCTTTTCTAAATGTTAAAAATAAATTAAGTACTTTTTTCACATTATCATCTGTGTTTTATTCAAAACCACTTTTTACGTAAAACTTTTCTTACCCAACTCTGAAACTATTTGTTGGTTAGTTTTCAGTATTCTTATCATTAATTAACCTTAGGAACGAGAAAATAGCCAAAAAAAAATAATTACTCAGATGGGTAATTTTAAGAATTTTTCCACCTCGCTGTCTTTGAAGGCCGATTTTAAACAAAGTAGCCCTATTAAGTACTTCATTTTTTTTATGATTATGAAAACTGAGAGTCTGGCGCATTCTTGAAGCCTACTTAGGAATTATGAAGTCACCTGTTAAGATTTTTAATTTAAAGTTGAAAATTTGAGTCATAATTTACCGAACGTAAATTTTTCACTTTAGATCAACATTTTCATAACTTTCATCACAGTTACGAAGCTGATTATTTTATGCATAAAAGTACTACTTATGAAAATTCAGTTGCAAAAAAAGAAACTCGATAAAACCCTCTACTTTTTTTTTTAGAATTTTTTTAGGTTGGTCAGGTCGAAAATTTTCAAACATTCAGAAAAAAATTCATAACTCGAAAACTATGAAAAGTCGCGGAACATACATGGGGGTGATTCGAATACCCCACGATACGAGGGACCGAAATTTTATTTTTGGACGTCAATGTTCCGGCCACCCTGTATAAGCAACTCTACGAAAAATAGTGACTTATATTTCAAAAGGAAACAACCTGAATGGTAAAAAGTCTGTTTGTAGTGTTTAATTGTAATATAATACAGACTTTTTTTAATATAAGCTCTATACACTGATTTTTTAATCATAATTTTTAGTTATAAGGAGAATTTTATTCTTAATTAAAAAAATATTATATATAAAAATATTGCGAGTTATCGCAAAGTTGATTCTGTGATTTTTACTGTGATTTTTATTCCTTAATAAATGACTGATTTTTATTTCAATTTTGTTTTTTACCAATTAAAACCACCAGTCTTATATTATTTAGTGGGAGCAATAGACCCAAAAAAGAATTAATAAATTATTCCCATTCGTCCCCCCAAAAAATTTAGAGGGACCATCGGGAAAATAAATAACGAATTCCCGTTCGTCCCCCTCGGGGGACGAAGTCTAGGGGACGAAAGGGAATACACGCTTTCCTTGGGCAATTTTTCCCTGATACAACAGATTCATTGAATTGGCTCTCTGAAACCAGAGGGCCAATTCCCGTATTTTTAAGACCGTTCGCATTCTAATCTCAGTCTCAATCTGTCAAAATTACAATCAATTTACATACATTTTTGACAGGTTTTTGACATTGATTGTCGCTGAAATGAGATTGCGACTTGAATTTGAACGTTTTTTAAGTACGAGAATTGGCCTACAGGTGTATGGGCTGCCTGTCCATTGGGTGTGTAATATGTAGGGAAAAATAAGGGAGCAGTGCACATTAGTGTAGCATGGCATGTAGACCTGGCTAAAATTATTGAAACTAAATGTTCTGTAGCTGTTGCCTGTTACTTTACACTAGTGAAGGAGGTGTAAATTAAAAGTGAAAATTATAATTATTGGTGCATGGTTTCAATGCTCTGCACTTCTCACTAATGAACAGGCAGTCTAAAGAATACTATAGAAAGAATTTGGAATAAAATGTAAGAAATCAGATGATCAAACAAATTATAATTAGCATTATACAAAGAAACATTCTACATAGTAAAAAATCTATTTATCAATCAGTGTAGGATTCTAAGACAATAAAATAAGGCATGTATTTAATGCGGCAACTAAGTAAAATGAATATAGGTTTAAAAAAAAATAGAGTGGGTACCATATATAATGGGTTGGCAGCTAATAAGGAGTATCGTAATAAGTAATAGGTAGCATATTAATATATCAGTAATAAGCTCCGTTTTAATTTAAACTAGCATCAAGTTTTTCTTTTGGGAACAGAATTAATATCTAAGCGGAAACTTAATGGCGAAAACAAAATAGAAAATGGGCATTCATGTTTGTCATAATTGTCACAGTTCTAACCAAACCTTAATTAAAATATTCTATGCATGGTCGATGGCAGGGCTTGGTCGACGGAGCCCCGCTTCGCGGGGCTCCTACTTCTGGGTGGTTTGGAAAAAAATAACCACCAAGGGGATGGCGGGGTCTATCGACCCCGCCATCCCCTTCTAACCTAACCTGTCCGAGTCGGGGTGCCTAAAGACCAGATTGCATCCAGTTTCTCCTAGTAACAAATTAAAACGGAGCTTATTACTGATATATTAATATGCTACCTATTACTTATTACGATACTCCTTATTAGCTGCCAACCCATTATATATGGTACCCACTCTATTTTTTTTTGTTGCAAACATTTAGTCGACTTTTAAGTTATTAGTCACTCGGAAAATAATAATCCATAAAATAATATTAATGTGACACAATAACATGAGATTCTATTGCATTTACATGTTTCAGTTAGTCATTCAAATGTTTACATGTGTCCATACAGTACTATTTCTTTTATTATTTAACAGACTAACAAATAATTTTACAGAATGAGTTACATGTTCAGTTTAATTATATTGTTTACTTTTAATTAGGACTTCGGAAGTGCTGCAACACTTTAAGGGAAAAGTTCTAAGCGGGTCAGTGACAAATGGTTTCAACAGGGAGACCCAATAAAGGGGTTCATCAAAGAGACCCTTGCTCTACAAACTATATGATTAAACATATTGAATATTACCTAAGAGAAGAGAAATCATGTGTTAGTTGCAGTTGTAATTACTGTCAGTTAGAGAGCCACAGAGGCAGCAGGCATACAACGTGTGGGTACAATAACATTGTTCACAATGAACAAAATCAATGAAAACAGTATCAGAGGTGATTATATACCACGAGTATAAGTTACAGAATCTATTTCGACGATGTAATAACCTATAATTAAAAACAACACTAGAACTGAGTAAGACCGGTATGTATACTTACAGGAACGCAGCTTAGCTGCGGGGTATCCGCACTGTGCACATTTGGATTTTTGGATGTGGTACGATGATCTGCCACACCTTCTGCACAAGGTGTGTGTCTTGTTACGACGCTTACCAAAGCTCGAAGTACCCTTCGTCTGAAATCAACATTTATAGGTTATGATTGGAAACCCATCAGAAAATCACTAATATGCGTAATTTTACTTCTACAACGTTAATACACAAGTAATTATTTCAAATATAGACTGAAATGTTTTCTAATTTACAAGATTAATTTAGATATAAAATACAAAAATTACACAGTACCATCTTGTCACAATTTGACAAGCCAAGAGAAAACAAAACTGTCAGACAGCTTTGATAATGTTACCAGAACATGAGAGAATTAAAATAGCCACCGTAAAATTGAGGGCTGCCAGTACCAGACTTTTTCGAATTCATAGAATTAGTATGTACTATATAAAAATCGAATTATATTATTACAGTTAGGTACCGTACCATAGATTTAGTATACAGAACTCTGTCTACGATACAGAATGACTAGTAATTTGACGTATTCCTTCCAGGACGTGATACATTGTGACTTTCAGTATATAGAAAGTACTCTTTGATTGTGACTCACAATTAAGCACCCCATAAAGCCTAGGAGAAAACTCATGTGATTAGAAAAACCCCATTTTTTAAGAATTTTTGAAAACTCTCAAATTGAATGGCCTTCATTGTTGTTCCATTGGGTACCTCATACTTTTAAACCTTTCGATGTATCCAAATTTTCCAAGACATCTAAGACCACTATTCTAAGGCCATTACTAAACCATAATCACACATCAAAACTCCCAGTTTAGATGTGTGATTAGGGTTTAGAGACGGCCACAAAATTAAAAAACAAAAATGTCTGAGTTTGATTATTTCTCTCGGGGAGTGCTATAAATAAAATATCAAATTTTTAGTTTTATAAAGTTAAGAAAGAGGGCTATCACAATTTTTCTTGTATTTGAGTGTTTGAAGAGCCTCGTACTCAAATAAAAGAAAAATTGTTATAGCCCTCTTAACTTTTAACTATTGGATGTCTTAGAACATTTGGATACATCGAAAGGTATTGGGTACCCAATGGGATAGCAATGAAGGCTATTCAATTTGAGTGTAAAGAGAAAAGTGACGAATTCTGGGAATTTTTCACTAAATCTATGTACGGTACGGTCAATCACACGTCAAAGGAAGACTGACAGCGCCCTCAATTCGTAGAAATAGAATAGTTCAAGTGATACTACCGGTGATTTTACACACTTTAAATACTCTTTCACCTTGTGTTGTCCATAGATTTAGAGTCTTGTTTATTCAAAAGCTATGGTCACGTTAAGACATAATCGACGCGGGTTGCGACTGCGCGTGTTTATTGTTTTAATGATTAGGAAGTGATGAGACAATTCACGTCAATTTGAATACCTCCACACTTAGAATATTATTCTATAAATATTATAATATATTATAAACTTTATTATTCTAAGCCTCCATACAAGCTAAAGTCCGGCCGACGAGAAAATGCGTTTTTGACACCCGTCAGTTTTCATACAAACAAAGAGATTAAATTGATTAAACTAGCAATAGAGTGGCCATCAGAACAAATGTCATAGAAAAACTGTGATCTCATGTCTCAGTAACGCCATTTAGCTTTGAATAGCAACCATAAAAGTTAAATGTATTAAATTCAGCTATCACTTGATAGATGGCCAGTGTGTAATAGAGATGTTACCAATCATTTAGATATCGACTATCGATAAATAAAAGTTCAATTTTTTTCTTCAATGAATAGCAAAAAGTTAGGAAAGCAATAAAATGCAGTAGTTTCAAAGTAAATTATTTATTTGGAAAATTATTTTGGAAAACACCATTCATAAATTAATGTTTAGTTTCAAACCAACGTTTCGTATACTACCTATTTTATAAACACTCGCTTTACAAGAATTTAGTTCTCAAATACTCTTACAAATGTTTCGGATATTGCATCATTTATACATTTTTCATTTATTTAGATTCTCTTGGAAAAATCACATTCATACTAAATAACATTTTTTACAAAGCTGACCAGCGCGACTTCACCTGCGTCACATTTTTGCTGCTCCGCTCCTATTTTTTTTTTTTTTTTTTTTTTTAACGGTATTGGTCGTAGCGTAATGTTATATAGCCTATAGCCTTCTTCGATAAAATGGTCTATAAGATTTTTTAAATTTGAACCATTAGTTCCTGAGAGTTTAACCAAACAAGCAAACAAACTATCTGATAATTTTCTTCATAAGTGAATTATTTGGTTAGCTTGTTGTTGTATATGATGAAATGACAGCATATGTGCAGCATGCAGGGGGACATTAATAAGTTGGTACTAATACAATAGGAGACAGATAGTTTGGAAATTTGATTGATACCGGTAATTTTTTACAACAGAGACGAATTTAATGACTAATTAAAATTAAATCTTATGTCCCATCCTACGTCCCTTCAAATAAAGTCAGTTATGTGAACGTTTGTCTTTTAGATTTGTTCTGAACACCGGGGTCGAACTTAGCAACAAATCGAAGTTTAATATTAGCATAAGTCTCTATTATGGATCTTATCAAATACAATCTATGATTGAGCATCGCAGGGCTCTCAAACGAGTGTATAATGAGGCCTTCAAAAATACTCGAATTTATGAATACTTTTAATACTTTTGTTTTTATAAAATCGATAGTGTGCTTTGTAGATACACCTTTGCCGTCATTTTCATTAATAAGTTTTCTAATGAATATTTCCGTGGCTTTACATACGTCAAAAACACTTTTACTAGAAAAATATAACCCACCCATATCTTTTATTGTAATTAATTTATGGAAATCTAATTTTTTATTAGAAACCAAGCTTGACACACAAATTTCACACTAAATTTTCTTACTTAACACACGAGACACATACCCAGAAATATAGCCAATCATTTGGTTAGCTCCCACAGACACGTTTCATTTAATATCCTATTTAAATAATCACAATTTTCATTAACTATGAAATCAGTTTCGAATTCCTTTTCTAAAACCTCGTCGAACTGAAAGTCTTCATTATCCACTTCCCTTACTAAGCAAGTCCTGTTTACTGTTTCTACGGAAGAAGTACAAGTGAGTATATTAAAGTTATCCATTGGAGCACAGTTGCCCGAAAATGAATCACGTAATTCTAAATTGGCTAATATCTTTTTATAAGCCGCTTTAAACTGTATAACATTGGGGTTGTTGTTATGACCCCCAAAAAATTTATGCAACCAAAAAACAACTCTTGGTGGTCTTGACTGAGCCTTGTATGTTGACAAGTATTGAATTTTACCTGTCTTAACTAGTATCTCAAACAAAGTTTGAAGACTGAATGTTAATTATAAATCCTAAAAAGCCAGTTTTATTAATAGTATGCACCAAACGCTTTTTTATTATTTTTAAAATGATTCTATTTGGAAGATTACGACGCTTTATTTCAAGTCTTATTTTTGTGTATTGTTTTAGGGACACTGGTGCCGATTCTCTTGTCACAAAATTCTCTAAACTAGACTAAAAATCACCAAAATTTAGTTTATTCCTGTCAAACGACGATTTCCCATTCTGAAATTGACTAAATTGACACAACTTAACTATATTTTAGTTTGACAGCACTAAGATGGCACTGAGATTATAATTTAGTGAAAATGGCAATTTTGCTATTCTGAATTTTACGTTTTTCACCTAAAATTTTGATTGTCTTAACTAAATCTGACTATTTTTAATCGCGATTAAAAAGGTGTGGAATAAAATTAGTTGTCATGAACTAAAATTCACACCAACACCTCGACTTCAGATGCTAAAACGGTACTGTATCTTTTATTCTTTTCTTTTGCTTATATCTCGAAAACGGTGTGTCGTATCGCAAAAATAATGAAAATTTCGACCCCCTTTGCAACCAGTAACCCTATAAATCTCAACGTGTTGGTAATATTTTTTTATATTTTCCATACAAAAAGTAAAAAATTCCATACAAAACAAGTCGAGGCCGCACATAATGCGCGCCTACGGTTCTAAAAAAAGATCACGTGGTACGGCAAACAAGTACCACGTGGAGTCGCAATAATTGTCAAATTTGATTTTAGATGTGTCAAAATTATTTTTAAATTTAGAGATTTTATTTTGCAGAATAGCGTTAAGATTCTCATAGCCAAAAGTAAGGAATTTTAGTGATAGTTTAGTTAGTTTAGTTCGGTGTACAACAGAATCGGCACCAATATGTAATTTTTAGCTAGTTCAAAAAAAAAATGTTAGATATATTTTCAGAATTCAGCGGCTGCTTAAAACTATATTTTCCATATTTATTACTGTTCATAATATCAAATAAATCATTTATAATAGAAATAAATTTTACTGTGCCAGAAACTTCCTCGAATACTTTTGCTGTGAGTAGCTCATTGCAAAGCAATAAGGCTTTAGCTACACTTTTACTCAATAATTGGGTCGCTAATCGGACTTTCATTATTTGATATCGGAAATGGATATGCTTATTTGTTAATTTATGGGCAAAATTTAATTGTTCATTTGTTTGCAGCTTATGTAAAGACACAAATAAAGACCATTTTATTTTATCATTTTGTCCATCATAAAATATATTTTTGCTTTCAAATGTGTTTCTCACCAATTTTATCATGTGACTGGGATCAAGAAATATCACAACACTTTCTTGATTAACTGGATGTGGAAAATTAGTTTTTAAATTATCTGGATCACTCAACAATTTACAACCTAATATTTCGGCAGTACTAAAATTTGTTGGAGCACCATCGAAAGTTATACTGACAATTTTTACGCCTACTTCGTGGCATAAGCTTAAACACTGCCTAATTAATTTAGCTTTTAATTCAGCTTTAATACTATTTATGAAAAAATATCCTACTGGTATTTTCCACTTTTGGTCCAGTGATACTACCATAAAAACAAGAGCTTGAGAAGCTATTTCATCTCTTATGTCACCAAAACCTAAATTGACAAAACCTTCATAAGTTTTGGTGTTCCATATTTTTTGACGTCTAATAGAAATCTCATCAAAAACTAAAGAACAAATTAATTCCTTTCCCAATTTGATTATTTTTAATTTCAAAGCACGAACCGACTCGGTAGTAAAACGAGGCTGTGCATCTATACTAACATACCATCTGCGTAATGTTCTTACATGTGGAAAAACTTTATTAAAACATTTTCTGGCATAATTGTACGCGGCAGGAGAGTAATAATGAAGGGTTAAAGCAAATTTACGAAGAGCCGGACAAAATTTACGACGGGAGAATCCTGCTTTCGTGTTATTTCTATTGAGCCTATCATAGAGGGCTTTTGTTTCTGCTGTAGCTTTAAGACAGTTGGATGCGTTCTTTTGGATGTCAAACTTTTTTTCTAAATGGGTAACAAAATCTTTGTAGTTTAATATTTAACGTTTTAAATATCTATTTTGTTGCCCTAGTTTTTTAATTTTAACCTCATGATGCAGTTTTAGTTTTTGTAATTTACGAACTCGTGCCTTCCATGCAATTTTCCTTGGAGTGTCGAAGATAGACTCCGAATCTGATACATCAACATTGACTGGTGTAGTAAATCTGGTGGCTTCGGGATCTATATCATCATCCTGAAATTATAATAAAAATCTTAGTGGAGTCGTACTCGCGCTTAACTATATCTACTAAGTGGTTATCAACATAAGACTTGAAAATTTCCGTTTCGTTCGCATCTTCTTCATTAACTGGTTGGTTTCAAGAAAATAAGTAATAGAAAAATAATTTATTTATTTATTTTATTTATTTATATGGCACTTCAACGACTTACTCACTAGGACATACATAAACTAAAAACACATACAGTTTTAGGAATTGTGAATTCGTCACTTACAGAAGTGCACAGCACTAGCACAGAAATTAATAGTAGGTACATACAAGACATCGCTAGTTGAATTACTTAAAAGTTATAAACTAAGGTAAAATTAGAATTCAAATGAGCAATGCTCACAAATACGATCGAAAATACAATAATAATAACAAGAAACAACAAAAAGAAGGCTGGTAAAGGAGGGAAAGGAAGTACTTAAACTACATTATACCTATGTGTACAAATAAATAAATTTGAATTTGAATTTGATTTGACAATTACTGAAGGGTGGCACGTGTCGCACAGACGACTCGAGACTCCGAGCTGGTTAGAAGTTTCGATCGGAATTGTCGCAAAGGGTTAGAGTAGATGTCGATGCTATTGGTTCGTGTAGCGATTTTATTGTACTTTCCCATTAGACGGTTCATGGGTGCGGTGCTACCAAGGTTAGTACGACTTGCAGTTATGGCAAAGGTAACGGTTTCGCGACTAGATCTAATGGTATTCTGTCGCGGTACAGCTATACTTAATTCAGCCAAAAGATCGGGAACATTTAGTAAACCGTTTAAGATTTTATAGAGAAGGATTTGGTCCGTCACGTCTCTTCGCTGTTCAAGTGAACACATTTTAAAATGAGTGAGTCTTTGATCATAAGAAGTCTCCCGTGGACAGCTAGGGCTTCTAAAACGAAGGTATCTAGTGTAACTTCTTTGGATACGTTCAATCCTGTTTATATGAACGCGGTGTAAGTAGGGTTCCAAACTGGCGATGCATAGTCCAATATACTTCTCATCAGAGTATTGAAGAGCACCTTAAGCGTAGAGGTCGACTGGAAATCTCGACATATTCTTTTTATAAAGCCAGACATTTTTGCAGCTTTGGCAGTGATATTGTCAATGTGGCTGACGAATGTGAGTTTAGAGTCGAGGTGGACTCCCAGGTCACGAATCGTGTTCACTTTTTGAAGTGTTACCCCATTGATTGCGTAAGACGTAGGAATAGGTTTCCTTTTTTTTGTGAATGTTATGTGGTAGCACTTTTTCACATTGAGAGACATGCGGTTTTCTAGGCACCAATCTTGTACTGCGTCGAGATCAGCCTGAAGTAAATGGACGTCGGCGGATGAGTTTATCTCTTTATAGATTTTTAAATCATCAGCGAAGATAGAGCAATTGCTGTAATTTACTGAGAGAACTATGTCATTGACGAATATTAGAAAGAGAATTGGGCCTAGATGCGATCCCTGGGGGACTCCAGATGAAGAGAAATAAACTGGTGAATCATATCCCTTTACAACCACTTTTTGTATTCTTTCTGTGAGATATGATTTAAACCAAAGCAGTAACTGACCAAATATTCCGAAACTTTCCAGCTTCTTTAAGAGGATCGTGTGGTCCACCCTGTCAAATGCACTGCTGAAATCAGTGTAAACCGAGTCGACTTGGGCACGAGAGTCCATCAATTTACTTACCTCATTGACGTAGTGGACCAAATTAGTAGTCGTAGATTTACGAACACAGAAACCATGTTGTTCAGGTACCAACTGAGGATTGATGTGTGATGTAAGTAAAGGACATAGCAGGGATTCGAAAAGTTTTGCGAATAATGAAAGAAGTGAAATAGGACGGTAGTTCAGCACGTCACTAGAATCTCCTTTTTTGAAAATCGGTACTATGTTAGCCATTTTCCATACCGTCGGAAACTTTGATGATGCAATCGAATGGTTGAATATTATTTTAAGCGGCAAAGACAGACTAGGAGCACACTTCTTATAATAATAATATAATAATATTCGATAATAATAATATATATATATTATCTTTTGTATGCACGTGTTTCTGTGACAAATAAATCTATTTTTCTTTCTTTTCTAATAAGTAGTAGTAGTAGTAATAATGAGTAGTAGAATAATAAGTGGTTGTGAAACTCGATTGCTAATGCGGCCAAAAGCAATATTTGAACAGATTCGAGCAATATTGAAAGATTTCGATTTTGTTCTTGTGATAGAAGCCGCTGATGGACGAACAGGGGCCGTACTATGAGCTGTTAACGCCATCATGATTCCGTTGAGAAAGAGAGATAGTGCTATTGGTCATGTATAGCTCCGTCTCTCTTCCACGCTGGAACAATGATGGAATAAACACGTCATAGTACGGCCCCAGGTCTAGGGACTAGTGAGGACTATTAGGCAGTGTGAGTAATTTTAATAAATAGAACACCTAATATAACATCACGAATTGTTTCCCCCAAGGGTTATGCAGACGTTTACCCATAGCAGTACACCCACATGTTGCCAAACAAAACTTAATAGAAAAAATACGAAAATACGAGAAACGTGCAACATACTTCCGACCAATCGATCTTTTTTTTTAAATGGATCGACCAGTCTTTCCGTAGCTAATGTTCTCTTTCTGAAAATGCTTCCAGCACAACCTTGAAGAAGCAGTTGGAAGCCAGTTTTCTTCTATACGATCTATCTGCACAAACCGTATCCACTTTTCGCGTTCTTCTCTATTTACATTCGGAAATCTAAAATGACAGAAACCTACTTAGACGAATAGACCTTGATCCTTTGTTGACATTTTAATTAAAAAACAGGATTATGTTCAATTATTTTCTTACCTCATAAAATTATATCGATCACAAAATCGATAAACAACAATATTATGGACATCAGATCTCTTACAAGAAAAAGTTAAGCTACTCAACAATAGAGGGCGTATATTAAAAAATTACCAAATATTCTAGATCTTTTTATGAAAATTATTGAATTCTAATTAATTACTGTGTAAATTAAAAAAAAATCTTACAAAAATAAACCGCAGTTAGGTCCAGTCATTTTACCGTAACGTGATTTACAATAACGCAACGCGCAACTCGGCATATTATTTACTCAGTAAATGTTTTTCTTTTGTTGAATATAGTGGACACAAATACGATTTGACATGCAGGAGTGCCAAACACAGATACAATATAGTATATGGTGCCAAACTAGACTGAGCGAATGAAGTCCACGAGGACTTAACTATCGGATTACGATTTTGTTCGCTATGTCCTGTCTATTGCTAGTATAATTTAATGTCTTTGCATACAAACAAAAACGTGTTTTGCGAATTTTTTCTATAATAGTTACAAGAATGACGGCCCAACTGAAGTTGACACAATCGGTGTGAGCGAGTTTCGTCCCGCTTCCCGCACAGAAATCTCTTCAGTTTGCCCAGACCCTAACAATATTATTTGGAATAATAATTAAAAGCTCTGTTTTATCTCGTATAAATGGTTGTTTTCGTTCGTTCGCGCCTCTATTTTGCTCCACCGACAAGTACCATCCGTTCACAGTTATTTGACCTCTGAGTTTGCATTACTGTCAAATTCACAATGATCTCTATGTCCGTTTTAATAAGGTTGGTATTGAGTTGCTGCTGACAGGGGAACTGTGAATGGACTGTACCGAATTTTTCCCCTTTTTTCTTCAGAGTGCACAGTGCAGTGATCTCAGGGGCCTGGGGCGTGCCATCACCACCGCGGCGGAGCCCTCACTGAGGGCTCGGCAGGGGTCTGATATGGAGTGCCAATAATGGCCCTATAACGCCTCCTCCAGGCGAACATCAATCACTGCGCTTCCGCTCAGGATCTGTTGCTCCAGAGCAAGGCGCAGTGGTCGATTAACATCGCCGTGGTCGTTGAGCCGTACTGTGTCCCGCCCAGGGATGACTGGGTGGAGGACCAGCGGCTCAGAGAACCTATTTTCGTCGGCCACCGCCGGTACTCCGTCCCTAGAGGCTGTCACGAGGGGACGGTGTTGCGTCGCAGAACGGTTCGGGGAGATTATAGTGGTAGGGGGTATACTTCTCCCCGAACCGAACTCTTGCCGAGTTCCACAACTCCCTTGCGGAGTTGAAAGTCGTCGTCGTCGGGTACCGTTTCCTCCCCGTGCTCTTCCTCGGGGACTTCAATGCCAAGAATGTGGGGTTCCCGGTATACGGACACGGGGCAGGATGGTGGAGGACAGGGCTCTGGAGACAGGCCTGGTCATCCTAAACCAGGGTTCTGTCCCCACGTGTGTGCGGATGCGGGGTGAATCGGTGGTGGACATCTCGTTCGCCAGCCCCGCTCTGTCACCGCGTGTCCTTGACTGGCGCGTCATAGAGACCTATTCTGCCCACCGGTACATCCAGTTTGACTTCTCCGCCCAGACTTCGAGTGCGCCGGTCCGACCCCGAGTGATCCGCGGTGGGCGCTGAAGCAGCTGGACCGGGAGCTCCTCCTGGAAGCCTCGATCGTGCAGGCCTGGGTGTCATCACCGGACAGGCCTGCTGACATCAACGACGAGGCGGAGAGGTTCCGGGAAGCTATGTCCGAAATATGTGACGTGGCAATGCCCCGAGCCCAGCCCGGAAGCGCCCAGCGCCAGGTGTGCTGGTGGTCGCCAGAGCTGACGACTCTGCACAAAGCGTGCGTCGCTATGCAACGCCGGTACGCCAGGCACCGCTGGCTACGCTGACGACACGCTGGTGCTGGCGCAGGGGAGGTCGCACCAGGCGGCGGCCAAACTAGCGACACGCGGGGTTGCGACAATCGTCGAAAGCATCCGGCAATTGGGACTCGAGGTACACTTTGCAAAATTCCGAGGCCATGTGTTTTCATGATCTTCGGAACGCGCCACCGTCGTGTTCCCAAATAACGGTAGGAGGTTCATATCGGCTTCGAGTCGACTTTCGAGTCGTCTTGAAGCGGCTCCTACCCAATCAAATGTCTCCTGCCGGAGGCTCTACGCGGGGGTCGTGCGGTCCATGGCCCTTGAGGCGACGCGTTCAACCGCCGGTTGAACGCGTCCCAAAGGGTCATGGCCACCCGGCTGGTTCCGGGATACCGTACGGTCTCCGGTGAGGCGGCAAGCCCCCTTGCCGGATTACCGCCATGGGATCTGGAGGCAAAATTCCTCGCACACATATGGGAGTGGCGCGAGGAGGCTAAACGCCGGGGCGTAACTCCGCTACCGCGAGAAATCACGGCACGGCGTACAGAGCTCCAGCGGGATCTCAGGGCGACATGGAGAGTGCGATTGTCGCAACCCAGCGCTGAGCACGCCAAAATTGCAGCGATAAGTCCCCTCTTTGTGGAGTGGCTAGAGAGGCGCCACGGCGTCCTCACCTTCCGCCTGACGCAGGTCCTCACCGGACACGGTTGTTTCGGGAGGTTCCTGTTCCGGATAAGGTGGGAGGAAACGCCCCAGTGTCACCATTGCGTGAATCGCCCGGAGGACACGGTGGAGCATACGGTGGAGGTCTGCCCGGCTTGGCGGAGAACCGCGCCGTGTCCTCGTGTAGGCGATTGGCGGTGGCGATCTCTCGCGCCCGTCCGTGGTCCAGGCCATGGTACGGAGCGAGAGGGTATGGGAAGCCGTCACCTCACCCAAAAAAAAAGCAATCAATTTTTTTTTTACAAATAGTATATGAATTTTTATTAATTTAAACGTCTGTAAAAAAAAATGTCTAACGACACAGAGGCCTAAAACATATTTTGCTAGATTGCTTAAACATTACTTTGATAAAATAAAATAAAAATGAATTCATTTATCATTCAAGTTGGCGATAAATAAGCAGTTTACTTAAAATTTTGGGAAGTTTCGAAAAAAACATAAAAAATAGGCTAAAAAAAATGGTGTGATTTTGTCTAAGACAACCACGGCCTATATGGTTCTAAATTGGATGTACTATCTTCGCCTTAAAGCTTTGCACCCGTCTTCTAATCACCCTGTAGATTACACCGATGCCTGTTATTTGGATGCCACCGAGGAGCTTTTATATAAACAAGTTAATTTTGCGGTATTAACCGAAAATATCTCAAAAACTATTCGACATAAACAGTAAAAGAAGCATCTTTGAAAAGGTTCCTGGTTCTATGGAACCCTAAAAATGGTAAGCGGACCGTTCCTCCTAGTGGTCTCACTGGCAGTCCTCCATGGAAACTAATAACGGAATGGGTATGGTATGTTAATATTAGTACCTAGGGGTTAGTAACTATCGTTCCTATTCCCAAGTCGGAGCTGATTGGTTGGGGTCGAGTTAGTCGAGTAGAATCATTCAGCTCCATACGTTTAGGTTGGAAGCCAACCACAACATAATTGGGAAAAGGCTAGGCAGCACAGAGCACAATAAAATTTTGGCTAGGCAGATAATGAACCCAGTTAGAAGACGATAGACACCCCTTGGCAAGACAGGTTGTCAGATTTTTGCCGCAGTCGGGTAAAAAGGTTCCCAAAATATTTTCATACAGGGCCCCCTTAGTTCTCTCTTTGCTGTGTATATTTATTATTTCATTCATTCTGTTTATTCCAGTCGGTTATATTCTGTACTCTTTGCGACAGTGGATGACGAGGACGAACTGTCATTATTTTGTCAAGCAAGTCTGCTGTCAATTCAATCTGAAGTGTCATGTCAAGAGCAACCTGCACAAAGACATTAAATTAAGGTCTCTGCACACAGCGGGCGCGGCGCGGCGGGACGGGACGGCGACGCGACACTGAGCAGTTGTAATGTACTAGATATTACGGACGACGCCACACAGAGCCGTCCCGCTCGACGCGACGGTAACCGTCATTACAACTGCTCAGTGTCGCGTCGCCGTCCCGTCCCGCCGCGCCGCGCCCGCTGTGTGCAGAGACCTTTATACTAGCAATAAACAGGACATAGCGAACAAAATCGTAATCCGATAGTTAAGTCCTCGTGGACTCAATTCGCTCAGTCTAGTTTGGCACTCCTGCATGTCAAATCGTGTTTGTGTCCACTCTATTCAACAAAAGAAAAACATTTACTGAGTAAATATGCCGAGTTGCGCGTTGCGTTATTGTAAATCACGTTACGGTAAAATGACTGGACCTAACTGCGGTTTTTATTCGAAAGATTTTTTAAATTTACAAATTAATTAGAATTCAATAATTTTCATAAAAAGTTCTAGAATATTTGGTAATTTTGTAATATACGCCATCTATTGTTGAGTAGCTTAACTTTTTCTTGTAAGAGATGTCCATAATATTGTTGTTTATCGATTTAGTTATCGATATAATTTTATGAGGTAAATAATTGAACATAATCCTGTTTTTTAATGTAAATGTCAACAAAGGATCAAGGTCTATTCGTTTAAGTAGGTTTCTGTCATTTTAGATTTCCGAATGTAAATAGAGAAGAACGCGAAAAGTGGATACGGTTTGTGCAGATAGATCGTATAGAAGAAAACTGGCTTCCAACTGCTTCTTCAAGGTTGTGCTGGAAGCATTTTCAGAAAGAGAACATTAGCTACGGAAAGACTGGTCGATCCATTTAAAAAAAAAGATCGATTGGTCGGAAGTATGTTGCACGTTTCTCGTATTTTCGTATTTTTTCTATTAAGTTTTGTTTGGCAACATGTGGGTGTACTGCCATGGGTAAACGTCTGCATAACCCTTGGGGGAAACAATTCGTGATGTTATGTTATGTGTTCTATTTATAAAAGTTACCCACACTGCCTAATAGTCCTCACTAATCCCTAGACCTGTTCGTCCATCAGCGGCTTCTATCACAAGAACAAAATAGAAATCAGATGTTCGCATTAGCAATCGAGTTTCACAACCACTTATTATTAAATACAAACTTTCTTGAAACCAACCAGTTAATGAAGAAGATGCGAACGAAACGGAAATTTTCAAGTCTTATGTTGATAACCACTTAGGTAGTAGATATAGTTAAGCGCGAGTACGACTCCACTAAAATTTTTATTATAATTTCAGGATGATGATATAGACCCCGAAGCCACCAGATTTACTACACCAGTCAATGTTGATGTATCAGATTCGGAGTCTATCTTCGACACTCCAAGGAAAATTGCATTGAAGACACGAGTTCGTAAATTACAAAAACTAAAACTACATCATGAGGAAAAATTAAAAAACTAGGGCAACAAAATAGATATTTAAAACGTAAAATATTAAACTTCAAAGATTTCGTTACCCATTTAGAAAAAAAGTTTGACATCCAAAAGAACGCATCCAACTGTCTCAAAGCTACAGCAGAAACAAAAGCCCTCTATGATAGGCTCAATAGAAATAACACGAAAGCAGGATTCTCCCGTCGTAAATTTTGTCCGGCTCTTCGCAAATTTGCTTTAACCCTTCATTATACTCTCCTGTCGCGTACAATTATGCCAGAAAATGTTTTAATAAAGTTTTTCCACATGTAAGAACATTACGCAGATGGTATGTTAGTATAGATGCACAGCCTGGTTTTACTACCGAGTCGGTTCGTGCTTTGAAATTAAAAATAATCAAAATGGGAAAGGAATTAATTTATTCTTTAGTTTTTGATGAGATTTCTATTAGACGTCAAAAAATATGGAACACCAAAACTTATGAAGGTTTTGTCAATTTAGGTTTTGGTGACGTAAGAGATGAAATAGCTTCTCAAGCTCTTGTTTTTATGGTAGTATCACTGGACCAAAAGTGGAAAATACCAGTAGGATATTTTTTCATAAATAGTATTAAAGCTGAATTAAAAGCTAAATTAATTAGGCAGTGTTTAAGCTTATGCCACGAAGTAGGCGTAAAAATTGTCAGTATAACTTTCGATGGTGCTCCAACAAATTTTAGTACTGCCGAAATATTAGGTTGTAAATTGTTGAGTGATCCAGATAATTTAAAAACTAATTTTCCACATCCAGTTAATCAAGAAAGTGTTGTGATATTTCTTGATCCCAGTCACATGATAAAATTGGTGAGAAACACATTTGAAAGCAAAAATATATTTTATGATGGACAAAATGATAAAATAAAATGGTCTTTATTTGTGTCTTTACATAAGCTGCAAACAAATGAACAATTAAATTTTGCCAATAAATTAACAAATAAGCATATCCATTTCCGATATCAAATAATGAAAGTCCGATTAGCGACCCAATTATTGAGTAAAAGTGTAGCTAAAGCCTTATTGCTTTGCAATGAGCTACTCACAGCAAAAGTATTCGAGGAAGTTTCTGACACAGTAAAATTTATTTCTATTATAAATGATTTATTTGATATTATGAACAGTAATAAATATGGAAAATATAGTTTTAAGCAGCCGCTGAATTCTGAAAATATATCTAAAATTTTTTTTTTGAACTAGCAAAATATTATATATTATCCCTAAAACAATACACAAAAATAAGACTTGAAATAAAGCGTCGTAATCTTCCAAATAGAATAATTTTAAAAATAATAAAAAAGCTTTTGGTGCATACTATTTTAATAAAACCGGCTTTTTAGGATTTTTAATTAACATTCAGAGTCTTCAAACTTTGTTTGAAATACTAGTTAAGACACGTAAAATTCAATACTTGTCAACATATAGGCTCAGCCAAGACCACCTAGAGTTGTTTTTTGGTTGCATAAGAAGACATGGGGGTCATAACAGCAACCCTGATGTTATACAGTTTAAAGCGGCTTATAAAAAGATATTAGCCAATTTAGAATTACGTGATTCATTTTCGGGCAACTGTGCTCCAATGGATAACTTTAATATACTCACTTGTATTTCTTCCGTAGAAACAGTAAACAGGACTTGCTTAGTAAGGGAAGTGGATAATGAAGACTTTCAGTTCGACGAGGTTTTAGAAAAGGAATTCGAAACTGATTTCATAGTTAATGAAAATTGTGATTATTTAAATAGGATATTAGATGAAACTTGTCTGTGGGAGCTAACCAAATGATTGGCTATATTTCTGGGTATGTGTCTCGTGTGTTAAGTAAGAAAATTAAGTGTGAAATTTGTGTGTCAAGCTTGGTTTCTAATAAAAAAATAGATTTACATAAATTAATTACAATAAGAGATATGGGTGGGTTATATTTTTCTAGTAAAAGTGTTTTTGACGTATGTAAAGCCACGGAAATATTCATTAGAAAACTTATTAATGAAAAAGACGGCAAAGGTGTATCTACAAAGCACACTATCGATTTTATAAAAACGAAAGTAAGATTTAATTTTAATTAGTCATTAAATTCGTCTCTGTTGTAAAAAATTACCGGTATCAATCAAATTTCCAAACTATCTGTCTCCTATTGTATTAGTACCAACTTATTAATGTCCCCCTGCATGCTGCACATATGCTGTCATTTCATCATATACAACAACAAGCTAACCAAATAATTCACTTATGAAGAAAATTATCAGATAGTTTGTTTGCTTGTTTGGTTAAACTCTCAGGAACTACTGGTTCAAATTGAAAAAATCCTATAGACCATTTATCGAGGAAGGCTATATAACATTACACTACGACCAATAGGAGCGGAGCAGCAAAAATGTGACGCAGGTGAAGTCGCGCTGGTCAGCTTTGTAAAAAATGTTATTTAGTATGAATGTGATTTTTCCAAGAGAATCTAAATATTAAATGAAAAATGTATAAATGATGCAATATCCGAAACATTTGTAAAGAGCATTTGAGAACTAAATTCTTGTAAAGCGAGTGTTTATAAAATAAGTAGTATACGAAACGTTGGTTTGAAAGTAAACATTAATTTATCAATGGTGTTTTCCAAAATAATAATTTAAGTATGTACTTTGAAACTACTGCATTTTATTGCTTTCCTAACTTTTTGCTATTCATTGAAGAAAAAAATTGAACTTTTATTTATCGATAGTCGATATCTAAATGATTGGTAACATCTCATTGAGCTAAAGTCAATGTAACATCTCTATTAGTCTATTACACTCTGGCCAACTATCAAGACGTGATCACAGACCATATAGAGAACTACGTTCAGATGCACAACTCCCCTACAAAAAGTATTGGACACAGCGACTTGCTTCTGATTGGTTAGGGGAAAATGATGCTTGACAGTTGTCATTTTTTATTGTTGGCTATTGTATGTCAGCAAAGGCATGCATTATACAGCTACATATGCTACAGAAACCACCCAGACTTGTTTCATCAGTTTCAAAAAGGAAAAGGCAAATGAAAATAATAGATGTTTTGCAATAAATAATATTATTTATTTGGATTTTTCTTCAGTGTTTTCTAAAATATTTCTAAAGCTTTCGCTTGCATGTTTGGCTTTCTACTTTACTATACTATATTGTAGTCTGTGCTTTCTACTCATGTTTCCCAGTCTAACAATGCCTGTACTTACCTTTTAATATTTTATTTATTATATTGCACCAATTATGTATGGTTAGTCTTATTGTTAGAGAAATGAATGCCTGAATGATGTAATTTTTATGTTTTTGGCACGTAATAAACTCAAATACACACTTGTTTTGTATTATATTATAAATGTTGGTCGCAAGGTTGTGTTTGTGTGCATTTGAGTCCAAAAACAGATTAGTTTCTGTAAAAATTGAGCCAAAAAGCATAACAAAATGTTCAGATGCATATATTAAACCCCTTTTACCATTATAATATTTTTGGGACACCCATTCTTACACTCTTACACTGCCGACACTTCCGATTTATTTAATATTTTTCTTATTACCCAGCCGGCAGTATAAGCTCTTGCATGTACATTCAAGCATTCACGTCTCGCCATAGTGCAAAGGTTTACAAGTGCAGAGTCATTGTTAGGACTATTTGTTGGAAATCAGTATCACTGTCTATAATTTCACAAACATTAACATTTTTTTGAAACAGTGATTTCATTTTTAGTAACTGATAACAGGTTTCATCCTCACAATTAAAATTATTGTAATTAAATTTTATGAATCCCGTTACCAGTAACTATTTAAAAGTATTTGTGAAACTGTGGCAATCTGGGTTATTATTCCATGAATTATACGCCCTAACCCTTCCAAAAAAATAATTCTAGACCATCTGAATTAAAATATCTAGGACGCATTATTTTAATATTTTTTTCTTCAAAAAATTCCCACAGTCTCTAAAAACTTCTAAGAGTTACAAGCCAGTTTCTTATACTAGATAGAGTAACTTTCTTGGAGTTTTTATCAATAAATTTCATTTCTTGGAATTTTCGTATAGCTTCTCGCCTAAATTTATGGTGAAGCGACGTGTTCGTCACGGTGGACCGTAATTCTTTTTCTTTGAGAAAGTGCTGGCTCCATTCACACTGTCAAATAGTTTATCCAGGAAGGACCTGAAAACATATATTATTTTTTATTTGGCATTCACTGCAGTCTGATACAACATTATAGATGATCATAATATATTAGATATTAATTAATGGTATAATTATGTACCTCTTCTTTAATTGATAAAAATATCGGTGAATTTATGCCAGGTCCAATGACTAATTTAGCCAGCATTTTTTTTATGCGGTTTCCGATCTCAAAATAAATATTTTTTGTAAAAAATTATATGCTATAAGGCTTTGTTTCTGAATTGCCAGTGACACTAATTTATTCTTCCTCCGTGAATCTTCTGCCTTTTTTGTTTTTTTTTGTACATAATTTTAATTGCATCCACATTAATATGCTTTTTGCTGTAGGATTCATTTTGGCAGGCAGTTTCTGAAATGTATAATCCTTCGATAATTTTATAGCTTTTTTGGCTCTACGATGAAAACTTAGTAATTTTCTTGATTTTCGGTACTCAATGTAGAGCTCCTTGCAGGTTGGAGCAAGGTACTTGATGTCAAATCTTCTCTTTTTCTTTGTAATTTGGTGCCCCAACTCAGTTATTGATGCGGTAGCTAACTGAGGTTCCAAAGAAACATCATTTGAAAATGTTGCAAAACTCAGTATAAGGTGCTTTTGATGTGGAAGGAACAGGGTCTGAAAGTTGCAACATGCAAAACATTTATTGAAGCATACATATTGGAGTATTAAAGTATCATGTTTAATTGCTGTGTTAAGTCACAAAAAGTCATAATTTAGAAATAAATATCTATTTTAACTTACCTATTTCCAAAGCTGATGAATAAGAGAGCTTGTCGCATAACATTGATGTTAGCGTTTACAAATGGTGCCCTTGAAGGAACTGATTCTGAAAGAGAAACAATGAATGCAGTTTAGAAGGCAGCTTTAACTTTTAAGTTTCTCTGTATTGCGCCCGCCAAAGCCGCCAACAGTATCAGTGTCATGACTAAAACACAAATACTGTGACTTACTGGACACAATTTGGCTTGTCATTTATTTGTGACTGGCAATTAAAAGGTTGAATAACTTAAAAATATGTGTAAACAAACAAAACATAATAAGTTAGTTATACTAACGTGTAGGCCTAGAAGCAGCATAATTTGTGATCTACATGTATTGTAGAGTGCGGCAATAATTGTGTTCAATTTCAGAGCTTGGGTTCTGATTTTCTGAAAAAATATACAAGTACTTCAAGTTAGTTATCATTTTGGAATAATACTGAGATGATGGCTGATAGAGATGTATGTAAGAAGACTTGCTGCACCAACCCCAAATAAATTGGGATAAGAGCAGGTGAATGATGATTTTTGAAAGATATTTATCACTCTTATCACAAAATTAAAAATCACATTAAGTATTATTGTAACAGCTAAGAGCAACTACAGCTAGAAATTTTAAAAATGTGAAAGTGGAAGTTTTTGAAAATGTTCTGATGTTACTCGATCACGAACTTCAACCAGGTGAATGGATTTGTTTGTAGATAGGTTTATGACATAGGATCGTTTTTAACTGGCTAGTAGGTATGCACTAAAACTTTTACCCCAGGAGTGTTGTACTTATACTTTAGCAATTCGACAATTACCTGAGTTAGAATGTGTTGGAACTCCAGTAGAGGTTTCTTGTTCAGTGAACAAAGTAGGATAGGCTTGCATCAAAAGACGTGATTTTTGGGTAAGAAACCTTGCCTCAAAATGCTCATGACACACACATTGTTTGCCCAATTCAACCACACTCAAAGCACGCAGAGAAGCACAGTTTATGGAATCTAACCACTTATTGCGTCTATTTTCACAATTTGGGAACTTGTGTAATAGTATAGCGTCCTGTCGCGTATTATTACAGCCCGGTACACAACACTTGTTGTAGCGCATTATGAAAGCCTCGACGCTAATACTGAGGAACTAGTGCTCAACTCAACATAATCAGCGGAGAAATCCAAAAGAATGTGTAATATTGGAATCACAATTACGAAAAAATAACTTGTGTTGTGTTCACCGCGAATGCCGACATACACAGAGTACTACTATATACTGCCGACATACATACAACCACATACAACAAACAACAATGTCAAGTCAAGCTGACACTGACATTGTCAACACAAACTACAAGATGGCGGGTCGGCCGGCTCAATGACTAAAGAATAACTTTAGTCATTGTGCCGGCTGCCGATGGCGACACAGGGGCATGAAGGAGTTGCAGAGGGGGTACAAACGTCATGTATCATTTTCCCGCTGTCATTCGTGTGTCTTTGATTTTTTCCTAGAAGATTACGAGCCCCACAGAGTACTACTATATACTGTCACAGAGCATGTAACTACGAGCCGTGGACGTGATACATTGACCTATAATAGTATGGACTGGAAATATCAACAAAAAAAAGGTGCCTACCTACCACTCATAATGTCTCATAAAATGGCTGCCATTGCTAGGGTTGTGGCAATCAAGGAATATTGGTGTTACTATAACGAGTATCGATACGAGTCTTACTTGATATCACGTTTGGTTCATAATTATATACTTACTTAAAATCTGTTTTAACAGAAAAAGATGAGTACTTAGTTTACTTACTGTCTGTTATCTGAGGATCAAGTGTTTTTTTCTGTACAGAATTAAAAACTTGTGTATACAACATGTCTGTGTAACATACCTAACTATTTATTAAAGAGTGAGTTGTGGAGTAAAAATAAAAATAATATTTTTTTTACTTTAAATATGTTTATTGGTGTGATAATAATTATAAATGATTTTATTTCTGTAAGTAGGTTTGTACAAACACTTTACACGTCAATCAAATTTTAAAAACTAAATTAGGTCGGCGGCGGCGCTTCCTATCTGACTACTCTGAGAAGAAGGGCCGAAAGAAACTCCGTGGTCACAGTATCTTTTAAAGTCCAGACAAAATCTTGGTCAGATCACGTGAAGGCTATATAGATCGCTGTCTGAAATGGTCTTTTGAGGAAAGAACCACACAAATTGTGTGTACCTGTCCAGTCAGTTTCTTCAGAGTATTTTTTTTGGTGCGGGTAAACCTTTGGACTTATTAATTTGTCTTTTTAAGAAGTTTATTGGTCCCGCCAATTCTTCTATTACAACAGTCTGTTCCATGTTGATACAATTTTTTCTTCGAAGGTCTTCTATAATATCTTTCAAATTGGCAATTTTTTTTGTTTTTCTTTCGAATCTTTTCGATAAGGCGTTTAACTTTTTGTTGTTGATTGACACATTTTTCTTTTAAAGCCTTAATTTTTTCAATTTGTATAACCTGAAAAAATAAATGAAAATTACTTCAATCATCAACTTGCGTCGAAAATGCTGCTTTGTAATATTTTGTTTCATGCTAAGTCTATAGATCCTAAAAAATCCAATTGTATATTTATACTTTAGCACGAAGATCAGAAAACGTGCTGATAAATCACTGACAGGTGGACCTGTAGTACAGCTACGGAACAGAGAGGATACGTCATTGGTACCGTAACCACACCTTAAATAAGAGAGAACTCAGCTCATTTCATCGCCACATTTCATTTTTGATAATTTATCCCCTGTGGGTAGATTTTATTCCAAAAATACTTTATTTTTCTACTTTGTAAAAATGTCTCATTTGGATTTCAATGTTTTCTCATTATTATCGTAATGTTATAAAATTTTAATTTTCGTAAGAACCTCCTGTAATTATTTTCTAGCATCAAAAACGTTTGAGTAGATACACACCACTTTGTGCACTGTTTCGTCTGTTTCCACAATTCGGTGGGGAACTGTAATGGAGGCATTACAGTAGATGTGATGATACGTGGAGAAACGTCCGTGTTTTGAATGTTTCTCGTTTAACATAATACAGATGACTCGTGACGTTGTTTTTTGCCAGGTGCCTGAAAAAAATAGATACTAATAAGCAATAAGCAATTTACAATATGATTTATTTATGTAATTAATTATTGTAAACAATTATTATTTACACTTACCGAAAATACTGTGGGAACAGAGTAATCATGTAATCTCATTACATCAAGTGTTCTATTGAAACTGCTTTCTTCAAAGTGAAGAGAACAGAGGTACCATTGTTTATGTCGCGGATTAATATTTTCTTCACCAATAGCCTCTAACCACTTTTTCTTTAATCCTTCATTTTTAGGAAACCTATAAAAAAGGTAAGTATTTTGATCAATAAATCATTTTGGTTAGAGTTGCTGCTAATATCTAACTAAAATAAATAACTAAACGTCTTATTTTATCATCATATAAAACTGTCTCCCGGTGCTGTGACCAAGCAAAGTCACTCGGACCGATTAGGACACGCAGAACGATTTATGTTAACATCGCTGATTGTACCGATATCGTTTCAGCGGAGGAACTAGTTTCGGAAACTATTACAGCAACGGTACAACACTATTCCACTATGACATATATTGTAAACAAACGAATGAAATAATAAATAGGTCTGTTATACGAAAATGACCCCAAATATACCTTACCAAATATACTTTAGCCTTAAAATCACGATTGAGTAACAATTTGTTCATCGAACGTGTATGAATTTATGTAATAATGCATGAAAACCGGCTACTAACCTATGCAAAGACAATTGAGGTTGATTTCCATTCTTTCTTGCACCACACTTCACAATTTAACACATAGGCATGTTGGTTTGCTGTTTTCCAACATTTACATTCATTTTTAAAGGTAAACTTCTCGTAATATTCTCGCAAATCTCAATAACACAAAAAATAAACAACCATTTGACAGCACAACTACCACGAAACTCGTCGCCACAGACTAAATAGATGTCGCATAAGATGGCTGCTAGGGCACTTACCTACAACTGTCCCTACGTCACGACAAAATGTTACCATAATGAGCAACAACTTAAATATTGTTGTCTCTTTTATCACATATGATTATTTCATTAGAAAGAATGAGACAAAACGATATTTCACAGTCTGTATCGTATTTCACTCATATTTGTATGCAAAGTGTATGTCAAATATAACGCGGCGCCTCCATGTTTTTCCTATCTCAATGACGTGATAGCTGAATTTAATACATTTAACTTTTATGGTTGCTATTCAAAGCTAGATGGCGTTACTGAGACATGAGATCACAGTTTTTCTATGACATTGACATTTGTTTGTTCTGAATTTCTGATGGCCGCTCTATTGCTAGTATAATCAATTTAATTTCTTTGAACCTGCATAAACTTTATTGCCCAAGCACATTTTATAAAATACAAAGCGGGCGTAATTTATCAATAAACATCCATTTGTTTGTTACCAGCAAGTTGTATAAACGATCAGAAGAAAAGTAAAATCCACATAGTAAAAGTACTTGAAAGGTACGTAAATGTGCAAACAATCATTCTTACCGACTCCAAAACCTTCCCCAATGAAGTATAACTTTCATGTTTTCTTATTTATGAAATTATTGTTTTCGTGAAGTGGCCTAAGTACTGTGATATATTGGTATTCAAAGTAGGTACGACAGTTGTCTGGGTAAATAATCTGTTCCTTACTTTAACCTACATTATTTACCTATTGAATTATAAGTACTGTATACAGTACCTACCTAATCGTTCCAAGGTTCGAACAGACTGCAAGACTGCAAGTAGGTATTTTAAATGATGGAGGTATTTTTTTTTAGTAATGGTTCATGGATTGTATAAATGCATGAAAAAGAAATTGGTTGTTCACATAAATGATAGTGTTCTATGTTGTTCACTTCCTTATTTGGTAAATGTGATTAATCATGTGTTACCAAACTATTAATGATTATTTATTCTTGTAAACAAATGTTTTTCAAATTATCATTGATTATAGAGCTAATAAGTCGAGCTCAAACATCCGGAATGTTCAGAATTGCAAACTATTTCAAATATTTAGTTAGCTAACATTCTTCTAGACTGAGGATCATGCTTATTGCGCATGATCCTTAGTCTAGAAGAATGTTAGCTCTACCTAATTTTTGCAGGATTATAAAATTATTAATAAGTAGGTACCTATAATGCAGGCCATGTTCAGGTAAAAAAAATATATATATATTGCAGGCAGTATATTGAGAGCATGTGTTAATTTTGGAAATAACAACATCCTATTCTAAAAGCCTTGAAACTAATCACTTATATTGTATTGTACATAAAATAAACATTAACTATCAGACAATCAATTTACTTTTCTATTTTAGATATCTGTGAATATGGAACTTCTAGATATTATGAAAAGCTTAACTATTAAACATATACCAAATGAAAGTGAACAGCAGCTGTTCAAATCCATAGCTGCAGACATTGATGATGTTCCTACAGAAATAGTCTATGCAGAGTATTCTGATAAAATAATGCTTATTGTATCTCAGTATCAGAAGATTGGAAGCATGTTAACGATACATAAAGATCAAGTTCATAGTCCTTTAGGTACTAATGACATTTATACAACAAAAGTTATTTTTGGTGCTACAGGAGAAGAGCAGCAAGTTGCAGCGAGATACTTGGCAGAAGCAATTAAAATTACAAAGCCACTTTGTATTTTTATAAATCTTAAATCATATGATATTGAAACCATCAAAGCCTGTAAAGACATAATATTAGATTTAAGAAGCAAAGCAGCAGAATCTTAATATGGCTGCAATAAAAAGATTTAAGTCTGTACAAAAATATTATGGTCAACTGGTTCTGGGACCTCCAGGTGCAGGAAAAACAACATACTGTTGCAAAATGTCAGAACTGTTGCGGGAATTGGGAAGAAATGTTGTAGTTATTAATTTAGATCCAGCCAATGATCTAACGTCTTACAAACCAGATATTGACATCAGACAATTAATTGCTCTTGAGGAAGTAATGGATCAACACAATCTTGGTCCTAATGGAGCCCTGCTGTACTGTATGGAGTTTTTAGAAAAAAACATTGATTGGCTGCTGAGTCAAATCCAAGGTGACAACTACACAAACTTTATATTTGATTTGCCAGGACAGGTAGAACTGTATTGTCATCATAAAAGTTTGAGCAACATATTTTCTGTACTTGCCAATAATGGAAACATACAACTATGTGTTGTGCATTTGGTGGATTCACACCATTGTTCAGATGCTGGAAAATTTATTGCAGCTCTAATGTTATCACTAAATGCCATGTTAAAAATTGGATTACCCCATATCAATTTATTAACAAAAGCTGATTTACTAAAAAAACATATGGATAAATTGCAGTTTGGAATAGATTTCTACACTGAAGTGCTTGATTTGAATTATTTGCTGGACAGTTTAGACACTGATGCATTTACCAGTAAATATAAGAAATTAAACAGTGCCTTTGTCTCTATAATTGAAGATTATAGTTTAGTTACTTTTCAATTGGTTAATTTATGTAAAGCAGAGAGTTTACTAAATGTTAGAAGATTAATTGATAAATCAAGTGGATATGTGTTTAAAGCTGAAGAAGGCAGACATATAAATAGTATGCTAGCTTGTGCTATGGGTGTCAGTGAACCAGTTGACATTGATGATCTTGAATAAATGTATTTCCTTATGTAATACTTACTTTTTTACCTACAACCCTTTCCAAAACCTTTTATTTTTCTCAAAATACTACTTTCATTAGAACACAAAGAAACTGTGAGTAAAATTATTTAGCCCCCTGGCGGGAGGATGAGAAAATAGTTAGGTCCTCTTTTCGTCGTAAAGCACAAAACCAACGATTATTGGGGACAGAATCAGACAGCACGGAATCACTGCGCCGGCCGGCACTATCAATAAAATTTGTGGCGCCGAAAGTGCGTTGATTGAGCGTACGACCACACCATCGGTATATAGACGTAAGACCATCGGTCATCATTAGTAGTACGGTCAAATGGGGTTACTTTGATACTACGGGGTTACTTTGATAACAACTTTAGGCTTATGAAAAACTTAATTTTATAATATCTACGACACCAGTTAAAAAATAAACTATCAGTACTTGGCACTACTGATAGTTTCTTTGTATTATAGCGTTGTAGTTATTAAAAAATTAAGTTTTTCATAAGCCTAAAGTTGTTATCAAAGTAACCCCGTAGTATCAAAGTAACCCCATTTGACGGTAGTGCGAGCAAACGATGATACACTTTGTTGATATGGAAAATGTCGACCATGCTGCCTATAGCAGCGGCCGCCGAGGCGTCTCCGTGTTTTGTTTGGCCAGATAGACGTGTTTTAGGCTTCGAGGCCTAGGCCTCGTACATGGTATAAAAAAGGTAGAGCACAACTGTTTCGGCAACATGTTTTTGTGTTGCGGACTTGCGGTGAAACTTGTTGCTGCCAACTTTGCATACATACAGTAGGTACAAGTGTGTAACATGTTTCCAGCAACCGATAATGTTCCTGTATGTTGCGCTACTTTTGTTGCATTTATGTTTTACGGGCAATGTTGCTGGCAAACAAAAGTATTCAAGATAAATTGATAATCCAAAGAAAGCAACATTTTGATGTTGAGGGCAAATTGTTTACAAAGTGTCAAGTACTGTGGCAATTAATGTAAATGATCTAAGATTCAGAGAAAGAGAAGAGCAGTGGTTGCCCGGTGGTATCAGCCCCGACTTACCGAGTTGTAGGACGTGGGTTCGAACCCAGGCAGGCATTTTATTTTGTGTAAATAATTTAATCACTACTGCTCTCAAAACTGTGAATGAAAACATCGTGAAGAAACCGGGATGTCCTAAAATGGACCTAGAACCAAAACTTCGAGAAGACATGTGACATCTACTAACCCAAACTGGGCCCGCGTGGCCGTGGTAGATTACAGCCTCTAAGAGAGGAGGCCTGTGTCCCAGCTGGGAACATTATAGGCTGATTATGCTATGCTATCTAAAGCTGCGTCTACACTAGACGAGCGAGCATGAGTGAAGCACGAATTCGCGAAGCGTAGTCGGACTTAGTCTCGAACGAGCACGTTTGGCCATACAAATTCGTGCTCGGCTCACCTAGCGCAGACGCAGCTGTAGATTTAAAAAATTGGTACCTACCCCCTGGGGCAGTTTGGGCTGGATAGATTTCTAGGGTCCGATGACACGTACACACCACAACGACAACACATGGGCGGGCGTTAGAGCTCTCGGTACCGTCCGAAACAATGGCGAAGTTGGAAGTGTGTGGGTGTGTTTGTGTTGTTTGTAATTTTTTAGTTTATTCACACAAACCACATTTGGGCGTCAAATTCACCTGTGTGGGCGCCACATCGCAAACACAACGTTGCATCTACGCGACGACACTGTGCGCACCTCACCGTTAGCACATTGCAACTGCAAGAAGCTGCAGCAACACTAAACACACGCACCCACTGCTTGCCCACATTTTGTCGCTATGATGTGGTTGTGGTACGTGATACGTGTGTTCGAGCCCTAATAGATGAGGTGTCTTTCGCGCGTAACGCGCGATGGTTCACTGCCACGCATCACGCAGCATGTTGCGTGTCAACGCACCTACGCGCGTACTTGCGGGCGTTGCGTGTGCGTGTTTTCTATACAAACGGCGCGTGGCAGTGTGATAATCACCTAAGGCTAGGTTTTGTTTTTGTAAAATCGAAATGGCGGATCTAAGACGTCAATTAAAAATAAAATAAAAATATTTGTGCCGTGACCATGTGGGGTATTAAAATAAAGGACTCGAGGAGACGATTCCAAAATTATAACACACTAAAATACGTATTGAAAATAGTAAATACTTGAAAAGCTCACATTTCATGCAGTCTGATGCAGCTGGTGGCGTCAAATCTTAGATTAAACTAAAATAATTGCCACCAAATGCACTACACTGCTTGAAAAGTGAGCTTATTTTGAACTTAATAAAAAAAACCTGTCATCAGCTGTTTTGGCTGTTCTTGTAACTCCTTTGAATATTATTCCTCTTGTAGGTAATACAGTAAAAACTAAAATTTGATTTTATTTGACAAGTTCAATAATTATTATCCAACAGGAACAATTACTTGAGCAATGTCAAGCAGCTTGAAAGAAAATTACAACAAACTGATCGAGGCGGAAACAGCGCTCGATCAAATGCTCAGTGAGAAAAAATATGTCCAAGTGAAGCTGCTTCATCAATACAACGATATTAAAGATGCTGCTCAGGTTGTAATTAATCATATAGCTAATTTAGAAGCGACCACTGTCACTGAGGTACATAAAAGGTTACAATTAAAGGAATGAAATAAAAATATCTTTGTATAATAATGGAACGTTTTATTTGAAGACAAATACAACTCTTTACAATTTAAATTTCATCCAATTATTTTTGTGTTCATGAACTAAAGTAATAAGGAACAATTTTAAAATTTCACACATTGCGGGTTTACGTACCTAGGTTCTTAAGTTATACGTGTTTTCAAAAAGCCACGGTTCCACGTTTGCTACTTCAATTACGAAAAATGTATGTTTAACATGACAAGTATTCTAATATATTTTGATTATTATATGTTGATAATCATGACCATTGTCAGCAAACAAAATGTATAAATGTAGATAGTAAAAGTTATTATATTGTTGAGAATAATCTAAAACTATAGTGCTTAATGGATTTAAAAGAGATAAATAAAATCTACTTCCTCTTTTCAACTAGTTTTTAAAAGTATGTGATAATGTATAGCATGAAACTGGAGAATAACGAAGGTTTCCTAACAATCCAATTTATTAGGTTTCGTTAACATAATAAATAAAAACTTTTCAGTGGTGACATTTAACATTATAACCTGAAAAAATTATCTCCCTTATTATAAGATTATTTATTTTTCACATGCTTTTACCATTGTAATACATAATTCTTAAACAAATCAAAATACATTGAAGTTTATATTCTAAACGCTAACATGGTGTCTATTTAATAAGCAAGCAATAATTATAGAAATGTTTAAATGTATAATATAAAGTGCATATCGCTCTGGGCGACAGCTTGCGAATACTTTGCAATGTGAGCGTCCTCATGCAAGTGGAACGCTCGAGCTGCAGAGCGGACGACGACGGTCTTCCGCCCCTGCCACTTTGTGGCGACGTTACGAAGTCAGAGGCATATACAGTGTAACCTGGTTAAATGGGCCCTGGGTATGTGAGACACCTCTACTACTGATAATAAAAATGAGGTCCCGACACTTTTGCATTGAAATACCTGTTACTGGGAATAATTAAATCTTTACTGAGATTGTGTTATATTTTTCCCTCTATATTTGGGACTTTGTAGTTCGTTAGCCTGTTTAAGTAAGGCAACTAATAATAATTTATCATTTTGAATATCGGTCTGGACAGGTTGCACCTCTATAAATGAAATACAGTACATTTCAACTGTCTTAGCGGAGACTTCTATTAAACTTGATTATTTGGGGAACTTGGTAAGTGGAAAAGTCTCTTTATGTGATAAATAATCCTGAGTCCTTGAGATCCCACTTATCCAGGATACACTTTACTTTGATTTGCAATTTAGTGTCTTGGAACAGCATAATGGCTGCTGCGTGTGTGCACTGCACTCGAGTTCTGATCACAAGTCGATTGTTTAATTCAATCAATTATAATTATTTATATGTTATTGTGGCAACATATTATTTTGTGTTACGTTCTGGCCAGGGTTTAAAGCGTTCAAAATTGTAAAGTCTTCATTTAGTTCCATTCCCGACTGGCGTGAACTGTGCAATTACTGTTGGAAGGATCTGAATGGAATGTAAATTTACGTAACCAATTGCGACAGTTATTCCACCACTCGAGTTATTTAGTAAGACTGTCTTTATATCCATGTTTCTCATTCCAGCTAAATTTAAGTATAACAATATAACAAATTTACAAAAATACATATAAATTGAAGAACATTCGCAATGTTGAAATTCCCAAAAATGCATATAAATATATCACTAATAACAAATCTACGATTTCCTATCGAAATAATACCCTATATTATGTGGAAGTATCAAAACGCGAATGCTCGTTCAGTTTTAATAAACGTTTATCGTTAGACTTAAATCTATGAGTTTCAGACTCGTTTCAGGCAGTCCCACAGATTTCAAAGCACCAAGAATCATTCAATAAATGCACTTTTATACTAACATTAGTGTTCCATTTCTCAGAGTTTTGCCCTTGACTGGAACATTTAACAATTAACATTTTGTAATCACAGTTCCCACATTGATAAAGCCTGTTGTACCTTTACATTCATTGCAGAGATCGTCTTATAAAGGTTATTCAGACATGTTTTATTTTTAACACAACATCACTCGCACACATCAATAACGCCTAAACAATGACTCAAGAAATCCCAAAAACAAGTCTGAAAACATTTTAGTTTAGTCTATGTAATCATCTACATGTTTTTTCAAATTTACTTTTAATAAAGTAATGCATGTAATGTAACGTGTGTCAAGCTACGGCTTGTTTATTGACATATTATATTAATTTTCCCTCAGAACTTTTAGACATTATTTTGAAGAGATTTCATAGACCAAACCAGCTTAAAAGTAAAAAATTATGATTTGGTAAATTGTAAATATACTATGTGTAAATAAATAATAGTGACTTAGTACTTCATATGCCTTAAAATAAAACACATTGAGTACTAAGTCATCTCACTTTTCAATAAAACATGACTTAACAATCAACAGGTCAATTTAGTAATATATAATTATATTTTAAATATCACTTGTCAAATAGTGGGTGCTTCTCGGTCCTTATTATTTACTCATAAGAGGCATTTGCTACCTCAATTAATAGAACCTAATTCCCTTTGGTCACATTATTTCTCTAGAAATATAGATCTTGCTTTTCAGATTACATCAGTATTTATTGGTCTCATTATAGTACAATACAAAATAATCGAGCCATATTCGTCTTATTAGGGTTTATTGGGGCATAAAATAAGCCTCAATATTATGTCACTTGTCTTTAATAATATTATTAATTGAACACTTATTGTGTCAATTAAAGTAATACAAAATCAGTCTCAAAATAGGGAAGTCTTTTAGATCTTCAGGCACGTATACTTTTAACAGGTGGATACTCACCATCCAAGCTTTTAACAAAATCTCTAAAATTGATTTGGTTATTATTCCGCTTAGGAATATATTATTATTATGCAACCTCACAAATACGTGCTAAAACAATCGCATTCCGACGTATTTTCCCAAGAAGTGTTTAAACACATTTTGTGTATTTTGATTGTGTATTGTTATTTACCGATACGATTTGAAACCGTTACATATTGCAAAAATGTTATTAGCATTTTTTCCTGTATGAGTTATAGCAAGCTTTCCTCAAAATATTTACTGAACTATTAAAAACACAAGCCACGAAGAAACTAAACTAAGTTGATTCAAATCAATCAATACTAAATAAAAATAAAACAATAACGAAGTTACCTTTAAAAATGAATACTTTAGTTTGAAACTGGTGCGTCACCTTGACCAATGTGTTCCTTTTCAGAATTGTGGCATTGCTCCGCCACCTAAAATATATCATCAGATTAATTACGTCTTAATGTCATCTCAAATTGTCATGTGGGTAAAAAATAATTGGGTAGGAAAGCTCTGTTGTAAGTTCCGTAATTTAGCTGTCGTCATTGTGCGGTTGCTGTAATTTACACAGCAGTCACCTTAGTCTTATCGAGTGGGCTGTTAGCGTCCAGCGCTTGAGCGGGATCAGACTTCTGGCTGGAGCTCTTTTTCTTTCCTTTCCCCATATTCTTCTTGGCATTTTTGACAGTCTTAATTTTCTGAGGCTGTGCACCTATAAATCAATTTTTTCTTTGTTATGCAGTGAATATAATTATGCAGGGTTGACTTAAATTTATTTTGGTTAAAGCGAAACTCCGCAGATGTGATGGGTAACGATATCTAAACAAGATCAAACAAAACAAAATGTTTTTCGTAACTTAACTTCAAGTAAATAGATACTAACAGCCACAAAATGTTAGAATCGTTTTGTTATCATATTTGTCATATTTAGATATCGAAACCCATGATGTCTGCAGAGTTTTACTAACAATTTAATTTGACCCGGTAAAAGTAAAGGGAATACATAAGATAATCAGCTAATGTTTTCACTGCTGGGACTCAGGCCTGTTCTCTATTGAAAGGGTCGTTATCCATTTCCTAAAAAAAAATTGGTTTAAATGTAATTTCCTTTTTTTTCATTTTAACCATTTGCGTATTTGCTTGACTTGCAGGCACTGTGCAGCATAGCATTATATCCTGCAGAAGTGAAACATAGAAACAAAAAGTAAATCTCACCATCAGCATCGGTGTCGGGAGCTGAGGTGTCCTCGTGTAGGCTGCCTTCTTCTTGCTGGTTCATACCGTCAGGTCTCACAGTCTTTCTGTAAAACCAATTGAGATTCATCAATTTCATCATTGCATAATTTCTTCAGACGCAATTTGCAGCTGGCGATTGCGTAAACCTACGGATCTACCTACCGCACTACGACGCAAAAAAACGTCCACATGGATGACAATATGTTAAAGCCGTAATTGCGCAATAGGTTGCGGGAAACATGTTTCACACACATACCAACACTAACCCAATGTTGTTGAAACTTTTGTTTACGCACTGTGCCGAGAAAGCACGACGCCCCCACGTTCTTGCATGAATGTCTTACCCGTTAACAGTAAGTGTGGCGGGTTTAGCGGGCTCGTCCTGGTCACGGCGCGAGCGGCGCGCGGCGCGGGCGGGCGCGGGCGCGGCGCCGGCCCCGCGCGCGCGCCCGCGCCCGCCGCGCCCGCCGCGCGCGCCCCGCCAGCCGCGCCCGCCGTACGCGTTGCGCGGAGGCGGCGTGTAGCCCACGTAGCTCACCTGCGAACAGTTACATAGGCGATACTAATATCAAGTTTCTGTCCTTTAAAAGATAACACATTGCCTGTATTCTCTAAGGGTTAGGCAAAGGTGTAGTACACCCTCATTTCTCTATACTCGATTTAGAATAGCATTAGACAGAAGTTAAAAAAAAAAAATTTTCATGTTACAAAAGTACAATAAACTTGTTACTGTTACGTTTGACGCCAAATTTCTTGAAATCTATTTACATAACAGCTGTCGCATATAATTGTAATCATTTTAACCATTTATCTTATGAAATGAAGTGGCTTCATTTAGATATACTATTTAATTCCAATAAAAAATTACTGTGTCAATGCATAAAACCAAAAACAAACAGGGGCGAACAATACCGGGAACGTTTTTCGTTGCACTTTAATTCCACCAAATCTAAAATGTTACCTACTCTGCATTCCAAATTAGACCATAATCGCTCACAGCCATCACATCAATACATTGCGTTTCGATTTAGATATAATGATTTTGACAGATATGAGCTGTAAAAATTTAAAGAGATACTACTCGAAACAAAAAAGCACAACTATTATTTTTGACAGCACTCACGGTGATATTAATTTAGGGCATGGCCGGCGTTATCGCGCTCACGCTAATTCGGAACAGGTGTTATGTAGCACGATCAAATCGATTACAGCGCAACTCTGAACCCACCCCTAACCTCTTTATAAGCTGTGCTGTGACAGCCGGGTGTTTCTCCCCTGGCTGGAGGCTTTGAGTTAGCTCAAAGGCACCAACCACAGGATAGACCGGTTAAGCAGTCACGGCCTCTCAAGGCCAACTGAACTGCGAGATGCCATTCACAAAAAAAAGCCGGGTGTTTCTAATTATACCGGTTTATGTCGTCGGTGAAATTGACGTACCTAAATAATGTTCCATGATTGTCATTAATGTCATTCACTTGTGAATGCTACGCTTTGTTTTTTGCTATCGTCGAATTTTCGTGATTTAGCTGTTATTGTTCTGTTAACGTTTATAGTGTTGTTTGTATAAAACTTAACGTTTTGTTGAGCTATGGGTGATCCCGGTGCCGGTGCGGGCCCAAGTGGCAAACAGCATACAAGTTTTGAGGCTGACCAAAGCCCACGGCGAAAAAAACGTGGCCCAAATATTGACCCCACGACATAATAATATCTCCCTAGAAAAAGAGCCTGAAACAAATTTCATGCTGTAGAAACTAATACTGTAATAAAAAAAATAACCAATTTAAGGGTGTCCTGGTCTGCATGTACCCCTCGTTATAAGATTGCGATGATGAAGAAAACCGCAGAAGTTGCCGGTAAGGATGATTCATAAAATGATTACTATAAAAATATTTGAAAGTAACATGTGTATTGTGATAAAACATATACTTATATTTTGTTGACTGTCCTCACCATTAACAAATGAACACCCCATTGTCATTGACTATTAATGAAGTAATATTATTGTATTACAAACCAAATAATTATCATTAATAGCGAAACGGAAAGGTCATGCAACCGAAGTAGTGACTACAGCCTTGCTATTGATGACAATACAATTAAATCAGATTCTCGAGTCGCCGCGGCCTTTAAAAAATTATTTGCAGAGATAGAGATTCCCACATCAACAACTAAATTTCTAAACTTCTTTAGGTAAAGACTACAGCAGTGGGTCTTTACCCACTGCTGCAGTCACAACCAACATTCCAGTTTGTGATTCTGAATTTTATTCCCAATATGTTACCTGTAAAGATATATTTAAAACCTCTCACATATTAAATGTTAAAAAGACTAGATCTGTGGGGTAATTCTGTGGACGTTGCTAACTCGATTATAAACATTGTAGCACCTATTTTAGCTGTAATTTATAATAATTGTATTGACTGTGAGTTTCCTGATCTTATGAAAAAACAGTAAAATAATACCGTTGTTTAAATCGGGTAGTACATTAGACCATACTAATTATATACCATTTCAGTGCTACCTACCTTTAGTATAATTTTTGAAAATCTTATGTTTAAATCAAATGCAAAGATTTTTTTTGCTCTCCTGCTTTTACGAGCCTTTTATTTCTAATGATATAATAAATGGAGTATAGTTATGTTTAAATTCCATATAACAGGGAGCAACGAACCTGTTGCAGTTGACCGGGCACGAAAAGAAGAAGGATCACAGTCCATACAAAATTAATCCACGTCCTACACCAAATAGAAGAGTATAAAAAGATGGCATACTTCCAAACGCCGTCTTAACAGTCTAACATATAAAGATATATGAAAATTCGTTCAGGGGTAGTAATATTTACAAGAATTAATATAGCTATAATATGGAGAAATACTTGGCTATCTTAACTTGTGATCAAGCTCAACTGACAATAGAAAGTATTTCTATGAGGAACATATTACTTTATGATAAGATATCAGATGTTTATATGAATATTATATTATGATTTTTATATTTTACATTATGCAGTTGTTTCGCTCGCTCTGAAATTGCAAATTTCGACTTACTTGGTATTAGAACTTAGCGACCGCAAAGCAGCGGCCGATACAAACCCATTTCTGAACTTGACCCTAAATAGTTATCACAATTACCAAGTTAATAATTCTGAATACCCACAAGCACCTACGGATCAAAATTATTCAACATAGGTACCACCCAAGAGGAAAAATGTTATTAGGTAATTAAAAAAATCCTGAGCCCAAAATCGAACCCCAACAGGATACTCCGCATACGCGTGCCAACGAAGCAGGCAAAAATATAAACAATTGAGTAATGATCAGAAGACTCCAGTGATGGGGCACTCTGAGATATGTAGTGCGAGGAGTACGGCGCGCGGCGTAGATAGGACTCACCTGCGGATAGCGGGGCGCGCGCGCGGGGTAGCTGCCGCCGCCCCACTGCCCCACCACGACGCCGGCGATCTCCAGGCGCGCGCCGCGCCCGCGCCCGCGCGCCCAGCCGCCCAGCGAGCCGCCCACCACGCCCGCCACCAGCGGCAGCGGCGGCATCGCGAACTCCACCTCCAGGCCCTCCAGGATTGCTTTGCGCATACGCTCCACCTACACACACCACACAAACGAATTCAATTATTGAAATGCATAAATTCGTTCCCGTGCATTATTCCGAAATGAAAAGCAGCTTATGTCACTGATCAGGCTATAAACTTGTCTAAATGCAAAAAAAAACCGGCCCTATGAAGGCTTTTTGACCTATGTAGCATTTTAGTAAATTATCTGAAAGTAGTTCCTTAACGCGGGTTGCGTTAGGAGTTGACTGGTAGAAATCGTCACGTAAGGAAAGAGCGTTATAAATGATAAATGATAAATGATTTTATTTCTGTAAGTAGGTTTTTACAAACACTTTTACACGTCAATCATATTTTTTTTTTTAAACTAGATGAGGTCGGCGTTTCCTATCTGACTACTCTGAGAAGAAAGGCCGAAACAAACTCAGAGGTCACAGTCTCTTTTAAAGTCCAGACAGAATCTTGGTCAGATCATGTGAAGGCTATGTAGATCGGTGTCTGAAATGGTCTTTTGAGGAAAGAACCCCACAGATTGAGTGGACCTGTCCAGTCAGTGCACGCAATTGTCAGCAATCGTGCAGCTCAACTCAGAACTTAAGGAGCTCAACGATTCGACGAACAATACCAAAGAAAGGACATTTGAGTAGGCCGCACAAGTTACTCAAACTGCCAGATCATGATTACACTAAGAGTAAAAATACAAAAAAAAAGCAATAACCAACATAGTTCTCACATTCACAATAGTTAAAATAATAGCATAATACTTTACAAAGTAAATACTCTTGTCATAGTATATGTATACAGCGTGGCGCTGCTATGGTGACCTTAATTTAACACACATATACGTTTTCACATTTTCGTTTCATGACAATTTTTTATTTCCATTAAACGTTATTATTTACAGATTTATTAAAGAATTTAGGAAATAGCATCTTAGAGCAACCTGTACTTAAAGAACTGTCGCGCAGCGGTCATTTCCCTCGGTCACGGATCATAACTTCGCATCAATGAAATTAAAACGAATAAGCAATACTATTAGGATGAAACAAATGCATAGAGTAGGCGAATTTAAGGAAATTTCCTTTGTTGGCGAGCAGCGCAGGCGACGCGCGCTCTCCCTTCCACCCACCCGCCGCACCGAACACGAATTCTTTTTTTGCTTTTCTAGTGCTAGTCGAACCCGTGTCCTTGACGCACTTATTTACTCTAGTGCGCATAATTACGTCGCGAAAAAGACTCTTAGCTATTGTTTTATTTATTTCTTTTTGTGTAATTAGGATAGTAATTAGATCATGGTACTGCGATAAAGACACTTTGATTGGTTTTCGTTTTCTTATCTAGTAGGTACGTTTACACCTCTTGCGATACGGACGCATTTATTTGTGCTATTAGTGCTTGTGTAAACTTATGATCGTGATGGCAGTGATTAGTGATGACAGTTATTACTAATAGTAACAAGAGAGGGTGATGTGATAAGTGTTTGTACCACTTGCGCCGCTCGGTTTCTTTGATAATATGCCGTCAAAGAATCGGACCGATCACGAGTAGGTACAAGACGCGATGCGCCGCGTCGCTGCCGCTCCGAGTTAACGTAAGCGAGCTAGGTAAGTAATTTCATGAATGAATTTTTGCAAGGGTGATCCCAATTTTAATGACTTTTTTATTATTTAGTTTGTTTGAAAAATTTTTTTTTTCAGTTTACGTATTATTTTAACCTATCAATATTTATATGGTTAATGGGCACTAGCCCTACCCGTGTATTAAATTAAAGTCACCGTTGTAGCGCCACATTGTATAAAATTCATTAATGTCAATGTGTATATAAAATCCGGACATAATCATTGAGGACCATGCAGATTGGTGTCTGAAATGGACTTTTGAGAAAAGAACCACACAGATTGAGTGGACCTGTCCAGACAGTGCACGCATTTGTCAGTAACCGTGCAGCTCGACTCAGAACTTAAGGAGCTCAACGATTCGACGAACAATACCAAAGATACGTTATGTTCCCTCTATCTAGAGAATCTATTTAATGGTAATGCAAAATATTACTATTTTACGCTTTCTTTTATTTTACCGTTACGAGTTTGGTTAATAAGTACAGTCAGGATATAAACTATAAGCCAGTATCATTAAATTATTGTTTTATTTATATTTGTTGTATTAGTTCTTCTCAAATAAGTATCATTCTTAATCTATATTAATCACAGTCTAATCATTACTACTAGTGTAAATGTCAATCAGCATATAGTTTTTTACAGTAAAGGAGATTGTTCTGCGTCCATACATCTTTCGCCCCAGAACCAACAGCGAAAGAAAATTACTTTGCATGTTCTAAATTACAAGTATATGCCCATCAAGACAAAGTTTAATGACGGACAAGTTGCAGAAAGCATTTATATAAAAAGAAAACAAAGATTTTGAGGTTATATTTATAACAAACAATCCTTTCAATACTTAGAAATAGATGCTAGTGAATGTCTGTCACTATGTTATTCCTAATGCCTGTATGTGGCTAGTTAAGCTAAGAGTTTCTGTAAAACATTTAAGTACTTATATGTACTTACCTACCTTGTCTGGTGTTAAGTAAATCAATTTGAAATCACTACACAATGTAATCATGAAGAAATGCGAGCGGGTGTCATGTGAGTGCAATAACTTGACAGTGGAGTAGATTGACATGACATGACAAGCATTAGGGATGCCAATACATTAGATCCGTATCGATATATTTTAAACAAAATTGATACCGTTCAGTACCCCTATTCTATTTTAAATATTACAATGCATCTCATTTAGGGCGCTTGTGCATTACCTCGTATTCGGTTCGTATTCGTGATTCGTTAAAATACAATCCGAAATAGCCTTCTTAATAAATGTAAGTATGTTAGTTTGTGGACTGCTTCGTTTTCGTTTTTATATTCGTGAATTTTTCACATCGAGTCAGTTTTTACGGATCGAAGTAGCCATCGTGCTTAATATAGAGCATTTGAGCACTGACCAGTGAGTGAGCGTGAAATGCTGCACACATTATGAACGCGATCTCTGCCTACATATGTTTTTAGTGAATACTCGAATCTCGGATCGGTGCACTTGGACTCTCGTGTTCGATTCGTATTCGTGTTTTTAAACCAGACTGATAATGAAAAATTCCCCAAAACTAATCACGAATACGAATTAATTACGAGTGAGTGCACAGCACCCATTCGTGAACTTCTGATCCGTTTTTATGCTGTTCGTAAAAAACACGAATATAAATCGAATCCAGACTGATAATGAAAAATTCCCCAATACTAATCACGAATACGAATTAATTACGAGTGAGTGCACAGCACCCATTCGTGAACTTCTGATCCGTTTTTATGCTGTTCGTAAAAAACACGAATATAAATCGAATAGGAGGTAGTGCTCAAACGCCCTTATGTGCAGTAATTGTATACAAAAAGATAATTAAGGGGCTGACAACAGCTAAACCGCGGTCACTGTCAGACTGCATAGAAAAAAAAGAGAAGCGCGATGACACATAGCTGGTAATTTATTGCAAAATATGAAGCGATTCTCTATTTACTAATAAACCTATTGACTAGACTAAAAAATGAAAACACTATCACATTGAATATGTTGCTTGAATAACAATCTGAAAAAAAAACCAGAATGATTGCATGTGTATTAGTATGGTTTTTAATCGTTAAAATACATTTTTAGAGGTATCTTCTTGACTTTTTTCTAACGTATCAAATTAGTTGTATTATGTTTTCAACACACTATGTAACTAGCATATATCCTGAAGAATATCATATATTTTTCTGATGTTATTTACTGCAGTGGATCATATACTTATAGGCATTATAAAACTTGCGTTTATGTCATGATGTAGTCCCCTTAATTATTTAGGATGCATGGATTAGGACTAGGATATGAAAATCGGTTTTATTGTTGAATTCTTTTCACATCTAAGGTGTATGGTACCAATAAAAACGTCGCACAAGTCACTACAGAAGCGTCATACCCTAGAGCGAAAAAGGTTGAAAAGGTAGGTAGGTACGAATGCGTATGGTATGACATCCGTGAGCAGGTGGTCAACTTAAGTAAACTTGCTCTCGATGTGTGAAATGAAAGTTTGGGCATCACTAAATTGCCACTAATTGGCAAATCTAGTTGCCAAAGTTGAAAAGGTAGGTACGAATGCGTATGGTATGACATCCGTGAGCAGGTGGTCAACTTAAGTAACCTTGCTCTCGATGTGTGAAATGAAAGATTGGGCATCACTAAATTGTCACTAATTGGCAAATCTAGTTGTCAAAGATGGCAACATTTTTGATGTGATGTCATAAATCATTACAGCTAGAGATGTGTGCCTCACTCATGAGGTGCCTCATTTGAAGTACTCGTGATCGCAAATTGAAAGAGTTACTCGAATTTCAACATTGAACCACCTCACTCGTTCACGCGTCCTCAAAAATTGACATTGACAATATTGACTCGTCGAGTCGTCGCGACTACTCGCGATTGGAGTGAGTATTGAGTGACTGAGTGAGCGTAGTGAGCGAATGAACCGACTTAGTACAAAATTAGAGAATGAGTGCGGTGAGGTCTCGAAATTTTGAAAACACAGTAAACATTATGATTTTGGTATGTAGGTACCTAATGAAATAATGATGTTTGGTGATTCATAGATTAAACAGAGATACAATAAAATGTGAGAAATGAGTTGCAGGGTAAATAAAACACACGAAGCAAATACAAAAAAAACTGAGTGTATATTTGAGAATTATAGAGAAAATATTTATAATTCTGCTATTACCGAACTCTAAAAACATTATCATCAGATTGGTAATCAATTGTCATTGATTCGTTTATTTTGGCAGTCAAAAATTTATGAACGAAAGAAAATTATGTGTGTGAGGGAGACGTAAAAATCGGAATCATGAGTACTCGTGAGTCGACGCGCCCGTCCGCCTCGCTGCCACGGACTATCGGCTGAGTTCGGCTCGTGAGGTGAATACACCGACGGTGCGATTACTCGCCTCAAATGAGGGGTACCTCGTGAGGACCTCGCGAGGTAAAATGAGGTACTCCCTCAACCTCATATAAAAATGATGTTACCCATCACTAATTACAGCTCTTTTAATTGTTCATTAGAAGCCGAATTACAAAGAAAATGGCGACCGACGCGCGCGGCGTTGATCGGTGTTGGCACTAGTCGCCGCGCCGCGCTTTGTAATAAGCCGTCAAAAAACTGATTTTAGTTACATACTACTAGTAACTTATATCAGAGCACTTTTATACAATTTTATTGTAAAATAGAAATAATATTCTTTTAAAGTTTGAAATGATTAACTATTCACACTCATCGTTCATTCATCTGATTGAACGAGAACTGAACGCATCACTATTACTTTAAATATGGCAACATTATTTTGGTGTGTGACATTGGTGCCGATTCTGTTGTACACCGAACTAAACTAACTAAACTATCACTAAAATTCCTTACTTTTGGCTATGAGAATCTTAACGCTATTCTGCAAAATAAAATCTCTAAATTTAAAAATAATTTTGACACATCTAAAATCAAATTTGACAATTATTGCGACTCCACGTGGTACTTGTTTGCCGTACCACGTGATCTTTTTTTAGAGCCGTAGGCGCGCATTATGTGCGGACTCGACTTGTTTTGTATGGATTTTTTTACTTTTTGTATGGAAAATATAAAAAAATATTACCAACACGTTGAGTTTTATGGGTTCACAAAGGGGGTCGAAATTTTCATTATTTTTGCGATAGGACACACCGTTTTCGAGATATAAGCAAAAGAAAAGAAAAAAAAGATACAGTACTGTTTTTGCATCTGAAGTCGAGGTGTTGGTGTGAATTTTAGTTCATGACAAGACAACTAATTTTATTCCACACCTTTTTAATCGCGATTAAAAATAGTCAGATTTAGTTAAGACAATCAAAATTTTAGGTGAAAAACGTAAAATTCAGAATAGCAAAATTGCCATTTTCACTAAATTATAATCTCAGTGCCATCTTAGTGCTGTCAAACTAAAATATAGTTAAGTTGTGTCACTTTAGTCAATTTCAGAATGGGAAATCGTCGTTTGACAGAAATAAACTAAATTTTGGTGATTTTTAGTCTAGTTTCGAGAATTTTGTGACAAGAGAATCGGCACCATTAGCTACTGTCAGTTGGTTTTGTCTAATTAAAAATACGACTGTATGGCCATTTTCGACGATGACCTTTATCTTCTAAAAGAGTATCTTTCTTAAGGCGGGGTGTTATCTCAATATTCCCAAAAATTGGTTTCTTAGAACGTCGAGTATGACGTAATGTAATAAAAATAAGTAACGCGAAAAATACAGTGAACAGAGAAGGGTTTAAAGAAGAATTTAAACCGAACAGAATAATAAATAATAGTTTGATATTCCCAATAAAAAATTGGGAAGTTGTAGCACAAAAATAAACTTTGACGTCGAAGATCTCTGTATTTCCAGCGATAACAACAGTTTTTTTTTAAAGAATTTAGTAGGTTTTCCATTTTTTTAAAACTTTAACCAAACCATTATTTAATTTTATGTCTATATTTTAAATAATCTAAAGAAAAACAGTAAAATAAATGCCCATTCGCAGCTTACGTCACATTTCAACACAAATATCATTTTCAATTTTCAATCTTATTGACGCTCCATAGTGGTGACAATAGCTTACGCGGTCATACTTTAGTCGTCGGGCAGCGCTCGACTTGGATGGTTGGCACCGGACGCTCTGTGCATAATTCGATTGTAGTTTTCAAGTAATTTATGACTGAAAACAGTGTGTGAATTGAACTAAAGTTCTGTGGCGGACTACTAAGGCTACTCACTGCCTAATATTGAAGTGAAAATTCAGTCTCAGTGGAAATATGGGCAATAAAAATAAAATGTTGCGAAAGAGTTTTACAAGAAAAAGACGAAAAACTCGAAAAAATGATGGAATGTTTGGGTAAGTAGGATGATTACGGTATTGTATCATAATAACATTTGAAATTTGTATTTAGTTTAGTATACTTACGAAACTGTATAAATCTATAGAAACGGTATTGACAATTTCTACAAACATTTTGCTAAATCCAAAAACAAATAGGTGCACTCTATTTTGATGTCTATAGAATGCATATTTGAATGCGCCTAGTGCAAACGTCTCGGGTCGAAGCAACCATCGAGGCGATAGCCATATTGCAATAGTAGGTATAAGTAACAAAAACAAACTTGCAGATAAATCAGAGTGCGTTCGTAATTATTATAATAATATAAATATTGCACTAGTTATATAAAAAGCATTTTGATTCTTTTGTAAGATTATTTTTATAATAATTATTTATTGAGTCATTAGACCAGTGCCGATAATTTTTGAAAACGAAAAAAGTCACAGTAGGCTGAAACCCATTGGAAAAGAAAGAGAATATAACAAAAATGAAAGGAAAAATAATTTACGGGCGATCCGAGGTCGGGAAGTGGGGGTTATCTCGATTTCCGGCAAAACTACAAGTCATATGGAAAAAAGTGTAATGGCAAAGTTGTAGGTAATAAAAAGATCTACAACTTTTGTATTCACACTTTTTTCAAGTAACCTCAAAAGGAGAAAGAGCAAAATGGTCTATGAGCGGCCAACAACGAAATAGGTATTAAATGAAAGTACTATTACTAAGGACTAACTTTTACTATGAACGTAACATTGCAGCTCATTTAGAAAAAAAAATACATATAGGTAAAATACTTAGATAATAAGTGCAAGAAAATGTGCAAACCCATTTTATAAAATACTTATTAACATTAGTTTATGTCTTCAAAAGTATTTCAAAACGTTGTCAGCATACCGTTTACAAGACTCAGCTCAACAATGGGTTTACTACATGGACTACCTGAGTTCGAACGGCCCAATCAGCTTCGAGTGCAAACAAAAGAGCCGAGGTGTGGGGTGCGTGTGCGTCACTCGGCGCAGTCCTTCGCTTACCCTTGTGACGTTGTGTACTGTGCGCTCATCTACGGATTCTTTTTCAAACGTTTTGACCCTGGCTACCCTCTGGACTGTGTTTCTTCCTAACCTGATAACCTGGCTATTAACTCTGAACTTCTGTACGTTTGTGCTTGTGTACTTGGACTCTGGACTTGTGTACGCCAACGGAACATTATTGAAAAATGGCAGAAAATCGACCTATATGTGTTTTGTGCAATCGATCAGTGGTTAATAGAAGAAGGTTAGAAATAACCCATGCTCTTTTTGAGGAAAATGCTGCCAATGCTCAATATATTATTGAAGCTATAGCTCCACAGCAAGTAAGTATTTTTAGACTATTTTTTGGTTGTTTTTACCCGTATGTACGCACCCTATAGCGGTGATGGCCTCATAATATTGTGTCACGATGTGCATATGCGACACATCGTTGGGTGAAGTGTGGGCTCTTTATTGAAAGTCCACGTTACAGTTTTGATTGTATTTTTATGTACGTCCTTTTAGTGAATTATGTTATTTCCTTAAGCGTATGGTTCTTTTCTAACAATACTTAAGTTATAGTCAAAACAGATCTTCTCTCTCTTTTACACACATGGTGCATATGGAAACAGAGCCAACGTTATCTAGCTTCGAAATATAATAGAGGCCAACCACTCATTAACAATGCGTATGAGCATGACTCATTCGTCACGTTGAAAAAGAGCTCGGCATGTTCTACTATACAACACATGATTTAACTGAAACTGCTGTGAGTTTTAAATACTATGTTATAAACTATTTTCCTTTTCAGGTTGAATACAACGGCCGAGAATACGTTTGTCGACCCTGTTGGCAACGAGCTCAACGGGCTGTGCAGCCAAACAATAACCCTGCCCCGCACGAATGTGTTCTTCAAGTGGAAGAATATTCACGAGTGCCTAGCACCTCGGCAAACTGTATGTTTGACAGATGCCGTAGTGTTTCACGTCGTCGAATGCCTGAGAATGTAAGGATTACTCTTATGTTACATTCTAACTTATTCATACCAGACAGTGCCAGAATATGTGATGCACATTTAACATCAAATGATTGGGAAGAGCTCATTGATAGTCCAAATCTCAGACATGATTTTAACAGCTCTCATTTTGTGCAAATACTAGAGCTTTTTAAAAAAGCTGTTTTAAATAAAAATATTCTGGACTTTGAAGATATTGCAAATATGGATCCTAATGAGATTCATATTCGATTGGGCGTTAGCAGAGATCAATTCAATACAATCTTGGAACAAACGCCTTCTTTGTCTGAGTCAAACGCCAAAACAAAACTAGCCATTTATTTAATGAAGTTGCGAACTGGTGATAGCAACGAGAGATTAGCCACGCTCTTTAACATAAGTAGAAGGACTCTAGAAAGGCATTTAAAAACCGCGCGTGATGCTATATCTCTGGATTTTAAGCCACGACACCTGGGACTCGACCATTTAAATAGAAGAATGGTCGCTGACCGTAATCTTATTGTACCAAACGCGTTATTTGGAAATCCCGAGTCTTCTCCAGAAGAAAGGAAGGCAGTAACAATCATGGATGGAACATATATTTATATACAGAAGAGCTCCAACTTTTCGTTCCAGCGACAGACCTACAGTCTACACAAATACGAAAATCTATTAAAACCGTTCTTAATGGTGTGTTCCGATGGGCATATAATTGATGTTTGCGGGCCCTATGCTGCTACCGACTCAGATGCCAGTATTTTGGAAAGAATTATAAATGACGAAGAAGGCACATTTCACTGGTTTTACCGGGCTGGCGACATATTCATTTTAGATCGTGGGTTTAGAGACGTCTGTGGCGATTTGGAGCGATGCAACTACAGTGCCTATATGCCAGAAACCAAAGACCGCGGTGCAGACCAGCTTACTACTGAACAGGCCAATAGAACTAGGCTGGTAACTCTATGCCGCTGGGTAGTGGAAGTTATAAATGGCAGGTTCAAGCGAGATTTCAAATTGTTTAGGCAAGAATATTTTAATCGCGCCTTAAGTCACATGTTTGAGGACTTTCAAAACGCAGCGGCACTCATCAATGCGTTCCAAACACCAATACAAGATAGTATTCATGCATCATCGTTCGTAAATATAATTAATGAACGTTTTGAAATACCGAACCTCTTAGCGGACTATGTTATCCGTCATAACATAAATAGACAGAGGGCATCATTTGAAAGACTCAGCAGCGACCAACCTATTTTTGAAGACTTTCCGGTTTTTTCTGAAGAAGACCTAATTCTGTTTGCACTTGGCACATACCAAATCAAGTTGGCTCGCAGCTACTACGCTGAACACTTAATTGAAGGCTTATACAATATCGAAGTATACCGGGAGCGACAAATAAGTCAGCTCAGAGATTTTATTGAAGAAGAAGATATTTGGTTATTACGTGTGCGAATACAATCTAGACATGTAAGGTCCAGAATATATTATTCTTATATTGTAATTAACCGACAAAGACAAAATAGAGAAGCAATTGCTCATTATTATTGCAGTTGTTTGAGTGGAAGGCGCACAATCGGTTGTTGCGCACACGTTATGTGTGTAGTGTGGTATCTGGCATGGGCTAGACATCAAGACGAGGATATTTTATTACCGGCATCAGAACTCAGTGCTATTATTGTACATTAAATGTATGAATGTGGACGAGGCAAAAGGAGTATGTAAGGATCGTAGCAAGTGGCGTTCTGTGGTTTCTGCCTACCCCCATGGGAAAAGGGCGTGAGTTTATGTATGTAAATGTATGTAAAATAAATGTATTGAAGTAAACAAGTCATTTTATTTTATTTCCTTATTTTTAAGACTAAATCTTAGTAATTAATACGCTAAATCACAGGCTTACATATCTAAAATAAAAATGTATTTAGTTCCATTAATAATGACACTACAGATATAAAACTTCTTGAACCCGTTATTGTAGGGTGATATTAAACCAAAAAAAAATAAAATGTTCCTGGCCGCTGATAGACCAAGTGCCGTACGATTTTGCCCATTCTCCTTTATGTGAAAAATTCAATTCATGTGAAAAATTCAAATTTGACAACAAACAATTTATGTGAAACTCCTTTATGTTGGTTTTGTTTTCTATTTTTTTACCGCACCCACTAAGTACCTATCTAAAACACAAACATTAGTTTGAAATGGCATAACTACCCATTTAATTAACCCTTCCATCCCTGATACTGACTTACACCCGAAAAGCATAATTCCCCTTCTAGAGCAGTCGGGTAAAATTCGGAATGTTTATATTTGACCTGTTTATCATGTACTGTAATAAAAATAAACAGTAGTGATGTTTTTTTTTAAATTGTTATGTGTAATTATTTATTGTATCATATTATGAACCGACACTGTAATTACATCGAATTTTAGAACGCACGTCATAAGTAAGTATATTCAACAGAAACCATCTGATTTCCTTACGTATACTATGCAACTTTCCTTGAGCACACAAACGCCCGTGTTAGCGTTTGCGAGTGTGTGCATAATTACCGTAAAACGCGCAGATGCGGTTGTGTGAGTGCGGTAATAGCGATTAAAATCGTAGTCGGTCCGCGTCTTAATCAATATTTGCGTTATTCATTTACATTATTCATAACGTTGTTTCAACCTAGGTAATAAGTATTTTAAATAATTAGAAAATAGTCGATTATCAAATCTTACAGATGACAGTTGTTTATGACAAACCATTAAACCAATTTTGTTACTTGTAAAATCTTCAAATATTTTATTAGTATGCCTATCAATAGCCAACCATTTTTTATTTATTTGCTTCTGATTATTGTCGTTATAGACGTTTGCCTCCTGCCGCATAACATGTTATTATTAGTTATTCAGTAGTTTCGAATACACTTACACATAAAACATGTGAACCTGACTGTATTTCAAAATATGCTATTATTAAACTCGACTTATAGGGAGTATAAACGGGACGGAAATCGTCGACTCGGCGTAGGCAAGAACAGGACAGTAGACAACAATAGAAGCAAGACAGGGTTCTCGGCTCGACGTAAAGGGAACCATTGGATCAAGGTAGAGCGAGAACTCGGCCTTAATTTCAGGAAATTATTAGATACTTGCGTGAAGTTATGTACAAGCTTCTTTAAGGAAATCAGGCCATTTGTGGATTTATTGATCGATAATAATTGGTTATGGGTTAGTTACAAATAAACTGGCAACGGTTATAGCATACGAACTAACAGTACACTGTAGTTACGTATGTAACTTAGCTCCACCGCCGGCCCTAGCCCCTTGATCAGAGTTTAGCTTCGATCAACAATAGTACTAGATTACCGATGAGCGCATAGAAAACGGCCGCATAAATAAGACCACAAATAATGTTGTGGTCTTATTTTGAAACACAGTTTTTCAACCTTATTGCTTAGAAATTACGTTTCATTTTTCCATAAATAATTTTGTTCTTATTTCAAAACTACGTTTACTTTTCAATAGAGATAGTAAATATATTGCAAACGATGATAAACCGTATGTTTGAGTGTCAAGGTTTATACAAGTTATATGCAATCGCGGCCACTTGAGCGTTGTTTTATTGTTCCATAACCTTAATCTATTGCTATTGTTAATCGAAGGGGTAGAGCGAGATTGTCTTTCGGCGCCCGATGGTGGACGCTTTCACTTTACGTAAATTCTACTTTGGTTTTATGTTAAATAAATAGTAATCCCCAAATTTCCAAAAATCTACTTTTTTTTGCAAATATCAACACTTATTCAATTTCAATTTAAGTAGCTCTTATTAATATACTCCTGCTTCTTTAACATTAAGAAAACTATTACTGCTACATAATAAAGTTTGTATTTGGTGTTAATTGTTTTTCGCATTTGGTTTTTTAGCGCCCTTGCCCCATCTGGTTCCTAGAGCGACCGCTCCTCTCGCTCTACCCCAGGCCGGCCCTGTGTATAGTTCTGTTCTGGAGCTAGCGCAAGATTAATAATTACGCGCAATACAGTAATTACGGCCGATCAGCGACCGTTCCACAGATTGCTCTTTGTAGTTTGGTTCGGAACCTTAAAAATCCGTCGATCCGTGACTCCGTGTTTAGTTGCGTGGAAGGACAAATCAAATCATCACACTTTCTCATTTATATCATTAATGTTTTATTTACCCGCGGCTGCGTGGTTTATTCAAAATCTATAGCGACTGACCTTGACCACCGTATCCAAGTGGTTGTCGCACAGCTGAGCGAGGTGCTTGCAGTGGTTGGCACGGTGCAGGTTGCGCTGCAGCAGCTTGCCGTCGAAGTACAGCCACGGAGCCGCCACGAGCCACGGCACGGGCGCGCCGCACGAGTCATTAGCTAGCAAAGCTGCTTCAGCTCCCGCCATCACTAGTGCACCCAGTTGCACGCCACGGGAGTTTATACCGTTCACCTAAAATATTAAATACATTATTCGCTTCACATTACAGCAGTGATCAATAAGTGTCGACACACATAAAAGCGGTGCTATGTCGCAACGCAAAAGCTTCTTGCATTAAGTAGCTCTTCGGGTTGACCCTGTTTTCGCCGACATTTGCGACGCAACGTCGCAGCGCTTTTATGTTTGCCGGACCTAAAGGTATAAAATTATAGAACGTTACTGACACTTTTCACACTTACGGTCATTTCTTGCAAATGAAGTGCATTCATGAGATCATTTGAGAAAGCTGTAGCCAAAAAGGCATCCAATTCCTGCCGCCTCAAAATTTGAATTTGAGACGTCATTATAAATCTGTAAATTAAATGATTTTTTTACTATTCTTACAACAGAACGTCTGTTTTATTGTATAGAAAATTATTAGAGATTAAATTGATGCGCAGTTCCTGGTGGGCCAAACTAGCTGGGCTACGCTGCCGTGCTGGGACGGATGCGTTGTAGCCCGGCCACAAAAAACGTTGTTTAAATGTTTTTAAATGTTGTTCTATTTGTTTTCTCTCTAGTACCTAAAGGTACAATATATCCATACAGTCTACTGCCATAACCATGACCTTTTTTGGCTCCGTAGCCGGGCCCCAACGAAGCACATGTATTGCAAGTAAAGCCGGTTTCACGATTTCTCGGAAAAAAAGACTCGGACACCGCAGGTGCCCACGGTCATCTCAGATTTTCAATGTTACGAAGTTACTAATTCGGTGTTCAGTTGCTTGGAAAATGCGTATGCTCATCCGTATGTATCCGTATCCGTATATCTCATCATCACTGAGATTTAAACTTACGTATGACAGAGAGTACTGCTACCTGCAGTAGGTACCATTCAGTAGTTCAAGTATAATAAAAAACGATTACTTTTTAATTTATAGAAAAAGTGCAATATCTTACCTTAACACAGTGGCTAAAATAAGCAAATGTTGCGGTACGTAAGATGTATTTAACATCAATGGAGTATCGGAGCGCAAGCAAGAGAGGAATGCTCTCATACGGCGACATTTATCATCTTGGGCAGTTCTGTAACAAGTCAAATAAAAACAAAGTTTATTCCCATTCAACAGCAATGAGTTATTTATTATAATGCAGAAAAAAATATTTTAAGATACTTTTTATGTAAATGATATCAAATTCATTACATTATCTCTGCAGGTTCGTCCATAACGAAGGAAGACTAATGATGAGCAAAATACCTAAAGATATAAGCTCACCCGAACCAAAGCCTTTGCACTGTTGGTACAGGCCAATCTAGAACGATTCCCGGCACAGTTTCAGGAGTCTTCCCAGGGTTCACGCGGGAATATATCCATTCCGATATTTGAACAGTACAAGGACGATCCATATTCACTGAACTTGTAGAGCCGTCCTCTAAAAAAAAAACAAGTACCATTTACCATCAATGTTTAACAAAATTATTCACTGTAGGTATTTTGTTCAAATCAGTTACCTTTGGCTTTTTGTGCCATAAAGCGGTGATGATGCATGTTATACAAAATTGCATACACATTTTGTCTGACAGGTCTAAAGAAATGATGTATAGAAGGTATTTCGCGGTGATTGTCATCCTCCATTAGTACAGGCAAAGTAACTTGACGATGTGTCAAGATCGATAACATTGTAGGATGCATGAGACCGCGCGCGTGTCGCTCGGCACACGTACGTAGTACTTCAGCTGGGGCCGGGGGGCAATTGTCTTCGTTTGGTATCTGCTTCAAATTCGGGCGCCCCTATAAACATAAAACCAATATTTATGTGCGATGTGCCAATTATTTTATCAAATAAGGGCGAACTTTTATATCTAGTTTATGTCTTACCCTGCGAATAAATTTTGAGTATTTTTTTTTCACACAAAAGCTTTCTGACGTCAAGTTATGAGCAGAGTAAAACATAATTATATTAGAATTCAAAGTTTGGTCGAATTAGCCGAAGTAAATAAGTGTCGAGCAGCGTCTATATTATGTATGGATTCATACACACACACACACACACTAAAATCATCTTTGAGGAGCGGAAGGTTAATCCAATGTTGATATTGCTGTTTTCAAATGTGCACTAGACAAGCTTAGGGAAACTTAGAAATGAAATGAGTCACGTGATAAAGTGACTCGCCTGACACAAATGAAAGCCTAACTTCTACACTGTACCACATTAGTTGTATTTACATTTATCAAACCTAAAAGAGTTCGTCAAGAACACACATAAACATATTTCAGACCTCTTTAGGAGCAGTTTGTGGTTTTTCGTTTTTATCAGCCGGATTGACAGTTTGCTGCTTGGCTGCGCCCGCGTCGCCGGAGTCCAGCGTTACCGCCGCAAGTCCTTGCTGTATCTCAGTGGGCCTTTCTTCCATGCTAAAGTCGGCGTTAATTGATGCATTTGCTGTTGCCAATTTGTAGTCGTCAAAGCCTTTTTGCTGCAATTTATTGAGTTTGCAGTTTTTCTAACTATTTGAAGTGCTTAGTGTAAATAACAAAGGCGATGAAATAAAATACAAAAAAGGTGTAGGGAGAATAAATTAAAAAAGGGCACTTGCACTTAGACAATAGTTATTTTAATTTAGAATTATTGATCATGCAAAATATTTAACAATTTGCCAATGGATGCCAATGTATTGGTGATGATGTAAAAGGCGTGGATGACTATAGCAATTTTATACTTGTTAGAATAAAATATAAACCTCATGCTCAGACGATTCAGCAGCCAGTTTAGATGTGTCTAAGTCTGAAGAAGTTGCCTGTGGGCTAATATCAGTTTTTTGATTTTTTTTGGTATTCTTTGGACGACGACCTGAAATCAAAAGAAGGCATTTTATTGGGGGATTATAAATTTAGTTTAGTTTAAGAAAATGCAACAGGAAATTAATATTCTCAGGAAAATTGTATTACCAGATGCAGTTCTGTACTTCAAAAATCCATCTTTTGTACCATTTAAATAATATTGTACAGCTTGTTTCAGTTTGGCAGCTCGGAGATCATTAAGGTCACCAAATACATCAATGCATGCAGCATCTACATCAGATGAAGGTAATTCTCGGACATACTGACAAATGGCTTTTACTAAAGCTTCTGGAAGAACCTGCTGCTGAAAATATTTTACACTCATCATACAGTTAATTTTCGATAACTAATAGTAATAACTACCTAAAAATAAAGTATTGCGTAATCCAGTTAATAAAAGCTTCACCTGTTCTATGGTTTACAGTATCATGATTCAGTCGGTAGGAAGAAATCTTGCAACAAAAGCAAGGAAAGGAGAATGAGTAATGATGGGCCCACCTCTCAATAGGAATAAGACACTCATAAATGAATAGGTATGTTTATGCAGAATAAAACTTATTATTACGACTAAGGTCAAAAGTCAGTACTTTCGGAGTTATACTACTTATTATACTGCCATAAAAGTGACCGTAGTTTACTTCGTTATAAGATAAACTATGGCCAGACTCAAAACGGACGGCACCTATCTGCTTGCTCCTTACCTGCGCCCCCACCCTACCCGCTGCGCCCGCCGCTTGCCCGGGCGCATTTGCAAATGGCGATCAGTCATATTGCAGTGAACATCTTCGAGACGGTTTATACGTTATAGAAAAATGTACAGACAAAACGATTTACATGATTTAATAGAATATAATATACCAGCAGAGAATGTGTGGTTGCTGCGTGGTAGGATACAGTCACGCCACGTAAGAGCAAGAATATACTATTGCTATATATTAATTGATCGAAACCAAGTTGGAAGAAACGCGATATCACAATATTATTGCTCTTGCTTGACCGGACGGCGAACTGTAGGAAGTTGCGCTCACACTATTTCTTTGATTTGGTACCTAGGAGTTGGGAGACATCAACCATTCGTGGCCCCCGTGGGTTTTTTAAATGATGTAATTGTCTTTGATGTCCAAGACGAATAATAAATCTCTTTTGTTTTAAAGTGTACTTATTATTACTATTTTACCTTATAAGTATCCATAAAGAATATGTTAGACTGACGACTTTAAGACGTCGTATCTCCGAAAGTACTAACATTTGACCATAGTTATATTAGTAACTAATGTTCCACTTAAAAAGCCCTATCCAACGGTATATCAGATGTTACTATTGAAGGGTGGGCCCAGACTCCATACATTCATTTCCCATTGTCCTTTTGTTCCAAGGAATCGTGCATGGCGTCGTTTTAGCGTAATGTTAAAAGAACTGATTAATACTATCAAGAAAAGAATAATCTTATAATGTACTATGGTTTAAAACAATCATGCACCTTGTTTTGTGTGATTCCCAGACGTTTATAGAAATCAACTAGGCTTAGCTCCGAGAGGATGGTCCCACCTAGTAGTGCTGCCATAAGGCATAGCCGGTCCTGCGGCACTTCTAATACTTGTGGTAGCTCATGCACCATGTACTCTTTTGTTTCCAATGATGACTGTAATGGACACATACATAAATTCAAACATTTTATTTTTAAATTAAGTTCTGACAGTGAAAAAAGCCAATTACCAAAATGCAAGTTGGCTCTTTTTTCTTGGCGGCCAATTAATTTATCTTTTTGTGTAAGTTACACCAATTTGTACTGGACATTACGATAAATCATAAAAATCAATCTGAGCTGAGTTATATCGGTTTACACAGGGAAATGTTAGCGTTGGCCCACATACTCCCTTTCTTCTCCTAAAATAGTTTGTCCGAAAATCATTAACTATCAACACATCTGCTACAAACTTCAGTAACCATAATGTTCAAAAATTCGAAAGTTTGTTTTACATAATTATCTCTAGTTCTAAACTATTCTGTCCTAATGTCGAAGTACAATAATAATTGAATCTCCCAATTTTTCATGAAATAAAGTCAATGTCCTGAGTATTGTGTTTTATAATGTGTATTATTCCGAATGTCATTTATAATTACAATTACATTTGCTAAAAATTTGGTTTTAGTGACAGAAACGAATTGCTGTAAATCAGACTGCACGCAGTCTTGTCTGCCGTATCCCTAAAGTATCCGTATGTAATTTGGAATTGCGTTGGCGCGGAGGGGTGAGGCAGCCCGCGAGTTGAAGAGCAGGTGGTTGTACGACGACCAGATGCAGCTGCGGTGGTGAGCGTTAAACCATCTGCGACAATAAGCTCACGTGGGAGCGCCGGAGCTTTGACAGAAACATTGCATTGCATTGCAACATTGTTTGCATGCTGCATGCATATTTTATTTTTTTATCCACACAAGGTCTTCAGGTCCCAAACTAGGCTCTAACCTGTACTACGGTAACCTGATGACTGATATACATATTTATATACATATCCCACCCAGATACAGGTCAAACAGACATGTTCATGCACACAAAATGTTTGACTTGTCTGGGAATCGATCCCGGGACCAGCGGCTCAGAAGGCAGGGTCGCTACCAACTGCACCAACCGGTCACTCTTTGCTTGTTTGCATGCTTCTTTCAGGGAAATAAAAACCATAGGTTCACAATCAACTGTTTTATTGAGTGATGATAATGATAATACATGCAGTTTGCATTTAAAAATATTATTAGGATACTTAAATAAACATGACATATATGAATGGACTTGTAAATTTTATTGAAGTCTTTTGTATATAATTGATTGTAATATTTATGACAAACAAATTTAGGGCATATTGTATTTAGGGATTTTTTGTGACATGTGACATTAAGTTCGGGCAAGTTATCATTCGGCCAAATGATTAGGACAAAAAAAATGGCACTTTAGATTATGGATAAAAAAAGTTAGGGAACACAATGGAGAACCGTTGGCACAACAGGGTTAACCCGAAACTATGGGTAATAGTAGAACTAAGTCGTCAAAGGAACCGTGACCTGGATTTTGGAGGAAAATAAAACTGCACTTTTTGTTTATTCAAAAAGCTTCTACCTGAGGCAGGAATCAAGCCCAATATTTTTTTTACAAAAACATCGCCTTGTACCGATACTGTAGCCGGTAAAGATCAAATTCGGATTTCGGCCTGAAGTTACATCAAAAATCAATAATAAGTGGTGAGTTGAAATAATGATCATGTTAATAATTATTCGTTTATACAGAATGTTAACCTATTTTCTACAAAATGGTGTTAGCAACATGAGCCATGCAGGCAGCCTCGTGACGTCAGACAGGGAAGAGCAGATCGTGGTGTGCGCCCACGACCCGACAGTTCACCGTCACCCCCACTCTCTATGAGTGACGGACGTCTTCTATGTGATTTGTAATTAAACGTGTTGATTTTTGTATAAAGACTGTTTCATTAATAACACAGCGGTAGGATACTATTCACAAACTGTTTCTGAAGTGAACTTAAATGAAAGTGACACTTAACGAACATAAAGTGAGAGTGATAACCAGAGATCAGATATTCGGATGCATATTTACCTAAAGTTATTTTTTAGCTATATAAGTGAAGCCGGTGCCCGTGCTTCACCTAGGTTTTCCACCTGGGTAAAGCACGAAAAAGATGGGAGGTCATTGAAGAATATTTCTTTGATGGTACATATCGCTCCGTATCAGAAGGACCATCTAGTAAAATGCCCTTGTGGGATAAATGACGTTTTCTCAAACATGCTTCGAAATTTGAGCATTATTTTGACAACCTTCTTCGCGATAAATCGAAATTGCTGTACTGACCAAATACAAGCGAGCAGCGGCTGGCAAAAGTTGTGTGAAAATCCATATCTATCGTGGTTTAGCGGCCAAATATATTACATATTAAACTCATATCTATTGTGTAATTTAAAAATGAAACGATCTTTTACTCCGAGACATGGCAACCAAGTAGGTAACTTATCATATTTTAACCATTTAAATTATTATTTTAATTTTATGTTTTAACAGATCTTGTTAACTGTCGTCGACCCGGGCCTGGTCCTTATCGAACGGCGAGCTACCCATTGCTCGCCGTTCGCAAGCCCGCGCCGACGGTGGCCGGGAATCGGCCTGCGATTCCCGACGCCTAGAGCGTCTCCTGCGGCGGCAAGGGGCGTGAGGGCGCGAATTTTGCCTCTCCCTCACGCGTTCCGCCTCCTCCTTCGCGAACATTACGGCTACGCAGAAGGAGGTGACGGCTTCCCAAGCCCTCTCGCTCCGTACCATGGCCTGGACCAGGGCCGGACGCGAGAGATCGCCCCCGCCAATCGCCTGCACGAGGACACGGCGGTGCTCCGCCCAAGCCGGACAGACCTCCACCGTGTCTTCCGGGCGATGCACGCAATGGTGACACCCGGGCGTCCCCCCTCTTCATCTGAGTGACGGAGTGTTCTATGTGATTTGGAGCATTCTTAATTAAAGCTGTTGATTTGAGTTTATGGACTATTTCATTAATAATATTACTTATAATGTTTCGTTACTGACCACCAAAAAAAGAAACCACCAATTTTGTTCATTGGCTTTTAAATAATAAATGCCTAGTTTTTTGGCTTTAAATTGTTGGCTTTACATAGCATTACTATTGCACACAATTCAGCTCAACTAAAACCAAAAGACTACAATCAACTTCACTGTCAATTACAGGCAGTAAATTGTTTTGGCACAGAGAACCCAAATAAACTTCTAAAACTTACCCTGTATGTAAGCTTCAGTTGTGAAGAGCTAAAGTATCTTGGAGGTTGAAATACTAAGTATTCTCCTGAGCAGCCAACAAGTCCAGCATATGTTTTCTCCCGGCAAAGCCCAACTACTTCTTGACAATGATCATCAGAAGATACCATCTATTGAAAAACAATTTTGCAATTATTTGTATGAATTTACATTTTAGTTCATCATAAGAGTTAATAGCAAGTTTAATGTAATAAATCAATTTCTCAAGTTTTCTACTTACTATAGGGATGTTTAGATATCTTAGTGCTGTTCTGAGGCAGGAATGTAGTCCCATTGGTGGTACCCACCATACTTTAGGAGGTGGAGTGCCTTTTGTTGCAATGTGGCGCAGAACCTGAACGAAAGTTTAAGAACACTGCTTAGAAATCTAATAATCAAGAATAGCCAAGTATAAGTAGTATGCCTAATAGAAGAATAATAGGTTTTATTCTCTAAAATTGGCAATAAATAAATCTATCAATTCAATTTGATATTGTGGTGGGCAGTTGACAGTTTGAAGGATATTTTTTTTTTTTTTTTTTATATTACAACTTGACAAAATTTATTCAAACCATAAAAAATAAAAATTATCAGTAATGTGAACTTAGTTAAAAAAATGAGACAGGAAAATAAAAAGTCTGAAGTCGAGTCAGAATTACCCAAAAATATTAAAATCCGTCTAGCTCCTGACCTTCTTCTTTCTGACCAAATGGTACCCTAGAGATGGCAAACGAAATAGAGGTTGACAATGGAAATGATCGGAGGACAAACTCAATCTCACAGCAGGTCCAAACTGGGGATGAGTTGCAAGACAGAAAGCAATGGAAATCATTAGAGGATGCCTTTACCAAGAGGCACACTAAACTCAGCCCAAATTATCAGCCTAATCAGGCTGATTAATTTCTTTATTAATGATTTTGTTTAACAAACACTTTTAGTTCACTTCTTTGGTGGAAGCTCATCTATCTTCTCTATTTCTTACATTGATGTTCATCTAATGTCAGATAGCGCCATTGCACCAACAAAGCTAATGGGAGGTATAAGAGTACAATAAAATTAACCAGATTGAATACTTACAGAATTGACCCTCTGGCGATATGTAGCTTGAGTTTGTATCCAATGTTGTGGCAATGCAGGTGGAGTAGGATGTGCACCATTAAAACACACACATAAAGCAACTTGATGTTCAGCAAGAGCCTGGGCTAGTGTGGTTAAAAATTGGACACAGCGTGCCCACTGGCCTCCACATGCCCAATCTGTAAAGACAGACAGTCTAGTGTTAACATTTATTTTTGCTTTGAAACATAAGTACTGTGTTAACCAATTTAGAATCAACTGAGAAGGGTAGTAAATATTTAATTTGGCAGCAGTTTTTAGGAAAATCTTTCAGTACCTGGGTACTATTTATAATAAATATGTATGCATTTTTTTTTGCATCAATAAAAACATTTACCTGAGAAGTATCCTCCGTATAAGCGATCTAAGCATCCTTCCGCGTCGAGAACCAATCGGAACCCGCCGGCATGGTTTCTAGCTATTCGAAATAAATCAACTCCCACACCCTCGTTTTCTAAAAACGTTTGAAGATCTTGTATACCCATTGCTTGAAATAAACGATGTAATTATTGGATCGAACACGTTCGTCAGGATGAATTAGTAGTCTGGAAAAGAAAAAATATATATGACGGTAAGCAGTAGGTCGATAGTTTTCACAAATCAGGTAACATAGCACACTATTTAGATAAGATACAATATGACTAAATGTTCATTAGATATGCACAATCCGATAGAATTAACTTCTATTTAGGTCTAAAATGAAGACAATACCGAGATGCGAAAGTTACCGGCACGTAGTTGGCGAAGGTCAAATTTGTTAAAATCAATATTGTAATATAGTCTACATGAAAACATTTTACACTAATGGAAACTAGAGAAACAATGGAAATAAGAAAAACTGTCCAACCTTATTAAAAAACCATACCAACAGAGGATTACGATAGGCGTAAGTTAAAAACGGAAGCCATTTGTAATTTTTTTTACGATACGAATGTCACTTCGACTTCGGTACGAATACGAACAACGACGAGCCAGAAAACCTGAAAAAAGAAAAGTGAGTTCTAATCGATTCAATGTTTTAACGATTGTTTAGTAAAGTTTTAGTCGTGTCACTGGTCCGTTTCTCTAAGTACACCTCTGCCTAACCCTTTGAGCGTGATATTATGTTACGTACGTAATATTATGTAATATTAATGTAGCAATGTGCATGTAGTTTTCTACGGACTGTACTTGCTTGACCTGACGAATTGAATAAAACTGACAATACTGCCATATCAACTTATCAACTATTTGCACTGCATGCGTATCATTACCACTTCTATCTCTAATTCTCTACTTTATGAAGAGAAGACAGATCACTTTCTTGTCAGAGTCGTTATTTTCTTGAATATTGGGACAGTGGGTCGTTTAGGGTCGGTTTTTTGATCCGTAGTTAACTCAACCATTAGTTAAAAATAGTACCGTCAACTGCCCTGATTTTGCCTAGCGTCCTGTGTTTGCCTAAAATGAAAAAATGGTAATATCTTTTTCAATTTACTAGCTTGGCAATCGAAACATTTGTCAGTTTTTAGAATTATTAAGTGGCAACACTAAATTGGTCACGTTATGTTGGTAACATGCATAATTTTTGACAGATGTGTGTCAAACTAGAGAGCGCCAAGTCTGATATTTTTAGTTTCGGAAAAACTTTTCAAGTAAGTCATTAAAATATGTATATTTCTATCTTGTTCTGTACTTATTCTATAAAACGTTGATAGCTTTATCGTTTGTCATTGTAATTGATGAAAAAAACACGGTATTTAGCGAGAAATGTCGAAATAGGCAAAGTCAGGCAATTTTTTTGAACGAGTGATCGTGACTTTGCCTAGGCTAGGGTTGACACCTTTGTTATTTACCGACATCAAAAAAGGAAGATGTTACGAGATAACTCAAACAGGTTTTCATATTAATTATATGTTTTTTGAAGGTGTACTGTTTTTAATTAATAAATGAATATCAACTCAATTAACTTCTTGTTTTATGTTAACACGATGAAAAAGAAATATATTTTTAGTAGACTTGAATTTTTTTTTTACTAAATATCTAGATTCTGGTTCTTTTTGTTTGAAGGACGATCAAAATGGACAAAACTCAACGAAGATTATGATGAGAGCATTCTGAACATCGCCGTTGGTCTCGTTCAAAACAAAAACATCTCATCATATGATGCTGAAAAGCAATTTGGTATACCTCGCCGCACGATTTTAAATAAAGTAAAAAGTATTTTCAATTTTAAAATCGAAGTATTTACTTCCACGTCACGCACTCGTGCTAGTGCCTCTGATTGTTCCTAATAATACTTCTCGAAATACCTACTTAAAAAATAAAAACAAAAACATATTTCGTTTCATTTTCTTATGACACAACCCTACCCATTCTTTGTCAATGTATGAAGATTGTATAAAATGGTGTCCAGACATTGCCTAAGTAATTTTACCTACTAAAATACTCCCAAAATCTGTCATTTAAAATTGGATTGTATTCTCTATGCATTAAACTACATTTTACACTGTGCCAGCATAAAAATCGAATTGTTTATTTTGGAGTAAATGTATTAGGCAATGTCAGAGACATGAGCCATTACTTTGCCTAATTTTAAAAATACCTCAAAAACTTTCATTACCTACGAAAATTTACTGAAACAAATTAAAATTACAGAATTCTTGAGTTTTTTATAAGATTATATGTGTACACAACATGGAAATCGGGCTTATTTTAATTTTTATTTCACGTTAAAGGCTAAAAATATCAAAATCCGGGCAAAGTCAGGGCAGTTGACGGTAACTAATGGTTAAATTTTGGCAAAATGTGTTGATTTGATCAATAGATTTTGCCAAAATTTTACCATATTTATTATTTTTAACTAATGGTTGAGCTAATAGTTAAATTTTGACAAAATGTGTTGATTTGATCAACACATTTTGTCCCGAGTCCCGAGCTCGCTTCGCTCGCTCTTGCATCCTAAGTTCTAAAAAGATCACTTCGACATCTTTTGTACAACAAATGACTGGTCGTTGACAAAAACACCAAGATGCTTTTAGCCTTCTATTTAGGTGTTTTAGACGATAAAATCGGGAAAATAACGATTTGCGAAAAAACTAAATTGTTTAATAATTTCCTTTTTCTCAGTAAGTTAAAAAATATTCGAAGGCCTATTTGTCGGAAACGGTGCATCGTAGGACCGTGTTTCTGCAAGAAAAATGGTTTTCCGAGAGAAAAAAAGGCTTTTTATTCATAAGTCCTATAGCTACATTCCAACCGAATTTTGACATCGCGCCGTAGAAATCTAAATCTACAATCTGTAATTTTGTCTTCCGTGTCTATAGTGGCACTGACCTCCATTAAAATACCTAATAGAGGTCAGTGCTATAGTGGCCATTCTACGCATGCTGGCCAGCAAGATCACCTGACTTAACCGTTCCAGACTTCTATTTGTGTTTTTTTTCTAAAGTCACAGGTCTATGTCGACAAGTCTCAGACCGTCTCAGACTCTAGATGCCCTCATAGAGAATATCCACCAAGAATGCGAGGACCTATCAATGGAAGTTCTGGCAAGAGTCCGCAAGAGTGATGGAAAATGCCATAAATCGGGCCCGAATTGTCAACAATTCTGGCGACGCAGCGGTGGCCACTTAGCCGATATCATTTTCTCAAAGTATTGGAAAAAAAAATACATCAATTATACATAATCCAAAAGTAGAACCAAAGTCTTTCATTCATAAAAAAATAACAGCCAAAGAACATCGGGTGTCAACTTTTGCGCTACCTTTTATCTACTCTTTAATATACAACATGGGCCTCGCATCTAGCAAGACTATCTCCACATTAAGCTATTCACGGACATTTTCATCGAAAAGCGAGTGAGGCGTTTTCGCGATTCTCGGTTGGGTTTCTTTCTACTTTTCTTTTCAAAATTCATACAAAAATAGGAGTTGCTTTGTCGACGTATGCAGTCGTTTTTATTTATTAATCGGCTAATGGCTAATGGGCATCTTTACATACAGAGAACTCCTTTGCGTTGGTTCGTCCTGGTCCATAGATAGGGTAGTACTGTCCCGGCTGTCATTTGTGGATCTTTGACAGTCTTTCAGTCGTTACGGGTGTCGTACTATACAAGTACTAATTCATGTTACGGGTTCAGAAGCCTGAAAGCAGTGTGACAACCTGTCTTACCAAGGGTTATCATGTTACCCAATTACGGGATTGCGGAGGTCAGATTAGTAGTCTATCCACGTCAAAATACTGGTATTCTGCTGCATCCGGTTAGACTGGAAACCGACCCCAATATAGTTAGGAAAAGTCTAGGCAGATATGATAAATCGACTAATAGTCATATCGTAATAATGTTGTCAGGGCGTATTTTTATTATAATGGATGTATGGCACACGATCATTGAGCTAGGAAAAACATAAGTCAATGCCATTGACTTATAATAGTATGGACTGGAAATATCAACAAAAAAAAGGTGCCTACCTACAACTCAAAGAGTATAGTAATATACTACAACTCATGTCTCATAAAATGGCTGCCATTGCTAGGGTTGTGGCAATCAAGGAATATTGGTGTTACCATAACGAGTATCGATACGAGTCTTACTTGATATCACGTTTGGTTCATAATTATATACTTACTTAAAATAAATGTTGTAACAGAAAAAGATGAGTAGTTTACTTACCGTCTGTTATATGAGAATAAAACTCAAATCAAGTGTTTTTTTCTGTACAGAATTAACCTAACATAACCTAACTATTTTATTAAAGAGTGAGTTGTGGAGTAAAAATATTTTTTTTTTTTTTTACTTAAAATATGTTTATTGGTGTGATAATAATTATAAATGATTTTATTTCTGTAAGTAGGTTTGTACAAACACTTTTACACGTCAATCGTATTTTTAAAACTAAATTAGGTCAGCGCTTCCTATCTGACTACTCTGAGAAGAAAGGCTGAAACAAACTCCGTGGTCACAGTCTCTTTTAAAGTCCAGACAAAATCTAGGTCAGAACACGTGAAGGCTATGTAGATCGCTGTCTGAATGGTCTTTTGAGGAAAGAACCACACAAATTGTGTGGACCTGTCCAGTCAGTTTCTTCAGAGTATTTTTTTGGTGCGGGTAAACCTTTGGACTTATTAATTTGTATTTTTAAGAAGTTTATTGGTCCCGCCAATTCTTCTATTACAACAGTCTGTTCCATGTTGATACAATTTTTTCTGCGAAGGTCTTCTATAATATCTTTCAAATTAGCAATTTTTTTTGTTTTTCTTTCGAATCATTTCGATAAGGCGTTTAACTTTTTGTTGTTGATTGACACATTTTTCTTTTATAGCCTTAATTTTTTCAATTTGTACAACCTGAAAAAATAAATGAAAATAACTTCAATCATCAACTTGCGTCGAACATGCTGCTTTGTAATATTTGTTTCATGCTAAAAAATCTAATTTTATATTTATACTTTAGCACGACGATCAGAAAACGTGCTGAGATATCACTGACAGGTGGACCTGTAGTACAGCTACGGAACAGAGAGGATACGTCATTGGCACCGTAACCACACCTTAATTAAGAGAGAACTCAGCTCATTTCATCCCCACATTTCATTTTTGATCATTTATCCCCTGTGGGTGGATTTTGTTCCAAAAATACTTTATTTTTCTACTTTGTAAAAATGTCTCATTTGGATTTCAATGTTTTCTGGAGACTTAACTTAGCATTGTTTTCGTAATGTTATAAAATTTTAATTTTCGTAAGAACTTCCTGTAATTTTCTAGCATCAAAAACGTTTGAGTAGATACATACCACTTTGTGCACTGTTTCGTCTGTTTCCACAATTCGGTGGGGGAACTGTAATGGAGGCATTACAGTAGATGTGATGATACGTGGAGAAACGTCCGTATTTTGAATGTTTCTCGTTTCACATAATACAGATGACTCGTGACGTTGTTTTTTGCCAGGTGCCTGAAAAAAATAGATACTAATAAGCAATAAGCAATTTACAATATGATTTATTTATGTAATTAATACATCTATTTATTTATTTCAGGCCAAAGGGCCGGGCTATTATTAATCAATTATTATTTACACTTACCGAAAATACTGTGGGAACAGAGTTATCATGTAATCTCATTACATCAAGTGTTCTATTGAAACATCTTTCTTCAAAGTGAAGTGAACCATTCTTTATGTCGCGGATTAATATTTTCTTCACCAATAGCCTCTAAACACTTTTTCTTTAACCCTTCATTTTTAGAAAACCTATAAAAAAGGTAAGTATTTTGATCAATAAATCATTTTGGTTAGAGCTGCTGCTAATATCTAACTAAAATAAATAACTAAACGTCTTATTTTATCATCATATAAAACTGTCTCCCGGTGCTGTGACCAAGCAAAGTCACTCGGACCGATTAGGACACGCAGAACGATTTATGTTAACATCGCATATTGTACCGACATCGTTTCAGCGGAGGAACTAGTTTCGGAAACTATTACAGCAACGGTACAACACTATTCCACTATGACATATTATTGTAAACAAACGAATGAAATAATAAATAGGTCTGTTATACGAAAATGACCCCAAATATACCTTACCAAATATACTCTAGCCTTAAAATCACGATTGAGTAACAATTTGTTCATCGAACGTGTATGAATGTATGTAATATTGCATGAAAACCGGCTACTAACCTATGCAAAGACAATTGAGGTTGATTTCCATTCTTTCTTGCACCACACTTCACAATACAACACACAGGCATGTTGGTTTGCTGTTTTCCAACATTTACATTCATTTTTAAAGGTAAACTCCTCGTAATATTCTCGTAAATCTCAATAACACAAAAAATAAACAACCATTTGACAGCACAACTACCACGAAACTCGTCGCCACAGACTAAATAGATGTCGCATAAGATGGCTGATAGGGTATGTACTTACCTACAACTGTCAAAAAAAAAAAAAAAAACTGTCCCTTACGTCACGACAAAATGTTACCATAATGAGCAACAACTTAAATATTTTTGTCTCTTTTAACATATATGATTATTTCATTAGAAAGAATGAGACAAAACGATATTTCACAGTCTGTATCGTATTACACTCATATTTGCATGCAAAGTGTATGTCAAATATAACGCGGCGCCTCCATGTTTTTCATTTGCTAGCTCAATGGTCAATGCACACGATAGTATGTACACACGGCTACACATCAAGCTATACATTTCCAGTATAAGCTGATCTCACATTGTATAGGATTTCCGTATGATGCGAGACCAGCGTAAACTGGTTTTGTATAGCTTGATGTGTAGCCGTGTGTACATCGGCCCATAGAGTGAAATGCCCACAAACAATATTAGCTTTTATTTTAAGGTGAATACAGACTTGAACATTTTAGGACCTGTATCTTGCATCTGTCAACCTGTCAATAATATAATTTTGTTAGTCTGTGGTGCTATGGAATAAATTTGTATTGGTTGGTTTGCTTTTTGCATTGGGCGTTGTAAATCAAAGCCGAGAAAATATAATAATTCAGAATTCTACGTAAAGATGGGAAATTAGCATGGGATGTTATTGCTACATGCTGAAGCGAATAAAATTTAACCCGAAAACAATTGTTGTATCCAAGATGTTTTAGAGTTGTTGTTTCAGTACCCTAATCGGTATTTGGCATTTTTTTCAAAGGATAATCTATTGCTAAAACTAAGTAATGCCGGAGCAAAGTAATGATTATCGTGTTGTAGTTTTTGGTGCGGGTGGTGTTGGCAAAAGTTCTCTAGTGCTTCGATTTGTAAAGGGAACATTCAGAGAATCTTACATACCTACCATCGAGGATACCTATAGACAGGTAACACTATTATTATGTTTGGTACTTTTACGTATTTAATTGTATGTAAGACTATTCAATACGAAACAAGGAGATTGCTTTGTACCATTTTGTATCTGTGGAAGAATTTTCAGGTAGTCCTGCAAATCCTGCAATGCTATTGTCATTCTATCATGAAACTGGAAATTAATTTGCAGCATGTCTTCATCTTTGCCTTGATAAGGCGATTGTTTGCTAATAAAATTGGTTGTAATAGTTGCTTTGTAATTAGTAACTGCATTCATTTTTCTCATTGTCTTCCAATAGCACAGCAATTTTCTTATCATATCTGATTAGTGTACACATTGACATCTAAATTTGAAACTGTTTCCTGAAAAAATAATTAGGGACTCTGTCGATGATAGTAGGTACCATATTATGTTACCCGGTAATAATTATAAAGTATTATAATAATAAAATTATTCTGCATAAATGGCATTGAAAACAATGGTCCAGAGGATAGAAAATACATGCCAAAAATAGTGTTTTGAAAACAACAAAACATCTGGGATTTTAGAATTGACCCAATGACCTCATTCACTAATAATTAAGGTAATATTTATATCCTCTAAAATACACAAATCTTATTCTTTATTTAAATCAGAAAGCTATACCTACCTCAGAAGTTATAAACACCCGGCCAACTGAAGGAGTGGGATATTGTGGCACACCTGCAAAAATAATAAACTGATTTGTTTCAGGTAATAAGCAGCAACAAGACAATATGTACATTACAAATAACTGACACAACTGGATCACATCAATTCCCTGCTATGCAAAGACTGTCAATTAGCAAGGTAAATCTATTGATTGACGAAGATGAAAATCATGCACTTAGCTAGAATTTTCCTGCAGCTCAAAGTTTTCCTATAATAACCACTGCAGCCCTTATTCAAATGCAATTTATGTTAATAATTATTGAATCGATATTGAGTAAGGATTGTAGCAGGTGGCATTCTGTAGTTTCTGCCTACCATGGGAAGAAGACGTGAGTTTAAGCAAGTATGTATGATATAGACCACTTAATGTTTTTATTTACAGGGCCATGCATTTATATTGGTGTACTCTGTGAGCAGTCGACAATCATTAGAAGAACTGAAGCCAATATGGCAAACAATAAAGGAAATAAAAGGCACAGAGCTTCCAAATATACCGGTGATGCTGGCAGGTAACAAATGTGACGAAACTCCAGAGATACGGGAAGTGTCGGCAACAGAAGGACAAGCCCAAGCTCAAGAATGGGGTATCTCATTCATGGAGACATCAGCTAAAACAAACCATAATGTTACCCAACTTTTCCAGGTATATATTTTTATTTATTTTGTTCAGAAAGGTCAGCAGATTGCTGTTGAAATACATTTTGTTTTCAGTCAAATACTAATAACCTCTTAATATCCTGATAACCAACACAGGCCTTTATAATTGTTATATTAATTTTAATCTATAATTACAGGAACTATTAAATATGGAGAAGAACAGAAATGTGTCACTTCAAGTGGACGGAAAAGGAAAAAAAAAGAAAGATAAAGTAGCAAAAGACAGTGGAGAAGCATCAGCCAGTGGAAGAGAGAAATGTCGGATTATGTAACTATATCAATAACTCCAATAATATCTAATCCCACCAATTGTATAACAATAATTCCTAGTCATTTTGATCCTAGTCATTAAATCCATGTCCCAGCCGAGTTATTTACCGGATTTAGAATATAAGTATTGGCCGTAACACATTTAAAAGCAACAAGTAGCATAGTAATTACAATGTCTTCTAAACAATATAAGTTTTCATTGTGATGGACCTTAGAAGTCATTGAAAACCTACATATTTTGCTAATTGTTAGTACATAACTAATAATTGACTAATGACTGACATGAAAAAGAGATGAGAAATATTCCATATATTGTTAGTGTGAAAATACAACGAAATTAAGTCTTTTAGGACTTGCTGTTAATGAATTATACATACTGAGCTGTTATATGAAACAATATTGCCTACAAAACACATTCATAATGTGAGAAAGCATTACATTGCATAACATTTAAGTACCTATAATATGTCTTGTTCTTTTTATTACATGACATTAATAAATTTAAGTGACATGGGAAGGTAACATCCTTAAAATATGTTTCAGTGTTATGTTTATTTTTATAAGTTATAGGACACATTTGTTACTTATCCAAAATATCTAATATTATATTTATTAGCATCTGTTCCAACCAATTTTTCGGGAATGGTGGTTTGTGATGGTATACATCTAAAATTGTATATTTGTTATTATAAAAGATGGGTAATGTCATTAGGGGAAGTTGTTTCAGTGCCAAATAGTAGCAGCTACATAAGAATCATAATTTAGTTAAATTCCACTAAACAGTGTTTGTGGTTTCAGAAGCAGGATATGATTGTATTGTTTTAAATATTGTTAGGGCGCGTTCACATGAGTGCTATTTTGTAAACGGCGCGAGGCGCGTGCGCGAAACTCACTCGGGCGTCTAGCTGAAAAAGAATCACGCTCCTGTGCACGTGCTCTTAAGTTCCCCATTGTAACTGCGTTCTCCATAAAGCTATGGCTTAACCAATTCTAGTTAGTGGGAACTTAAGAATTGCTAGCAAAATCGTATGTCTAATGTAAAATAAACATAGTTTTATCAAATAATTAACATGATTTTTTGTTTTTTTAGAAAGTTTTGCTAGATTACAGGAGTATTTAGTGGAGGCACAGATAAAATATGAAGTTCAACAAATGACACGATAATTATTAAATAAATAAAATAAGCACTGTATTAAAAATATTCGACAATATTATACTTAGATAGGTACTGTAGTATCCACAAATAATGATCTCGCGATGACATTATCAATTTGAACCACATTTTTTTAGATTATATAAGTTAAATATTATTTGTTATAGATGGACAATGTTCATGGTTGAATATTTATCTAGGCATAATATTTAAACGTAGCCGTCGCTAGTTATATAATGCACTTTATTTAATATCACTCACATATCCAGTTTTATAGATTTGTCCATGATATATAAGTATCTAGTCGATTATTACTATACAAATAATATATTTTCAAATATCTGTATGCAATGCAAATGCCACTTTGGCTGAAATGCTAGTGCAATACGGCTAAAGCCTTAAGCGATGCTACACCGGGGTCCAATCAACGTTTTTTACTCATATCGTGCTACCATTAAGGGAGAACTACACCAGAGACGTGCGTCATATAATAATGCTTGGTTACTCCAGCCGATTAAAAGAATATGTAGCCGCGCTTCGGCTTGTAGCCGTATCGTTTGCAAACTGCACCCTAATTGCGCAACACACTATTAATTACAATCTGAGTAATTTTGAAAGATATTGCTATAATTACGTCATATGTTCGAAAATTTTGTCTGCTCAACAACGTAAATAACGCAATGAATGTTGTTGAACTGTCAAAATGAAAGCCATTCCTACTGACAGTGTGTTACGTAATCTTAGGACATTATGTTCATTTAAGTACATCAGAGGGGCAATTCCCGTATTTTTAAGACCGTTCGCATTCTAATCTCAGTCTCAATCTGTCAAAATTACAATCAATTTCCATACATTTTTGACAGGTTTTTGACATTGGTTGTCGCTGAGATGAGATTGCGACTTGAATTTGAACATTTTTTAAGTACGAGAATTGGCCTACAGGTGGTGTAATTGCTATGTATTTTCATTCAATACTAAATCATTAAAGCACTTAAAGCTCAGTCATATAATTTATTTACAATTTAACTTAACAATATATTATATTGTACATTTGTACTGTAGGTTCACAAAATAACGGAATCCAGAGATAATTAAATCTGCGGATGTGATTATTTCAATATCAGTACTATTTAGGATTATTATTAATATTTTATTCTGTTTGAATGTTATGAGACATTTCAATATTATGCACATAAGTTGATAATGTATTTGCACGTTTTAATTACGAATTTGCTTATTGGCAGAATCTATAAAATATTGTATTTATAGAGATTAAAAATTGTTAAACACTGAATTGTTATAGCTGGACCAAAGTTGTTTCGTGTTGATTGACGTAAGTTAACAGTGTAGTAGGTGTATCTATTTTTTGTACTCTTGGTATTTTCTTTCCTAATTTTCTTAACACTTGATTACCTAAAATTAGTGTTGTAATTGTCAAAATAAACTTTGCCGTACAACTTCACCAATAAGACTCCCAAGTTGCATATGAATAGCACTTCTTAACGTACACTTCGTTCTTTGAGATTTTCTCTGATTTTAGTTTTGCTAATATCATGGATGAATAATAATTTATTCGTCTATGTCTAATACAATGTTCTTCTGTTAGGTACTGTTTTTGTTTAAAATACTGTCCACACCTACCAACAGGGTGATGAAATGATTATATCTTGACACACATATTTATTTTGTGTTATTCCAAATAATTTCCACCTCTTACGAAGCTATTAGTCATGAGCTCATCACTCGGCGAAGTCGCGAGTCTCGAAATCAGCTTGCCGCTTGAGTGCGAAACTAGTCGGGCAAACCCGAAAGAAATAATAGGTGCATGGCTAAAACCGTTAATACGAATATGTCCCACGAACTGTTGGTAGTTTTTTTTTATTAGATTGGACCGTTCAAAACTCATTGTCCTTACTACCTACTTATTTTCTTATGACACTCATGTGCCATTGACTCTTATTATCCTTTTCGTATGAATAGACAAGAAATTAATACAATTGTACTGCCTAAAGCGTTTCTATGCAAATAGTTTCAAGTTATGGATTCTTCTTCACATGCAATATTTTATTTGGACAGCTTGCAGATAGCAATCTCAGATTGGACTAGATTAGAATGAGTACTTAGTGGAGTTACGCTGAAAGCCGTAAGGTGTATCATTTGCTCGTTTGTGAGACCTCTCAAAATAACTGTACCACTCGGGCCCCGGGACCTTTGCCAATCACGACCGCTTACACGTGTAAAGGACCGCGAACATTCGATTCACGAATTTGTTTTCTTAAAATTTGTTGCGTTCGCGAGCTTTTGTTATGCGACGAACATACATTCGTGAAACGAACAGTTTGGTGAGATCATACAAAAATATTACATTTTTGTTTTTTTTCTCGCAAACGAATAAGTATTCGTTTCGCTAATGAATGAGCTGCACTTACTTGCAATGCTGCAGAAAACCACGTTTAATTTTGGTATCTCTATTGTATTACATCACGGCGCCAGCGTCTAATATTCTTTAGTTATCTACTGGCTGTCTAATCCATAATTAAAATTCCCTTGTCCTCTCGTTTCCAATTACTCGTACCAACTTACAACTCGTAACAACGTACATTATTTTTAACTAGTACGGATGTAGGAATCGTAGTTCTGGTAGCTAGAGTTTAGTGAGATTCTGTAATCAACGAAGGATTAACGTAGCATATACCTACCTATTAATCAAAAATAGTAATTTATATTGTAATGGTACACAACCACTACTGTTTAGAAGATTCGGTGGTACCTACAATTTAAAGCTCAGAGTTGCACCCTATATTATAGCACATGCTTTTAATTAGGCTGACGTAAAACCTATTATAGATTTTTTGATACAAATTTCTACATTATATTGACTGCATTTAAACATAAACTTTCGTTTCTTATGACATTGCTATCTTTGTCTGCTCTTCTCCTTATAATATTCGAAAATGGTGCCCAATGTATGACACGGCAATAATAATATAGGAAGTAGGTAATAGGATATTATCAGCATCCCTTTTGCTATCTAACCGATTGTATCTAGAAAGCATAGAAATCCAAAAATGGACTAGAAATATTAATGACTGTGTACCTACCTATAATGAAAGTATTGCTTACGTTTTCTGATATTTATTATACTTTCAATCTCATCATTTGACGATTTCCAAGCAACAGTTAGTGTGCTTTTTCTATTCGTCCATCAATCGATACTTGCTTTGGGTACACTAAGTATTAGGATAGTCGGATGGGAGCGCCACGTTAGATCACGATTAGGTACAGTTTGCTCGGGGTAGCTCGGGAGTGTATTGATTAATAATATATAGTCAGTGCATTCTCTGATAACCTTTGTTGGGCGTCGTATGTTCTAGTTGTATTGTACATAATTATATTGTTTCTTTTCTAATGTTATTTATACTGAGGTTGCGAATGTTTGTTGACCAATAGCAGTATAGGTGTAAGCGTCTATTTAAAATCAAGACTAGAATTTGCTTAATATCTTCTTAATACAGTAAAGAATTATTTATGCTTTTATGTTTCCAATTATGTATTTAAATATTTTAAATTTATCTTGTTTGTGACACTTCTCACTAAGGCATCACGAAAATAAAATACTTATTAAAATATAATTTACTGGTTTTATTTCATAGCAACACAGGTCCATATTATTTATAAAATTAGATTATTTGTAGGTACAAAAATATTAAAACCGCATCATAATCTTATTGTAAACTCATTTTTAGTATATTACACTCCAGCAACATTTCAGTACCTAATAATAATTGTGCTTAAGTACACATTAGAGTTATTTCATTATTTACAACAAAACATTTTGGCTAGAGTTTAACCACATTCATGAATAACTTAAACTTAAGCTTAAAGGACAATGGGAAATGAATGTATGGAGTCTGGGCCCACCCTTCAATAGTAACATCTGATATACCGTTGGATAGGGCTTTTTAAGTGGAACATTAGTTACTAATATAACTATGGTCAAATGTTAGTACTTTCGGAGATACGACGTCTTAAAGTCGTCAGTCTAACATATTCTTTATGGATACTTATAAGGTAAAATAGTAATAATAAGTACACTTAAAATAAAAGAGAATTATTATTCGTCTTGGACATCAAAGACCATTACATCATTTAAAAAACCCACGGGGGCCACGAATGGTTGATGTCTCCTAACTCCTAGGTACCAAATCAAAGAAATAGTGTGAGCGCAACTTCCTACAGTTCGCCGTCCGGTCAAGCAAGAGCAATAATATTGTGATATCGCGTTTCTTCCAACTTGGTTTCGATCAATTAATATATAGCAATAGTATATTCTTGCTCTTACGTGGCGTGACTGTATCCTACCACGCAGCAACCACACATTCTCTGCTGGTATATTATATTCTATTAAATCATGTAAATCGTTTTGTCTGTATATTTCTATAACGTATAAACCGTCTCGAAGATGTTCACTGCAATATGACTGATCGCCATTTGCAAATGCGCCTGGACAAGCGGCGGGCGCAGCGGGTAGGGTGGGGGCGCAGGTAAGGAGCAAGCAGATAGATGCCGTCCGTTTTGAGTCTAGCCATAGTTTAGTTTAGTTATCTTTTAACGAAGTAGGTAAACTACGATCACTTTTATGGCAGTATAATAAGTAGTATAACTCCGAAAGTACTGACTTTTGACCTTAGTCGTAATAATAAGTTTTATTCTGCATAAACATACCTATTCATTTATGAGTGTCTTATTCCTATTGAGAGGTGGGCCCGTCATTACTCATTCTCCTTTAAGTTTAATAAACCGAAGAGGGGAGGAGTGGTGCGGGGTCGGAGCCCGACATCGCGCCAAGTGGCGCGCGAGCACGGGAGGCTCATTGAGCAACCGCCGCGCGGAGGAGTTGGCCGCTGAAACGAAAAAGAAGAATATCAGGTTCTTCAGTAAGCGGCCAAGATCAGTGGACGGCCAGGGGTCGTCCTCTGATGGCGAGAGAGCCTCGGCTCGAAAAATCTCCACCGGTAGGCGGGGAGGGGGAGTCCAAGAGCGAGGCAGGGGGAGGGGGCTCACAGCCTGGGAGGCAGCTGAGCTAGCGGAGGAACCCGCAAAGGAGGGGGTGACTGGTCGTGCAGTCGCTTCGGGGCCCTCAAGCGACGAGGCGAGCCTGTCGAGTGGCCCCGACGACAACGGCGACAATGACAATGAGGCCTGTACAACCAGCCTCAAGGAGGTAGTGGAGGCTGAGGTTCGGAAGGTGACCCTGAAGAAGATCAAGTCGTCCAAAAGTAGGGCCGTGGTCGCGGCAACGGCCTCCATCATGGCGGCGGTGGAGGCGGCCAAAATCGACGGGCCTTCGGGCGGCGAAGTGGCCGAACTGCGGGCGAAGGTCGCTCGCCTGACGGCCGCCATGAAACTTCTCCGGGAGGAGAATGGAAGGCTCAGGGAGGACCTGGCTGGCCTGAAGGCCACCGGCAGCGGGCAGGTGCAGGCGGAACAGGAGCCAAGCCAGCCCGTTCGGCCAAGCCAGCCCATTCCGGAGGAGAACCAGGTCCTCAATGTGGTTTGGCAGGAGCTGGCGGCCTTCCAGGCGCGGTTCTCCGTCCTGGAGGGCATAGTCCTGCGCCCACCACTAGCGGGCAGGATAGCACCGGGGCCGAGGGTGGCCTCGTATGCGGCTGCTGCGGGAGCCGCCGCCCCTAAGCCCGGGCCGTCTGGCCGGGCCCAGCCGCCGGCCAAACCGGCGTCGGCTGGCGGAGCCCAGGCGTCGGCAGGCGGAGCCCAGGCAAAATCGGCGTCGGCCGGTGGAGCCCCGGCGCCGGCAACGCAGACGCCGGCCAGCAAAACACCAGCTGGGGCTCGAAAGAGGAACGGGACGGGAGGCGCAGGCCCCAGAGCCTACTTCCCGGCCACAGGAATCTCCCACGACTGACGTCGGGTGGCAGGTGGTCGGGGAGAAAAAGAAGGCGGCCAGAAAAAAGGGGCAAAGGCGGCGCCATAAGGAGCGAGCCGTCGCGGCAAAGCTCCGCGCCCCAAAGACCGCGGCTGTAGTGATCACGCTACAGCCGGACGCGGTTAAGAGGGGCGTGACGTACTGTGACGTGCTCACCAAGGCGAGGGAGACGGTGGACCTCCAGGAGCTGGGGATCACCGAGGGCCTCCGGCACAGGGTGACCGCAACTGGCGCTCGCATGCTGGAGATCCCCGGTGTGACGAGTGGCCCCACCGCTGACGCCCTAGCTGAGAAGCTAAGGGCGTCCCTCAATGCGGACGAGGCTCGAGTCTCCAGGCCCGTCAAGTGCGCAGACATGCGAGTCTTGGGCCTGGATGACTCCGTAACGGAGGGAGAGGTGGTGGCCGCCGTCGTCAGGACGGGCGGGTGTCTGGCCGACCAGGTGAAGGCGGGCACCATACGTCCGGACCCCGCGGGTATGCGAACCGTAACGGTAAGCTGCCCCGTGACGGCGGCCAAAAAGATTGTGGAGGGCCGAAGGCTTCTGGTGGGCTGGGTTTCGGCGCAGGTTAAACTGCTGGAACCCAGACCTCTGAGGTGCTTCCGATGCCATGTGGGGCACCACGTTGGCGTCCAGTGCACCTCGGAGGTGAACCGCAGCACTCTGTGCTTCCGCTGCGGTCAGCCCGGACATAAGGCCGGCTCGTGCGAAGCCACGCCGCACTGCGCAGCATGTGCGGGTGCTGGCAAGCCGGCCGATCACCGGGCGGGCAGTAAGTCCTGCGCTCCACCCACCGGAACCAGGAGGAGAGGCAGGCCCTCCGCCGCCGTTGCCACAACCACCGTCACCGCGGCCAGTGCCACTGCCACCGTTGCCGCCGCCGCCACTGCCGCCACCCGGGAGGAGACTGAAATGGAGGAGTAACGGCTCCATTGAGACTCCTCCAGGCGAACATCAACCACTGCGCCTGCGCTCAGGACCTGTTTCTCCAGAGCATGGCGCAGTGGTCGATTAGCATTGCCGTGGTCGCTGAGCCGTATTTTGTCCTGCCCAGGGATGACTGGGTTGAGGACCTGAGCGGCTCAGTGACTATAATTTCGTCGGCCGCCGCCGGCACCCCATCCCTCGCAGGTGTCACGAAGGGACAGGGGTGCGTAGCAGCACGGTTCGGGGAGATAGTAGTAGTGGGAGTGTACTTCTCTCCGAGCCGAACTCTCGCCGAGTTCCAGAACTCTTTAACAGAGTTAAGTGTCGTCGTCGCCGGGTACCATCGCTTCCCCGTGCTAGTGCTCGGGGACTTCAACGCCAAAAATCCGGCTTGGGGTTCCCGTTACACTGATGTGCGGGGCAGGATGGTGGAGGACTGGGCTCTGGAGACAGGCCTGGTCGTCCTAAACCGGGGTTCTGTCCCCACGTGTGTGCGGATGCGGGGTGAGTCTGTGGTGGACCTCTCGTTTGCCAGCCCCGCTCTGTCACAGCGTGTCATTCACTGGCGCGTCATGGAGGAGGTGGAGACCTACTCCGACCACCGGTATATCCGGTTCGACGTCTCCGCCCTGACCTCTAGCGCGCCGGTCCAACAGGCCCCGAGTGGTCCGCGGTGGGCGCTGAAGCAGATGGACCGGGAGCTCTTCCTGGAAGCCTCGATCGTGCAGGCCTGGGTGTCATCACCGGACAGGACTGCCGATATTGACGATGAGGCGGAGTGGTTCCGGGAGGCCATGTCCGAGATTTGCGACGTGGCAATGCCCCGAGTCCGTCCAGGAAGCGCCCGACGTCAGGTGTACTGGTGGTCGCAGGAGCTGGAGACGCTACGCAAGGCGTACGTCGCAGTGCGGTACCTGTACTCCAGGCACCGTAGGCTCCGCATCCGCCCTCCGGATGCGGAAGCGACGGAGGCAGAGCTGTACGAGGGATACAGAGCGGCGAAGACCGCCCTCCAAGAGTTTGTCCAGCGTGCCAATTACACGGCCCGCGAGGAGTTGGTGGAGACTCTGAACGGTGATCCATGGGGGCGCCCTTACAAAATGGTGCGGAATAAACTCCGCACCTGGGCCCCCCCGCTGACGCAGAGTCTCCGCCCCCAGCTGGTGGAGGAGGTGGTGAGCGCTCTGTTCCCTTCACGGGGGCCCCAGGACCCGACGGCCTGCCAGGGAAAGCCTGGGTCCTGGCCTCGACGGCTCTTGGGCCTCGACTGGAGGCGCTCTAAAGCGCATGTATGGAGAGAGGCCAGTTCCCACTCCGTTGGAGGACGGGGAAGCTGAGAGGGCGCCCTGCCGACTCTCCGTCCGCATACCGGCCCATTGTGCTGCTCGACGAGGTCGGCAAGCTCTTTGAGAGAGTAATTGCAGGCCGCCTCGTCGGGCACCTGGTGAGGACGGGGCCGGATCTTGCGGATAGTCAGTTCGGCTTCCGCAAGGGGCGCTCGACGGTGGACGCCATCATGCGCGTTAGAGCCCTCACGACGGGGGACGCGGTGTCTCGGGGCGGGGTTGTCGTGGCGGTGTCACTCGACATCGCCAACGCATTTAACACCCTGCCCTGGAGTTGCATTGGGGAGGCACTCCGGTATCACCGGGTGCCAACCTACCTCCGTCGAATAGTCTAGGCATATCTGACGGACAGAGCCGTCATCTACACCGGTCACGACGGGGAGTGGAACCGGCGAGAGATGTCGTGCGGTGTCCCACAGGGATCGGTTCTAGGGCCGTTCCTGTGGGACATCGGTTACGACTGGGTACTGCGGGCCGACCTCCCTGATGGCGTCAGCGTGGTGTGCTACGCTGATGACACGCTGGTCCTGGCGCAGGGGAGATCGCATCAGGCGGCGGCCGACGCGATGACACGCGGGGTTGCGATAGTCGTGGAGAGGATCCGGCAGTTGGGTCTCGAGGTGGCTTTGCACAAGTCCGAGGCCATGTCTTTCCATGGGCCCCGGAACAGGCCACCATTGGGATCCCAACTAACGGCAGGAGGGGTTCACATCGGCGTCGAGTCCACGATGAAGTACTTAGGACTCGTGCTCGATAGCCGGTGGAACTTCGTGGAGCACTTCCGACGTTTGGCCCCCAAACTGGAACGGACTGGGGCCGCCCTCAAGCGGCTCCTGCCCAACCTGAGGGGTCCAAAGGCCTCCTGCCGGAGGCTTTACGCGGGGGTCGTGCGGTCCATGGCTACATATGGGGCCCCGGTGTGGGCGCGTTCACTGCGGCGGAGAGCCGCCCACTATCTGAACGTGCCCCAAAAGGTGGTAGCCGTGAGGCTAATCCGGGGCTACCGCACGATCTCGGACGAGGCGGCAAGCCTCCTTGCCTGACTGCCGCCGTGGGATCTGGAGGCGATAGTCCTCGCGCGCCTGTATGAGTGGCGCGCGGAGGCACTACGCCGGGGGGAAACCCCGCTTCCGCGGCAAATCGCGGCGGAGCGGACGGACCTCCGGCGCGATCTCATGGTGGCATGGAAAGAGCGACTGTCGCAACCCAGCGCTGGGCACGCCACGATAGCGGCGGTAAGACCCCTCTTTGAGGAGTGGCTAGAGAGGCGTCACGGCGTCCTCACCTACCGCCTGATGCAGGTCCTCACCGGACACGGATGTTTCGGGAGGTTCCTGCACATCATCAGGCGGGAGGAAACGCCCGGGTGTCACCACTGCGATGATCGCCCCGAGGACACGGTGGAGCATACGGTGGGGGCCTGCCCTGCATGGGCGGAGCACCGCCGTGTCCTCGTAGAGGCGATCGGCAGCGGCGGCGACCTCTCACGCCCGGCCCTGGTTCAAGACATGGTCCGGGGCGAGGGGGAGTGGGAGGCAGTCGCCTCCTTCTGCGAAGCAGTCATGCTAGCGAAGGAGGTGGCGGGACGGGAGAGGGAGAGTCTCCCGTCCAAGCCGCCGCGGTGGACGCTCCGGGCGTCGGGAGCCGCGTGGCGACTCCCGGCCACCGTAGGCGCGGGCCTGCGGGCGGTGAGTAATGGGTAGCTCACTGTCCGATCAGGATCAGGCCCGTGCCGGACGGCGCGTACGTGCTCCACGCGCGCCTCAAAGAGATGTCAGCATCGAAGAGGGGGCCCACTAGGGCCCAAGTCTGCCGGGAAAGCGGGATCATCCGAAAGGGGTACCGCTGACCCGGAACATAGGGCCAAGGAAGGAACACGGGTGGGTTTTAGTCAGTAAGAGTCTGACACTCCCTTCCGCTCCACCCAGAGCGGGAGGGGTCATTTAATTTTGATGATTTCCCATCCTTAAAAATAAAATAAAAAAGGCATCACGAAAATAAAATAGTTATTAAAATATAATTTACTGGTTTTATTTCATAAAGCAACACAGGTCCATATTATTTATAAAAGTAGATTATTTGTAGGTACAAAAATATTAAAACCACATCATAATCTTATTGTAAACTCATTTTTAGTATATTACACTCCAGCAACATTTCAGTAATAATAATTGTGCTTAAGTACACATTAGAGTTATTTCATTATTTACAACAAAACATTTTGGCTAGAGTTTAACCACATTCTTGAATAACTTAAATTTAAGCTTAAAATTACTCACAATTATCACAGTATAGTATTAATTTTTAAGTATTTAGTACTTAGTTACATGATAATGGCACAGTCTATACATCATATTTATACTGTGTTAGTGGCGTAGGTAATATCAGTTACCTATTCTGACTTGAGCGTTTTTGCTTAGAGAACTCAGCATTTACAAGTCGTCAACATGTTAATTATTTGAACTGTCACCTACGGCTTTGTATCAAAACGACGCGTTGACCGCGTGTCGACTACTTCAGATCACTTTAACTTTGGCCCGTTTCCACTCGTTAAATCGATATCAGACTTCACTTTTTGGCCATTTTTGCTTTTAATTCGGCATCAATATCTTTGGCTAATGGCCCTGTGGTTATAAAGCCTCGCCTCTTATGCAGGAGGTTGTGGGTTCAAATTAAGGCAAGTATCTATATGACTTTTTCAATACATAAGTAGGCATCTACTTTCTGAGTTTATCTTGGACATTACTGACATCGGTGATGGAAAACATCATATTTAGTATAAGTCTGAAATCGTGTAGTAGTAGTGGTGATCAATACACGTCTATCTGTATGAGAAGACCATGTCATGTCATGTCCTATGTATACTAAACCCATGTTTGCAAGGAAATAAATGATTTGATTTGATTTGAAGAAGCCTTTGTCCTGCAGTGGGACAATAATAGGCTGCTATTATTATCTTTTACTCGAAGTGAAACGTCTGAACACAAAATTAATTCATTAGTGAACCGGTCCAACGTCGTTGGATGTCGGCACTCGGCATCTTTCACTCGCCTACCAAAGTAGGTACCGAAAACTGAAATTAAAGATGCAGATGAACGTTCATTCCTTTATAATATATAAAATTAAATAAATAAATAATTTTGTCGGTGTCGTGTGAACGCGAAATGAGACAAAAACCAGCCAAACACGTGTCGGACCACGCACATAGGATTCCGTAGTTAGTATGAATATTTACGTAGGCACACTGTTGATTGTATCGAGCACAAATATTATTTTGTATTTCATAGTACCTGTATGTAAACTTTAAAAAACATTGTATTACTGCGGTTGTAACTGTTACTAACTTGTAACCGAAAATATCCCCTCAAAAACGATTGACTTAAATAAAAAAGTCACTTTGTAACATTATTATCTTTTTAATTAAGGGACCCAATAACTCGCTTATATGGGCAGTTTTTTTTTCATCCGGTTGTATTGGGATGGGAAGAGCCACCCCTAATTGTGTTCACGTAATTTCACTATCGTTTAGCGGTGCTCAGATTACACCTTTCCAATTTTCATTGATATAGTGCAAACAGTCTCTGAGTAAAAGGGCTGTTTAATACATCCGGACGCACGGACGGACAGACTGACAGATGGACATGACGAAATTATAAGGGTTCTGTTTTGATCGTTTGGCTACGAAACCCTAAATTAAAAATGATCTTTCGAAGCGTAGGTCTGATATCTGCTTTAGCCCCGCGACGACGATTCGTCAGTAAACCGAGGTAAATGCGTCGTACTGTAGACTACTTTCACTTAGTTGTTGAAAGTTCAAGTCTACGTAACCCGAAATAAAGATCATATTTCAACTTTTACTTCGAGTAACATGTTATTGTAGTGAGAAATACCGAAATAAATACTTGTGGCCGCTTTCATGCTCTCTCGGACGAAAGGAAAATTATTTATTTTCAACTAACGCAAAGTTTTGTTTGCCTGTGAAAACCGTGCTGCGCTTCGCCGGGTCTGCGCCGGCCCTAACACACTCCAACTTTACTTATTAATGTTATTATCTAAATATATACAGTTGATTAATACTTATTCATTCTCAATGATCGCCACTTGCAAGATTTTGCCTTCTTCTAATATTGCTCTTAATAGCCAGCTGATCATTGTTTTTGTCTGACAAACAGTTAGGTAACCGCCCAGTGCTTGCTGATCTTTGTAACTTTGGACGACTGTCATTATTTGTCAATTGCAAATTAGGTCTATTTGGAACATTAGTAACATTTGATAAAGCTAATGAACAAACATTCAAAAGTCTATCCAATCTATCACCACTTAGTCTATCTGTATCAGCTCTTAATTGTGCTGTTTGCTCATTTGTGTTTGTAGAAAACATTGATCTTCTGCTTTGTCGAACTCCAACACTCACGACGCCAAGAAAATTTACGTTGAATGGAATATTAAATATAAAATTGAATACAACCATAATAAGGAGATATATCAATGAAATATTTACAACTAGGATTGAAAATCCATATACAATCTTATCGAACGGGAACCACAATCCATCTGTAAAAGATAATTTCATGAATTAGCAATAAGCAGAGGGACTAGATGGAGATAGGGTTTTAATTTAAACTTTTTGAAGATTTACTGATGAGCAACTGCAAATAAAGAAAAATGGAGCCATGGAGCATTATAAATGTTGCAATGGTAAACTTTCATGCCAGTTAGTATTAGAAGTGTGATAAAAAAGAAACCTCTTACCAGTGACACCATGAAGAATTATCTTAATAGTGGAGTTCATAGCAATAACTGGTTCAGATATTAGGGATGTAAACATCCTGATGGCGATTTTTAATGGATTCATGTGCTTCATAAATAAAAGTGGATCTGGTGGTGGTACTGTGCAATCTGAAGTCCAGAAATACCATTTGCAAGTATTAATGGCTGAAACAAATTTGTCATACTCCTGTTGTTCAGCTTCCTGAAATACATTTGTGTTATATTTTAATAAAGAAAATGTAAATGCATTCATATTAAATGTATTATCCATACAGGTATGGATTTATTTTAAAAACGGTATGTGTTTTATTTTTAAATTATTGACATTTCACATAGCAATGCAAGAATTGGAAGAAGATGTGAGAAAACTGAGAAATCCCGTTTTATTCCTTCTTATTACCTACTCATATCGTTAATGTGAAAGTCTGTATGTTTGAATTTTTGTTAATCAATCATGTATAGACAGCTAAATGGATTTGGATTAATTACTATGGCACACGGGTAGTGGATGTCCTGGATTTGGGCATAGGATACTTTTCATCTAAGGAGTATGTTTTTTTTTACAATTAATTAATTAGTTACAAGTAATTTTCTATCCTAAAGGCTAAACTGCTGACTAAAGCTAGTGTATTACAAAACTGGAGATTCATGACCTTAATTTAGAATACTAAATAGCCTGTTAGGTTTTTGAAAAATCAACTGCTTTAGCCAATTATTGTCTAGGATTATTTCTAATATTGAAAAAACTGTATTTCTAACACAGTTACTTTCTTTGCTAGACTAAAGAAGCTGTTCAGAATCATTCACAATCAGACAGTGGAATAAAACAGTGATATTTTATACATTACTTACTTTGTAAGATATAAAAACTTCGTAAATATATAACAAGGTAAATATAATTATGATGACATGCTTGTGGGACATGCGCCTCCATAACCAGCTTACTACTCCAACTGATCCAAATAAAGCAAGAAGTAAAGTGATGTATGTCTGGAAAAAGTATAATAAACAGAGTGTTAGTCTAACTTACTATTGTGGGTTAACCAAATATACTTAGATGTTCTGAACTCACACAGGTATAAAATGTTCTGTAACTAGTAACTATAGTAGGAAATTGTAGTATGTTGATAACGGTTCATTACCATACTAATTTTATAACAGGTTTTGGTTACCTTATATTCCATAAGATATACTTGAATGTAATCACTCCATGCTATTGCAATTTGGTCAGTAATAGTTGGTTTGTATATGGCATCTTCAACATATCCCACAGTACGTCTGAAGTTATCACCAGTCAGTGCAGACTCCGATTTTAAACAATTGTCTACCACATCCCATCTGTCGGCTTCAAACCTCATTTGTAGAGATATATCAACACTACCATCTTCACTTTTCTGTAATTATAAAGAAGTAAATGTATTTTTCTAATAGAACACGACGAAATTTGAGAAATGTCGAAGATTTAAATCTTTGGTAAACATAGCAAATATGTTTTCAATGTTATTTGGGCAATAATAATGGGTGGTAATAATATGCGCTAGTAGCTAGTATCATTAATATTTTAGAGTAATGTTTACATTTTAAAATGACATGTATTAACGTTCTTAGATAACCTTTAACTGTCCGCTTTTTAGCATTATGGCAAGTAATCTTTTGAACCACCATTCTCCAAAGCCGAATTTATTTTCTGTTTGTCTTTCTTTCTTCATAGGTGTTCTAAGGTCTGATGGTAAATCTATTTCATGTGATTTATCTGGCACTTGCACACTTTCGTAGTTCCAAGGGTCTGGTCCAGCTTGTCTAGCGCTTTTACAGATGCTGCAAAACCCTAACAAAACCAAGACTATTGACTGGTAATTCATTTCTACAAACTAACAGAATTTTTCTCAATACATTATTACAAACAATGAAACAAAAAATTAATTTATAATTTTAGTCTTCAGTAGGTTTTCAAACACGATTTGAATTGAAAATAATGAAAATATTGGTTGACATAAATTTGACATTGACATGATAATAATACAATAGAACAATAGAACCAGTAGTGATGTGCGTTTTTTAGCTGAAGCAGTTTTAGTCGAATCATGACTGAATGGGTGAACGGGAGTCGGGGGGACGGGTGAAATATCTATCTATAAAAGGGAAGGGAAGGGAAAAGGGTTTTTACGAGGTTTTAGAGGATTGACTTTAGAGCTGTTGCTACAAAATAGTACGGTGCAGTGTTCTTGGTTGCAAACGTGATAGTGGGAAGAAAATTGCCGGATTGTCCTTTCATTCGTAAGTAGCTAAATATTTTGGTTTATTCGGTGGAAGACCGTGAAAGTTTTCAACTAATATGGTTTATAAAGTGTTAAAATACATATACAGCTGTTTCAAGATAAAATGAGTGCTGAATTATGTTTTTATTACATATTGTTTTTTACATAACCTCCAAGCTCAGTGTTGCCTACTTTTTACTCGGATACTACCCCATTTTAGGGGAAAATAGTATGCCAATCAAATATATTGCAATAAACTACCTTCTTCAATCATTTCAGATGAATGATTTATTAGAGTGTATGTATAGCGCTCGCAGCAAATTTGTTTCACTTTTCGCCGGGCGTAATCTTTACTTTTTAATACCTATTTATAGCATAAAATATTGTATTTAGAGTAGGTAATAAAGTGTTAAAAACTTTCAGATTTCCCGCCAAACCAGAATCACGGGAATTATAGATAAAATCAACTAAAATAAATAACTGGGTACTAAAGAAAAGCTTTAAAATATGCTGCCAACAGTTTCAGATCACTTATTTTATGAAAGTAGGAAATAAAACATATTTACACCCTGAAGCTATTCCTTTTGAGGTAAGAAAGAAGTGTGATTATTTATATACTAATATCTACTCATCAAAATCACCATCTATTGATAATATATGGTATTTATTGAAATAACAATTACTGTCGGTAATTGCTTAATTTAGCATACTCCCATGTTTTGGTTGAATTATCATATTTTCAATACAAATTTTCAATTAATTTTATATTAAATATTTCGATATATATAGTTTATTGAATAAGTAATAAATACCTACTATCAATGTATTACCAGAGTATGTTTATTATGTGAAAATTGAAATTCATAAGCAATATTTCAGATAACAGCTGGCAGCTCCCGCTGAGTCCACTCCGGGGACACAAAAGCAGATAGAGAAAAGTGAAACCATAAACATTCAACTTCAAATCAACTGGCACATTTAGAAAATATCTTAGCGGACTTAAAATCAAAACTACTTCTTACATCAGAGGATTGCGAATTGTTAGCATCAATCGATACCTCAAACAAGGACTTCCTAAAGATAATTTTAAATCCTACTGAAACGAAAATATTCTCCGTCACTAAGAAAATTTGCGATTTGCTTAAATTTTATAAGCCCACGTGCATACTCTTACGTACGAAAAACGTTTAAATATGGTTTGCCTCATCCATCGACATTGCGCTCGTGGTATAAAAGCATAGACAGAAAGAAAGAAAGTGCAAGAATTCCTACCTAGAATAAACTATGTGTTATTTATAAAGCCTGTGCGTTCTGAATATTCGGGGTAAAATCACCTTGACGGGGGTAACTCTAAAGTTTTAGATACCTTGATTTTCTGTCCCTTACAGCGACACGCTGAGCAGTAGTCTATAGTTTTCTCTGTCTACGGCTCACGGTGATATTAATTTAAGGGCATGGTCGGTGTTATCGCAAGATGGCGCATGTCATGACGTCATATATGACGATTCACGGGCGGGACATAATTATCACGCTCACGCTAATTTGGTACGGGTGTTAGAACGCTCAAATCGATTACAGCGCAACTCGGAACGCTCCCTTATGTCAATCAAGCACTGTCATGTCAATGTCAGTGTCATTTGTAAGATTTGTATTCAGTAGGTATATTAATCAGTAATTCAGTATTCTCTTGTATGGAATGTGACCATCATTATTTTGTTCTATCTTTCTAGCGTTCAGCTTTCCGCGCAATCTGAAACAATTGAGCAATGTCGTCTATAGATTTTGACCCTTCAATAAAGCTGTGTCTGAAATTTTTACATTCAAGCGCTTCCGATTCTACTGAACAACTACGAATTACTTTAGACGATCACATTCGGCAAAATGGTTTTGGAAATGCTAAAACCCTTGGCAACGTATTGCCGAAGAAGTACCTGGCTGAGGAAAAGTTGGAATCTCCTAGATCTAAGCACAAGACAGATAAGTCATCAAGTAAAACAACCACTGTAGCGTTGCCTCAACAAAGTCCGCAGCAGCTACAAATACCAGAACGTGAAAATGATGATGGCTCTGTTATGGATGGAGACTTGTCTCTTGATTTGTTGGAAGAAGATTTGACTTGTGCTGTGTGTAGACAGATTTCAGTTCAAGCTGGCAACCGTTTAGTGGAATGTGATGCCTGCCGTGCACTGTATCATCAGGTAAAATATGTGTTTCTTTTAACCTTGCTAAAAATGCGTAAAACTTTTATTCTTCTTGTAATCTTCATGCTTGTAACTTAATGAAATTTACAGCATTATGGAAATATTGGCAAATTTTAGTTGCCCAAAATGCTCTTTACTTAATGCAGTTTTTTAAATTGAAATTTGGGCCAGCTTTGGGCGTCAAACTCAATCTAGATAATTAATATGATTTATTGCATACTGAAAGAATAAACAACAAGAACCTTACTGGGAATCTACAACATAATTTATTTCTTTTCTTCATGTGTAACATGACACATCCAGCAAATGTGCCTTTGTACTCATACTGTGTTATCCCTCATCACCTTATTACTAACTTGTTTAAAATTATTTTCAGGAATGCCACAAACCTGTTATCAGTGACAATGACATAACTCCTGGATGGCAGTGTGCCTCTTGTTTGGCTTCACAAGGGATTACTGGTAATTACATCAAGGCTTCAGCTGCTCCTAAGTCACCATCCAATATATCTGGTTCCACAACACCGGTGAAGATATCCTCAAGCAGTTCATCATCATCATCACCCTCAAAAGTAGTGACACCAAGCATCAATATTATTTCGGCTGATAAGAGGCTGCAAATAATGAAGAAGAAAGCGGCTAAACAGCATGAAAAGAAGAAAAGCTCTAAATGATAGTGACTCTTTGTTTCATTAACACTGTGAAACAAAGTACCTAATACAATAAGCAAAATAATGGCATTTATTCAATGCATAATAAGTTTTAGAAACCTAATATGTTTTTTAATACTTCGTCAATGTGTTTAGAAAACAACTCATAACTGCAAAAGAGTATTTGGTTACTCATAGAAGTCATAGATCTCTGTTGTACTATGCTAGCAGGTATTTTCCACAGGATGCATTTCATAGTTGAGAATCATAAATGTTTAAGATATTAAAATATACCTACATAATAAGTACACTCATATTGTTTTATTAAATACTGCTCTGGGGCCGTACTATGATATGTTAATTCTATAATTGTTCCAGTGTGGAAGAGAGACGGAGCTATACATGACCGATAGCACTATCTCTTTTTCTCAACGGAATCATGATCGCGTTAACAGGTCATAGTACGGCCCCAGGAAGCACAAGACACAAGTAACACAGCGCAGCTACTCGCTTCTTGTTCAGAGCCGCCATAAAGTATGCATCGGACTGTATACAACAGTAAATAAAGAACCAACTTCTTAAAAAAACCGGCGAAGTGCGTCGGACCACACACAGAAGGGTTCGTAGTCGGGATGAATATTTACGCATGTGCTATATTGATTTTAAATAATAATAAAAACCAACCTATTAATGTCCCATTGCGATTTCTGACATAAATTAACCTTAACTCCAAATTTCCTTACGATGTTTTACTTTACCGATGTCAGTACTTATTCTCTAAGATAAACTCCGAAAGTACATATGAAATGAAAAAGTTACATTGGAACTGGTCCCGATTTGAACCCATAACCTCGTGCATACCTAAGAGGCGAGCCCATAAACACTGGGCCATCACGATATTGATTCATCGTCGTATTAATTTATCGACCCGGTCTTTCGTAATGGGGAACTCCTTATTCAGTCCCTCAAGCACCCCAGAGATTTTGTGCATTTCGACGTACCTACTAGCCATCGTCGCTTCCAGCTGTATGAACAGATGGAGCGGTGGTGGTCCCAGCATCGCTTCGACTGCTGCGGTCGGAGTAGTCCTCATGCAGACCGTAGTCGTCAGGTAGGCTAGTCTTAGCATGCGTTGTAGTTTGTTGGAGGCTGTGACTAGCTTGGTGCGGGCCACCAGACCACGGCCCCGTAGGTGATCATTTATTTATTTATTTAATCTTTTCGCACAAAAGGTACAAAGGCGGATCATGGGGCGGATCTATCATTTTTCCACACTGCCAGAAGGTGATGCAAGCCCTGTTTAGTTTACTGTCTAAATTACAACTCCAGTTGAACTTACTGTTTAGAATGATCCCGAGGAGGTATAGGTAGTTGACTTCGTTGGCCAAACTAAGTTCTGTATTGAACAGTTTTGGTAGGTATGTGGAAAGGGCCTTATGCCATCGTTTCGCCATCGTTTTTGGTTAATCATGACTAGTTCAGTTTTAGTGGGGTTCACTGAGAGGTCAAAATTCCTGCGTCATCTCTCTTACGATGCATAGCCCTTGCTGAGTGGGGTTACAGATCCTTCCCGTTACCTTCCCCGAAACAAGAATTACGAAGTCGTCTGCATAACCTATGTGTAATTGTGGTTTGCGTTGACTTTGGTGATCAGGTCAATAAGTTTGTATTGCATCTTTATCAAAGAAACTGAATAACTAAGGACCTTTGTCCACCGCAGCCGTCACCGAGACGACTCAGCACCTTTAAGGTACCTACCTATAGGTAGGTACTAGGTAGGTACCATACCTACCTATAGGTAGGTAGGTATGTTCTGTGACCCAGCACCAAGTCCATCAAACCAGTAGAAAAAGTAAATAAAAATGTGAAAGTAAAGAAATCGTCACACGTAAAGCTAAGAGGGTTCATGGGTTGTAAGGATTTTCGCATTCGTTTGTGAGACAGCCCTGCAGGTGGGTAGTTGTGTTGGCAATGCTGCCAGCAGGGCAGTCCTTTCCATTGGCCACTCTGGGCAAGTGCCCAGTGGCCCAGTGGCCCGCGATCCATAGGGCCCCCTAGATCCTGCCAGCGTTGTAGCTAGAGGCTGTCACAATGAAAAGCTAAGTAAATTCCAGACGGGCTAAAATTTTCGTGTGCATCATTCGTTTTCTTAGTTCTCAAAGTTTTCTGCATAGATACCTAAGTCGACAAAGTATGTAACTCCTATTCCTGTATGAACGGTCAAAAGAAAAGCTAACCTCATGCATCCTGCATTCTCCATAGGTGCTCCATTATCCTAAAGTGCACAGGGCCTCAAATAGATTAAAGAAGGCCCTGGTTCTCCGAGCCGCTTAGGTGCCTTGATAGGGTGACGAATTACCTTCATCAATCCATCACTGCTGCCACCTCGCAGTGGTCTTTTGAGGTAGGGGAAAGTCGACGTGAAACCCAGGTTCTTTCCACTACAGATCCTGATCCTTTTAGTGAACTCCATAATAGACGACAGCCATAGAAATGAGTGTAGTGTGGTGCTATTAAAATGCCTTATTGTCGCAGTCACTCTGGTGATGACTCACATATGATGGGTGCCGTTGCCATAATACACGCATCGATCACCTAATAAATAAAAACCGTCGTGGCCATGAGTATCGATTGTCATACAAACTGGGTAGATAGGTAGGTAGGTAGGTACCTACACTAGGTACCTAATATCTTTCAAGCAACATTTAGGTAGATACCTATATCGGGTCGGGTAGTCAAGCTACATATTATAGGGTCGACCTAATGGGTCCCCGAAACGATCAATTGCAATTGGCAATGTTTAAGTGATTGATACACATAGGTAGGTACCTAGGTACCTAAACGCAAAATAATCGTCTACAAAATGCAATTGAAGAGATTGAAAATATTACTACAATAATTGCAATTGATCATTTCGGGGACCCTTAACCTTATCTACCTACCTATAATATTTTTAAGTGCACTTGCCTACTTCTAGGAACTGAGACACAGCATACCTACACTCCATGTAAAATAAGTAGGTAATCTTAGAATAGGTATTATTATTCTAAGTAGGTAATGTTAAGCCGCAACCATAGTAAATAAGTAATTTTTCACACCACCTGCTCGAAAATGTCAAATTATATGTCAAGCAACCTTAATCCAAAGTGAGTCATTAGTGGCCGGGGGCACAGCCGGTCAATAATGTTGTACTGGATTTTATTATGACCCGCTGGTCAATAATGTGATTTGAATTTGGAATCTCACATGCTCGGCTAAATTGGCAGTATAGTACTAACAAACACCCTTTGGTGCCAGAAAGAGGAAAGCTATTCTCGAAACCCTTACTACGCGTGGAGGATATTCTCGATTTCCTACAAAATCATAACGACTGCTTCTACATATCGTTGCGCACGATGTTTTCCAAGATATAATATTGTAAGAATAATTAGATAACTACGAACCATTTTTTAAAGCTAATGGAATAACATTAAAACTGGCATTAATAATAACAAATACCGTACCGCGCCGTAATACCGTAATAGTAATTGGCTGTAACATTACTTAATTTATTTTAAGTAAACTGCGCTAAGATTGCTGTGGATTTTGTGAATAAATAAATAAATAATAAAACCTATCTATACTACAGTCGATTTATCACATTTTATCAAAATACTTACTCTATTTTCACGAGCGTCTCCAATGACGTTCTAAATTCAAAATGCATACAGCCAATCATCCAAAACCATTCTACCAGCCCTGTGTAAAGCTTAGTATAAACAAACGCCATTTCCATGAGAGTGATATCAATAGACACACACGACAAAACCGTAGAAGGGACTTTTTTTTTTGAAAATCGAATTGATCGTATCTTGGCTACTTATTGGTAGACGCAATAAAGGCGCGAATTTTGGCATTTAAACTTTAAATTTATCAACAAAGTATTATAAAATGTCGAGTGATGAAAGTGATTGTACTCCTGAATTCATTACAACCGAAGCTAATAATATTTCCAATGATTTACTGCCGGAAAAGTCAAAGGAAACTTATATAAAAGCCTACGACAATTTCCAAAAATGGAAAAGTACGAAAGGCGTCAAGTCCATTTCGGAACCAGTTCTATTAGTGTATTTTCAGCATTTATCTTGTACTCAGAAGTCAAGTAGCCTATGGTGTACTTATTCAATGCTTAGGTCAACCATAAGCATGAAACACAATATAAATATCAAGACATACCTACGCTAAGCTATTAGCATTTCTAAAGAGGAAATCGGATGGTCACCAATCAAAGAAATCGAAAGTTTTCACACCTATGAATGTTGAAACTTTTTAAATGAAGCTCCTGATCATAGTTATCTTGCCGTAAAAGTAAGTACATCATTTTATTTATAACTAAATAAAATACAACATGGTAGCAAATAGCAACAAGAACGCTTGTGTACCTATAGTTACTGAATTTACGTATGTTGTTAGTAAAATTTATTTTTATTTTTGTTACAGGTGGCTTTAATTATTGGAGTGAATGGGGCTTGTCGTTGTCAAGAAATGGTAAACATGAAGGTCCAAGATATAGAAAAACACTCAGAAGAGTTGTTATTGATTAAGTTGCCAGACACTAAAACCAAAAGGGAAAGGTCATTTGTCATCCGCGGAGGATATGTAAAGGTTGTGGAAAAGTATCAAGCTCTGCGACCTCCTAACATAAACACTAATCGACTTTTTGTAGCGTTCAGTAGTGGAAAATGCACCCGTCAAGTGAACAAAATGAGTGCCATGCCGAAGGAAATTGCCAAATACTTAGGATTACCAAATATCGAGCTCTACACGGGTCATTCTTTTCGTCGAACGTCGGCTACACTGTTGGCGGATGCGGGAGCAGATATAACCCAAATAAAACGACATGGTGGCTGGAAATCGGATACAGTAGCGGAGGGCTACATTGAAAATTCTGTACAAAACAAAAATAAAATCAGCTGTCAAATCGGTAACAGCATCACTTTAAAAACGTCATCTGATTCTTTTTCACCACAACCTTCAACATCACACCATCACATTCCATCTTTCCCTGAGCCGCATGCACCACCTTCACCAACTTTCACCACCCAAAATGCTCCTCTGCAAATACAAAATTCTGAAGCATTGACGAGCAATACTCAAATAAATTCCACATCAACATCTATAAACGTACCAAATAAAAACTTAACTTTATCTTTTCACAACTGGACTAATGTCTCAAATGTTACCATTAACTTCAATTAATATGTAAGTGCATACTAACTAGTTCTAAATATGTTATTCTTACTGTTTGTTTATTTAATAAATACTTTGTTTTTCGTACTATGGCTATTATTTTCTCACAGTAGGTGTAAAAAGTAGAGTATCCTCCTCTGGGCTAAAGGTGTCTTTGCCTTGGGCTAGCTTGAATCTCGAGCGCAATGAAGGATTCGGGATTTAACTCACGAGCGAAGCGAGGGAGTTAATACAAGAATCCTTCATTGCGCTCGAGATTCAATATGACGCCCGTGACATAAGACACAACTTTAGCCCCTCGGTGCATAATCTACTATAATAGACTATGTAGAAGACATTAGGTACATTTAACCTACCTAGGTACCTACCTAGTTATAGAAGGTACCTACCTATCACAGCTCTTACGCTAGCGTTAGTCTGCCTACATTTTTCCGCATCACAAAGTAGGTAGTCATATATACCAAAAATAGTCTATACTTCTACAGGTACCTACCTACCTACTTCAAAGCATCTACCTACATAGCTATAACATGTAGAACATGTAGCATAGCACTTCTATTTTTCTCCTTACGGTATTACAGTAGGTTATTATTAGCACTGAACAAAAACTGAAAGTTCGATTACTATAACATTTAGACTGTTGCTTGTTTAAATGAAACACAATCATAAAGGATCAGCTTCCGATGTTTTTCTAAGTTTGTAACCAATCCTAACGGGTGCTCGTTCCCATTGGTCGATCTGTTCGAGTAGGGCGGTTCGGGAAGAGCGGGATGTTGCCACCACGTCGATACACAGGGAATCACTAACTTGACATTTGTTCCTAAGATAATGGAGTATAGGTTCCCGTGTGCCTCATCTCAGATACAGACAGTTGCTACTCCTCCCAATTTTACATTTATCTATCATCTCGAACGTCTAGTTTTCGTATCGATATTAGTTTCAGGGCGGAGTGTAATATGGGCGGGCGGCTTTACTCTGCGGATTGTGTTCAGTTAATTTTGTGAAACAGTGCTTAAATGTTACCTTGTTTTTGAGGACCCAAGATATTAATACACTTGGATACGTAAAGATTGCCTTTACACGATTTTATTTCAATTTGACACATTTTTATCCACCGCGAAGTAAGCAGTAGATATCTATCAATTGAACAAATTGTGTTCTAGAAATTGCTGAATTTAAGTAGGTATCTATTTAAAAAAAAAATTGTTTCCTCCTCATTGCAGTTACGTTTTGACGTTACACTAAAGTTTATTTTGATAGACACAAATATTGAGTGACTCTGATGATGAATAGTGGGCGTGCCCGTGTCCCAAAGTGTGCACGGTGTCGAAATCATGGCCTGATTTCAAGTCTACGAGGCCACAAGAAAGCTTGTGCCTACCGACTCTGCCAGTGCCCGAAGTGCGGCCTGATCAAGGAGAGGCAACGGATTATGGCCGCTCAGGTATGTATAAAGGTACTTATACACAGATTATAAACTTATTACACCTATATTCCTTACACCTACTCTATGATAGGTACCTACTTAGACTTACTTTGTTGATGTTGTGAAAAACACATTTTTCATACAGCTCGACTATGTAAAAATGAATCGGCGTTCTTCTGCAGTAGGTAGATAGGTACCTAATTCAGAAAATCCGTAGTTACTGCTGTGGAATAAATGCTAAGTAGGTTGATAAGTATAAATCTGTAATCGCCAACCCGTCTTGAGCGAGCGTGGTGATCAATGCTCGTGCCTTCTCTGTGTGAGAAGAGGCCTTTGCCCCGCAGTGGCACAATAATAGGCTGGTATTATATTATTTAGGTAGATTTAGGTACTGGTGCTAGCCACAGGGATGTTTCAGTATAATTTACTGGTGCTAGCCACAGGGATGTTTCAGTATAATTTACTGGTGCTAGCCACAGGGATATTTCAGTATAATTTGCTGGTGCTAGCCACAGGGATGTTTCAGTATAATTTGCTGGTGTTAGCTACAGGGATGTATCAGTATAATTTACTGGTGCTAGCGACAGGGATGTTTCAGTATAATTTGCTGGTGCTAGCTACAGGGATGTATCAGTATAAGTTACTGGTGCTAGCCACAGGGATGTTTCAGTATAATTTGCTGATGCTAGCTACAGGGATGTATCAGTATAATTTACTGGTGCTAGCCACAGGGATGTTTCAGTATAGTTTGCTGGTGGTAGCTACAGGGATGTATCAGTATAATTTACTGGTGCTAGCCACATGGATGTTTTAGTAGAACTATTTACTGGTGCTAGCCACAGGGATGTTTCAGTATAATTTGCTGGTGCTAGCTACAGGGATGTATCAGTATAATTTACTGGTGCTAGCCACATGGATGTTTCAGTAGAACTATTTACTGGTGCTAGCCACAGGGATGTTTCAGTATAATTTACTGGTGCTAGCCACAGGGATGTTTCAGTAGAACTATTAATTGGTGCTAGCCACAGGGATGTTTCAGTAGAACTATTTACTGGTGCTAGCCACAGGGATGTTTCAGTATAATTTACTGGTGCTAGCCACAGGGATGTTTCAGTAGAACTATTTATGGGTGCTAGCCACAGGGATGTTTCAGTAGAACTATTTACTGGTGCTAGCCACAGGGATGTTTCAGTATAATTTACTGGTGGTAGCCACAGGGATGTTTCAGTAGAACTATTTATTGGTGCTAGCCACAGGGATGTTTCAGTAGAACTATTTACTGGTGCTAGCCACAGGGATGTTTCAGTATAATTTACTGGTGGTAGCCACAGGGATGTTTCAGTAGAACTATTTACTGGTGCTAGCCACAGGGATGTTTCAGTAGAACTATTTACTGGTGCTAGCCACAGGGATGTTTCAGTATAATTTACTGGTGCTAGCCACAGGGATGTTTCAGTATAATTTACTGGTGCTAGCCACAGGGATGTTTCAGTGGAACCATTTACTGGTGCTAGCCACCGGGTTGTTTCTGTATAATTTACTGGTGCTAGCCACAGGGATGTTTCAGTATAATTTACTGGTGCTAGCCACAGGGATGTTTCAGTACCTATATCTAACTATTTTTCTCATATCCGATTATCGGTACCTACCTAACACTGCTCCATGAATCTGCACGTCTATTACAATGAATTTTGGATACCTTTTTTATTTTTTGAGGGTGGGCATTCATCAAATAATAATAACTTCAAACAATAATAACTTCTCCCACTCTGGGCAGAGCGGGAGGGTGTGTCAGACTATTATTGACTAAAACCCACCCGTGTTCCTTCAGTTGCCTGTGCCAGGGGCCACGGTATTCCTCTCGGACTTTCCCGCAACCCTGGCAGGCATCGGCCCTAGCGGACCCCGTCATCTGCTTCGATCAATAATTATTGATCGAAGTAGGTATACCTGGGAAATAACACAAAAGTTATGTCCTGGGTAACAGATAGGTGTCCACCCGTACTTTATAATAAAGTATTGTAAGTACCTACTTTATTTTGGGCAAATGCACTTTATACTGAGGGCACTAAAGTACCTACCTACGTGAAAATAAATAACTTTATTTTATATTTTTCCTTTTGAAGATTTTTTTCAATTGTTTAGGTAGGTAGGTAGGTACTAAAAGATACAAATAATTGTTAAGCTACAATATTGTTAAGAAAGCTATCAGAACATATTTTGTGAGCTTAGAAGATGACTGCTCAATGATAAATTTGATTATTACAAAAAATATTATTGACACCCAAAACTGACGTCAAAGCCGAATCCCCAGCCAGAGTGCCTAACTTTGAAGATGCTTTATACCCTTCTGACTGCCAACCTTGAATGTAATGTGTTAGCGAAGGAACGGAGTAACATTATGCGTAGGTAGGTACATGTCTGGTGTTCTGTGAGAGATGCAAGGGAGTCTGTCGAGTCCACTGTTCCATGTTAGTTTCTAATTATCTTTAATTTTTCTTTAATAATGTTTCTTATGTTAATTAATGTAATTAGTGTTGTACCGTTTTAATTAACTACATTTATATAAACAGTAGGTATAATCGCCAACACAGTACCTAGGTATCTACATCGAACACTAACACTATAAATGATTTTATTTCTGTAAGTAGGTTTGTACAAACACTTTTACACGTCAATCATATTTTAAAAACTAGATGAGGTCGGCGTTTCCTATCTGACTCTGAGAAGAAAGGCCGAAACAAACTCAGAGGTCACAGTCTCTTTTAAAGTCCAGACATAATCTTGGTCAGACCAATGTGAAGAACTTCATTTTATTTTTGAAAATGGAACTAAAATCGGCGATCTCTTTGGTAGAATGCATGCAATGCGTTGCGGCTGCAGATGAAAAAACAAAAAAAAAGACATTGGCGCGAAATCTTTATAATTTTTCTCTAACTGCAAATTGAATTGGTAGTGACCGTAATTAATTTTACAATAGTGAAAATGTCATCATCTAGTGAGAATGGAGACCCTAATTTGCAAATAGAAGAGAAAGGAAAAGAACCACTCAACATTCATCTTCACAGAGGACTGAAATTAAGTTACCGGGAAAAAACATCTCGTTAAATATCCAGAATTGTACAAATTGTACATTTAATTTTTAATAAAATAAACTACATATTTCATATTGTATTGGATTGTTTTATTTTCTCGCAAGCGTAGTGAAAAGTAGAGTGTAACACACGGCGCTAAAAACCCATTAAAACTCGGTTTCTATTTACTCCCTCGCTAAAGCTCGGGAGTAAAACTACCTCGTATATAATGGGTCATTTTAGCTCCTTGTATAACAATCTACTATTATTGACTGATAAATTAACTGAAAGACTCAAAAAACTTAAAGTTAGTTACTATTTTCTACTAAACTGAATGCTAAATTATGAACCGTTTACCTACTTTTTTAGGGTTCCGTACGTCCTAATGAAAAAACTGAACCCTTATAGGATCACTTGTGTATTTATGTGTGATAGATGTAAGGTTTGTACGTTAAGCCTTGTAGAATTAGAGGATTGGCTCTACATTAGATCTGATACATTTTTGACAGTCAAACCTACTTTACATGAAATGTTTTTGGTGGGTACCTAACATATTCATCGTACGGAACTCTCTCCACGCGAGTTAAACTCGCACGTATCCGGTTTTTTTTACATATTTAAAATCAAAAGTCATTTATTCAAACTAGGCTGAGAATCAGCACTTTTTGAACGTCAAAATCACATAAGACAGTCCCCCCAAAACGCCCACCCTTCACCACTTCCTAGTGCTTTAGCTGGGAAGAAGAAGTGGCGGAACAAACTCCCCAGCAGCACTGCTGTCTGTACAGTTAGAAGAACTGGATTCTATATAGTAATAAGTAATTAACATTACGAAACACAAAAATATTAAAATTATTTGCCATTATGTCAGCTAGCACACGCCTATATTTAAAACTATAGGTACTCAAGCAGAAATAAATAATAAAAACAAAAACGCAAACGGATAATAAAAAGCCTCCTGGCATAAAGGGCGTGCCCGCTTACATATGCAATGCTGCATTATGTTTATAATAGCTGTAACTTGTAGCCACAAATGATAAACTAGGACTTTCGAAGTAAAATAAAGAAACATTAATTACTAATAACAATAACAAAACCATAGTCAGCAAGATGACCTGTCACCACAAGCAGCACCCGTTCACGAGCATAACGCAAAACATAGCGTTCGATGCCACTGCTTTTAATAAAGTTTGATTATCAGATATCTTTGAATTCAGTGCAACTAGCACTTATATGAAAGAATACACTTTTTACGGTGTTTACAGTGAGACGATTTCTTTCATCTGTCCATACATTTCTCATTTCTATTTCACTCGTGTTTCTTTAACAAACCGCGCGCAACGCAATGTCTGTTTCTCGCTTCTGTAAAACTAGTCGTCCCAGTGTTCTGTGGAGCGGCCGGCGCGCTTCCTATTTCTACTTGTCAGTAGTAGGCCCAAGTGCCAGATGAATTTGTATTAAAACCGGACAATCGGTCCGGTATACCAAGATTTTCTTGACTGCCTGTCCACATAAAAAAAACCGTACTGTCCGGTCAAAAACCGGACATCTGGCATTCCTACCCACAGGGCCACACAGGAGATGAAAAAAAATAACAGGGTGTGAAAAGATCACCACATAGGCGTTATCGACGCATTCTGTACATCAAACTATGTAATTGAGCAAACATTATTGCTAGAAAATAACTTTTATATCCCACCATCTCGGAAAGAGGATAAAGTAAATTGAATTTAGAACATCGTGTGCACTAAGTTTGTGAATTAAAAAAAACATTAAACCTATTTACTGCTACCTCTATGGTGCCGAATATATCATACAACTTTTTTTTAATTTGTTAAAAACTCAGACTCGGAACCTTCTTGGTGTTCTTTTTTCAATTTGCTTTGTACGCGGTTCTTTACGCGGCATTTTTTCACGTCATTGTTAAACCTTATATTAAAAACAAGAAACTTGAAAACAAGTGAAAAAACTAAAATGAGTGATTCTAGCGACGAGGAAGTTTGCTTGACGCCAACAGAATTGACTGAAACTGTTAATAATGCGCAAATGAGCTTTCTCCCTCAACAATCACGCGAGAAGTATTTAAAACAGTACGATATGTTCAACACGTGGCGACTAGCAAAAGGAGCCAAAACTTTCTCAGAAAACGTTTTGCTGGCATATTTTATAGAATTATCCGAGAACAAGAAAGCAAGCACTCTATGGAGTACGTATTCGATGCTAAAAGCAACAATAAAGATGAAAAAAGACAAACATATCGATACCTATCCTAAATTAGTGGCATTTTTAAAAAGAGCCTCATCTGGTCATCAACCAAAAAAATCGAAGGTTTTCACAGTATCTGATATTGAAAAGTTTCTTAACGAAGCACCCGATTCCGTATATTTGGCGGCAAAAGTAAGTCAGTTGCACATTCAGTATCTACTTAAGTATATTAATCTCAATTAAATAGTATACTTAGTAGATGTTGATAGGCATAATTATGCGTTCATATCAATTTTATTCATTTATCTACTACAATACTCTTTACGTTACAGGTTGTTCTTATTATTGGAATAAACGGAGCATGTCGAACAAATGAACTAACACAACTTAATGTCAAAAACATTGAGAAACATTCAGATGACTTACTATTAATTAATTTACCTAATACAAAGACAAAAAGAGACCGCAACTTCGTCATTCGCAAGGAATACGTAACGATTGTTGAGAAATATCAAGCCTTACGCCCGCCTAACACTCCAATCAATCGATTTTTTCTACAGTAAACAGTTTTTTCCAAAATAAGTCTAAAATATGTGAAGGCATCGTAGGAGCCATTACACTGAAAGAGCCTCAATCGGATCCTTGGACTGGCCCTTCTACATCAAAAATAAGCCGTTATGAAACACCTAACCATCTCCCTCTCTCTCCAACATTCACGCCAAGGGAATCCGATGAATCGGTACAACTATTAAGTATGACAGATAGTTTACCGAAAAACAGTACACAAGTGACTAACACCAATATTACAGTACCAAACAAAAATATTACACTCAATTTAAATAACTGTAGCAACGTTACTTTAAAATTTTCTTAATTATACCTTAGTATTATTTTGTTATAATTTAAAGATTATTCTGTAATACTTACCTGTCATAATGTAGTAATTAATACCTAAACTGAAATAAAAGTGTACCTATCTTGTGATTGTAAACGTTTTTTTTTTGCATTTAGTCATTTCCTCGCTGAGGTGGAATGAAAAGTTACGTGTTGCACTCGAGTGCAAAGATTTTTCACCTCGTGCTCTTTTGATTGAACACGCGGTTAAAAAGCAACTTTGCACTCTTGTATAACAAATAACTATTATTTTTCCTGTGAAAAATCGCTGTTTACGGCAAACATTTTGCATATGAGAGCATGCAGCGGTAGGTACAGGAGTTGTGGGTTTCAGTTTTAGCATGCAAAACTTGTTTTAGGGTGGAAAAATAAAGTTGGGCCTTCAACCCTTAGGTACCTAAGTAAATATCTTCGTAACCAGAAGGTCCCACAGGAACGGCCCAAACTAAAAAAATATCACAATGACGTGGAGTACAAGCGACTGTCGACTGTTCGTTAAGCGTCTTTTTACAATCGTTTTATAGACTATTAAAGATTCTGGTATTACTAACAAACAAAATATGAATCGATCCAACGCAACAAGGAAATTCCCCACTAATACCTTATTTAGTACAGAAATAACACGTAATTTAGTGGAGTTAATGTGTTTTAATGTAGTGAAATCGAGACCAGCTAATGCAGCGTCTCTGTTTATTTAAACAAGTGGCACGTGTTTACTGTAGACGCCGGATGAACCATCGATCGGTTTACACAGTAATGCATCGCTGTCGATGTCCCACCACTTGCATCTCAAATCTGGGATAAACGCGTTTCGATTAATCATACTTGGCATGCTGCAGCTGCAATATTGTGTTAGATTCGCATTAATGAACTTTATTTAAGGCTTGTTTGTTTTAGAGTCCGGATAGCCACTATACTCAATCCATCTGATTAATTGAAAAAGTGTAATTAAATTTGAATGGCATTATCTGACAGAAAATTCGATGGGAACATATCTGGAGGTGGTGAAACTGGTTCTAATATTATGGTCACGATTTTGTTATATTATAACATTTTTTATTTCCCTTGTCCGCACTTACCTACCTTGGTTTTTTCTCACTACTGAGGTTTAACCAAAAGCGATAGGGCTCATATAAATTCCAGTCAGCGTTTTATTTGATTTCATAGAGATTGAGTTCTGTTTACGTTAGCAATGAAGCCGAGATCAGCCTCGGGCTGCTGGCGCCCTGCTCGCCGATCGTCCGGCGGCGCGGTCCCTAGGGTGGTCGCACACAACAAATATAAACACCAAGTGTTTGTCTTTGATTTTCCGCTAAATTAATTTGACGGTATTACATTTCCTGGCGAGGTTACTGTGATATAATAATGTACTTATCTATTTATCATTTCTCCCTTCAGCTTCTGCTATTGTCTTTGTCTATTCACGTTTGTTCTATCATAGTTATATTAGCCAAATTTTATTTAGTGGCTACCTACTCATTTATTATGTTGAGTGAAAAACACTAGAATTAGGATTAATTCATAAATAACTAGTTCTAATTAAGATGACGAAGTGGCCGAAACCTGTGCTTTCAAATCAGTCCTTTATTTTGTTATCAGGTGGCATTAAAACGCCAGCAAGCCGCAGAAGATAAGATAGCCTTACACTTGGCTTCCGTGGAAAGCGGAACAGCTCTAGACACTCTTCCTCCAGGCCGGATATACGGGATGCGAGTCACCGGCCCATGCCCAAGTCCTGGACCGGAGCCGGATTCTGTCGCTGATGATCATACCGTAAGAAATAGACCACAAACTTTTACCGGTTTGCTAGTTGTGCATGAAGTTGGTTCTCCTATCAGGCCCATAACATATACTGTCCGGAGAATGGTCTCCGGACAGTATATGTTGCACTTTAAGGCACACTTGCACCACAAATCATTAAACACATTTAACGCTAAACGAATTTAAATTATCGTCCTGTCACTGTCATCTTCAAACACTTGACTGAAACAGAACGCGTGGCGATGAGTGAATGAATGGCTTTCATTGTGACAGTTCATGGCGATATTTACGTTGCTGAGCAGGCAAACTTTTCGAACTTATGAAGCAATGAATTAGCAATATCCTTCAAAATGATTTACATTCTGATTGATTGTGTGTTACGCTATTAGGGTGCTGCCAGAGTCATTAACCTTCTGAGTCTCCCATATATCATTGTATGTCCAACAGCCAATCCACATCGACAGCGAGACGAGTGATTCTATGCCCGACTGTTGCACCGTTTCACCCGATTCTGCTGGAAACTCTTCAGCATCTGCTTCATTACGGTGAGATTTACTTAAACCAGGCGATCGTTGATTATAAGTGATTTCAACTTTTGTTCATAATATTTAACTGTACCTTAAAAGATAACAAAATCTTTCATATGTTTTGGACAGTGCTGGATTGTTTTAAAATTCTCCTCTGCTTTATCTGCGGACAAAGCCAGTTGCCATAGTTCAGTTTGCATCTGCTTCATTACGGTGAGATTTACTTAAACCAGGCGATCGTTGATTATAAGTGATTTCAACTTTTGTTCATAATATTTAACTGCACCTTAAAAGATAACAAAATCTTTCATATGTTTTGGACAGTGCAGGATTGTTTTAAAATTCTCCTCTGCTTTATCTGCGGACAAAGCCAGTTGCCATAGCAAAAGAGTTGCTATAAGTAAGTTATACATCTGTAACCTACAAGACGTCCTCAGGGGTCCCCCAGGGCTCACACGTTGGGCCGGTTCTATTTAATGTTTTCGTTAACGATCTCCCGCACTGCCTAAGATTCTCAGATTGTTTTATGTATGCAGACGATCTAAAATTCTCTAGGATAATCGAATCTCAAAACGATACAACATTACTTCAGAGGGACGTAAACTCGTTAGTTCAATGGTGTAACGATAATGAAATGAGCTTAAACGTTAAAAAGTGCTACCACGTAAAATACATCCGGAAAAAGAAAATGACGGCTAGTGTATATTATGTTGGCCCTAACGTTATCCAAGAGGTGGATCAATTAAGGGACTTAGGAGTCGTTTTTGACAGCGCCCTGACATTTGTATCTTCATGTTGAGGGCGTCGTCAAGAAGGCTTCCAGAATGCTGGGATTTGTGATTAGGAATGTTGCTGGTTTTAAGCGCAATCGGACAAAGATCTTGTTACACAACTGTATCGTTCGTAGTATTTTAGAATACTGCAGTACAAATTGGAGACCTCATTACTCCACGCACATCCTTCGACTGGAGCGAATACAAAAGAGATTCCTCTGGCATCTAGCCTATGCCAGTGGAAATGCAAAAAAGATACGCTCATATGAAGCCCAACTATCTTATTTTAAGATGATCTCATTGGAGAAACGTAGATTAACTATTGATTCCAGCTTCGTATATAAGCTACTCCGATGCAAAATTGATTGTCCCCAATTAGGTACTATCCAAGTTCCAGTTTCGGGCTCCTGCTAGACTCCCTCGTGCTCCTATTACTCCTTTACACCCTAAACTCCGCAGAACAATACTTGGTGCAAACTCTATTGTTCCTCGTCTTTGCAAATTGATAAATGGTTGTAGCGATCTTGTCGATGTGCATTTTGACTCATATGCCAAGTTTCATAGAACAATTAGTAATGTTTAATTTTTTTTTCTATTTTGTTATGTCTCTGTTTGTTTAGTTCTATTAATTTACTTTTACTGTTTGCTTTAGTTTTATATTCCATCACGTAATGTTAATTTAAACTTGTTCATTTTAAATTCTAGATAATTATATTTTAATTTTAATTTTATAGTACAGTACTTGTGGCACACCTAATATCTTTATGGGGCATGCGGTGCTAACCTGTAAGAAATTGTTACACTAACCCTAGATTATGGAGAGCTACTTTTAATATTTTCAGTGTAAACAATTGTTGGTTGGCCAATAGGAAAATAAAATAAAAAATACATACTTTGCAATAAAGCGGTCTTCAAAAATTAACCCCGATTTGATATTTCAGTGTGGGCGAAGAGGGTTCCGAATGTGAGAATGCGGTGAGCACGGCTGGTCTGGAGATGCTGCGCAAGTTATTCCCCGGGAAGAAGCGCTCCGTGCTCGAGCTGGTGCTGAGGCGCTGCAACCACGACCTGCTGAGAGCTGTTGAACACTTCAATGCCACACGTGTACGTAGATAATGTTTACATTGACTGACGCATTGTCGTCACTATTATAAATGTATATAGTTAATGTCGTCTTCCAGTCCAACCCTATGAATAAGAATCAATATTTTACTCCCATACAGATTTTGAGGAAGAATTATAAAGTTGTAATACGTTGAATTATTGTACGATTTCCAAGCGATTACGTCAGTAGGCAGTTTTACAATGGACGATCGTTTTCAGGATCTACGAGACAAAATACCTGGACTCAGCTCGAGCAGTGGTTACGAGGCCTCCGTGTCAAGTTCTGAAGAAATAGAGTCGCGGTGGTCAGCATTCCGTCCGGTAGGACCGCGAGCTCCAATGCTGCCGGCGCTGGTCATGGGAAGGGTGTGTGGCTCTGATTGGCTCATACCGATGCCAGCACTGCCCACTCTATCAGGCCCACTACTCCTACCACTACAGCATCCACACGCACCACCCTCGTCGTGCAACCCTTGCTCCCCCGACTGTAGGCAGTGCAACCATCATTAGAATATCATATCATCAATGTTTGTATCTTTAGCGTAGCCTAATATTTATTATTTTATCGAATGTGCTACCAAAACAATATTTAACGCCAAAGAATTTATTTGTATTTAAGCTTTATATTAACTACATATTTTGTTTAAAGGGCTGTTGTTATTATTAAATTGTACGGTTAAAATACTTTTGTTTTTCTATTGCCCCTTGTTTTGCTAGAGGTACAATGGGAGGAACAGTTACTCGTAGTTGTAGTAAATAAATCAAACAGGCAATATCCCGAGTGCTAGACAAGCGGTTTAACTTCGTAAGTGAGTAAATCAAACAACGCGGTGGCATTGGGATCCCTCTAGCTAGCCAGCGGCAATTTTTTTGGACAGTAACAAATGCGTGACAATCTTACAAATAAAGATTGAGGAGACCAGAAAATAATTGGTATAGATTGTAGTGCAACACTATTTATAAATAATTAAGATGAATGAAATTGATCAAGTCTGAAAATTAATAATACTTATTACATTTATTTATTTCAGGTAATTTACACACACTGCCAAACATAAAATAAAATAAAAACGTTGAATAGACGTTATACCTTTCTATAATAACTAGTAGCTACCTACCTACTAATTAACATGGAAATAAGGATTACTATATCTACTTCTAAAAATAAGTAAAAGAGTAAATTGCGTAATGAACTAGCAATACACAGTGATAGTGTCTTGTGAGTCATCAATATTTGCCTGCTGCTAATTGTTTAAGATCATTCTTCTTCTTATTCGCTTCGCTGTTGACAGAGCGGTCGTAGTCACGATGAACTATGTCCAATCGCAAGTGTACTCGTTGCCCACCTCACGTTCTCTCGCCATCTGGTTCTGCTAGATGACCGTCAGGTGCATTCATTAACAGGGCCTCCAACCGCGGTTTTTATTTGATCGGTCCACTTCATCGGCAGTGAACGAAACTGTTCATCGGTGACCTCCCGCGTGGCCTATTACCTTTTACTCTGCCCTGCACCACTAGACGCTTTATGGAGTCATTATTCCGCCTGGAGACATAACCAAAGAACTTCAGTATTCGAGTTTTTACTAGTGCTGATAGACGCTGTTTGATGCCGAGTTCTTGGAGTATGAAGACGTTTGTGCGGAATTCTGTCCATGATTCCCCAAGCATACTTCTCCAGCACCACATTTCTAGAGCATCTACTTTTTTCTTTTCCAGTTCTCGTAATGTCCACGTCTCAGCTGCGTACAGAAATATAGGGAATACAAGTGTACGGACAAACCTGATCTTGGTGGCCTTAATTATGTTGCGATTCGACCATATTTTTTTTTACTTGTCCATTGCCCCTCTAGCCAAAGCCATACGTCGTTTCACCACATCCATTCGCTCATTGTTCGCGATCATAGCATCAAAGTATATGTAGGATTGAAGTACGTCGCAGTTCGCAATCTGTGTCATGTCTAGCGAGTTGTTGTTGCTGCGGTCTACAATCATCATCTTGGTCTTACTGCGACATCTTAAGGAGTAGTTCTTCCATGCGTTCAGCATTAGTCGCAAACAATGTTGTGTCATCAGCGTAGCGTAGGTTCGCATTTTCGTAGTCACTAATCGCAGCACCATCAGTCTAGTCGTCGAGGCTGATGCGCATAATGAGCTCCGTGTAGGTGTTGAATAGGAGTGGCGATACAATATATCCCTGGTGGACACTGCACTGCTCTGGGGTGGAAGCTATCCGAAATATGGTCTTCTGTTCGTACTGATGCTGTTCCTCCTTCGCAGAGTTCTCTAAGAAGGTGTATAAGGTGTTTTGGTGCGCCCACAAGCGTCCTCCACAAGGTTGACCATTTCACGGAATCAAATGCCTTTGAGAAAGCAACCAAGCATACGCAAGTCGGTTTGTTGAGTTTTCGTGCCTTCTCAATTATCTGACGATCAATGAGAGTCTGTTCCCTTCACAAACCCAGCTTGTTCTTGCGGAATCTCTCGCGACAGGTGTACTTTCCTTGAGAATGTGTAACAATATTTTTCTTGCGTAGCTAATCAGAACATTAAGGCGGTAGTTGCTGCACTTTTGGTGGACCCCTTTCTGTGAAGAGGAATGAAAACTGTGTGAGCCCATTCGGACGCCTTTTTTACCTGCCAGGCATATCTTATTGCAGATGGTGTAAAAGATATGAAAGCCGCATTCACTCAATGCTCGAATAGTCTCGACTGAGATAGCATCAGAACCCGTAGTCTTTCCATTCTTTAAGTGCTTGATGAAATTAAATGAAATGTTTATCTGTAAGTAGATATTTTAAGACACTTTACACGTCAATATTTTGTTGGTTCATATTTTATAACTAAACGGCGCCGGCATTTCCTAAATGCCAAAACAAACTCAGAGGTCATGGTCTCTTTTAAAGTCCAAACATTATATTATTAGGATTTTATGTGAGATTAACAACGCAGGGCTATGTCTGGAAGGGCCTTTTGAAGAAAGAGCGATTGCAGCTTAGAGTTGACTTGTCCCAACATGTCCTTGCATGCATCAGTCATCGTAACCTCAACCCTATTTTAGGGAGCTCAACGACTCGTCACACGACGCTACCAGCCGGTCGATTCTGTAACAATCTCACGGTGATAACTTAGGTGAAGTGAGCTATCATTCCACCTGATGCTAGGGATTGACACTATCGACAGCTCACTTCAAGCTCAATTCACCTAAGTTATCACGGTGAGATTGTTACAGAATAGCTCGGCAGATCTGCAGGACATTTGTGTAGGCCTTATAATAGGGGTTAAAGTATGAAATTGCAGTTTTATTGTATCAGGTACTTCGAATTGACATAGAACCTTCATGGTTTGAGATTTTTGAGTAAAACTTTTTTCACATGGTACCATAGAGCACCGGTCCGCGCGCCGGTGGCCCGTGTTGCTCTATGCATGGTAAGTACCTATGAAGTTCTTCTTTTAAAAAATGTGCAACATTCGATTATCGACTTTCAGTTGTTTCTTTTTATTCAGCTTAGACAAGAAAGACGGATACTTCTAAAATTCGAGTAAGTTTTGAATACGAGTTCCGACGCGGAACTAACGCGGCAGAAACGCAATATCGATGTTGCGTTTGGAGACGAGACTGCTTTCGTGATGGAAACTTTGATTTGAAGAACGAACCACGTGGAAGACCGCCCACACAATATATATATATATATATTTTTTAATAAATACCAATTTTTTTTTTATGAGATAACATCCACACAAGGTCTTCAGGTCCCGAACTAGGCAGAGCCTGTACTGCGGTAACCAAGCGGTGTTATACATACTTATATACTTACATATACACACCCAGACAGGTCCAACAGACATGTTCAAGCACACAAATGTTTGACTTGTCCGGGGATCGAACCCGGGACCAGCGGCTCAGAAGGCAGGGTCGCTACCAACTACGCCAACCGGTCAGTCAATAATAATGAATTGAAAGAGATGGTGGAAGCCGATCCGAGCCAAACTACCCAGGAATTAGCGGCATGGTTTGACGTTACCTTACCAACAATATTGACACATTTGCGTCAAATCAATAAAATAAAAATATGAGAAATGGGTGCCTCATGATTTGACTGAACTGCAGAAAGAAACGCGTGTTGAAACTTGTGTTGCCTTGTTATCGATACAGAAACGAAGGAAAATTGGATCGAATTGTGACATGTGATGAAAAGTGGATTCTTTACGGTAACCGTAAGCGAAAAATGCAATTGCTGACCCCAGGTCAAACGCCGCAACGGTGTCCTAAAGCAAAGCTTACCAATAAAAAGGTAAATGGTAACTGTTTGGTGGTCTCAGCTTGGTGTTATTCACTATAGCTTTCTCCGATCTGGTCAAGCAATAACGGCAGATGTCTACTGTGCCGAACTCCGAACAATGATAGCAAAACTAGCAGTGAAAGAGCCCCGACTCATGAATCGACCTTCACCATTATTGCTCCATGATAACGCGAGACCTCATACAGCACGAGAAACCGTTTTAACTCTACAGGAACTGCAATTAGAAACCATTCGTCACCCTCCGTATTCGCCAGACCTTGCTCCAACGGACTACCATTTTATTCGTGATTTGGACAATTTTCTACGTTATAAAAAGTTTTCTCCTCAGGAGGCAGTACAAAATGCTTTCACACAGTTTGCCGAATCTAGGTCACGAGAGTTCTATCGCAAAGGCATAAATGACCTTCCTATTAGATGGCAGCAATTTATAGACAATAATGGTAATTATTTTGATTAAATAAATATGTTAAATAAAAAAAAAAACTAATTTTAAATATTTCAGTACAAATCGGCAATTTCATACTTTAACCCCTAATATAAAATACTCAAAACCGCCAGACAGTTAATAAAGTCACGTATTCAATCTAGCCTGCATGGTACTCATATTCACAGTCAGTTTTCTCATTAAATGTCATCAAAAATATCGCAAGTTATGTATTTGTAGTTTAAATATGGTTTGTTGCTTGGACATTGGAGTAGCTTAATTAACCCCTTAGAGCATTAAACATTAACCCCAAGCCTTTTTGACATCCAAGTAATCTTTAACTTGATAGAAACCTTTTTACAGAGTTTCTGTTTAATAAACTATTTTTTATTAAGGCTCAGTTCCTGGCTTGGGAGTTTATTGTAAAAACATATATACTTACTTTGGCACTAACTTAAATGAATTACTAATTTTTTGGAGCCTAGTGGTGGGCACAATAAGTAAATCTTGTTTCTAGTATTTATATTATGAATGTCGCTGTGTTTAGAATATAGATTCATATTATTTTTTACATAAATCAGGTTCTCATAAACATATTGAGATGCGACTGTCATTATGTTTATTTATTGGCAGCTCTGATTTCTAACTCAAGGATCCAGTTTATCACTCTCTGGTTCTGTTGATGTAAAAGTTAGCGACTGCGGATCTTCAAACAGTGACTGACAGTAACACCTCCAAGGTTCTGATATTTGCTCCAGCTCGCTGACCACTTGAACATTACCGTGTTCAACGGCCCAGGTTTTAAACCCGTGCCATTTTTTGTAATAAGCCGAACTTTGTGATGCAGGTCTCTGGATTCATATATGACGCAGGTAGGCATTGTGATTTTGTCTGCATTTTTCTGAATCTAGGCAGACTTCCCATTGCGAGCTTTAACATTTGCACCGGCTGCTTTCATCCTGCGGCGTTCCTCGACAAGCGCAAATGTGCCCTCCGTCATCCAATGTTTCTGCTTGTGTATCACAGTTGGTGCTTTGGATTCGGTCTAAGAGACTTCGCTTTGCTCCAAAGTACTTCAGGTGGTTTGTTATCCAAATCTGCGTCAGTCCATTTTGTCCAGTTATGTTCCACTAGCGACTTGAATTTCAGTACATCCTTAATGTCTAGCCTTCTTTGTTTTTCGAGGGTTCTGGCTGCTGTCAGTTTGAGCTTGAATTTTGAGACCAGAAGTTGGTGGTCTTATCCACAGTCAGCTCCAGGTAGTGTATGAGCTTTTGTTACAGATGACCTCCACTGCGATCGAACCGGGATGTAGCCTATCTGGTTGCGGTACTTTTCATCGAGTGATGTCCACGTCCATAGCCTTCGAGGGTGGTGTTGGTAGTGGCTATTTGCAATGACTAGGTCATTCAATCAGACGCAAATTAAATAAGTTGGTCACCTCTTTCGTTCCGAGTTCCAAGTCAAAACTTTCCGACGCATTTGCTAAGCTGGTGGGCATTTATCCAATCTTGGCGTTAAAGTCGCCCAAAACGACAATAAGCTTACTGTTTGGCATTTTCGCTATGGTGGTTTCCAGTTCAGAGCAGAATCTCTCCATAACCTCGCGACTTGCAATGCTCGTAGTAGATCTGTATTTAGATTCACTGGCAACGCTTTCAGCTTAATACTGATTATCCGGTCGCTTATTGGCTCGTAACAAATCACAACTTTCCTTTCCAGGATGGTAGGTGTCCCAGGACTAAGTAGGCCGCGAACATTCCATGTTCCTATCGCCTAGGTTTGTCGCAGCTTGGTGGAGATTCCAGTAGCTGGATTTCCATTTCCATTTCCTGGTCTCCTACTACTCTAAGGCCGGTAGCCAACTTCACACCGTGTGCCCCGGACGCAGCACGGCGCCGGTTACTTAGCGGTTTGCATGGCAATCGTTTTCTATTTCACGCTACTTCGATTGTGACTGTCTTGGGAAGATAAACGCAGTGGTTTCCCTTGCCTTCTGCATCTCTCGTTTAAGGAGTTATTTGAGCCCCAAGGCTGCTGACACCTCTTCTGCCTGGTTCCCCAAGCAGGTGAGTGGTTATACCGCCACAGCTCCGTCGCTATTGCCTCGTTAGTCGTCTAGCAGGGAGCATCACAACAGCTGAAAGACTGTCGTCTCTGGTTGCTTGTGTATAAACTCCCAGGGCGTGCAGGTGAGGTAGATTGGGGCTGACTAGATGTTATTGTCGTTCTCCCCCTTACTCCCCCATTTAGAGCATTATCGTGATCTAAAGTATGCACCGATCTCATTCACACATAGACGACAGGTGCATGAGCATAGGTATGATTATTATGTTTATTTTTATGTACTTATTAGGTATTTTATTTTTTATGGTTGTATGGTTTGATTATTAGGTCCATTGACAGGACCGATGGTTTTTGGAGTAGCTGACCACGATGGAGGTCAGGACCAATTGGATGTGGAAGGCAGAGACCCAGGTGTTATGGGGCCACTTGGGAGAATCCTATTTCCAGCAGTGGACTGCTGTAGGCTGAGTTGAGTGATGGATGGAAGACTTCATTTCGTTCCATACAAAAAATCGAATTCTCTATCTATGAGTTCCACTTCTTTTGTGATTTAAAAGAGACAAAGTGCCTTCAAAGTGAACTTATTTCTGTAATAAACAGTCAAATTCTTACTTACTGTATTCCAAAGGTCAAGTCAATCTATTACTGTACTCTATGGGTCAAGACGAGGTAAACGTCAGCTCAGCTATTAACATACAATGACTTCATTGCTCCACACTCCACACCTAAAAAAAAGCGACCAAGCAGTTACAAATAAAAATTAAAGGAGTATTTTGTTACCAACATGTTTATGTACGTTGTATTACTCTGTATATTTTTAAACGTAGTCTGTGATATTAATTACCTAACGAGGACGCTCATCTCTGTTCTCACTAGTCGGTTGTATCAACGGAAATATTCTTTGGATGAAACTACTACGATATACGGTAAGTTGAAGAACGCTACTTATTCTTATATTATTATTATTAGTCTGAAATCAGATAGATTTGTTAAAGGAAAATATATACTACGCTACTGCTAATATGTTGGCTGGTACAATAATAAGTCAGATCTCCGTGGACACACTGAGGTGATAATTTTGGACATTGCGGAGATGCTTGGGGGAGGCTTAGAGGTCCAGCAGAGGACGTCTTTTGTCTGATATTATGATAATGATGATGAAGATGAATTCTATTAGTTACGAATCTGCTTTCTACCCAGATAAAGAGGTTGATTTACAATGCATAGTTAAACTCGATAATTATAATTCCTCAGGTATTTGTACGCTGCAAGACTGCGACATAAGTTTCAGACATATTAGAATAGCCAGGCTACTTCGGGAGCTAGATTTCGCGAGGTATCATTTCTATGAGAGAACCGGTATATACCGCAGAAGTGGAGAGCTTGGCATTAAATCTTTACAAGGGTGCACTCTCACAATCACTGACGATCCGGTACCTTTGTTCGGACTTTATAAAATTAATACCAAGGTAAAGATTTACGTAACACAGTAACTATTAACGTGCATTTCAAGTTCCTTTTCACTGAATATTGTGAAGGATCAATTGTTTAAATATATTTTGTTGAAGTCAAAAATGTTTTATTTTAAATGTAAATGAAATGAAGATGACGCAAAAGTACTCTGTAGATATCGTTAATTGAGTTCTAGACATTAACCTTGGCTCAAAAAATTATAAAACAAATGACAGTTAATTTTATTTTCAGCTTGTTTACTGTGACGATCGTTCCTTATTTTTGGAACATGAAGTGATTACTCTACATGACGGTAAAGTTCGTTCTATACTACTATCCCGCCAGCACGCCATAGGCCAAAATGGAGACTCGACAGAAGCGCTACTGTCAGGCCTGTCAGGATCGCAAGTTCAGCGTGATTGCCCCGAGTACATCGAACACTGGCTACGAAGCATGGAAATAAGCAGTTTGAGGTTAAAGAAGGATTTGAAATATAGCAAATAAAGCCGTTTTTCCACTGATACATTGCTTTTGATTTAGATAAGACTTTCTGTCTAAACTCCGTGGATAAGACCAAGTATGGAGCCTTGTGGTACACTTAATTTAGCCTAATGCATATTTTATTGCATTTGTAGCAATTTATCGTCAATGATTAGGTATTTACTACAGCATTATTAAACTGGTTACACTGCTTTAATTAGATGGTCTTGTAGATGGTAGGTATTACAGCTGGTTGACAGAATACTTAGCATTTTCTGAGTCAACAATTTTAGCTTAACATCTCTGATGACGTAAGAGAAGGCTTATTTAAATGTTATCATACATATAATAATTTGCGTAAACAACTTTCCTTAGCATACAAGTGAAACAAAAAAAATGCTTTAAGTTCTTTACTTCCATCATAGGTATAGAATGGTTGATACCTAATGCCTACGAGTACATACCTACTTCTTATCACACTTTTCCATTGTTATGAGTGGTTTTCTGGGATAGGAACAGTTCCACCGAATGCAGCCAGCTTCACTCCGCTGTTGCAACGGTCAGTGACTCGGATATAACCACATTCGTTCCTGAACTTGTATAGTCACCACTTTACACACGATGTTCAAGTTGCTCAACAACCATTCAGCATAAATTGAAGTGCTGCGCTATCTCTCTTTGTCATAACAACAAGCAATAAGTAAAACAAGGAAAGCGTTACTTTATAAAACAGGTAGGTATATAATATATTGCTCTTTGTCGAGAACGAACGACGAATGACAAGAACGTTATGTATGGCCAAGAATGTTTCTATTATAATACATACTTTAAAAATATATTGAAGTTAGTTTAGTTTGAGCGCAAGAGTGACCTTACGGTCATTTTGGTTACAAATAACATAAGTAGTAAGTTTTAATTCCCAGTTAAAAACGATGTATTGTATTATAGTGTCATTAATAGCTCTTGCTTACGTATTCTGGGACGTAAACTACTTCCTAAGGATAGCTTTCACTATAGGAGTTGGCAGACTGTTCCAAAAGAAATGCGGTGTTAATGATACGACCACTATTTATGGTAAGTTAGTGATTTTATGATGCGTAATTAATGAGTGTGATTACTACCTACGTGACTACATTTTTACATACAAACTAAAGTGAACATAACATAGCGAGAGATTTAGAGTTTTATTAAACTTAATGATTGTCATGGTAAATAAAAATAAATGAGATGTCTGAATCTGGATATAATGTTTTAGTATTTATTTGGAGAGCAGTGGTGCCCCAGTGGTAACCGCCGTGACTTACGAGTTATAGGTCGTAGGTTCGAAACCAGACAGGCGTGCTTTACTTTGTGTAAATTATTTCATCACCACTGCCTTCATAACGGTGAAGGAAAACATCGAGAGGAAACCTGCACCTCTAAACCAAAAATTCGTAAGACATGTGACATCTACCAACCCTCGCCGGGCCCGGGTGGTGGATTACGGCCCACTCCCTCTCACCGAGAGGAGGCCTGTGTCCCAGCAGTAGGAACATTATAGGCTAATGATGATGATTTAAGTAAAGCCTAAGCCATGGAAACATACAGAAAAGTTTCCACTCAAAACATTCTCTTTTTTATGAAAAGACAGGAAGTCAATGCTGTTTTCACACGATTTTCCTATTTTTGTGTGTAAGTACTTACATCGTATTACCGCGTTAAAGTGATTTTGTTGTTGAGTAAACTATGAACTTGATCTAGCCAGTTTAGGTGCATAACGTAACTTTTTTTATCGAAGAAATCGAAATAATTGCTCGTCTTTGACGCCTACTTATCTAAATAATCTAAACCAAGAACCTAAACTACAAAGTACAATGGGTACTACTGGTAGAGTGGAGTTAAGTACAACAATATTGGATAGTTTTACATAATTTAATGTTTTCCATTTCAGGGTACTGCACGACGCAAGATGTAGACATTTTCCTAAGGCATATGAACAATGCTCGTTATGTACGAGAGTTGGATTTCGCTAGATTCCATTTCTACGACCGCACCGGTATCTACGAGAATATCAAGGCGGTCGATGGCCACGCTCTGCAAGGCGCTTCCAGCATTCGCTACAGGAGAACTATCCCCATATTTTCTGCGTATAAGGTCGAAACTAAGGTGGGTTTCTTTGCGATTATGGTTCCTACTAAATATAGGTATAGGTATTAATTAGGTATACCTACGTGTTAATTAAGTACGAGGGGCGTTCAATGTATTCCCGGTATCGGCATGAAAAAAAAGTAAATTCAATTCAAATTATTTATATTTTTCAATGTAATCCTCTATTACCTCATTGCTTTTAGTACATCTCGAAATTAACTTTTCAATACCCTGTATAAAATTGCTTTTCTCTTTCTCTGAAAACTACGCATTTATTGCCGCCTTGAGCTTTCATCGTTGGAAAATCGATTCCCACGATAGTATTTTTTTCAAATTAAGGACCAATTAATAATCACTTGGGGGCTAGGTCTGTGCTATAGGGTGGGTGGGTAATTTCTTCGAAACCACAATCTCGCACAGCAGCCTTGGAAACACGCGCCGTGTGGACCGGGGCATTGTCGTGAAGAAGCAACACACCGGGTGGTCAGTTTACCCCGTCTTTTTTATTTAATTGCTTCCCGTACATTTCGTAAAGTGGATGCGTACGATGCTGCGTTTATGGTATCACCGTTTCTTGTACTCAATCAGCAAACTTCCCTGTGAGTCTCAAAATACTGTGGCCATGATTTTTCCGGCAGACGAAACGACTTTGAATTTCTAAGAGGGTGCAGTACCCTTCTTGTGCACCACTGCATGGCCTCCTGCTTAATTTCAGGGTCATAATGATGATCCCACATTTCATCTTCAGAAAATTCGATCGAAAATACTTGGAACTTCCCCACAGAGCTCCAAAAACTCTCTCCAGCTCTCGATTCGCACATGATTTTGAGGCGCCGTGAGCATTCGCAGCAACTATCTTGCACTGACTTTTGAAAGGTAAAGAAGCTCATGAAGAATAGTGTGCACGGTACCAGCGGAGAGGTGGGTCATTTCTGCTATAATTTTCATCTTCATTCGGGTATCCTCCAGTATAAAGCTTCTCAACTTTTTTCACGTTTTCTTCCGTAGAGCCAATAACCGCCCGAGCGAGTGTCGTCTTCAATACTCTCTCTGCCCCTTTTAAATTCACTTGACCACTTTTTACCCGCAGATAATGAAGGTGCAGAATCTGGGTAAATAGCCACCATCTATTCGTGTGTCCTTTTTGACTTTTTCCTTATTTGGTAAGGAATTCAACATTGTTGAAGGTTTCTTCAACATTGTCACGTTAGTCATTCTAGCTGTTGTCGTTGACTAAGGATAACTAGCAAACTAATGATCACAACTATAAGAAATGTTACCTTTAGAAACCCTTGCATAATGACATTGATTAATTAATTAGTCAAATTACCCACATCATTAATAAATCATTCTTATACCGAGAATACATTGAACGCCCCTCGTGTATGAGGTATGACGCATCCTGCAAGCGTTGCCAATACCTCAAAGTAAATTTACTGTAATGACCAGTGGCATTCATATAATATCTTAGTTATGATAACTTCTTTACTTCCTAAATCTTCAGTTTGAAGACAACGGAAATTTTCTGGCTTTCAAATGCGCAACATTGCTAAACCAAATTATACTGCGACGCTCATTCTGGTCTGATTGGTTTACTAATTTGTCTGTTTAGAATCAGAGTTTAGCATAGAAGTTTGCTGAGATGCATATAAGTTACTCAATAGATACGGTCCTAAACCTATGTTCTTATCTTCCTATTGTTACAGCTGGCCTACTGGGAAGACAAAACACTGTTCATTGAACAGAAGTTCATTACACTGAATGATGGCTTCGTTCGTGCCATAGTCTTGTCGCGACAGAACCTTATCAATGTGGAAGCGGACAGGCTGTTCCAAGGTATCCCCGGAGCTGATCAGAAGCCCGAGTGCCCTGAGGAAATCAAACATTGGCTGCAGGCCATCGAAATCTCTAGCGCAAAGCTTAGAAAGAAGGATTAATTTATACTCGTAATCTGTTACTATAAGCATCTAGAATGTTTAAGCAAAAATAAAGGTTGCGGTTACTGATTCTGATCTTTTTACAAGATTTTTTATTTTCACTAAAAACTTTTCGATAAAACAGATGTTAAACAATCACAAACAAAATAACACACAGATGTATCGTATTACGCATCAGTGCAGCACTCTGGCGCTTGTCACCGCACCGGCTAATGTTACTGTTTATACAACCTGCACACTATGAACACGAATAAAGGGATTTGTGATATACATCTAATTTTACCACACTGCATTTGAGATCTTCCACCCCTGAAATTAAGCTTCAAAATATTTTAGCCAGCATTGATACGTCCTCCCCGGTCGAGAGCTGATGTTGAATTAGTTATTTTGTGGAAAAAGGTACAAACATTTATGGTACGTACAAGCCAATTTAAGCATTGCCCTGCCATAATAAAAGCTAATTTAAATGTTTTTATTTCAAAAGCACTCGGATTTTATAATCAATTGAGAAAGTTGTATAAATATAATTTATTGGATATCCTATAACGCTAGGCTAGATAATAAAATGGCTGGTCACTTTTTCATTTGGAAAAATGGTGCCGCTGTATTTTAATTAGATTTTCTTGATGTACCATGATTCTTGGAAAATCTTGCTATGATTCATCATGAATCTAATATTTTTCAAACATAATGTGAAGACTGCCATAGATGTTCCCAGGATCAATAGGATAGGATGATTCAGGATCCCCCAGATTCAAGTGCACAATTTCGAATCGTTGTTTACTGCATGACTGGCCAGATTCACTTCTGAAATTAGAGACAGAAAAGAGATAATGAGTATACAAATAGAAATTCTTATAAAATAACACCTAGTGCATAAATTCGGACTTACAATAATTCATAATTGAAATGGTGCTACGCCGTAGTAGATACCGTAGCACTTTTTATAATTATAATAATATGACGATACATTCAGATTATTCATACTCATGCGAGTCTATGTAGGTACGTAGTCCTACTAAGCATGTATTTAATTTTTTTACAAAGTTAAACTCTATAAAGGTAATATGTGGTACTTACATTAATTGTTGATTACAAATGTCTTATTTTAATTACCTACCAACTTTAATCTATATTCTAGTTGGAAAATAATAGGTACCTATGAAGTTGCTGTTTTACAATACTGGTCATTTGAAACGTAATTTATGTATGGCTGGCAATAAATTCTAAATCCAAATGAATTTTATTTTAAAAATATGGAGTTCTATTTTCAAATTCACGCATTTGTTTATTGATTAGTGTTTGGTTTTCACTACATTTCTATTTTTTTCATCAATATGGACACGATAAAAATATGAGTAATTATGGACTGTAACGAGTTCCGTCGCGGTAGCAATGCCGCACAAACTGCTCGCAACATTACGTGTACCGAGTGAACACTACAAACGAACGCACGACTCGTCATTGGTTTGAACGCTTCCCACATGGAAATTTTTAAGTCAACAACTACGAATTAAAAGCGATAGTGGATGCTGACGATACTCAATCTACGGCTGAGTTAGCAGTAGCTTTCAACGTTAGCATCAAAACCATATTGGTCCATTTGCATCAAATTGGCAAGGTAAAAAACCTCGATAAGAGGGTGCCGCAAGAACTGAATGATTGCGAGCGCGACGAACGCGTTAAGGTAATGGGGATTTTGAACCGCATTGTCACTTGCGATGAAAAATTGATTATTTATGATAATCGCCTAGGTAATGCCCCCAAACGAAAATGTACTCCTAAAAACGTCATGGTCACTGTTTGGTGGTCTAGTGCCGGTATAATCACATTACAGGTTCTTACCAAATGGCACCAGCATTACTGCAGATGAGTGCTGTGAGGAACTGGGCACAATAATGGAGAAGCTCGCAAATCTCCGGCCAGCCTTGGTTAATCGCTTGTCCCCTCTGCACGACAACGCTCGACCGCAAACGGCACAACAGACGGTCTCTAAGCTACAAGAGCTAGGGTTGGAAGTTTTGCGTCATCCATCGTACTCACCAGACAGCATGCGCCTACAGACTTCTACTTTTCGAAAAATTTGGATAACTTCTTGACAGGGAAAAAAATCAATACCCGAGAGGCAGTACAAAATGCCTTTGAAGAGCTTGTTGGCTCCCGTACACCTGAATTCTTCAAGAAGGGCATTGAAAAATTACCACTGCACTGGCAGAGATGCATCGATAGCATGGGTGCATATTTTGATTGATAGAAATAAAAAATATTTATATAACAATTACTTTTACTTTCTGTATACTAAACGGCAATTTCAAATTTACCTAAAGAGCTAATATTCAGTTGTGAAGTTGCGGTGTGAATGTGTGATTCATATTGCTACGTGTAACCGCAGACGGTGCGTGTGAAGTAGTCAGTTTTTTCAGGAGTTCCTTAATTAGCCGTCGGCGGCAAGGAAGCTCCCGACCACACACACTTTGTACAGCGATCGAACAGTCTTCATTCTGTATTATTTTATAGTTAGGTCATTTGAAATATTACATTCAAGCTTTAAGGGGCTGACAACAGCTAAAGCGCGGTCACTGTCGGACTGCATAGAAAAGAAAGAGAAGCGCGATGACACAAAGCTGGTAATTTATTCCAAAATATGAAGCAATTCTCTATGTATAAACAATCTATTGATTGGAATCAAAAATGAAAACACTATAACGTTAATATGTTGCTTGAAGAACAATCTGAAAAAAAAGCAGAATGATTGCATGTATATTAGTATGGTATTTATTCGTTAAAAGAAATTTTTAGTCATTATAAAACTTGCGTTTAGGTCATGTAGTCCCCCCCTTAAGCAAGATTTTAAGAACAATCTACATTGAGGTAAATACTACAAAACCAACCAGCCATGAAACCTTTTTTTTTTCTTTATTTATAGTTTTGGGGTTTTTATCCACAAGGATACGTCAACCCCATTGTACCTTGTACAATATATATCCTTAACATTAAATATTATATACATAAAACAAAAGACACCAGAAAAGCATACCTAGCAGTAATCCCGAACCCACAATACTCTATATTATGGGTTCAGAACCACCGCCAAGCTACAAAGTTGTTTTGCTAGATCAGACTTAGGGTATGACAATATCGTCTGAATTAAGCCAATATCTAACCTGTTCAGACCATTCTCTCTTTCCCATTTTTCTCTTTCAGCCTTATTTTTAACACAATCCATCAACAGATGCTTTACGAAACCTTGTCTTTTATAGTGTTATACGATGAATGATGATGACAATAGGGGAAAGAAAATAACTTGAAATGTCAGTCAATATTTTCATTCGTTTATGTTACGTATGCCAATAGCCGTCGTACCTATCTGCTTAAATATTAAATAACACACACAGCGTTGTCTATCAGTAAACAAAACTGCAGTTCCGTTATTTGCTGAATGTTTAATATTTCTACTGTTCGTTGATATAGTCAGCTATACCCCCGGTAGTACTTGCGTGTTATCTTACTTTACCTTAGACTTATTATTTATTTGACTCTTGAGCTCATCTATCTAGTCACCATTTACTTTACATTTAGATCTTAAGACACAAGTGTAAAAATAATACTAATAATAATATCATACCAATGCTTGTACTTGACGGCCAGAAAACTGTAAAACTAATTATATAAAATAAAGTTCATTCTATTCTATTCTGTCTAGTCTGTTTCAAAGTTTTAGTCAAATCTATTTGGCGATTGGGGTGTTGTTCAAGGTCATAAGCATCCATTAAAACTTTATTTTTAACTCTAGAATTTTTAATAGGATGCAAACCTATTTACTTATTTACGGTGAAATATAGTTAAATATATTATACAAGCTAACAAAAAAATATATATATTAGCTACAAGTACAAGTTTATTAAAAAAGGGGAAAAGCTTATTGGGCATAAAAAACTTCGGACGAATTTTTTTATGCCCAATATTATTTATATAAAAAGATGCAAGTATCAAGACAGTTCACATATTCCAAAATCAAAGGTGGCGCTAACCGCGTGTGTCTTGTCGCACAACAATAACAAAATATCCATTAGCTTTAGTGGTTTCTGTTCAGTGCAGCCGACATAACACAAAGTCATCTACATATTTTTTATTATTATTTTGTTTAATCTTCGAGACATTAATTTATCAACGTACGTTTTGCTGTACCTATGTTGACACTAATATGAGCTATAAGTATAGGTATCGTAATGAAACCTCTTTGTTATGACTCCAATTACCATAAATTTTACTTGAAACCGTTTCCGATGGTATATGATAGTAAATAAAACTGATGATAGTAAATAGCTGTTGTATAACGAAATGCTCTTTCAGAATATTTAAGTGACTGGTATCAAGTATAAACAGCTTTTATGTGTATATTTAATGTTTGCTACTTTTTAAAATCAAACTATGGGTTCTGTGTAAAATGTATGTATGTGAAATATTATGTATAATGTATGTAAAGTAAAATTTTAATTTTGAATCAGCCTTTGCGGTGTGCATTGCCATAGAGTGGTACTGTAACCTAATGCTATTTAATAATAGTAGCCAGAGAAAAAAATAGCTGCTAAAGCCTCTAGCTCACTCTTTCTAGCAACTATTTTATATGTAAAAAAAACATGCACCAAAATAATGACAATGAAATGAAGTTTTAATAAAATTCTGATGTCTTCTGCATAGCTAGCTACAATAAAAAGAAATTAAACTATGTACTTCTATTTTTTGCACACGAGCACTGTAGTGTATGTACCGTACTTACTACCCGCCTGGCGTATAGGCTGAGAGAAAAGTTAAAAAAAAAACGCTTGATACCTACAACCGTAGTGACCGTCTCAAGCAATATAAATATAATATTTTAATTTAGGAATTTAATTTTCTATATCCACACTACATTTGCGATAGTATCTACAATTTCACATAATCGATTTCGAATTCATGGAATCCTAATATATTTAAGTGAGCTACAATTATAGGCTCGAGCCCGATTAGTAATCCATTTTAGCATCATTCCTTACCTAGTCGGGGTCAAAGATGTTATTCCCGACATCGTCGACTTTATTGCCTTTAGAACTACTCCTAAATACAATAATCAAACAGTACTTAGAGTCAGCATACTGCGTAACGTTTATTTCGGATGCACCATTAACATTCTCTTTGCCAACAAGTTTCATTTCTTTAATCCCAAATGAAGTAAATCTAGTGGGACAGATATTTAATGTGTCTGAAATGGGGTGTTCCGATTACATAGTGCTTATGCAAGAACCGCAACGTTTTATGACAGCTTTTGAATCAGTTGTTCATATAGCAAACATAAGAAGAAGTGATAGGAAGATTATATTCTTACCATTTGATGAGGAATACAACGAAGACTATGAAATAGACTTGCCTTCATTGATGTTTTCGATGAAAGAAAGCACTTTTGTTCCAAACATGTTGATGATTAGAAATGTTGCAGGCAATAACTCAAACTGCAAAACATTCGATTTGATTACTCACCAATTTGTTGGTTCAGATGAAGAAGTTCATCTTCCTAAATACTTGGATCGTTGGGATTCTTGTTCACAAGAGTTTGAAAACCAAGCCAATCTATTTCCTCATGATATGACTAATTTATACGGGAAAACGTTAAAGGTGTCTTGTTTTACTTACAAACCTTATGTGTTGTTGGATTTAGACAGTGCTATTGAACCTTCAGGCAGAGATGGTGTAGAGATAAGGATAGTTGATGAACTTTGCAGGTAAGATATCAAGCTAAAGAAAGCGGATCTGCCTTTAAGTTACTAAAAGATTTTAAATTTTAAATGCAGATGGATAAACTGCACAGTTGAAATCGTTAGAGAAGATGTTGATCAGTGGGGAGAAATTTATCCAAACGAAACCGGTGGCATTGGAGTTATTGGAAGTGTCGTGGAAGATAAGTCAGACCTAGGAATAAGTAAGTAAGGTAACTCTATTGTTTTTGAGGAAATCTATTTTATCACATGCCTCATATAACAAATTGATTTTCAGCTGCCCTCTATTCTTGGTATGAAGAGTGGCGAGTGATGGATTTTTCGGTAGCTGGTGTAAGGACTGCTATAACTTGCATAGCTCCAGCACCTAGGTGAGATAGACATCATACCTAAGTTTGCCTAATTTAAATTTAACACTAGGAGTGAACTAGTTAGTTCTGATGCTTTTTTCCCGATTGGTTTCCAGATTATTATCAAGTTTGGAGATGCCTTTGATGCCCTTCACTTGGTATATGTGGCTTGCAGTAGCCTTCACTTATTTCTATGCATCAACTGGAATGATAACTGTACTAGGCTGTGCCACCACCTCATACCCTTTTCTTAACGCCTTTGGAATGATGCTCGGACAAGTAGGTAGCATGTTAAGTTACGACTATGCTAGCCACTACAAGAATAAATTGCCACTACATGCAGGATGAAGCAGAGAGATCCAATGTGAAGAGATCCAAAAATGAAAATTAATTGGCGAAAAAAGCCTACCTTACCCAGGCCTATTAGTTATATAATTCTGAAATATTTATGGTTACACAAATACGAACAGCAGACTGTATGAGGTCTTTTTCGACTTGGAAATAACAAAAACATAACAATCCTGTTTGTTTGGGCAGTTGAGTAAAAATAATGACAAGTTATACTTAGTTACTAGCAGGTACCTACTACTTCACGCCAGTGTTGGGCAAATTTGAATTGCAAGAACAATTAAAGATTAACAATTGATTAATTGGTAGATGTAACCACAACAACTAACAATTAATCAATTGTAATTGTAGAAAATTACAATGAACAATTATTTCATTGTTTAACTGTATTAGTAACAATTAATTAATTGTTAATTGTGATTTACTACAATTAACAATTAATTAATTTTCTATTGTTTTGTGAATTTTAATTAAAACTAACAATTTAAAAAAGACTGCTGTATATTATACAGCCGGTATATTCTATAAATATATAATATACCCGTGTGTCTCCTGGTAGTAGAATAGTGCCCCCCATCTATTCAAGCAGTTTTTTATGTAGAAATAAAGATTTAGAAGAAAAGGGCTATACCTTAAATGGCCTTTGACCACTTTTTTATTCGTCTGAGACTTACAGCTTAATTTTCCTAAACCTTTTACTAATTTCTTTTTGATACATGAAGTTAATTGTTAGTTTTAATTGTTTCATAAAACAACAAAAAAAGTTAATTGCAATTATTTTAATTGTGAGTTACAATTGACATACGTTAATCAAATTAATTTAATTGCAAGGTGCACTTAAAAGTTTAATTGCGATTAATTTAATTGCAATTACTTTTTTAGTCAATTAACAAGAAAATTGACTAATTAATTGATTAATGCCCAACACTGCTTCACGCGTCCACAAATATATTATTTTGTTATGTGTAGCTAGCTACCTATAGGTACTCAAACGTTTTATGCGGTACAATTGCACGTTGATGACCACGCATTTGTTTGCGAAGCAAATGTTTTGCGTAGCGTTTATCAGTCAATCAGTCAACATTTCAAACCTAAGTACACAGCTTGGTGAATATCGTCGATCATATTAAAATTGATTTTACATTCAAGAGATATAAAGTTTTAGAAAATACATACATATACGCCACTGTTTTGGGCAGGGTTTTATTTTTCAAGTTTATTTTCAGAGGAGTCCGTCTTCAGCTCCACGAATCGAGCTCGATAATTTTTGCTCTCCACGTCGGATACTAATAATTATGTTAGGTTATCACTAATTGTCCATTCATACAAGGAGTAACTTTGTCGACTTATGCAGAAAAGCTTAGTAATTAAGTGAATGTAGGATGCAAGAGCGAGCGAAACAAGCTTGATTATTTATACCTACATCTCTATAGGATAGGATAGGTTTTATTTTGTCCGTTCATACAAAAAGAGGACTAACTGTGACGATTTATATAAAGAAGCTTACAAATTAAGATACAGTAGGATGCAAGAACGAGCGAAGCAAGCTCGACAATGTTAACACCCCGCCTAGGGTCGATTAGACTTTCGGAAATAGGAGTCCGGTACTTTGTCGAGTAATGCATAAAAGCTTTAGAATGAAGAGATTGCTCGAAACTTTTAGGATCAAGGTAGGTGCAAAAGCACCCCCCTGCATCTCGCACCCGGCACCCATGTAGGTACGTATAAATTAATTCGAGATTGTAAATCTTTCAGTCCCAATACGAAAACACTTCAAGTCTTTCATGGAAAATGAGAAGCATAACTGGCTGGTTGCTGATAGCAGGGCTAATTCTGAGCAGTGCTTATGGAGCTGGTCTAGCTTCCACGTTCACTGTGCCCAAATACGAGCCATCTATAGATACAGTGCAAGACATTGTGGACAGAGAACTGGAATGGGGCGCTACACATGATGCATGGATATTCTCTCTAACTCTGTCAACTGAGGTAAGAATAATATTATCTGTGCTTAATTTATTTTTATTAAATTCTGCAAAAAAAGGCATTGATTGAAAAACGTTTGTAAGCACGAGTAAGAACCTAATCTGCATATTTGATTCCAGCCTGTAATACAGCAGCTTGTGAGCCAATTTCGCATTTATTCGTTCGATAAATTGAAAGAAAAAAGTTTTACAAGAAGTATGGCATACAGCATTGAAAAGCTACCTGCAGGTAAATATTTATTCCAGTTCACTACACAGATAATGTTGGTGATGACTTGTTTACCTACAGAAGACACGGTCTACAGAATACATTATTTTCTAACAAATGCCAATAATGAGTGCAACAATGTACCGATCAATGCTTGCTTGGTCCAACACCACAGATTTCCCATAGCTTTTGTTTATGTACAGCATGATCGAGGCAAGAACGCGAAAATAAAAATTATTCCCTCCCTTTTTGCTAGCAACGTTCTTGAACGCTAAGAGTTAGGTATGTTTGTTACTTGCATAGACGTGCTTTTTATTTGTTAATTGAACTTAAGATAATCTGTTTTGATTGAATTATACTTAGGTGTCTAGTACATACTAGACACCTAAGTGTCTATATTAGGCATTGACTATATTAGGTATATACCTTATATAGTCAATTAATAGCATAAACGTGTTATTAAGGTAAATATACAATAGGTAATTAGGTATGTCTCCGTGATTTCATTTATGTTACTTCTTTGTTTAAAAAATAAATAAAAAAACTTACCCATGGAATTAACTGTTAAAGGTAACTTCGCTATAGGCGAGTACGTTACGCAAGAAGCCACCTTGGACATGATGTTAATGGTTGAAGACTTCTACTTTGAGCAGTGTGTGGTGATGATGAGGAAGAGCTCTCCGTACACAGAAAGAGTCAGCCAACTGGTGGGACGCCTCCACCAGTCCGGACTTTTGTTAGCTTGGGAAACTCAGGTTCAGAAAAAAAGGTTTTTTTTTGTTTGCTTGACTGTTCTGGACGACGACGGGACGAACTGGACAGATTCCGCTAGAACTGAAAGGAAGCCGTGCGGGCTCGCAAAAGATCGAAGGAGTGGAGGGAGGCCTTTGCCCAGGAGTAGGACAGTGCAGGCTAGCAGAATTAATTATTATTTTTCGGAGGATTATTTTTAATAGAGTTGCCTACATTCTATCGAAAATATTGCCATATTTTGGAGTACCTTTCTCTTCGATCAACAATGAACGCACTTGAGACGTGAGCTCTTATTTTGTTTAGTTCGCTTGAAACACAGCCAATGTAAACGCGACTTTATTACTAGGTGCCATGTTTGTAATTAGGTTGAAGTTATAACTGTTTTAAACTTTTTTCACGCGGACAGCTTTTAGCTTTGATTTTGTACGAGACCCGTTATCTAGTTGATATTGTTGATCGAAGAACTTCCTGCCTTCTTAATAGAAGGCAGGAAGTTCAGGAAGGCAGGAAGCAGGTAAATGTCTTATAAAAGGAGAGGTACCTACCATTAGGTACCTCTCCTTTTATAAGACATTTACCTAAGTCTATTGTAATTATGGTCTTTTCACATCATTTATCGATTGCACTGTGGGTGTATTATTTCATTGACCACTTATTATAATTACTGCACAATGGCAGCATCTAAAATTGCAGGTAGCGCTAAAGCACTTGAATTACAAAGTTCAGGTAGAAGTGAGACTGTCGAGAACCAAGAATGATGTCGGCACCTTGGAGCCTTTGAATCTTGACAATGTTGTGGTACGTAATATCTATCTGCAAGGTTAAATTAAATTTAGCGAAACTCCACAGACGTACCTAATGGGTCGCAACGTCGTCGCCCGGCGATGGTCGTGGGGATCGATATTTAAACACGACAAGTATGTGAATTTGACCCTGTATACTAACCTACTCTTCCATCTAATTTGCAATCTAGACACGCCTTAATTACAAGCTTTTATTTAACTTTCAATGCTTGTATGTAGGTATGTTAGTTTGTATAGGTAAAATCTTACAAGCGGAATTAAAACCACTTCTTCTTATCCTACGGTGTTGAAATTTTACATGTTGATTCAGTTTCGAAGACAATGCATTTTTATGATGCATGACCTTTTTCTATACCCAGGACTGACTCCAGCCGAAAGAACTCCTTAACGGTACAAACACGAAATTTAACATATGCATTTAATTATGATAGTCCGTTTAAAAGTCTACCATGACCTGGCTGCTGCACCTAGGATTGGCTCCAGACGAGGGAACTCCACAACGGTCAATAGCAGAGACACAACATTTTATATACGCATACAATTATGATAGCCCGATCTAAAGTATAGCATGACTTGGATAGTGCAACTCGGTTGGCTTCACACCATGACTTGCGTTAAGGCGTGTTTGTGTTCGTTGGATTTGTCTTCGCAAGTACCTTTCAGGTGAAGGTGATAGAACGGATATTTAAACAAATTCTAATGCTAATTAAAAACTTTTTTACAAAACAAAACAACCGACTTCCAAAAAAAAAACACTACCTACTTACAAAGTGAAAAATAACTTTAATTTCAGGTATTTGTAGTACAGGCTCTGCCTAGTTCGGGACCTGAAGACCTTGTGTGGATGTTGTCTCATATTATATTATTATTATTAATTTCGGAAGTCGGTGTCTTTGGATCTGTATTTTAGTTTTTGCCACCGACTTCCGAAATTAAAGTTATTTTTCAATTTGTAGTGTTTTTTTTTGGAAGTCGGTTGTTTTTTGTAAAAAAGTTTTTATTCACTTTTTAGCTAAAGTACCTACCTACCCCACACCAATTCACAATATTTATTGTTAATTAAAAAAAAATCGATTTCGATATAATTTAAATGGAAAACCTGGGAAAAAAACCAACCTTTGAAACAAAAAAAAAATCCAAATCGGTTCAGGCGTCTTCGGGTAATCGGTTCCGATAAGGATACGATTGGAAGTAAAATTAAAGGTGAAAATGGCTGGGTACCGATACCGCTACTGTTGCAACAAAAGGATACGAAGATAGGTATCGAGCGCCGAATGTTACCTTTGATTTTAAGTTGGGCAGTTACGGTTCACAAGTTACAGGGAACTACTCGTACACTAGAAAAAGCTGAAGATCTAGGCAAGAAAAAATTCGCTAAAGGACAGAAGGGCAATTCCCGTATTTTTAAAAACGTTCGCATTCTAATCTCAGTCTCAATCTGTCAAAAATACAATCAATTTACATACATTTTGACAAGTTTTTGACATTGATTGTCGTTGAGATGAGATTGCGACTTGAATTTGAACGTTTTTTAAGTACGAGAATTGGCCTTCTGGGTGTATGTTGCTCTGAGTCGTGTTAAAACCTTGGAAGGAATAGCGTTGTCTGAGTTAGATTCAAACAAATTACCTATTGAGTAGGGCAAACGACGAAAAAGCATTGCTAGAGATGACGCGCTTACGCTACTTAAATTCAATGTCAAATTAACGTATCAGCATGCCTAGTAGGTAGTGGTATTCCTATGTAAAACTTCAATCTTAAATAGGTATTATTTTTGTACGAACTGAACATTTTGGCATATTTAATCATATGAAGTAAGCTCAACAAAAGGTAGCTACTGTAAAACGTTGAGGAGTTCCCTTGACTGTCCTTGGTCTTCATCGTCAGACCCCTAATGACAGTCACAACCTACCTAGGTGTAAAGTTCTCATCAACACAAATTTATCAAGCCCAAACACCAGGTAATTGCTGTAAATCGTTGAGGGGTTCCCTCGACTGTCTTTCGGCTGCATCATCAGATCGACTTCAGACCTTCATTAAATAGTAGTGCTTTAAAATACTTAATGAAAAAAAATTACAAACGCACTAGTCGCCACTACGATTTTCGAAGGTTCACTCGATTTCTCTGAGATGCCATCTTCAGATCCTGGGTTCCTTATCATGGTACCACCCTTGGGATATCTCCTTTCCAACAAAAAAAGAATCATCAAAATCGGCTCATAAACGACGAAGTTATCCGGGAACACAGATAAAAAAAATATATATATATATACGTTCGAATTAAGAAACCTCCTCCTTTTTTGATGTCGGTTAAAAAGTACAAAATATTTTATTTGTCAAAATCTTTTAAAAAACAAGCTCATATTGAACTAAAAGTACTAAATAAAACTTAAGTTAACATAGAAAAATATTTTCATAAAAGCTTGAGGCTTAGCATAGAGTGTAAGAATTACGTTCACGCCTCAAGCTTTTAAGAAAATATTAAAGTTCTATGTTAACGTAAGTTTTAGTTAGTACTTTTTACTTCATTAGAAGCTTGTTTATAAAAAGGTGTTTACTAAAAAACAATTTTATCGAAACTTTACCTACAAGGAGCTATCTAGGCGGACGGCAGGAAACCGGTCGTTGTGAACTGCCAAGGCAATGTGGTGTGTGTTTGGTGAGGCCTAATGTCCAGCCGAGTTAAGAGTTTCACTAGCTGACTAGACTGAAGGGCAGCCTAACGTTTTTGTTTTGTTTCAGGGCGTTTTCATCGTGTATGCAATTGGGCTAGTGGTCTCCACGGCGATTTTTGTGGGAGAATTGTATGTGCATCATCGTAGAACGCAGAATGAGCTTGCGCATTTTGAATAAATTATTGACATTCTAATGTAGTGAAACAAGTACCTAAGCTTTTTATTTGCTTATTAGCACATATAATCACTACGTTCGTTGTTACGTTCTTTTGTAAGCAGCTTTCTTAGATTATATAATTTCGTACCAGCGTATAATAAGTACCTATCTACCTAGTCAATAAAAATAGAACGGATCTATCGATGACAACCCAATTTAGGACTATTTCATTAAATGTTTTTCGTTCTGTTGCATACCTGCTACACTACCTACCTACTACTGAAAACCTTCATCGAGAAATCATACGTAAGTGTAGTAACCAGTTAGGGCAACAATATCTAGCAACAGTCAGCAGTTTTGTAAATCAATATTGTATCTTGGAATTGAAAAGAAAATAAATGTAAGAATGTTAAATGATACACAAACGAGGTAGGGTAGGGAGGTATATGTGATCATTTGTGGAAGGCAAACTTATACAGGTGGCAGCACAAATATATGATGAGCACCCAAAACTATCTGATGAGACAAGCGACACCGAAATATAGAATGCTGCATCAGCTTCAAAAAGATGTTCAAATCTTAGAATGCTGTTAGCTGAGCCGATGTCGACTATTCTACCAGTGTCATACCTCTGTTAAGGAAGGTATCAATTGAAGGGGAGTATCAATTTAATACTTGATAGCAGAATAGCCGACATCGGCTCTGTTGCCAAAAAGAAAAATAATCGCTTATTTTACATTTCTACGGTCAAACATTACCGTCAGATAGGTAGTTATGCTGCTAGTGGGAGTCACATTTTTATTTGCAATATGAGCGGCACTGATTGCGATAAAGGAGAAAACATGAAACGCTATAGGTATACCTAATTGTCAGATTTGTATACTGCCAAAGTTACGTCAGATATTTTTGGTGACAACGAGGTATCCCATTCTTCTGAATTTAACTGAGTACGAGACATGTGTTGTGTTATAAATGTCTGCCACATTTATAACACAAGACATGTCTGGTAATATTGATTTATGGTATTCTAAGAGTTGACACATCTTTTGAAGCCGCTGCAGCATCCTATAGTTTGGCGTCGCTTGTCTCATCAGAGCTTTGGTGTTCCTTCGATGTCCACATATTTGTGCTTATATTCCTTTCACAAATGATCACATGTACACACATCACAATTGTGTCTAGGGCTCCATCACTTTTTTGCTAGTTACTAAAAATCCGGTATTTTTATCTCATTTTTTGTATCTCATAAGGATGCATTTTAGTCGTCATTTGAAAAGGGAATATTTATTGAATTTCAGTCAGAAGATAAAAATCTTCTGTCAACTAGTATTCCTATATAATCTTGCAGCAGGTTTGAGGCCAAATCAGTAAAATTTCTGCTATAGGTACCTCTGAGTGGAATCATTACAAAAGAATGGAGAGGAGACGTCATTTGAGCCGAGAAGAAATGATCAGAGCCGTGGGAATGTTGGAAGTCTTTTCTCGGCAACGTGCTGTGGGAATCGCTCTGGACACTACGCAGAGTGTTTTTTAGTCGACTTTAGACACGTTACCGCATCACTGGCAGCGCGAGATGGAGGACGAGCTCGTATCACCACACGCTGACAAGATCGTTACATACAATTAATTAACTACTGCTAATTAATTAGTGCTCGACGAAATCGTACCGTGACTGCGATGATGTTGGTTACGAGGCTTTGTAGCTCTTCAGGAATGTTAATAAGCGATAAAACCATAACAAATCGCTTGCATTAAGTCAATCTCCGTTCCCGAAGGCCGTTACGTATACCGCCTATTGAGCCCCGCAATAGCAGAGCTCGTTTACAATGGGCTCGTGAACACAGAATTTGGGCAAAAGAAGAGTGGGGTTTTGTATTTTTCTGACGGTTCTCGCTTTGGTAGGAGCCCAGATACTAGACGTACACCGGTAAACTGTATTGGAGGACCCCTGGACGCCAAGAACGTTTAAATTCGTGCTAGGAAGTCCATGCATACAGTGGTGGAACAATGAAATTAAGATGTGGGCGGATATTTGGATTGGCATAAGAGCCGAACTGATTTGGATCAGATGCAATCTCAATGGGCAGATTTAACTGAAACGATTGAATCAGATGTTGTCATTCCTTTGCGGACCCAATTTATTTCTGCTTATGCATGATAATGCATGTCCACACACCGCTAGAGTCGTAGCAAACACACTTGCCGTAGAATATTAACCAATAAGATTGTATAAGCGGAGATTTTATGCAATACTATTGGTTAATATTCCTCCGTTTCTCCGCTCCGTAGCCTCGTTTCGCTTCTGTGGACAGGCAGACAGACTAGGTACTAATTGTTTATTTTACGCAATAAAAACCTTCAAAACTTTTATTTTTATCTTTTTATCACATTTTAATGCCAGGATTAACTAAGGTGAAAAATTCAGCAAGCAAAACATTTATTCATTAATGCAAAAGCCGAGAGTACTTCGTCTATCTACACATACGAAAACATTTTATTTAATCAATCTAAATAGACATTTTTATGTAATTTCAATAAGGCAATAAAATATATTTTTTAAATACCTTAATCCCTACACACTTTTGCCGTCATCTTATGAAATCAATTATGTATTATGTCTAATAATAATACAATAATGTACAAATTGTGAAGTAACAGGGTACTCTTTGTTGCAGAGCCTAATAATAATAAATCATTATTGCGGAGCTGTTCATAGTTATACATTTATGCTCGTGACTGTACAGCCCATTTACGTGGCGATCGCGTATTCGCGCGACGATCGCTTTCTATTAGGACGCGGCCTTAGACAAATCGTTATTATGTGTTCCGTTTGACGTCCGAAGTCCATTTATCAATCAATCAATCAAATTATTTATTTCGGGTTGCATAGACCCATAGATAAATACCTTAACCTAAGTATACATATTATTATCAAGAAATAAGTGTTAGTAAATAAAACTTATGCCTATGTTAGTAACACTTCACTAGCACTGCACTATGTCTTTGTGCTGTCGTGTGGAATAGGTCCGCGGAAGCGACGGAACACCACGTCCTGCGGCCAAAAGCTTTCTTCCAACACCAGGTTGAGGTAGCACGTCGGAATACGCACTACAAATGCCTTGAAATTGACATTGCGGCGCGACTCTAACAGCTTATTATCAGCTTATCAGCTTATTTATGAGAGTACATCCGTCTTTTACCCACGTTTCCTCGCTAGATGATGCAACTTCCGTCACGTATGTCGACCTCAGCGCCACCCGTGGCCGTATCTGGAACTAACTAACCACCACAGAGCAAGCCGCCATTCGTTTGTCATTGTTGCGTCGTTTTTCTTACCGCGCGCAAATCGTTAGATTTTAAATTCAAAAAACTTGGCAAACCTTCATGGTTAACTAAGTTTCTGTAAAATTTATTTTAACTTTCGAGAATAAAGTAGAAAGTTACTAATCTTATTTTTCCGTTACGTAAAATTAAGATCGTTCGTTTTTAAAAAAATGACGATAAAATTACCGAGCCGAACGTTGACAATCTCGCGGACGTTTTTAGCGATCGCGATTCCGCCGGGTTACGAAAAAGTGTTAAGAGCGTTTATACCTTATGAGTGGCAACGTCGCAATTTAGTGTCATATTTCGTGGTTTTCAATTTTTATCATTTAATCGGAGCTATACTTTAAAAATCTGTTTAATTAACTTTTTAGAATTACGTGAAAGCGTTTAAAAAATAAGTAACCGTAATGCTTACAGGTATTTTACAATGAAAATAACGCCCTGCAAGTTTCCAATGTATTATTTGCATATAAATAGAACTGTAAGCGCAACGATTTCTTACCTTTTACACAGTTTTCACATAATTCTAAAAAGTTAATTAAACAGATTTTTAAAATATAGCTCCGATTAAATGATAAAAATTGAAAACCACGAAATATGCCACTCATAAGGTATAAACGCTCTTAACGCACGTGTACCGTCTAGTGAGTCAAGATCTTCAGCTTCAAGTACAAGTTCAAGCGAGGAGGATGAACCGCCTCCAAAAAGACGGCGCCGGTCCCGATCACACGAGTCATTACGAGAAATATTTTATTTATTCTTCTCAGAGTAGTCAAATAAGAAACGCCGACCTCATCTAGATAAAAAAAAAAAAATATGATTGACGTGTAAAAGTGTTTGTAAAAACCTACTTACAGAAATAAAATCATTTATCATGTATTCTATGTTCTATGTTATGGGTTTGGTTTCCGCACTTAGTCCTACAGTGGACCATTGTGCGTGAGCCATGTCGGCCGTCGGTGGTTATTCCAACCAGCCCACCTCCCTCCAGAAGCTGATTAGGTCTCCTGGTCTATTAAGAACATCTGTGTAAGATCTGGGTGTCCCGAGGGTTTTTGACCTAATTTGGGCGACGCCTGTGCACTCGAAGAGCACATGCGCGACAGTTTCGTCAGCCTCCATGCAAGCCCTGCATAGAGGACTGTCCGTTATGCCTATTGTGTGAAAGTGTTTGTTTAGCGAGCAGTGTCCCGTGATGGTCCCCGTCACCAGGCGCATGCCCTTCCTGTCCAGGCGTAGCAACCGCCTGGTTAGCTTGCCGTCTAGTGATGGCATGGCTTCCTTGGATTGCCTGCAGCCCGGTGACGACGTCCACCAGCTCTCTGCTTGTGTGTGGGTGTACTCCTGTAGCCACCTGCGTAGTTGGTTGAAGGGGATGGGCACGATAGGTTCCGGTCCACAGACCGACGTGCTGGATGCCCTCCTGGCCAGCTCATCGGCTGCGTCGTTACCTAGCGATCCACTGTGTCCTTTTATCCATTGTAGCGTCACTGTATTGCGGTTTGATACGGTTACCCGTTCAAGCGCATTGTGACATTCTAGTATTAGATTCGAAGTAATGCATTTTTTCCCTAGGGATTGGAGGAATGAGGCGCTGTCAGAGAGTATGCGGATTCGGGTGTCCGCAACTCTTCTGGCTGCTATGGCATAAGCCGCCTGTATTATGCCCACACACTCTGCTTGATAGACCGTGTTGAGCATTCCCAGGGGTCTGGATATGTTTATGTTGAGGTCGTGTGAGAACACTCCGACTCCAGTTCCGCAGTCGGTTTTTGATCCATCGGTGTAAATTCTCAGTTCCTTTAGGCCTGAATGGTCGTACTGCTCCTCTTCAAGCACTACGCTGTAGTGCTTTTGAAAGCAGTATTGTTTCAGGGCCTTGTCGCAGGGTGATGCCATCATCGGCTGACGCCTGATCGCCTCTTCCCTTAAACGTTTGTGCTTGACCCTGGAGTCGTTGCTCAGGGTTCCTGCTATATGTAGCCTAAAGGTAGCCAGGGTCGCCTCCTCCCTCACAGTGAGGTGTAGGGGCGGTAGCCCAAGCATAGCCTGTAGGGCAGCGGTGGGTGCAGTTCTCATGCAGCTGGTGATCGCCGCACACGCGAGCCGCTGCAGCTTTTCGAGGTCTCTTTGGGCTGTGCTCAGTTCTGTTCTGGGCCACCAGACTACTGAGCCATATGTAATGATTGGTCGGATGACTGTGGTGTATAGCCAGTGGGTAACCCGTGGGCTAATCCCCCAATTCTTGCCAAGCAATCGCTTGCACTGCCACAAGGATATACTGGCCTTCGTGGTGATGTAGTTGGTGTGTTTTGCCCAATTCAGCTGTTTATCCAAAAAGATGCCCAGGTATTTGGTTTCAGTTGATAGGCTTAGGGTGGTACCAAAGAAACGTGGTAGTTGTAGTGTCGTTAATTTCCTCTTTTTTGTGAAGAGAATCAACTCGGTTTTTGTGGGGTTCACTGAGAGTTGGTGTTTGCCGCACCAATTCTCCACTATCTTCAGGGCCTGGCGCATTAGATTGCACAAGGTGTTTTCATGGGCGCCATTTATTATTATGGTTAGGTCGTCGGCGTAGCCTACGGTGAAGTAACCTTTGTCGTTGAGTTCTTTTATTAAGTTGTCTGCGACCAGGTTCCATAGGAGCGGTGATAGGACGCCCCCTTGCGGGCAGCCCTTCGCTACAATGGCCCTTGTGGTGTCATTTACGGTTACTTGTACGGCTCTCTGTCTGAGCATATTAGTGATCCAGCCACTCAAGGACGGGTCTATATTGTGCCGTGCTGATGCTTTTGAAAGTGGTTTTGTCAAAGGCGCCTTCGATGTCAATGAAGGCGGCCAGTGCTGAGCATTTGTAGTCCACCGCGCATTCAATTTTGGATACCACACTGTGCAGCGCGGATTCCGTTGATTTGCCTGTGGAGTACGCATGTTGTTGTTTGTGGAGTGGTCTTGCCCGAAGAGGTCCGTCTCGGATATGCCGATCGCAGAGTCTCTCTAGGGTCTTTAGTAGAAAGGATGTAAGGCTTATGGGTCTGTACGCCTTGGGTTGTGTGTAGTCAGCTTTGCCAGGTTTAGGTATAAAGATGACTTTCACTTCGCGCCAGGCTAGGGGTATATATCTGAGTGCTATGGATGCCCGATAAATAGCCGTCAGGCATGGTGTAATATAGTCAACCCCCCATTGCAGCAGGGCCGGGAAAATGCCATCAAGACCTGCGGACTTGTATGGTTGGAAGGTGTTGATAGCCCACTTTATGCGGTCTTCTGTTACTAGACTGTGGGCTCTGGACCAGTCGCGTTCCGTTGGGATCCAGTCTAGCTCAGCTTCCCAGGTCCTGTCGTCTAAGAGTTTACAGTCTGGGAAGTGGGTCTCAAGGAGGACCTTGCTGGTTTCCTGGTCCGTCAGTGTGTACGAGTTGTCGGGTCTTTTCAGCGCGCCGAGGGTTCGATCCTGGTCAGTTGCCAGTATCTTCCTTACTCTTGCGGCTTCATTGTTGTTTTCGATGGATTCACAGAACTTTCGCCAAGCTGTTCTCCTGGCGGTTCTGATTTGCTTTTTGTAAGTGTATTGGGTCTCTTTGTATAGCTCCCAATCCTCCGGTAGTCTGGTGTTCTTAGCTCTGTTAAATTGCTTTCTTAGTGTATTCCTGAGTTTACCTAGTTCGGCGTTCCACCAGGGGCATCTCTCACAGTTAGTTCGAGGCGCCCTTAGCTTGCAGCATGCATGGTATGCCTGAGTTAGGTATTCTGTTAGCTTTGTTATAGTGTATTCTAGTTGTGTGGTGTCTTTTATGGTTGTCTGTGATAGGTGCCTGGTTAGTAAGGCTGCCAGGAGGCGCTTGTACCCGGGTACATCGGTGTGCCGCGGGTTTCGTCTCGGCATGGGTTTTTTAGTGTTGGTAGTTAGTGTGAAACGGATCCTTCTGTGGTCTGAGCAAGAAGGTTCTCCCGATACGTGCCAGTTTGTGATAAGGTTGGTCGCGTTTTCTGTAGCAAGAGTTAAATCTATGATAGTTTGTCCTCGGGCTGTGACCCAAGTGGGTTCAGAGCCTCGGTTAATAATGTTAAGGTTAGTAGAGAATAAATAAGTGGATAATACCTCTCCTCTGGAGTTCGATGCATCGCTACCCCAGAGCGGGTGATGGGCGTTCGAGTCGGTGCAGATGATCAGGTCTAGTTTGGTGTGCTCACAGTGCTGTACCAGGTCGGCCATTTCTTTCGGCGGGCAGTCTGTGTCCTCGCCCGGCATGTATACCGAGGCCAGTACAACATCTGGAAGATCATCTACGGTCTGGAGTCTGACGGCTGTCAGATCTCTGGAACAGAATTGAGTAAGTAGCGTGGTAGGGATGTTTTTTGGTATGTATGCACAGGATCTAGGTTTGTCTGTGCTATGCGTGTTGAGAATTAGCTTACCTCCGATGTTACTAAGGCCGCATATTCTATTGTTCCTGATCCACGGCTCTTGGATCAGTGCGATTGTATGGGGGTTAACCTCCAGTGCCCTGCGTAAGCTAGCCGTGGCAGTTTGGCTGTGTTGGAAATTTGTCTGGATGATGTGGAGTGGTGTTGATGGCGATGGGGAGGGGGAGGTGTTAGTCGGTGGTGGATCCATCGGACAGTTCCTCCGCTACCCCCTCTCTGTATAGGTTGTCGTGTGTGTCAACCGGTGACGACGCTAACAGCCTCTCGCTCCAGCCGGGAGATGTAGGTGGTATGGTGGCCTCAACGTCAGCCATCGCCGCGCGGGCCATGACCTCCTCGAGCTGGGCAATCTCCGTGACCTCCGTCCGTGTCCCTGTTGGTGCGGGCTCCGTGTCCGTCGTACTGTCCTTGGGCTGGGCCGTGGGCCAGAAGCGCACGTATATCGAACCTAGCAGGTACGATATGCGACGCTCCCGACCCAGGACCTTTTCCGCCTCAGTCGGTGGTAGACCCAGGGTCAAATATGTCCCATAGTTCTCACCACCGACCCTGGTTGCCCTGTACATTGACCACCTGGCTATGTCGTACCAGGTGTTCTGACGTATCAGGATGTTGTGGAGCCTCAGCACGTCTCCTCGATAGCGAGGGACGAAAAGCGAGGCTCTCACCCGGGTGGGCACGTCCGACTGTCGGAGTACCGTCAGTGTGACGTCTGTGTCTGGGAGTTTAATTTTGGGTACATTCTGTGTCAGCCAGGTTAGGGCGTAGTCGTCCTCACACCACATTTGCACTGTGCCCTCCGCTACCCGTGGGTATCCGCGGAAGGCAGGGAGTGGTGTTGAAGGGAGTGGTGTCGACGGGTCACCGCCCATGAGTAGGTCTACCAGGCCTACTTTAACCTGCTCGGCCTCTTCTGCTGTCAAGTCTCTGGAGGTTTATCATGTATTAATAGATCGCAGGTTTGAAGTCTTATCGCAACAGCTGGTGAGTCACGTTAATACTTTATTTTGTGCGAATTACGCTGCAATACAGCCGAGTGCTTCTTGTTCGACTTCGGAGCCTGCGTTACTTAGCAAAACTTTTTCTTGAGGATCGATTAGCTTATCGTACTATTCTTGTTCACAAATCAGCTATTGCATCAGTTTGTGAAACTCTTGCGGATATTAAGATTTCGTCAAATCATTTGGTTAAACATATTTTGAAAGCTGTATCGTTAGCTAGATCAATTCCACCCAAACTGCCAATATGGGACGCAAGAACAGTAATTCAATTCTTAAAAAATACCGATGTAAATTTGCAAAGCTTCTATGATGTTTTTAAGCGTGCTGCCACTATATTGTAGCTGGCCTCAGGTCGTAGAGTTCACGATTTGATCCTCTTACATTGCGATTCAAAACATTATAAGGATAATGGGGATTCAATAACATTGCATCCGGTATTTGGCTCAAAAACTGATTCGGCGTCATACCAACAATCAAGTTGGACGTTGCTAGCTTCACCGGACAGAAATACAAATGCTTTATTTTGGTTAAGAACATTAATAGATATTTCAAAAAATGTCAGAGGTTCCCTGACAAATTTATTTATTACCACGAGGGAGCCTCGTAAGCCAGCTAGTACTGTAATTATAGGTGGAGGGATAAAACGAATTCTTTCCGAATCCGGTATAGACGCTACTCCTGGTAGTTGTAGGTCAGCAGTTTCGTCTCTTAACTGCTTAGAAAAGTACCCAATTAATGATATTCTAGCTAAAGCTAACTGGCGCCATGAAACTACTTTTAGAAAATATTATTTTAAAGAAGTAATAAATACAGGTGTCAATAACAGAAATGAATCAGAGAAGTCACTTTCTCAATTCTTCACAGTTGCAAATTGAAACTTTTTAGTATGGTTTACAAACAGTAAACTTATGATAATTAATTACAATGCTGATCGTTTATTGGAAACTAATTACCTACTTGTGATTTTGTTTAATTTTGCTTTCTGTATACTAATACAATTATTAAAATAATTGATCACATTGTTGCGTTTTACTAAGCAAGCCACCAGGAGATAACAAACAGACCTCTCATAAATGGACTTCTGACGTCAAACGGAACACATAATATAAAAAATTACCTATAAATAAAATTTGTATTATGTTTCCTAAGACGTCCGAAGTCCAAATAATCTCTTCCTGGAGTACCTATACCATCATCATCATTACTATTATGAGCCGAACAATGACAAACGAATGGCGGCTTGCTCTGTGCTGGTTAGTTAGTTCCAGATATGGCCACGGGTGGCGCTGAGGTCGACATACGTGACGGAAGTTGCATCATCTAGCGAGGAAACGTGGGTAAAAGACGGATGTACTCTCATAAATGGACTTCGGACGTCTTAGGAAACATAATACAAATTTTATTTCTAGGTAAAATTTTTATATTTTTGAAGTGAAAACTTCTTTAGCCCCATAGTGATTTGAAACTCGATGAAACGAAAAAGCGTTTTTAAAAAGAGCCAAACACAATAATGTCATAATCTAAGGAATTAACGCATGTAACTTTGAAGGATTCACTTCTATCTCGTGTGAACTGCACACGTCATGCTTTTTTTAACCTAATCGTTTTGATTTTCTGGGTGACCCCAAAACTTCGATGAGCGTACCTATTCAGACACTAATCGTAAAAAATCACAGTAACGTTCATATTTTTAATAGCAAAAAAACATCATTTTGAATTTCGCGGGATACCATGATTTTTTTTTTATACGCTGAACTCAAATTCTTTAATACCATAGACTAGAAACACCCACAATGCATATAGAGAATTTATATTGTGCCCTTTATACATTTACGCGAGGCGAGGTCACCAGGCGCCTCACCACACGACGAAAAAGAAGAAGCATTCATTTTTACTATATTTTAGTTATGAAAGAGGATGTCTAACTTTATTTCAAATTGACTTTCATGCCTTGTTGTTCGAATTTCATTGACCAATTAATCGAATATCTATTCTTTTAGTAATAAGTTTCTCAATTTAGTCGATTTTTATTGGACCTCTCTAAAGAGTGTGGTGGATTTGCGTCATCAACATTTGATGTTGTGTGCGTGCTGGCGGGAAAATCGATCGATACTTGTTTAGAGTGTTTCGGCGCCTGGATGTGCTGTCGTGTGTATCATTCATTTGCGTTTACGATAATAATGTTCAGATAATCTTGTGTATAATTACTATTTACAAAGGAGATATGGCTTCTTATCTATTTTTGTGCCTCGCTTTCTTAATTACGACGTCAGCTGAGTTTGTTTGGAGACACCATAATAATGAACAACTACCAGTGATCCTAGAAGAAGTTCACGCAAGATGTCCTAATATTACGAGAGTTTACGCTTTGTCTGAACCATCAGTTTGTGGTGTTCCATTGTATGTTATAGAGTTTTCAGACACTCCTGGATTTCATCAGCCTTGTAAGTAAAAAACTATAATTTGGCGAGTCCTATTGTGCATCAAATAATTTTATTAATACCTTCATTTATTTATTACTACAGATAAACCCGAAGTAAAATATGTTGGTAACATCCATGGAAATGAGGTTTTGGGACGGGAATTAATTTTGGGCCTAGCCCATTACCTTTGTGACCAGTATAACAGTCATGACCGTCGAATCCGTGCTCTTATTCATTCTACACGGATCCATTTACTTCCATCTATGAATCCAGATGGATGGACACTATCCACAGATACAGTAAGTGGCCAGTACATCCTGTTCAAACCATAATAGAATATTAATTAATGGTGTTTTCAGAAAATTATCTATGTACCTGCCACAACAATAAATTATATTCTAGTCTAATGTATTAATATTTTCAGGGTTCCCTAGATTACCTTCTTGGCCGCACAAATAACCATTCAGTGGATTTAAATAGAAACTTCCCAGATTTGGATGCCATAACATTTGAATATGAACGCCAGGGCGTCAACCACAACAACCATTTGTTGAAAGATTTGACCCGTCTCGCTGCACCGGTGAGATTTTAATATTATTAATATTTTATTATTGTACAAGGAAACATAGTTACATGCTCTGTGAAGGAATCAGCTTGTTAAGACTAAATAGTGATTGCTGCATGTTTATTATCTAACGGCAGATTGTTGTAAATTATACAATAAGTTTTATATCAGATTGTATAAGTTATCAATTTATTTTAGTTGGAGCCTGAAACCAGGGCTGTTATGCGCTGGGTCATGTCGGTACCATTTGTATTGAGCGCTGCCATGCATGGAGGTGACCTTGTGGCCAACTATCCATATGATGAGAGCCGGAGTGGTGCACCAGTTTCTGAATATTCTGCTAGTCCAGATGATGATACATTCAGGTAACAAGCTATACAATCTACAGAGAATGTTTTCAGTCTTATCATTATTCATAGTCTTATTCTAAAAAGTAATACTCATATTAATACTAACTCAATGTTATATACAAAGATTTAAGGTGATAATTAAACCACATAGGTACATACAGTAACAGATACATAATCATAGGTACCCAGCATTAAAAGTTTAAAAGAGAAAGTAAGCATCCTCTTAATCTCAAATAACGAACACAAGTCTAAAGTTAAGCACAAGTTAAAGCCTTGTTACGTATTTGTAGGGACTTAGCTATGACGTACGCGTCGGCCCACGCAGACATGTCTTCGCCGACCCGTCGCGGTTGCCATACGACCAGCTCTGATGATTCAGCTACATACAACTTTGGCAAGCAAGGTGGAGTCACTAACGGAGCTGCTTGGTACAGCCTGAAAGGAGGTGAGTAGAACATAGGCTAGTAATTTACTCGTCCTGCTCCAACTTTTTTTCACGTTCTTAAATTGTCCAATAAATAAATAATACAACTATCGTAACATTACGTCGGTATTTTCGGTTTTGTTATGTAAGTACCTACCTACCTAATTAAAAACAAACCCTCACTGGTGGTAAATGTAAAAAAGGAAAAGCTAATTAAAAAACAACAGTCTTAAAAAAGGTTTGCTTAATATTTTATTAAAGAAAACTCGTGTGTTAAATACTTAGTTACTGGCAGCTTTGATGAGAAAAATGTAAACGATGCCTTTTCTAGCCAATTAGTGGCTGCGGAGGCGGAGCTCAATATTAAAAACAACGAACATAAATTACCGTCACGTGTTTTTTGTTAGCTGGTAGTCGCCTTCGTATCCTGGTTGGTAAAGATACGTACCTATATCTTCAGAAAAAAAAACAGGTACCTACAAGCTAATAATTCTAATATTTACATATTATCACATCGTTATCAATATAAATGTCACAAAAGATGAACCAGTCACACAATCACTAATTACCTACAATGAGTAGGCGAACTAAGTAACAGACAAAGCGATTGTTAACTTTTGTCCTTTAAAAATTACACCTTTAATAACGTAGGAAGTCGGAGAAGCAGGAAGCGTAAGCAATGGATCACTTGACTTTATACTTGCCACTTTATGTTCTGGCATTTACATTCAACTGGATTTGACCATGAAACACGAACGACCGAACGACTTAGCAATGCTAATTTTATCTGCATTGTTTAATGATTTTTAATCATAACAATTGTAATGCGCACGCGAGCGTCGTTGAGTGATTGTTTTTCTATGGCAACATGTTACGAACGATTAGAAATGCATGTCAGTTTATCTAACAAAAGACCTATCTATAGCAGAGCAGAAGAGTTCCAGAGTGCTGACGTAAGCACTTATTTCTTCTTTTCCAAATTACTTATTGTTTGAATTAAATAAAGATAAAATAGATCAACAATTTTACAGATTATCTAAAGTACCTACTTAAATAAATCTATTACTTTACTTTCAAACTGGTCGCTAATTTAATTGCAAAATTAATAATTTGACTTTGATTTGACATTCTGTAATTAGTTAATTACTTTAACAAACACACTAAATTATTACTTACTTGATAAAATTTTTGAAAAATCGTTTAGGTAGGTACTTATACAATATTTGTAAATATGTGATAGATACATGGTGCCATGTATCTATCACTGAATTAATTTGCATCAGCATTGCTGTCATTGCATAGCATAATCAGGCTATAACGTTCCCACTACTGGGACACAGGCCTCTCAGAGAGAGGGAGCGGGCCGAAATCCACCACGCAGGCCCAGTGCGGGTTGGTAGATGTCACACGTCTTCGAATTTTCGGGTTTAGGACATACCGGTTTCCTCACGATGTTTTCCTTCACGGTTTTTGAGAGCAGTGGTGATGAAATAATTTACAAAAAGTAAGTCGCAGTCGTTACCATTGGGACACCACTGCTCTCCTGTCTCCCACCTGTCATTGCTTTTTTTTACGTATTTTGATATACTTAGTAATTATAGTCTAGGTGCATCGTCTTCACATATAATTACTTATATTATGATTATGAATTACTTTCTGCGCCTCCTTCCGTCAGGTATTTACTTACTTGCCGGCCTTGTAAATGCTGCCAGTCCTTCTGATAATTATAATATCTTCTGTGAACAGCCAATTTGAGGTCTAATAGAGCAACTAGCAGCTCTAAGGGACAGACCCGTCAATTTAGTTCCCATAATAAATTTAAGGATTTTCCAGGTATGCAAGATTTCAACTATCTTGCCACAAACGCGTTCGAAATCACTCTGGAACTAGGCTGTGACAAATATCCTCCTGCGAGTGCCCTGGCGAATGAATGGGAGAGGAACCGTGAAGCTTTACTGGCTTACATATGGAAGGCACACACTGGCATTAAAGGAATAGTTTCTGATGACTCTGGCTTTATACAGAACGCCATAATATCCGTCGTCAATATCACTGGAGCTGTGCCAAGACCAATTCGTCATGATATCACCACAGGTAAGATTTAATTTCATAAATTCCGTTAGGTCATTAACTCACTAATGATTTTTCAGCAGCACGATATGTTTTACCTAATAGGTCCACTGTGTCTAATTTGGGTGATTGCTAAGTGTTAATTTAAGTGTTTATTTAAGTTACGTTGCATAATATTATTGTACATAAAGTTTTCACAGCTTAGTTCATTTACTTAATTAACTGCAAATTGTATTAATTGAACCCGAAAACTACGCAAATAAACAAAGTGCGGTTCATAAAATAGATAACTACTAGTCAAGACGTAAACATAATAATGAGAAACACATTCTATTTTTCCGGATGCTGTTGAACGTCAACATCAGCATTGTTTCTTCAGTCACATCCGGGTAGATAAGAGGTTGATACTTAGGTACACCTACTTCTGAAGAAAATGTCAGCATTATGGCGTTCAACTTCAATAGTACATATTTTTTTATTGTATCTACTTACTGTACCTCGTCTCAAAGCATCCCTACCGACTACCGTTATACAACCTACTTAAAAAACAAAAATATTAGGTACCTACCTACTTTTGTTACTGTCATTTCAATTGTTGCAATAAGTGTTACTATCAAGCGTAGAACAATGCGGCAACATTCCAACTAGAATATAAACGAACTCTTGGTCCGGTGCAAGGAAATTAATGGTTATTTGCATTCAGTTCGGTAATTGATACTGATTGGTGTAACTAAGCGTTTCCTTGCGGTGACGGCGACTTCTTGACGTCTTGACTCATTTGAGACCATTTGTCTGAGTCTCCCGCTGCATTTTATTAAGTACTTCGTCGCAGGGTTGCGTTTGTCTGACTGTTTTTATTTATGTTTGTTGTTCTCGCTCCTTATATAAATGTTTTAGTGGGGTAGGAATGTATTATTTGTAGTGAATGGCCATCACACGTTTCAATCAGAGTTGTACCTAGGAATCTGCAAATATTTAAGAAATAAAGAAAAAAGACGCACATCAAACATAAGATAACATCGCAACGCATAAGATTGCAATCTTTGAAGATGATCTGATAGATGATAAATCATTGATTCTATTGTAGATGCTGTGATAATTGTCCACAAGGTAACATAACCTACCTGTGTTTCCCTGTGGACACACGACTGCTTGATGAATGACGATCTCTTACTAAATGATTTGTACTAGGTACTTAGTAATATCACAATGCATTCGATATTCATTTAAGTTATCAAACAATACGTACGCGGTCTGTTACTATTTCCACCTAAATATATTTTTATCGCTAATATATGACGCACCATGTATTTACCCAGGGCTTTGGCTCTTTTATGTAGTAATATAACATCATTGCACCACGCCTTGTTTTCTTGGAGGGTTGGTCAGAGGTGTACCTATATTACACCGTATTTCGCAAGTTAAGTTTAAGTGCCTTGTAATAGGGGGCGAGTCCATTGCCATCAACCGTGCACAAATCCAGACTACGGGATTCTACTGAGACATTCTAGATAAACTCAATAACACTTTGCTGGACCCGGGAATTGAACCCAGGGCCTCATGGTCAGCCGTAGCGCTTGCGACCAGTAGACCTACGAGGCAGACGTGTAGTACATCTATTTATTCACTTACGTGAGTAAAACTTAGCAGTATCTACTTACATATCAACAAAGTATGCGGATTACAAAGAACAACGTATTAACTTTATTTCGTAACTCTGTGAAAATAGGTTGACGGTCCGATGGAATACAAAAGAGCATCATTACTCTTCTTGAATAGAAATGCGTGTAAAGTTAGCAAACAATATACACTGGCCTTCAAAACTTAGTACGACACTTTTAAAATTGCAATAACTTTTAAAGTACACAAGATACATTTTCGAAATAAAAAGGATTAGAATAAGATTTTTTTTTATAATTATAAAAACTTTATAGTCGATAACCTTCTTTTAAGGAATGGCTGAAAAAATCTTTATAAACCAAAACACTCCTTTTCAAATTGCTGTCTTACTTTTCACTTTTGTTTCTGTTTTCACGTTTATTTCTTGATCGATGGATTTTGATTTAAAAGCCAGGGAGTATACTGCACCGCCCCAGGACCCGACGGCTTACCTGGGAAAGCCTGGGTCCTGGCCTCGGAGGCTCTCGGGCCTCGACTAAGGGGGCTCTTAAGCGCATGCATGGAGAGGGGTCAGTTCCCACTTCGTTGGAAGACGGGAAAACTGGTCCTCATCAAGAAGCCGGGGCGCCCAGCGGACTCTCCGTCCGCTTACCGGCCCATAGTGCTGCTCGACGAGGTGGGCAAGCTCTTTGAAAGAGTCATTGCCGACCGCCTCGTCGGGCGGCTGGTGCGGGTGGGGCTGGATTTGGCGGAGAGCCAGTTTGGCTTTCGCAGGGGGCTCTACGGTGGACGCCATCATGCGCGTGCGGGCCCTCACGACGGGGGATGCTGTGGCCCGGGGTGGGGTCGTCTTGGCGGTGTCTCTAGACATCGCCAATGCCTTCGATACCCTGCCCTGGAGTTGCATCAGGGAGGCACTCCGGTATCACCGGATGCCGACCTACCTCTGTCGTGTGGACTTCTATACTGTAGTTTGGAAAAAATGCAATTTTAAAAGACTGGTACTAAGTTTTGAAGGCCAGTGTAGGTAACTAACTAATACTTATATATTAACAAGTATCCAGCTGATAGCCTATATCGTCGCCTTAGAGTGAAAACCTCGGGAATGCATTTTTGCTCAAATTTATTTTATTGCCTTTCTAGGAAGAAAACCTCGCAACGCACATCCTGATCTGACTAATTTGTTCGTTGAGCTGGTTAAATTTCCATATTAATTAATAAAAAAACATAAAAGACGCCGTACAAAATTTTTACAGCACGCACTTTTTTCTTCCTCCTGAAAAGTTACTTCTTTTACACTTACGAGATTTTCACTCTAAGGCGTCAATATCCGTAGGCCAATTCTCGTACTTAAAAAACGTTCAAATTCAAGTCGCAATCTCATCTCAGCGACAATCAATGTCAAAAACCTGTCAAAAATGTATGTAAATTGATAGTAATTTTGACAGATTGAGACTGAGATTAGAATGCGAACGGTCTTAAAAATACGGGAATTGCCCCTCAGGTATTGATTGCTAATATTATGATGCACTGATATAAAATTATCTGAGTATTGATACTCCTTTCCTAGAGTATGTCAAAAATTATTAAAAACTAAAAGATTTGTGGTTTTGCTAAATGTAATTTTTTAAGCTATACTATTAAAAATTGGTGCAATTACGCAATTACAACAATATTATTAGTATTAATATTACAATTTTATTATTGGTATAGTCTCGCTCTACTTTTATAAATATCTGGAGTAGCGTAGGTTGAAGCCAACGGTGGTGCCATTAATGTCAATGGTTTTGGAATTCCAATAGCAAATACACACACTTAACAACCTCATGCCTTTTTCCTATGGGGGGGGGGGGCAGAAACTATAGAAAAAACAGCCAACAAATATACTTAGGTACCTAGCTTCTATAAATAATGGAACAGCGCACTTAGAACGTATTCGTGCGTTTTTTTTTTGTTTTCGATAGGAGCTTAAAAATGATAAATGATTTTATTTCTGTAAGTAGGTTTGTACAAACACTTTTACACGTCAATCATGTTTTAAAAACTAGATGAGGACGGTTACTAGACTTTTTTGATAAATAATGAGAAAGAACTGTTATATTAATACAACATCACGTCTGTAGTCTTCGATAGGGTTGGCAGAGATGATATGGTACACCCACACGACTAACGACTATAACCTAGTTTTTAGAAATATTAGAGTTGACGTCTAAAAATGTTTGTACGAACCAACTCACAAAAATAAAATAATTTATCAAATTTGCTAGTTAAGTTATAAAACCCATATAATAGGGGGCGAGCCTTTTGACGTAGTTTATACCTTTTCTATTATTTGATTATAGGAGCATACGGCGACTACTACCGCCTTCTAACCCCGGGCCATTACGAGGTGACCGCAAGCCACCCCGGCTACTTCCCTGTGTCACGTGTGGCTACCGTGCCCAGATACCAGACTGCTGCACATATCCTTAACTTTAAACTTGAGGTGAGTTGCTTTGTAAATGTATTTATTTAGGAAACGTTATGTACCTACTTTCCGTTCAGTGACGAAAGGTGAAATTTTTTATAGGCCGATTTGAAGATTTGTCTCATGTTTAGAAAGGATTTATCGACTGCTATCTTTATTACTTAAGGTATTTACCATGGACACAAACATTAGGTTCTTACTTCAGGTATCTGTGATTAGCCACAAGTTTTATTGTCGATGTTTTTATTGCTACCTTAAAATATAGATATTTCACTGTATCCATTATTTGACAATACTGGGTGGATTTTTGAGATATATGGGAAAGTTTGCGATTTTTGTTTTTTTTGCACTATAAATAAACTGGTCCAGAAGAGTCTTTTAATCATCGATTGGTATCATAAAAATAAAACGTAAGAATTGACGTTTTCCCACTCACTGTACATTTGTTTTCGAAATCTGTGCAAATGCAGCAATTACTGAAAAAGATAAGAAAGTTTTCCTGTAGCTACAAAGGTCTGTTAAAGTACCTGCCCTTACTGCCCCATCTCAAAAATCCACTTTCTATATTAGAGAGTTATAACTCAGTAAACGAGTCGCAAAACCTCCACACATTATTATTCACGTCTATATTATTGTCAAGTATAAAATAAACTCTGTCAACCCCTGTTCGCATAATAAACCCGATTGCTTGCGATGTGTGCCCTATGACGACACACCTGCGTCACATAAAAGCTTTCCACAAATGCTTTGACGCAAACCTTTCGTCCCACGCGCGATCAAAAATAAACGAATGTCAAATTAATGTGACCTACGGTGAAGACGGTGTGGCGACATAAAGGTTGCACGTGATAACATAAACATTAAGCACGAAGTTTGAAGTACAGGAAAACGGTACCTACTAAAGAAAATATTGAGGACTTTAATACCATTATCCCAAATCAAAATTTGAGGAAGGTTATTGTTTTAATAATATTGAACTTCACTTACGACTCGAATTTGTTATCAAACTGAACTTTGCTGCACGTTGCCGCAAAGCAAATCGAATTCGCAGTATTGACGCATATTGGTGAGATAATAGGTATGAATATATTTATTTTACGGTCATTGAGCGCTGATAGCACTATCACACCATGTGTCATCCGTTGACCTTAAAAACTTGCATCTATAATCGATAATATGTTCGATCAAAGATTAGCTTGTGACAGATGTTCATCGATTTATGTATGGTTTCATTGTAATTTTCCTACCTTAATAAGTTACGAATATATCAATCTAAAAAGTATAAGTCGTCCTTATTCTTTTAATCTACTATGTGTTTAGCACATTCAGCTAATCTGGACGAAGGGCGCAGTATTCAAATCTTAATCTACGGATAGTGCTGTAAATTCTGTTAGGACCCCTAATTCGATATTTTTCTTAAATTTTATTTAATGGATAGGTACTTAAAGTGCTGTTTCTTTACTAAAATTACATCACTAAATATAGGTAGGCAGAGCTAAGCAGCGTCGGCCCTGGGGTAGAGCGAGTGGAGCGTTCGCTCTAGGCGCCAGATGGCAAGGGGTGCCAAAAAGCCAAATGCTAAAAATAATTAGCACCAAATACTAATTTTGTTATATAGGAGTAAAAACTTTCATAATGTTAAAGAAGTAGGATTATTCTAATAAGAATTACTTAATTTAATTTAAATTCAATAAGTGTTGATATTTGCAATACAAGTTATAGAATTTACGAAAAGTGAAAGCGACCACCCAAGGGCGCCGAAAGTCAATCTCGCTCTACCCTGATCAAGGGCTAGGGCCGGCGCTGGAGCTAAGTTACACACGTAACTATAATGTACTGTTCGTTAGTTTGCCATAACTGTTTTTAGTTTATTTGTAACCAACCCATAACCCTTGCTAAGAATTTCATGATATTAAGGCGGAGTTGTGACATTACGACAGTCGGTATGTTACGAGTACAAGTCCCCTGGATTCCCAATGAAAATATTTTGACCAGGGAATCGATCGCGGATGCCACGCTCATCAATGAACGACCACTAGCCCACACATGCATTCTAGAAAGAAATGTATTTACAGTATTGTCTTTGTTTTCAGCCCACAACGAGCTGGTTCGACGATGATTCCTCTTTCGGAATGTACCCACATGCACTGCGTGATGGTCAGCCACGGATATACAAACGATCCCTATACGATCAAGTGGCGAAAACCATGCTAGAGAAAAGAGAACCAGAGAAAGAGAAACAATAAATTTATCATACCACCGATTTACATAAATGACGACAAGCAATTAATTATTATATCTACTTGATCTATGTATGTATATAGCTTTTAATTAGATTGAAAGGGGTAATAAAGAATATAAAAAATATAATTAATATTCTAATAATAATATAATTAATTCATATTCTATACTTTTTGCGACACCGAGTTCACAACACAACTTTTATGCCCAGGCTATATATCATTTTCTTTAGATCACGTATTTTATAAAAGTGTAATGATGTGCCATAGAAAGAAGGATCTTTACCCTGTTACGGAAATAATAAAAGCGCGATTTGATCTGTGTTTGGACGTAGGACTGTTAGTTTAGCAGACGTTTCGTTTTTAGAGAGATTTATTAAGTATAATAATTCCTTTTAAGAATAATAATTTGTGTAAAAATATTTTTTGTTTTTGAATTTTTATTAAGGTTTGAAATGCAAACAACTTGACGCCCACGTGTTAGTTACCAATGAATGAAATATTTTTATATCTCTGTAATCGTAATGTTTTAAAGTTATTGTTGCACATGACCAGGAACTTTCTAGTCCAATTTTGTAGTCCTTTTCAAGTGTACGTAACTTAGGAGCATTTTTTGATTAAAAGTATATTATATTCTCTTATTGTATAAGTGGACATAATTATATTGTGGCGCACATAAGTAAATTGAAGGCCAATCTTTTTATTATAGTTACTCACATGAAAGTTTGGCAACCAACCGATTTTAATTATGTACCTACCTATTAAAATGTTCTATACTAAATAACATAATTGATATAATCTCTATCTAAATGGATTCACGAAAGTATGTTAGACACATCAATAAAATATGATCTGTGTGCAAAATTCATCTGGTTTTTCTTATTTATATCAACGGTGATAAGTAGTAGGTAGGTACCTACTACATATCACCGTTGATGGTGACTACGTTTTACTAACGATAACGTTTACTACATACGCCTACTAAAAACATGTGTACAATTTTTCTGTAGAATTTTGACTATTTTACAGGTTAGGGACTAAAAATGGGATTTTGTCATTGGCATGTAGGGTGGGGACATTAATTGTAAAAAGCAAATGACTATGGACTATGAACTTAAATTGTTCGTATTCAAATCACACTGACAGTTGTATGATATGGCTATAATAATAATAATACATCATTTTATTTCAGACCACTTAGTCCATTTTGGTTAGGTTAGGTTAGGTTGATCATGATGTAGGCTATAACACGACAAATTAACGAAGGGTGTTAATTTGTTGAACAGTTAATTTCCCTGACAGTATAAATAATACATGACGTTTTTTTTTTAAGTAAAGGCATTAGGAAACACCTGGGTGGTCTGACATAAATTAAGAGTAGGTAATGTGAAAGAAAACTGGTTCAGTAGTGTTAAAAGTATTTATTGGTTTCACACCCAAAAAGGTACACACTTATTACGTAAGTTTGGAACCTAATATATTCACACAGACATTTCCTTTTATTACATTTTATTCAATAAAACAAAACTCGCGCTCTAAAACTATGTCCATTTCTGTGTTGATACAAAACACGCATTATGGACGCATTGGTTCACGTAAAATCCTAATTACGTTTAGGTAATATACAAACTATTATTTTAAATATTATTTCACAGTGATGATGTGGTATTTGTTTAAAACTTTAAATTATTATCTACAACTAAGGTTTCAATAGTGATTGGAGCCCATTTGATTGAATCGAGTCAATTAACCTCTTTAATAGTTTTATGACTATGCAATTCGTTGTTTTATATACTTAGATTATCTAAGTATATAAAACAACTAATTGCATAGTAATATTTATAATTACATATAAATATATTTATGTAGTTATATTTCTTGTTATAAATGTTCGTAGCAAGAATATTAATCACGTCAATGTGTTTACCTTTATGTCCTACAAAAATATATTTTTTGCAAAGGGTAGGTAAATAGGTGTCTTCATCTCCATTTTATTTCTTTTTTCCTTGTTCTTCATTGATCTCACAATAGTTCGAAGTCAGATAGTTGTGCGTCGCAAAAACACAGTAAGTACATGCCTAACAATACTTTTACAAATAAATGTACAAACACAACCTTAAATGTAGATTAAGTTTTACTTACAGTTATGACCTTAAATATTTCTTCTATTATTCTACATCTCTAATTAACGAATTTAAATAATTGACACATGAATTTGGACGGATTCGTTGTATCGATTCAGGTAAGTACAAATTGATATAATTAAAAATAATCATAAAATATTGCCTATAATCTTACAAACCACATAAGGTACATGCATATAAAAATGGCACAAGTTAAATTCATCATGAAAAGTTGAACGCATTTCTCCCATAAAGGTAACATCGCTTGCCTAGTGTATTGTTTTCTATTTGAGATTCAAAGCACCATTATTTAATTCAAATAATATTGTTAAGAATATTGTCATTATTATGTATTTTATTTAAAGTTAGAAAGTGTAGTTTCTTTAGATACCTATTGATCGTATCCGTACAGAACTTCTCTTTTACGTAAATCGACTATGGTGATTATGTAAGTACCAATGTTTGTAGGAATCGTTATCGCCTCCGCTTGCATCACAGGATCTAGTTACTTCAGTATCTATCTGCAATAAGAGAATAAATCTTTTAATATAATATCTTCGCATACACTACTGGCACACATACAGCTATTTTCACAAATATCGTATTCAGCCGTCCCTTGTTGAACGTGAAAGTATTGTATGTAGTCTGCAGGATCAAGCAGACGAGAGTTGAGAAGAAATCGTCTTGCATAGCAAGTGTGTTGATCACAGTGGGGTCAGTTGGGTGAGTTTTTAGCAGAGCATGAGAACCATGATGCCTATCCCATCATTGACATAATTCTTAGCTGCCCATTACCTACCTTGTAGGTACTTATCCGCCATCTTAGGTAGAGAGTCGGGGGTTGTATTCACGAAACCATATAATAATGTCATGCATTTCATGAGTCGTTTTGTGCTTTGTGAATATGAGGTTTTAGACTATATTTGAACTTACTTCAACTAAGGAATTTGAATAGGTACCTAATCGTACGGTATACCTGATTAATGTCTATTATTTCGGTGCACGCCGGAATGTCGACTGCCCGGCCTTGATTGCACTATCGCGTAGTGGTCACTATTGTCCGAAACTGACCTATAAAACAGATATAATACATAGTTGATCTGGTGGGTTATTCACAATATTAGTAGTACTATTAAGTAGTGCTCAAAATAAATGGCCGTTAGGTGCTTATTCTGTAGTTAAGTTTTGGTAAGTGTTGGTGCGAGAATAAAGCCTGCTACCGATAGTGCATATGAATTGCAAAGCCTCCACGTCATTTGGATACCAAATCACGTGGTATAGGTACCTACAACCTATTTTGTTACAGCTTAGTTTAGCAGGTCGAGTGTACATACCTCGCCGAGTGAATAGTCGAGGACGGGTACCTGCTTCCGTATTGGCTGCCGTGCCAGCTGCGGTACGGGTCGTAGTCCTCTACCACGGATGGGTCCTTCTCAATCACCTGTCAATAATATTACATAGGTACTTAAGTAACATAATTATTATGAATGGTCTAAGGCCTGTTATGCTTAGGTATTTAATTGTACAAGATACATAAGCTAGTTAGGTTTATAGATTCATGACAGACCTGCCCGGGGCGCAAGAATGCTCTTTCACTTATGTACATCTAGGTCACGGGGCAGGTCTTTCAAAAACTGTTTATACTTTCAACTTTCAGTAGACCGAAGACCCTTTCAGTTTTTTTTTCGTTTCTTTTATAAATATAAAAGAAACAAAAACCCAGGTATTTAAAATTAAATACTTAGGTTTTTATCTAGAAACAGTAGGTATAGTGTTTACTCGTATCAATCAATTTCGGTAATGATTGTATCAAAACAAAAATATTATAAGTACCTAATGTGCGCGTGTAACGCGATTAGCACCGAGTCAAGAGTACTACGCGCCTACTACACAGCCCCTGAGCAGTGCGTATGTCAGACTACCGCCTATTACTGGATAAACGCTATGCGTTCAGTTAAAACTTTACAATGCAACATTGTAGATAGCAATTGGTTCAAATACGAGAAGTGATTGGTTTCGAACGATTTAGTGTTTTTTGATCGTTTTATTAAATATAAGAAAATACTGTGTCTAGTATTCACTGCACTCACATCAGTCCTCGCACACGAGCAGGTCATGGCGGTGCAGAGGAAACAGTTGACGAGTAGCATCACGATGAACATGACGCCGAGCGCGATGGCCAGGTACAGCAACCACAGCGGACGCACGCTGCCGTCCGAACACGTTAGTGCTGCAACTAGAACATATTTGAAGGTTTTATTTATTTTATAATATTATTTGTTTGTCGTACGCATCACACTCATACGAAGGATTACACTGCGCATAGAAAATTTATTCTGACCAACATAACTTTCCATCTTGAATAATAGTGATTTGTTTGCCTGTCGTCAACATAATTTGTCATTATTTTTCAAGACGGAAAGGTACTTTACTTCTTTATTTAATATAATAATAATAATAATTAAACCGCAGGGCAGCATGTGGCGAGCTGTTGGGCAGTAGCGACCCCACGGACCCTACCTCCCGGGAGAAGTCTTGTTTATCATCTCTGGCTTGACTTTGTAGGGACACATGCACGTATGTAAGGCAGAGTGCAAGGTAAGCGAATTGTATGCGCGCGTGATGTATGAATTGGAACGACCAGTTACTGCGCACTGGTCCGGGCGAACGGTCCTCTCTCTCAGGGATCACGCGAAATATATTCGGTCAGTATAACCCGATTTTCATTGACCCCTGAACCCCGATCCAGAAGGAGTAGTGCTCAAACAGGGATTACCGTGGACACTCACACGTGTTGTATAATCCCTAAAGTGGTGACCCCGTAAAACTATACACGTCATAGAATATTATAGTGCGCGTTTATAGTACTTCAGTGCCACGCGGTTACGAACTAATAAAAATGATGCAACCAGTGTTACCACCGCAAGCGTTGGCATCAACGCAGCCGACCGCGCTAGTGAAAACTGAGGACGATAATGTATCACAAATCACCAGCAAGACACAGATTCCTGAGTTTTGGGCAGACGAGCCACGGCTATGGTTCGGTCAGTTCGAGGTCATAGTCGCAGATCAGAAAAAAGGCGAAAAAGCGAAATTCAACCAGGTGATCGCAAGGCTAAACAAGGAAAATGTACGACAAGTGTCAGATCTGGTGATGGAACCACCTGTGGACAAACCTTACACAGTGCTGAAAGAACGACTGCTGAGCGTATACGAAGAATCAGATACACAGAGAGCGCGGAAATTGCTGAAAGAAATAGATCTAGGAGAACAGAAGCCATCGCAATTACTGCGAAACATGAAAGATCTGAATAGGGGCAAATTTCCAGAGGACACCCTGCGCATGCTATGGTTGGGACACCTACCAGCGACGGCACGAACTGTGTTAGCAGTCAGCGATATAACAGACTTGAACAAGCTGGCAGAACAGGCAGACAAGATCATGGAAACAGCAGAGCTGAGAGACACAATTACCGAAGTCGCTGCCAACTCTTCCCCGTCAAGCACAGATTTATTGATCGAAGAGGTATCGAAACTAAGCAAGAGTATCCAGGAAATGCACAGAAGCAGTCAGAGGGAAAGAAAACCATACAAACCACGATCGCGATCACCGTCACCAGGGAGGCGTTGGAACAACTCGTCGCAACGGCGGGACAGAAGGAGATCGGCAGACTGGGTGTGTTTCTACCATTTCCGGTTCGGGAAGAAAGCTAGCAAGTGCGAACAACCGTGTAGCTGGAAGAAAGGTGCGGTACAGCCAGGAAAACAGGAGACGGGAAACTAGCCACGATGCAGTCAACGGTGGATCACTGCATCGACTTGTCAAACCACCGGCTTTGTGTTAAGGATACAATTACGGGTATGCGTTTTTTAATAGATACAGGTGCTAATGTTTCAGTCTTACCAGTAACCAAAAAACCATATAACATAAGTAAGAGTACTAATTTCAAATTATATGCAGCCAATGGCTCAGAAATACAGACGTATGGCACAAGAAATTTAAAATTAAATCTCAATCTCAATCAACCTTATCAATGGACCTTCATTGTAGCAAATGTTAAACAACCAATTTTAGGAGCGGATTTTTTACGTCATTATAAATTACTAGTAGATTTAAACGCGCAAAAATTGGTAGAAAAGAATTACAAATCCTTAACCAGTGGTAGCATGGTAAAATGTTCGGAACCCACAATCAGTATCGTAAACATTGGCCATCCATTCCGCGAGCTATTATCAGAGTTCTCAGATATCACTAAACCCACGCCTTATAGGGACGACGACACCGACAGCGATAATAACAAAGTATCGCATCACATCGAAACGACGGGACCACCCGTACATGCGCGTGCAAGACCGCTTCCCCCAAACAGGTATCACAAGGTGAAGGAAGAATTCAGGTTAATGCAGGAAATGGGAATCTGCAGACCCTCCAACAGCGCGTGGGCCAGCCCGCTACATGTGGTGGCGAAGAAAAACGGGGATATCCGGCCGTGTGGCGACTATAGACGCCTGAACGCCATCACGAAACCAGACCGCTACCCAGTACCACGGCTGCACGACTTCACCTACGTACTGTCAGGTAAGAAATTTTTCACAAAACTGGATATTAACAAATCGTACCATTGCGTGAGAGTCGCGAAGGAAGACATCGAGAAAACGGCAATCATAACCCCCTTCGGGCTATTCGAATTCCCGCGCATGACTTTCGGTTTACGTAACGCGAGTCAGACATTCCAACGTTTCATGAATCATACAGTACTGCAAGGGTTAGACTTTTTATTTAGTTTTGTCGATGACGTCATTATAGCTAGCGACACAATAAAAGAGAACAAAATGCATCTTAAACAGGTTTTTGAAAGATTTAGGCAGTTTGGCATCACCATTAATCTATCGAAGTGCGAGTTTGGAAAATCTAACATCGAATTTTTAGGATATGAGGTCTCGACGAACGGTATTAAACCACTAGACCATAAAATTAAGGCGATCTTAGATTTCCCGCGACCTCAAACCGTAGAACAATTGAGAAGGTTTTTAGGTATGATCAACTTCTATAGAGCAGGCATTCCTAACGCCGCCAGCCATCAGGCAAGCCTCAATGAATTTATGAAAGGCGCCAAAAAGAAAGATAAAACGGTTATACAATGGGATAGCAATTCAATGGAAGCTTTCGAGAAGTGTAAACAAGGTTTAAAGAATGCAGTAATGTTGTCACACCCTAAAGCAAATGTACCCTTAGCACTGATGACTGACGCCTCAGACACTTGCGCGGGAGCCGTGCTGCAGCAAAAAATAGGTAGAGCGTGGCAGCCATTAGGATACTTTTCGAAGAAATTTACAAAAGCTCAACAAAAGTATTCTACGTACGACAGAGAATTGTTAGCCATTTACATGGCAATTAAGCATTTTCGGTATCTCTTTGAGGGCAATCAGTTAACCATCTTTACAGATCATAAACCCTTAATCTATGCATTCACAAAACTACACAGCAATTGTGAAACGCCAAAACGTACGAGGCAGTTATTATTCATCAGCGAATTTACAACGGACATTAGGTACATACAAGGCGAAAATAATGCCGTAGCCGACGCATTATCGCGCGTTGAAACAATACACTGCCCTACTGTACTCGACTTCACAGAATTAGCGATAGCGCAAGACGGCGACTCCGAACTCGCACAATTATTGAGCGCAGGAAATAACAACTTTTGTTTAAAGAAATATCATATTCCAAACAGTAACGCACAAATTTATTGCGAAATCTCGACCAACGCTTGTAGGCCTTATTTAACAGAAAATTTTAGAAAACTTGCATTCAACACAGTACATGACGTCAGCCATCCGGGCATAAGGGCAACGCGTAAATTGGTCGCACAACGTTTCTTTTGGCCAGGGATAAATCGCGATGTCGGAAGATGGGCAAAAACATGCTTACAGTGTCAAAAGTCAAAAGTTAATAGACACACAGTATCGGACCTGCAACAGTTCCCAGCATGTGACCGCTTTGAACAAGTTCATATCGACATAGTGGGCCCCCTTCCCACGTCGCGAGAAGGGCACAAGTACCTAATCACCATGATCGACCGATGTACGCGTTGGCCGGAGGCCATTGCAGTAAAAGAAATCACGGCAGAAGTCGTAGCAAAAGTATTTTATGAGTCATGGGTTAGTAGATTCGGTTGCCCCAATAAACTGACGAGCGACCAAGGACGGCAATTCGAGAGCTCGTTATTCACGCAATTAATGAAGTACATGGGTATAACGAAAACGCGTACCACACCATACCATCCTCAAAGCAATGGTCTTGTGGAACGCTGGCATCGCTCCATGAAGTCAGCATTAACAGCTCGCCTCATTGACAACTCGTCCTGGCTCGATGAACTGCCTACGGTATTGTTAGGGTTACGCACAGTAGGTAGGAGTGACAATGGCGTTAGTCCCGCAGAGTATGTGTACGGCCAAACGCTTCGTTTACCGGGAGACTTCTACAGCGCCTCCAATAAACAAAGCGGTGACGATCACGAGTTCATAAGGCACTTAAAAGATACGATAAAAAACCTAAAACCGGTATCGCAGCAATCGCGAGACTCACGCACTTTGTTTATTCATAGTGATCTATATAAATGCGAACATGTATTTATTCGCAACGATGCGGTACGCAAACCATTAACACCTACTTACGAAGGCCCCTACCAAGTTATAGAAAGAAAAGGCAAAGTATTTGTAATTCAACTACCAAACAGGAAAGCTAGTGTGTCCATTGATAGGCTGAAGCCAGCATACTTATTAAATGAAGAACGTAATGACAAACAAACAAGCACTTCTGTAGATAATTCTCATAAAAACTCAGACTCAGAATCGAACCCAGTACCATTGTCGCCGATTCCCATCGATAATAAGCCTCAGCCAAAGACAAGTCGCAGTGGTCGCACTATTAGACCACCCGTAAGATTCAATGAGTACTGCGAATATTAATGTTCCAACATGTTAACATTATTTTGTGTGTTTTGTTTACGTTGTAGCTATATTTTTTTATTGTTTTGTTCGGCGTTGTCGTAACGGAAGCTGCCGGCCTTTATGGTGTTATTATGTTATTGCAGAGTGGAAGTTACGGCAACTACCCTTAAAATCTAGATATAAGTTTTTGTATTGCCAAATGGAATACCATTAAGTCGGCTCCCGAAAAATGGATGACCGCACCCTGTAACATAACTAGTATAGAAATAATGCCGACTATGCTATGGCAATTTTACGTAAACAAGATTGAACATTGTTTTAAATATCAGTGTGTGCAAACTGTAATACTACAACCTTCAGACTTGAAGCAAATGAACTTTGATTTAGCTTACACATGTACCTATACTTATTAATTATTAATACTTACTGCAAGAAGCACTGAATTAAATAGCATTCATTATCATTCCGAGTAGCGATACTCACGTAAAAATTGTTCACCATGGGCAAGTCGTACAGCAAAGAAGAAGTTATCATCGCCCAAAATAACGCAATAGAGTCAAAAGTGACGAAGTACGAGATCGGTTTCGCAGTCATGGCAACCGCGGTCGCGCTCATCGCAGTGCTCGTGTTGTGTCGGCATTTTCGACAACGCGTCAAGAAAATGGTACATAAAGAAATCCAAAATGCATCCGGTGTTGTGACTGTGTTGCCTGGCCGCGTGGAAACACGCAGCGTCCCACAGCAACCGCCACAAGCCAGCTACGCGTAATAAGATCCGGCCACCGTGTATTGTTATTATTCAGTGACCAGTGCTTATCGCAATAAGTAGCCATTGGTAGCGTAACGTTTACACTTTCTATGTAACTAGAGGTAATGTTTATGATAAGTGTAGCAATGTAAGAAAATTTTTGTAAAATTTTGGGGGGAAGTAGTGTAGGGACACATGTACGTATGTAAGGCAGAGTGCAAGGTAAGCGAATTGTATGCGCGCGTGATGTATGAATTGGAACGACCAGTTACTGCGCACTGGTCCGGGCGAACGGTCCTCTCTCTCAGGGATCACGCGAAATATATTCGGTCAGTATAACCCGATTTTCATTGACCCCTGAACCCCGATCCAGAAGGAGTAGTGCTCAAACAGGGATTACCGTGGACACTCACACGTGTTGTATAATCCCTAAAACTTTATTGGCCGGCTGGAGTGAACAATGACGAGGAACAGACCTCCCACCTCTTTCTTGCCTTTATTGGCTGGCTTGAGTGGAGGTTCGCAAGAGCAAACGTGCTCGGAGGAAGGTAGTATTCCAGTAAGGTGCTGGTAGGGATCTTGACTGTAGGGGAAGGTGGGGGGACACCGGATAGTTAAGAAAAAGACACAATAAATAAATCACTATATTATTTATTGAGGTAACCAATGTCATACATGTTTAAGTATACCTTAGGCATAACTTTGGCATAAAAATATTTGAGATCAATCTTAGTAATTATAAAATATTTATTTTTTTGATAAAAATTATAAATCCGAATTCACCCCATACCTATGGGTCAAACCGGATAGGCATTTTTTATTCAAGGGGTGAATACAGATACTAACAATAAAACTAAATAATCATATTATTCGCAGTTGTTGCATACAAAAAATAATATTTCTTGTTCAGAACAACTGATGCAACTTTCGTAAGCCCATTTAAGACAAGCAGTGCATTGGTACCATTCATCTGTGGACTTAGTTTGACTGTACTTTTCGCCACAAACCAAACAGTCCGAATCCTCCTGATAGTTTTCTTTATGCGTCTTTTTACTGATACCTTTACCTTTGCCTTTTTTGTTTTAATTACCGATGACATAGCCTTATCTGCCAGTTCGTTTTTATACGGTGATTCAGTCAAAATTGCGGGTTTTCTTCGACGCGCTGATGGCCGCATGTTCTTTTTAAAATGAGGAATCGGCATGATATCTTTCGGTGATACAAGACTTAAAAAATCTGAAAACGTTTGTCCTTCTGTAGATGTTCCTGCTTGCGGGGACGGAGTTCTTTCACGAGGTAACGGATCCTGAGAGAATTCATTTGTGTTTGGTGGTACAAATGATATTTATTAAAGATATTCCATTCTGCCTTCCAGCACTGAATTTATGGCTTAAAGCATTTCTGACTCCGACCACTGCAGACTATTTGACTTTCTCACATATGTTCGTGGCATGTTGACGCTCGCACTCTGTGAAAAGTAAAAAATAGTAATTATACACAGGAATAAAACAAACGGCCACAATACTTACATAATATATAAAATCAATCGGGGTGAAACCGGATAGTCGAAATCACCCCGTCCGCTTGTACCCCACAGGTGCCATATTTGAAATTGTAATACTAACAGAGATTATGTTTACACTCATAGCAACAACAAATACCGTTTTTAAAAGTTAAATATGTATTACTTCATAAAAAATACAACTATTTGTGATAGCACATAGCTAAACTTAATGATAACACTTTAAAAAAGTAAAAAGATTAGATAACTTACCTTGGTTTACAATTTTCGTTTATAGACGCACGCGCTGAGATGTTACCGTCGCCGTCATTTGCATCTGCACTGAGTAAGCGTTCGCGCGTATTTCACTGCTAGCTAGAGCGAGACAGCTGTACGCGGAGTAATTAAATAGCAACTATCTGGTTTCACCCCCTGTCCGGTTTCCCCCCACCTTCCCCTACTTCCGGGATTATCCTGATAGCCGTGGAATACCTCTCCACTCCTCAAGCACCTCAGGAAGTGTTGCCTCCTTGTTGCTACGTCACTATGTGCTAGCGACCGTTTTCGGGGGCCCATTATTGAGTGTGCAAGTCACCCCCTGCCATTTTATCCGTGTATTACTATTACACAACATTGATCAGGCAGGGGACATAGTCCTTCCATAGTCCTAGGTAATCAATCCACTATAGCCACCCAAACCCACAGCCCAATATGTTTTGTTCCTATATTTTGCAATAGTCCTGCACCAACCGGGGGTTGTCCTTGGGTACACTTGCATAGTGCATACAGGGATAATCGTCGGTTAGTGACTCAACACTTAAAATTGTCTAAGGGGCCTCTGCAAGTTGGCTTTGGCCCCTCGTCCAAAGGTCCGGGACCCCAGGGTCCCGAGAAATGTCAAGCCAAATAAATATACCTAATAATTATATAATAATAATATGAGACAACACCCACACAAGGTCTTCAGGTAAGTACCGAACTAGGTAGAACCTGTACTACGGTAACCTGATGACTGATATACATACTTAAATACATATAAACACCCAGACACAGGTCAAACAGACATGTTCATGCATACAAATGTTTGACTTATCCGGGAATCGAACCCGGGACCAGCGGCTCGGAAGGCAGGGACGCTACCAACTGCACCAACCGGTCAGTCAAAAAAGAAAACGTTGTTGTTAAATTAAATTATTATTTAGTAACAAAAAGAACATAACATACGTAGCTAGGTTGTTAAACTTCCTACAAGGTCATCAAAATGTTATTAGTCTGATTCTTATCTGACCTTTATTTTCCAGCTGAGTTGTGTAAGATTACGTGGCATTGATTTACTAGCAAAGTGCTTAGCTTCAGGCGGTACCTCGCGGTACCAAAGTACCTTTTGTAGGCTACTCTCCTAATATCTATCCTATTAGTAATTAAGTATGTTATATTTACAATATCTAATAATAACACTAGGTACACAATATACATACCAATAAATATTTAATGTAGGTACCTAATATTTACTCAATTATTACTTCATACAACATAATAAGTAGGTACACCGATACATTATCATCAGTTAGTCTCAGACTCGCAGTCAACATCTTAATTCTTGTCTATCGATTGACACGACCGTCATCACTATTTCGGTTGCTATACACAGCCGGTATGTAGGTAATGCCGATGGATTTTTTTTTTGTTAGTCTCATATCATGTTATTCGTTTACCTCCATTGTCGTTGGGGTCGAGCACGAAGATCCCCGCGGATGCAGTGACGGTGCTCTCCTCGTCGCCTTTCTCGAATCGAGCCTCCGTACTGCAGTCTATGACTGAACACGGGCCTGAAATTATACAGTTCCAGAATTCACTATGACGAAACTTACACCAATAAACCACTATAGGCTAATCGTAGACAACTGCTGCAAAGCTTAAAGCTGAAAATCCTAGTCGCTTGAAAAACTTTTAAGGGTCATTTCACCACGCATTCAAATTAATAGATATGTTAACGAACTTTCTAAGTAGGTATTCATTCCAGTAAATAAAGTCTATGGTAGTTTTCCAAAGCGTTGAGCTTTCTAAGTAAATGTTTACCTTTACAAATAGCGATATCACACTGATAGTTGACTTGCGAGGAGTCCGGAAACCGGAACATGGACGCTATCGCAAGCTCGGCCGCGCCTGTCTCAGACCTCACCACAATCGACTGTTGTTTCATAGGACATCTGTAAACAACACCCATGTTTAATGTCATTGTATTATACAACATTTCCCCCAAAAAGATAGTACTTATTGTTATGGTATTTACCCTCTAGCGTCCAGAAGATCGGCTGTATTATTTCGCATGTTAAAAGCAAAACAATTCTTCAAACGTATTCCGTGACTTCCTGTAACCATAAATATTATGCATTACGTCTCTGTTGTAATACATTCTTAATGTAAATAACAGTTAACGAAACAATGATAAAGATCTAACCATCAGGCTTGCTGATTTCGGCTCTAAGCGTGTAAGGTAGACCAAACGCTGCGTTCAACACTTTTCGACCTTGTGAGTCTAACATTCTCAGCGATACAAGCGAAGTTTCGTTTCTGTAAACATAACAATAATAGACATTAGTAACTTATTATGTAGCTATGAATAAACTTCGATCACTTTATGTAAATTCATTACATTGAGTGTAATTGTGACATTTCAAAGTAGCTGGTATAGTAGCATATGTAGGTACCTAAATATAAACATGAACATTATTATCTTTAAAGTCTGTTATTATGTTTGACCGAATTTATAAAAGCAGTTCAATATCAACCGATAAAAACCCAAGAAAACTAGCGTAGACAGTTTTCCTTATAGAAAGAAGGATCTAGGCTTCAATGTACAAAAAGTTTAAGTACCGAGCATTTCTGAAGCCTGCCTTGCCGCAAGTGATGACGTAGAACTTGTCATCGGCGAGCTCCAAGGTTCGGTGCACACGAACTGCAAGCGGCAACGACCGCTCGTCTGTACGCTGAAATGTGCATGTGTAATGTTAGGTAAGTATTAAGTATAGGGCGTAGAGCTTTCAAACTGTATGGATTAGTTATGTTGCCATAAGAATGCCATAACAAATCGTTCAATGTGTTGCAAGTGGTTTTACAGATTTTCAATCAAGTTAGTTTTGATATTGTTCTGGTGCTGGCTGAAGCAATTGCATCAAATCATATTAGTACCTAACTCGAGTAATTTAATGTTCCACTTTTTAACCGACATCAAAAAAGGAGGAGGTTCCGAATTCGACAGTATGTTTTTTTTGTATGTTTGTTACGCGATCATTCCGCCAATTATGAATTGATTTTGATGATTCTTTTTTTGTTTGGTAGGTCATACTTCAGAGGTGGCCCCATATAAATTTTATCGAAATTGGCCGAGCGGTTTAAAAAAATCAACAATAAATTATTTATAAGTAAAAAAAAACCGCCTTCTAACGGACGTGGACGCGGACGTGTAAGACGATCGTTTTCGAATGGGTTATTAGATGGTTAGGTCCCATAACTAAAAAGTGATAAATAAAAAGCTTTTATACAAAAAATAACAACCGACTTCCAAAACAAAACACTACAAAGTAAAAAATAACTTTAATTTCGGAAGTCGGTGGAGAACGCTAAAATACAGATACAAAGACACCGACTTCGGAAATCAAAGTTATTTTTCACTTTGTAGTGTTTTTTTTTGGAAGTCGGTTGTTATTTTGAAATCTACTTTTCTCTTAATAACGTGAGTTTGAACTTTTCGTTGATCAAAGAATGGTTGATTCCTGTATTAAATCAAAGGATTATATGATACATAGTGGGTAAAAGAGATGGAGAACAATGATTTCGATGCTTAACTTAAATCTAAATAAGGTAAATAAGAAGCTAGAAAAAAAGCTGTATATTGAGTAAAATAGTGCACTATTAGGTAGGTACTAACGTTGTTCCAGAATACGCCGCAGTAGTCGGAAGCCCCCTGTGCTGCCATAAGGTTGATGTCGAAGCTTAGCGTCTCACTGCCGTTACCCAGAGCCATGCAAGCTGGCGTTCTGAAATGTGCACATAACAGGTAAGTTACAAATAACTCTAACATTGATAGCCATAAACTGAAAAGCAACTTATTTCTAAGTTGCCGTTTTAAAGGGAGTCTCGACAAAATAACCACATGGTTGCAAACATGGCGGATAAAGACGAGCGCAAGCAAATCAGTCCACGACACATTTACGCTGCGAAAAGGTGACTGTCCACCAGTACACCTCGAGAATGTCACACTATCTCATCACGATAGCGTAAGATAGGGTTAACCTGCCTAGGGTTATATCTTGACCGACGTCTAACGTGGAAGAAACATCTTAATACCAATAGACACGAACTTAATATCCGATACAAGAACCTACATTGGATCATGGGACGAAACAGTAAACTGAGTACCGATAATAGAGTTTTGATATATACAGCGATCTTGAAGCCAGTGCGGCTTTATGGAATCCAACTTTGGGGCAGCGCCAGTAACTCAAGCATTAGCATCATGCAGAACGCTATTTTGAGGTCAATTAGTGGCGTACCATGGCCTGTCACGAACGCTGAAATACACAAGTTATCTATGAATTCTATCATGGATGAGATCAAGAACATCACAAAAAGCTACCAGGAAAGACTGCAAAGGCACCGCAACGATCTGGCTGCCGCACTGAAACCAAGAAGTTACAGGAAAAGACTTAAAAGGAAAGACATCGTGAAGTCCACCCACACCTGTCTGAACCTAAGCACGAATACGTACCTACGAGTAGAGAGCTCGCTGGAGTCACGCTCTTCCCGCCAATGTTTACCCCTAACTCATCCGCTAAAAGTAAAACTGATCGCGGAATAACACAAAATAAAAAAAAAGTTGCCGTTTTATACGTCGATATTGTAATGTAACGGCGCGACGGCAACACTTTTAACAAGATTCGGGAGTGTTTCTCGTAGCAGTCGTAGCAATGAAATTGATTCGTTAATTAACCAATACTGGACCAACTATTTAAGCCTTATAAAGTAAAAAAGAATCATCGAACTTAGCCCATTTGACTACATACTTTAACAAACTCCTCCCATTTTTAAGGGAAGATCAGGCAGAAAGACAGTTTCTGTGATAGTGTAAGAAATTCAGCCTGCTCATAATTCATAGTTTACAGCCATACCATGACACTTATGGAGCGCGATAAATCGTCAATGTTAAAGCAATAAATAATAATATAGATTAGTGTCTGCAACAAAGTATCGATTTCAATAACGGAATGCAATGCCATTTTCAATAACGGAAGCAGTTTGGACCAAAGTCTGAAATATGGCTGAGCCTAGATAATAATATGAGAAGACATGAGTGTACACGCTAAATCCATATTCGTTTGACGTTGGTTTGCTTTAGCGTTTGGTTCTCTAAAATAGGCATTTCAAACAGCAACAAGTAGGTAGGTAGGTACTAACTTTTCATCTACGGCACGGTTGGCGCAGTGGTTAAGCGATTGACTGCTGCGTTACGTGTCGCGGGTTCGATCCCCGCACGGAACAACTATTTGTATGACCTGCAAGTAGTTGTTCCGGGTCTGGCTGTTTGTGTATGTGAGTTTAAATGTTTGTAAACGCACCCACGATACAGGAGAAATTCCTAGTGTGGGGCAATGTTTAAAAAAAAAAAAAAAAAAAATCTGTTATTAAAGGGTAAGTAATATATGATATAATAACAAAATCTCTAATATTTACAAGATATAACAACTGAATCTATAATTTTATTTGATATAATGATCAATTATTATAATAAACGAATGATATGATTTTAAAATAACATTTTTTTTATGCATGACATACATTGAATATAAAATCGTTAGATACATAAAACCTATTTAGTCTAATATGAAAAAAACGCCTTGAATGGTTTTGTAATTTCATAGTTAGTATCCTGAGTAGATGTACCTAGTAACTGATCACTACCTGCCAATATAGCACCAACAAATAGAGGGGATCTGGCTTCTAACCTAACCTATCCGAGTCGGATTGCTCTGAATCAGGGTGTTAACCATAATGATGGTATCAATATACAGAGTTGATACGACAGAGGGGCTTTCCTTTAAACTGCCTATACTAGATATCATTTTCAAGCTCTCTACCAAAAATCAATTAAATAGGAACAATAGTTTAGTCGAAATGATTTTTAATTTTTTTGCCCCGTTTGAACACGATGAATCTTTCCTAACAGCTGATTATGTCTATACGCATAGGTCATGCACCTTAAAACGATAAATCTGAGTATAACCTACGGTGCGTTGTTGCCGCTCTGACGCAAGTCACAAGTACAACCACATATTTTCGCTAAAAAGATGGCAATCAATACACACACACTTGCACTTTCATTACAAAGGGTGGTTGCGTTTTACTCTGATTTGTAAGCTATTTAGTTTGTTTGAAAAAAAAACTCATTTTTGGTGCTGTTTATTTTTATACCGTGTCGAATTAATACTAAACACGTAGGTATAATATACGTAGTAAAATTTAATGCCCCTCTGTCATATCAACTCTGTATATTTTAAACGATAGACCTAATGATTTTCGATTAAATAAACGTTATATCCAATAACGTTATACGAAATAAGTTTTAGAGTATATAAATGTTATATTATGTAAAGAAATTATATCAACATTTGGTATATCTCATGTTTATTACATCTTGTGAACGTTATTGAATTGAAAATATACCAAATAACTTTTTATGTGAGACGCACCCATTATTATAAGCCTGTAATTGTGTCCCACTCAAAGAGTATAGTAATATAGATGGAAGTCCCACTGCACGGCAAAGTCCTCCCTTTCCTCTTTCCATTTTTCTCTGACTTTTACAATTTGAGCACAATCCTTAAGATAATTGCATTCCGTTGAATAATATATTATCATATAATAACCAGATAGGTATTTACGTATATTTTAAAGTAGATAAATGCAAAAATTCGAAATGTCCTGGAATAACAATGCACCTTCTATACCTCTAGCATTGCAGAAGTTCACAAACGATGGTAACCACTCACCATCAGGCAAGCCGCTAGCTTGTTTGCAACCCATAGTTATATTAACGTAGACTCACCGGAATTCTCTGGCATGTGTAACACCATTGAAGGGCTGGTTGAATTGTATGCTGATCGCCATGACGCCAGTCTTGCATGTCGCCGTGACCACCGGCGAGAACTCTCCCGTGCTTTCTGCATTCTGTTTACAAAGGGAAATAAAAATGTTACAACTATGCTAAAGAAGAATTCAATAAAGTTTTTTAGTAAGCAGATAATGAGGACACCCTCGCTACAACGACAAATACTTATGGAAAACATCGGAGGTGTTCTAAAACAAAACAACGGGCAAACATCCGATATCATTCTAAGTAAATAAAAGTAAGATTTTATAACTTAGGTATATGTTAATAACTTGTTTTGTATTCGAATCCCTGGGCATAAAAAGGTAGGTATATTTATATTAACTTAATAAGTCAGACTTCTTGGAATTTAAGAATTGGAATGTAATTCAATTCAAGCTCATTCCTTAACGTGAATTATATAAATGTTTCTATCATTCACGTTAGGGAATGAGCTTGAATGAAAATATTACACATCTTTTCTTATACCTACGTGACTTAAAGAACGATTAAGGCCTTGAGTGTATTTAATTTATCACTGATAACTAGTTCGATTTACTCATAAGGAACGATATACAAGGACTTCCTGTAGTCATCGTTACCGTCATTCTCTCCTTGTATGGCGCTGCACGCGATCGATCGGCATGTAGGACTCGCATTGTTTCAGTGATTTATATGTTCACAATGGCTACATGCTCCTTAGGATAGGTGGCATCATTAGCTTGACTTATTGACAAAAAAAGGAGAAAATTATGTTTTACAGCCACACCGTTAAGCTTCATAGATTACAGTCGGTTGAAATTACTCCAGGAAATGATTCTCATGTTGCGTAGAACCCATTTGAAAACCTGCTTTTCTTTCACGTAATCTCACACATCAGTTATTTTAATAAGTACTACAAAGGTGCAGTAAGATTTGGTGTTAGAGCAGAAGTTAATCTCGAATTGTGACCTCAAATATCGGTACGTGGGTACGTTATAGTCGACAAATAAACCAACAAACCGTTACGACACGGGCACCACAATGTAAAATCTCCGACAACAAATCACTGCTCTTTGTATCGTGGACGGTTCGCGGCCTCACCAGCTGTAGGGCTGCCGAGCTCCGAGCACCGACCTGATGGGACGATAGGGGGGAATGCCTTTCTGCTGTGCTGATGATATAACCAATCTAAACGTCGCGTCGCGTCGCCCGGTTTCATAATAATTCCATTTTTGTATGTACCTGATTCTGCTTTTGTGGTGCGAAATGAAATCACAATAACATATTGGACAGGAATACATAGAAAATTGGGCCTGTGTTAATATGATAAATGCAAATATGGTTGTCATAAATACTGTAAGCCCAGAGGAGGTTTTTGCATAATCTCGATTACGGTTGATCTGATTCAACTTCAATTTAATAAAATAAAATATTATTCGTATTGCATGCTATAAAACTGACTTTTTTATACTAGCAGACAAGAGTTATGGCACAGATCGTTCGTGCAGTTTTATTATCATTCCCATATTTCTGCACACGTATCGAGAGATATGAAAATAGCACGAGCGTGAAAAATATATAAAGATGTTATCCTCTGACGTTCGGTCTTGTTTGAATACCTTACAAAACTTTAGCGATAAGTTACATATTGGTTGGGCTCATATGGGCCAGTATGTAACTGGTAACTTATGGAGAATTTTCGTAATGTAACATTAGCTTGCAAAGCGAGGCGTGTCGGACATCTCCCTCCGGGGAGATGTATTACAAAAGCTTATTTGCATACGAGAGATAATTATCTAATGATCTAAGAAAATGAAGGAAGTCGCGAACAAAGTCGCATGACGGCTCGACCATATAAACCGACAGGCCATAAAGGGTCGCGCCCTCAGGGCGACGGGCGCGCACGATCGCATCCACACGACCCGACTTGATAGCTTCCTAGAATTATCTGTGCTAGTGCAGATTACTAGATTTAGAATCGATGTAAATCATACATTATTTTTAACAATCGTCTGTTTTAATGCAGAGCTTGAAGATGGTCACAGTTTTTGCACTTGTCTTGTTATACGATTATTGTGTCATATGAAGCATTCATTGTTGCGTGTGTCGTAGCGTGACCGAACAGTTTCATTTTCCTTGTCAACACTAATGTTTACCACGACATACACTACTACTAATTTTTTCTTTACGTCTACAAGTGTGATTTCTAAATTATTTCTAATGCCCCTAACAGCTATTGTTTTGCTTGCAAAATAATCGTCTGTAAAATTAGGTACCAAGAATACATGCTCATTTTCCTATGCATTTCGAGAGATGCTTAGTTATTTATCATTTGCAGGAAACACGAGGAACTTCGAGGACCCAAGGGCTTTCTCTGGAGATTTAAGAGGATGATTGCATTGATTGCCGTTGTTTGCAGAGCTCACGATCTGCCTCAAGATCTCTCCTGCTATTTATAGGTTTCGAGATGGATAGTTAGAATATTAGCAAAAAATAAATATCGAGTGTACCAGTCATGGCGATGAAGGTCAAAAACTGGTTGATATTGTTGCTTGACAAGTTAGACGTTCCAATAAGTACATTGAACGAATTGCCATGAAATTGCGTTGTTTATTCGTTTTTTTTTGTGTGGCATGTTTATGAGATCTACTAAAGACAAGAAGATAAATGTGACACAGGACAAGACAGAGACTCTAAAAGGAATTTAAATTAGCACTTGATAACAATAAAAATCTATATGTAGATATCTATTTAGTCACATTGAAATGAGCTACTGTTTTTAAAGTACGTTAACTGCAAGAGATTCATAGCTTTTATATTTGTTATCCTACCTAGGTGCATCGTATGATTAGGTATATTACATACGGACACGAGTCTGATTTCCTTGTTTTTCCTTAGATTTAAACTCGTATTCCTTGAAGGAATTCTGAGAAAGATTATTTTTGTAATATCCACAATAATCCAATAAGTTTGAGCGCCCGTTGTGCAGCTTGTACCTCTCAACTGGGTTTTTTGTTAACTCAAGAAGGTTTATAGCGCTTAAGTAGTCCTGAACTATGTATTCTAAGAATTTAATCACAAGTAGACCAAAAAAAATTGAGGAAATAAGTTCCTTTTTAATTTATTGCCTTGATAATATAACTTGGTTTGATTGTGTAAGATGGGTTCCTAATTGCAGCAAACCCTTTATGTTTATCAGATGTTCTTCACATTAAGTGGCTACATAACTGCAGCTACAACTCTTTTGATTTCCTGTTCTAGTCTCGAGAACGTGCCTGCGTTTATTTAGCATTTATGTCTGATATTATGTCTTCATCAGCGGCGGTAAAAGAATGTATGCAGATTTTATTGGAATTAAGTACGCGTACACACTTCAAGACGCCGATGGTGCTCGTAAAATAACGTTAGTAATTGTCAATGTGGATGTTGTCGGGCTGGCGAGGTCAACGGACGAGTGACCGCCGGGACTCGGGTCACTCAACATCGGTTTCTTAAAAACACCGTGGAACAATACGCACCGCCTAATATTACCTAGAAATTCATCTTGATGCAATCTTTTGTGTTCGCATTATGAATTCCGTCAGCTTTTCTACATGGGAACCGGTCAAACGGGTGCTCCATATACGGAATTAGCGACGAATAAGTTTACGTCATTTTCGTATTTTCTTTTTTAAGATGGAGCATTGTGCCCATTCTTACCTATCTTATATAGAATTCCGAGAGCGACGCCACTCTGCCTGGTTACAAAAATACCACACAATTTGAGAACCATGAGTATTTAAGCCTTCTATGAACCTATGAGTGCCTTAATAAAAATTTCATAAAACTGCCTTAATCTTACCAAATCATTTACTTCAGGTAAATATCCATAGGTAAATTTTACACAAGTCATAGTACAAAATAAAATAAAATCGCCTTAAAGGTACCGACCTATGCTATCTACGAGAAAAAACTGCGTGCTTAATCATCGTAATCAATATTACGCGTTTATTATGCAATTTGTAGATGATAAATGAGTTAGCCACAAGCAGATTCAATTACCTTACGAGTAGAACAGTAGGCGAACTCTGTATTCCAGCATCAGACCCTTTATACTCGTATGAAGATGTTCCGTTAGGAATTTAATATTTATAGATAGGGTCTACGCATCTGCCATGTAAAACAATCCTTTGTTATTTGTATTTCTGGAATGTCATGTTATCTTCCCATAGCGATACACGGTGAATTTCCTTATACGAATGCGGTAAAGAATTGAAAGGATTTAAACTTTGCCATCGTGAGTATTTATTGGACAGCTTATGGCTCTAATACCGAAGATGGGTTTATCAAAGAAGCAGTTGCGTAACGGGTTCTGTTCGTGTTGAATATGGGCGGGATTTTAATGCTAAAACACGGGCTTACTTTTCAAGCTATTACATAATTATCATTCCCAACACGGCTGACGGGAGTAAAGGTAGGACCCGATACGCTACACAATAGCCGAATGACCGAGGCCACTATCTTACACTTGCAGTCAAAGTCAAAAAAATCTCCTCCTGCATTACTCACTAAGATTATGAAGGTACTATATCGTACATACTTTCATTCACCATGATACTAATGCTAGATTTTCGTCATCTGGTCATCGGGTCAGCGTTTTATGTTCTACGTTGAGACATTCACGTTCATGTTTGACCTCAGCTTCAGACTTGTAGATAGTAATAATCGGGCGTAAGTTGTTGCTTATATTTAATTACTCATTGTATCGTTAATTAGTATTCATTTGTTATAATTTAAAGTTGAGTAACAGTTCTAATGATTATCTTTTCAGTTTTCAGGTACATTAATGTTTTGTGCTCGGGTTGCTCATATTGTACGTTTTAAATGTATTTTTCATCCCACCATCTCGGAAAGAGTATTTTTAATCTTCAATATCTGAGTGGAAAAGCCGTTTTTATTCTCTAGAGGATAAAGTAAATTGAATTTAGAACATCGTGCGCACTAAGTTTGTGAATTAAAAAAACATTAAACCTATTTACTGCTACCTCTATGGTGCCGAATATATCATACAACTTTTTTTTAATTTGTTAAAAACTCAGACTCGGAACCTTCTTGGTGTTCTTTTTTCAATTTGCTTTGTACGCGGTTCTTTACGCGGCATTTTTTCACGTCATTGTTAAACCTTATATTAAAAACAAGAAACTTGAAAACAAGTGAAAAAACTAAAATGAGTGATTCTAGCGACGAGGAAGTTTGCTTGACGCCAACAGAATTGACTGAAACTGTTAATAATGCGCAAATGAGCTTTCTCCCTCAACAATCACGCGAGAAGTATTTAAAACAGTACGATATGTTCAACACGTGGCGACTAGCAAAAGGAGCCAAAACTTTCTCAGAAAACGTTTTGCTGGCATATTTTATAGAATTATCCGAGAACAAGAAAGCAAGCACTCTATGGAGTACGTATTCGATGCTAAAAGCAACAATAAAGATGAAAAAAGACAAACATATCGATACCTATCCTAAATTAGTGGCATTTTTAAAAAGAGCCTCATCTGGTCATCAACCAAAAAAAATCGAAGGTTTTCACAGTATCTGATATTGAAAAGTTTCTTAACGAAGCACCCGATTCCGTATATTTGGCGGCAAAAGTAAGTCAGTTGCACATTCAGTATCTACTTAAGTATATTAATCTCAATTAAATAGTATACTTAGTAGATGTTGATAGGCATAATTATGCGTTCATATCAATTTTATTCATTTATCTACTACAATACTCTTTACGTTACAGGTTGTTCTTATTATTGGAATAAACGGAGCATGTCGAACTAATGAACTAACACAACTTAATGTCAAAAACATTGAGAAACATTCAGATGACTTACTATTAATTAATTTACCTAATACAAAGACAAAAAGAGACCGCAACTTCGTCATTCGCAAGGAATACGTAACGATTGTTGAGAAATATCAAGCCTTACGCCCGCCTAACACTCCAATCAATCGATTTTTTCTACAGTATCGCAATGGAAAGTGTGTTAGACAGCCTATGGGTACTAATAAAATTGGCAGTATCCCACGAGAAATAGCAACATTTCTTGAACTTCCAGAACCCCTGTTGTACACGGGTCATTGTTTCCGACGAACTTCAGCCACACTTTTGGCTGATTCCGGAGCTGATCTCCTGTCCCTTAAGCGCCACGGAGGCTGGAAGTCCAATGCAGTTGTAGAGGGATACATAGAGGATTCCATCCAAAATAAGTCTAAAATATGTGAAGGCATCGTAGGAGCCATTACACTGAAAGAGCCTCAATCGGATCCTTGGACTGGCCCTTCTACATCAAAAATAAGCCGTTATGAAACACCTAACCATCTCCCTCTCTCTCCAACATTCACGCCAAGGGAATCCGATGAATCGGTACAACTATTAAGTATGACAGATAGTTTACCGAAAAACAGTACACAAGTGACTAACACCAATATTACAGTACCAAACAAAAATATTACACTCAATTTAAATAACTGTAGCAACGTTACTTTAAAATTTTCTTAATTATACCTTAGTATTATTTTGTTATAATTTAAAGATTATTCTGTAATACTTACCTGTCATAATGTAGTAATTAATACCTAAACTGAAATAAAAGTGTACCTATCTTGTGATTGTAAACGTTTTTTTTTTGCATTTAGTCATTTCCTCGCTGAGGTGGAATGAAAAGTTACGTGTTGCACTCGAGTGCAAAGATTTTTCACCTCGTGCTCTTTTGATTCCCTCGCTAACGCTCAGGATTCTAATTTTGAATCACTCGCTGCGCTCGTGATTCAATTTTAGAATCCTTCGCTTGCTCGGTCATCAAAATTGAACACGCGGTTAAAAAGCAACTTTGCACTCTTGTATAACAAATAACTATTTATAAAATCATCTCAATCCATTTAGTTTGGTGATTTCGAGAAAATAGCTACATTAGGCTGTCTCCGCAAATAGTAAGTTACTGCTCGAATAACCGTATATCTAGTATTCGTTGTAGTAAATGCATTAGTAGTGCAGGCGACAATCGTAAGATCTAACCGAGCGTAGTAGCAAACTATTTGATGAGCGTAGGCGGCACGCGCTGCGAGAGTTACATTTCAGGGGGCTGCCCGGCTGTTTCCAAGTTGCATTTCGGTAGAGGAAGGGGGGGTGGTCCGCAACAGGTCCCTCTTACGCAGAGCAAATAAAGCTCATCATATACATGTATATGCTTTAGCGCAAGTGTAATTTACTCCATTACAATTTTACAGCATACCTAATTAAATTTTCAGTATTGTTTGCTGCGCTTGCTTTTGGTGAATTTGCAATATTCCTATTTGGTAACCCTGCAATGATTTATTAAAATTGTTGATCGTCTAATTGTTATCATTCTTTGGCACATAGACGTGGAAGTAATAATTTGTTATAAACAAATGAACGAGCTCCGAATATATGGGCCGGAAATAATGTGAGGTAATTAGTGGCAATTGAATATTGTATCTTGTATCTAATGATACAAGAATGGACGTTAATAATAATAGCGTGAGTTGCAGAAGAAGCTGTTTATGGAGATTCATCGCTATTTGCTTAACGGTCAGCACACTCGTTATTCAAAATTACAATTAAGTACTTGAAAATGTTACCTTCTAGTAGCGTGGAAGTAAGTACAAAAAGTCACGCACATCTGGAGTATTTATTTACAGATTAGTTGTAAATCTGTGATACAGAACCGTTTGTTTCATATGGTAGGTTTCGCACAACTGGGCCATTTCATCGTGAAGATCACTATATTTGCGTTGCAGACACGTCGTATCCACCGTTAGGATAATTGAACATGTTGGTAATGGAAATGAAGTAGTTATTCAGTTATAAATAAATAAGTATTCTCTCTATTATGTTAATAATATTATTACGAAAAAAATATATACATTTTCACAACTATCGTACCTAATTGGAAAGCTAAAACTGTTCCTGGAGTCATTAGATACGCGTAGCGGCGTAGTCTATACTATACCTGGAATTTGACGAACAAGTTGCTGGCGAAATGGTAGCCTTATTTTACCGACAGTCTAACCTAATATCTGGACTCGATCCTACTGAATATTAGGTAGCTAATATTTCGTCCGAAAATTGGTAGTGGCTAGAATTTTCCTTTTCTTTGAATCGTCAATTGTTTTATAATTTAAATCTTACAATCTAAAGTGTATTCTTGATCGAAGCAATCTGTTGAGGTTATTTACATCCCGAAACCCTCGACATTTACAACCTGCGTTTACAAAAGGCTCAACGCCTAAAGGTCAAAACCGAAACATTTAAGAAAAAAGTAGCGCACATAATTGGCACGCAAAGTTATATAATACCTATCGGCGAAGTTCTCATTCCCATATGTATAGTATTTGATGCAACAGTGCACAGTGGGCCGACCGGTTCCGACGGCCCCAATATATCTGCCGAGACTACGTCACCACACCACAGCCTCAGTGCACAGTGGGCGTGCTTTACTGCTTAGGTAACTCACACAGTATTTATACATACTTATTGCGTTATTGTTTTTTTTTTCAAGTTCTGCCTAAGTAATGTTTGTTTGGATTGCACAGGAGTACGATGTGCTAATGACTTATTCTGGTTCTGTATTTACCCTAACATTTGTTCGAAGGTACGTAATTCAAGTTTTTTTTTACATAAGTATAAATATAAATAGCAAATGCATCAGCGTTATCGTCCATGAATGTATGGTGGTAAAATTTACGTTTCAGGTTTTACAAAGGCGGGCAGCCAATCTTCGTAAGTCCGGATTTTATAAATTAAAACCGTGATCCTCTTATAAGGAGGATTATGTTGCTTTTACCTATATGCCCTCTCAAACTTCAGACGGAATCCTAAAATCCCTATAGGTATTTCATAGAGTTTTAAATCCCTCCTCTCCTCATTATTGCTTACTTTTGAAAATGGAAGAAAGTCGGGAATAATGGAGGAATAAAACACTCCAGCATAAGTAGCATAAGGATCTTTTATTATCCCCACATAAATGCAAGAATGTTCTATATTTGAAACGCTATGGCTGACGTCATATATATATAAGTCCAGACGTACGTGAACGTTGCCGGATTACCTATGGAGAGCCTAAAGCCTGGCCAGGGACAAAACGGCACAGACGGATCCTATTTAAGCTAAGCCTCACTTTTATACCTGCTCCTTTATTCTAGTGTGGCTTTATTTCAACTGATTAGTCACTGTTACAAAATGGTTACTAAATATGATTGCATAATTTATTTCACAATCGTATCGATTGAGCGGATTAAGTACTCCTACATTATCTATTTATCAAGAAATCCAAAAATATGTATGAGACTACAGAAGTCCACTGCTGGACATAGGCCTCTCCAATTGCACGCCATTTAGCTCGATTCTCGGCAACTCTCATCCAGCTGTTACCAGCGACCCTGCGAAGATCGTCGCTCCACCTAGCCTGAGGGCGTCCTACCTTACGTTTGCCGATTCGCGATCTCCACTCAAGGACACGTCTACCCCAATGGTCATCGGTTCTAAGGCTAATATGGCCGGCCCATTGCCACCTCAGCTTGCTTATTCTGTGAGTTAAGTCGACAACTTTGGTTCTCTGCCGGATCACCTAATTCCGGTTTCTATCCTGCAGAAAGACTCCAAGCATAGTTTGTTCCATAGGTCGCTGAGCGAATTTGAATTTATGGACCAGCCGTACACGTTTTGCTTCCGTAAGTCATAACAGGCAGGACGCACTGATTGAAGACTTTGGTCTTTAGGCTCTTCGGAATACGTGACGAGAAGACTCGCCGAAGCTTCCCAAACGCTGCCCAACCCAGCCGAATGCTTCTGTTAGCCTCCTTCTCATAGTTGTTCTACAGAGTTTATCCGAGGCAACGTATTCTCGCACAAACTTGAGAGCACCGCCATTAACAGCAAGTCATGCAGCGGTTGATCCAGTAGGACGATATCATCTGCAATCTCAAGTGTGAGATGTACTCGCCGTTGATGTTAATGCCGCGTCCTTCCCGGGTCAGCGTCTTAAACACATCCTCCAATGCGTTAGAGAACAATTTCGGGGAAATTACATCCCCTTGTTTCACCCCTCGACGCAGGAGGACATGATCAGTTCGCTGGTCCTGAGTTTGGACGGTCATTATCGCGTTTACCTATTGACATCTCAGCACTTGGATGTATTGCTAGCCGACTTGGCATCGCTGCAAAGACTGAAAAACAGACCCGGTCTCGCTCTATACACATCGCATCAAGTTTACTAAAAAAACAATCTATGAAGAAAAGTTAGACGATGATGAGATTTCTTTGTAACATTTCTAAGAGCAGGCAAGTAAACTTACGGCCAGCCCATAAAATAATCATTAACGGAATGGTGTCATAAAGAACTAAAAGTAGGCAGAACGACTTTACCAATTTGCGACTTCCCACGGAAATGGTATTATTGTTTGTGCCTACAACACTTGGAGAGTAGGAAGTGGTCAATGATGATTGCTAGTGTGACAGGTAGCTACCGATGGAAGTAAATAATGACACGTCATTTGACAAACGATGGTGTAGTAAGATACCTACTTGTCAATGTGTCGTTGGTCGTCGGCATCCTTCGTCCATCCGAACGTCTGAAGGTACCTATGAAATATACGACAAATTGCGTAAAACTCCAAGTAAATACCACTGCACTGCCAACCTGTCGTAAGTGATTGTTTCTGGATCTTTCGACACTATAAAATATATAATACACTGGTATGATTGATGGTAACGACTAGCTACGATTAATGATGTTGTAATTTTATAGGTCAGCGGATAAAATATGTGATTTGTGCCGAGCAATGAAGCTTTGGTTGGCATTATTATTCTATTCAACAGGACTGAATATCAGCATTATTAATGATAACTTGGGTTCTACATCCATACATAATTATAAGGTGTCATATATTTAAAATGTGAAATATATGTTTTCGCAAGCAAAAAAGCTGAATTCTCGATAAACAAAAAGATAGAACAACAACTTCAAAGACATTCATTTGTTTTTGTCCCAACCTTCGTGCCAAAGACCGCTTCATGCTAATATTAAATTATCAAATAATACTCTCATGGCTTGATCACATTACGTATGCCTGCCTCTGTGCGTCGTCCCATGATTAGACAGGGCTTTTGTAACACCTCGCTTTTCAAAGATTTCAGACGAAGACAATGTGTCACAGACACGGCTGCAAATCAGATGTGTTCACTTGTCCGACATAACAAGTTGGACAAGCCGTGACGTAAGATACCACTCGTGACCAATGTCAAAGATACCTCATGTTATTTTCACGTTAGCACAGTGTTGTCATATTTCCTGACAAATATTGATAACAATAACATCTTCGAGAGACCAAGATTTAGAGATTACTCCATTGTAGAATACCCTTGTGCAGTTTTCAAGCAGAATTAATAATAAAATAATCATAATAGCGTTCCTGGAAATTGCGAAACATTATGAATATGATAGATAGAAAGGATGATGTTATGCTTTAATATACCGAACGCGGTGCGGCTGGGGCAATGGATACTTCCGCGAGCGTTGTTATCGAGGCTCGATCAGCCCACGGGGCAATCAGAGCGTTGCCTGCACCGCGCATGCGTGGCGAATGTCTTAGCACCCACTATGGTTTAATCACCGAAAATAGTCTACGAGATCCATCTGATAACTAACCGAGAATAAGTAAGCTCGTGGGAACCAGCCTTGTTATTATGTCGGCACTAAAATGATGGATATGAAAATAATAATGTTTCTGTAACAGTTAGATGCTCTGATAATTTTGAGCATTATATCATATGGTTTCATTACCTAGTTAAGCTAAGCATTAATAATGAAGCCAAACATAAATTAAACAAGGTAATGCAAAGGAAGATGCGACCTCGGCTCGTGCCGTGGAGGCCGCATGCTAACGCCTCTCGGCATCACGTAGCTCAATCACTCAAATTTGATGTATTTTAAAGTACAAGCGACTAACTCATTAGGTGCTTTCCCTTTCATAAATGGGCTATATGTTTTGGGGACATTCGGTGTATGCAGCCATGCAACGCGTTACTGTTGCAAAGCATAAGCAATGCATTGTGTAATATTTGTAATAGTATTCGTAATAGTGATCGTGATCGTGTATGCTCTACTTACGTACTACTCGGTAGGACGTAATTCTAAATAGATAAATAGAGGATATATTTTGGTTGGGTTTTGTCAACTGGGTTTAGGTATTAATATTTAAAAAAATGTTTAATATTTGGTGCAAGGAGATTACACCAAACCAAGCCATATCCCAACATACGATATCAATCTTACCCAGGTTGAAATCGTCCCCGTCGTCGTCTGTAGTCTCAAGAGTTATTTAAACTAATCAAAATGTTTTGCATTCACTGAATTGTTATTAATTAAATAAATAAATAAAAGGTTTATTGCAGAAATAAATAAATAAAAGGTTTATTGCAGAAACTTGTACAACTTTTACAGTAAATCTTACATAGGGACCTACCTCCTTTTAAGTAAAAGTAAGTTTCTTCGATCATTAGGTTTAAAAGAAATGCGAACTTTCTTACTCATAAAAAATATTTCAAGTCTTTATTTATTTGATTGTTGTTTTAAATTGTTTATTGTCTTTTGTCACAAGAATACTTACTTTATAGCTTCTATCCAAAATAACAACATCCATACAGTTATAACGACAGCTGATGTAACAATACTAAAACCAGAACCATAAAAGCCTATACAAAACCAGTAACGTATGTGTAAAAATGCGCAGTTAATTGTCAAATCGCCTTGAGTGCCACATAGATATGCGATGCGCGTTGCACTAGCTCGACGCGGGCGCAGTCATGTCCCATTTGTTCACACTAACCTGATGTCATGTAGTACTGAACATATCCGATGTAAACATACCTCCGATGTTGTTTAATTGCTCTACAACATTAAGTAACAGTCATCGGTTTTGAAAAACATCATAATATACTATAAATTGATAGATTGTAAAAGGTGCTCATTAGTTAAAAACAACCACTCAGTGGATCCTTAGTGGTAGGAATGACAATAGATTTATGGTAGGTACTGAATTCTTTCTAAGAACATGAAACCCAAAAGTTAGCGTAACTGGAAATAAGCATATAATTGAAACTGGATTGGATTAATAAAAGGTAAATGTGATTATAAACAGGTCAGGATGTGAAGGTTTTTATAGAAAGAATCTTTTTAGAGCAGATATACCTACACTTGTTTAGTACCCAACCGTCCCGTTCCTTGATTTTTTAATTCATGAGTACTTATTCCTTACTAGAAAGATAGTCATTGAATTCCATCGCCAATTCCCGTTGCTGTTAGTAGTAAATACCAATGATTCAACAACGGAACATAATATTATCATTCAAATTATCTGAATCAGATAATAGGTATTATGCTTATTTTCGTTGCAAGCTGCTAGTGGTGCAAAAGCCTTGTCCGAAAAATATGAACCGATTAATTCTTAGTATCATAATAAAGATGACTTTGTAGATAATTCGTGAATACAAGAATGCACTAAACTAATTAATGTGCTAAGACAATAACATCTTTCAGACCTATAGTCTATGTCTATGAAGCTGCTTTTGTGACAGTCTAACAAAATTATGCAATAGGTACGCTATTTTAATGTGAATAATAATAGTATGTACTTGGTCATAAACTATGAAAATATTATTGCTTTAATTACAATAAAGTTAATAACTTTTGAGAGCGTATTCGGAACAATGCTCACTGTCAATGTTAATGATATTATCATACGTCCTAAAATTGTAAAGTGATTTTTTCAACATCAGACACATATCGAATCATTATTGATCATGAACCGGAAACTTGCATAATAACCATTCGTTCTTTGTCTGAAGATTATTAGAAATCCCATGAACTACTTTTAAAGATTTTCGATTTATGTTTGTCTGAGAAAACCGCAGGTTCAAATGTAAGCTAAAGTAAATATACCCATTCGGTTGATTCGACCTATTGTTATGGTTGATAGCAAGTGATTGACATAGAAACTTGAACAGAAGAAAGTCTACGTATCAAAAATATAAATTTCAGATGTATGACCATGATTCGGCAAAAATACGACCCATGATTCAAACTGTTAATTTTACAATATTTTAATTAAAAAAACATATTCTTTATTCTATTACGAACTTCATAAAAAACAATAAAATCAATCAAGTTAAAGGTTTAAAGAAATCGGTAGGTATCTAAAGTACTTAGGGTAATATATTATCTATCGTTGATTTCAACTCCAGCTTTCAGTTCAATCTTGTATTTTTAAAGTAAACAGTGATTCAGTACAAAATTAATTTATGTGAGTATGTATTATGTACGCCGTATGAGTCAATATTGCGACTTGACTCACCGTTGGTTTCCTTGAATGAATGAACAATCGAAGTGTTGGTATGCATCGCCTACGACACTGCGTTAGCACCTTCAGGCTTTATGGATTAACTTATGGAATAATTCTGATGAATAACTTTAGTTTAATAGGTAAATCTTATGTATGAAATTTAATTTACAAGCAAACAGCTATAAAAAAAATTATTCTCGATTAAAATAGGTACCTATTTAGAACACGACTATTACCGCATATAAAGCCTAAAAAGTTGCAATATTTTGCTTGGTCCAGTTAATGGCCATATAAAAGGGCAGTAACTCTTAGCATTTAAAAGTCAAAAGCCTTTAATCGTTATTAAACCGACTATTGGTCGAGGCGTGGGATGCGTAGGCCGTGTGACCTTGCGCCCGCGCCGCCGCCGCCAGACGCTGCTGGCATTGGCGTGGCATGCAGACCCTAATATGGCCTAACTTGGAGGCAGGGTTCGTTTTATATGTTGTGTAGATAACATGTTTGCATTATGAGTTCATGTTTGTCCTGGAATGTGGGGTAAGGCAATTTAATTCAATTTAGTTCGCCATCATTGCATATGGTGTCTGGCTCTAGTAATGTAAACATGAGGCAATACTATACCTAAATATAACAAGCTCTATGACCTCGACAAGTTTTTTTACTCTAAATAGGCTTTGAGACGTAGCAGACTATAAGGGCTTCCTATGATGTTATGTTAGCCATAGATTTATTTCTTTGGTAGGTATAGAATTTAAGTTAGTATCCGTAATATTTATTTGAGAGAAGTACATTTAAAACTAGAGCAGACTTGACGTGTATAAGGTTGCAAATGTTAGCACTCTGTTCACGTTACTTATCATGCAACTGACATATCGTTGAAAATATTATGTAAATGTATAGTACTATGTACGAGTAAATAGGAACACTTGGTGCAATGTTGTATGTGGAACATTAAGTTAAAGTTACCGAAGGTATTGTACTCGGTTAACTATTAGTTTAACTGGGTTATGACCAGTTACTAATGCAAAACTTGTGTACCTACTGTTACGTAACTTGGCGTCCAGTTTACTGCTATGCTCTATTATTAAGAAAACCGATTGTTTGAGGTTGAAAATTGAGTAGAGCTCTGTAACCAAAAGGACTTTGGAGAATGGGTAATTTGATACAGCAGTCAATATCGCTAATGTCGAAATATAATTGACTGGCGGTTATCCGCGACTTTGTTGGCATACATAATTCGATCCAGTAAAACCCACTCAGGAGTTGAGTTTCAAAAAGCTTTTCTTAGTAAGTCTTCACATCATTATGTACCTAGGTAATTCAGTGGTTTAGACTCTGCGCTTTTTATTCATCTTTACACATAGTTTTTAAATACAAGGTAAATTAATATTTTGCGGTTATGTAGGACTTCATTTCCGCTAATTTCATTTACCGCTTGACATTTTGGACACAGGATGCTAATGACTAATTAGCTATATGCAAAGCGTATTTCCATTAGCTGACCTATGAATTAAAGAACGAAGTGTTGGAATTGGAGCCTACGACGGACAATTTAGGCAATGGACATTATGGACAAGAATGATTACCGGAGTGATATACTGTACTGTATACCTAATACAGGGTGGATTTTTGAGGTAGGTTCGAGCAATGGTGTCTCATTGGTAACGGCCGCGACATACGAGTTGTAGGTCGTAGGTTCGAACCCAGTCAGGCGCTTTACTTTGTGTAAATTATTTCATCACTGCTCTAAAAAGGGATAAGAAAAACATCGTAAGGAAACCGGCATGTCCTAGATCCGAATATTCGAAGACATGTGACCTCTACCAACTCGCCCCGGGCCCGCGTGGTGGGTTACGGCCCTTTCCCACTGACGGGATGCCTGTGTCCAGCAGTGGGAATATTATAGGCTGATTATGTGTGATAGATAAGATAAGTAGGCGAAGCCCTAATAAGCAAGAAGCATAATTTCAATTACTTATCAATTTACAACTTAGATTGAGGAACTAAACATAATACATAATTATATTCTAAGAACCGTAACGAAGGACATCATAAAATATGACAAATACGTATGTTAAAAAAACAATGTTAAAGCAGAGGCGTAGTAAATTCAGCTGCTGTTTATACAGCCGGCAGCTGATCAACCTTCCTCTAACTCATTAACACAGTACCTCATCACATACCTACATAAGTAAGCTATACATATATTGTGCCCCGTATTTGATTATGGCATTTGATTAAACACGTAGCGCCATGGTGGCATCAAAGAGTTCACCTCTTTGATGCGAGATGTGGGTTACGACGAGTTACGTTCACGAACATAACATCGTATTACAACAGTTATCAACGTAATGCAATAAGAACGAACTCATTTGTACTGCACAAATGAATCTCTTTGATTTCTATTTCTTCTGCGAATGAATCATCTAATAACTAGTTCTTGGAATGAAGTTACAGAAAACTTACGTTTCTTTTATATAATCTTGTTTACCTTTTATGCCTGTTGACTATTGGTAGAACTAGTTTGCTAGTGGTATAAACTCACGTAAACAATACAGTTTATTATTTGTAAAACTGTGGCTATCAATTTTGTCAAGGCTATGCCAATGCTTCGGCATTTAAAGTACTTTCGTTAGTCGGTCAACACCAATTAGGTAACATTTATGTAGGTACAGTTCTGGTTTTGTGCCAATGATATAACTTGAGATAACACCAAGTTTAGTAAGGACTTTGTGGGATTGTGGGCGTACGGAAAACTTCAATAGTTTCAACCGTCCAGTTGCAACAACTTTTAATTCATACATCCAAATGACTTTGAGACCGACTCAAAGGTCCGTTAATCATTTTTTTTAGCCTAATCCATTGTGTTGATGACGACATTCAGTTATTCACGCAACAAAAACCCGTAGATGTGTTAAGTTGGAGTACAAAGAATAGTTATAGGTTGGTGGAGGTGCAGACAGTGTAGATAATAATGTGCATGCATGATGCATGATAATGCGTTGTGTTAATGTGCACTTTGTTACCTGTGCGTTCGCGGCCGCCAGGAGGGCGCCGGCGAGGAGGCTGAGCACTGGCCACATTGTTCACTTGTCAGTCGGAGGTTGTCAGTTTGACAGGAGGTGCGCGGGGTGTCAGCGCGACATGGCGGACCGGTCTGTGCGCCGTACGGAGCAACACTGCGCCGCCACTGCCTCACCAACTTTACTTTCCGTGAGCGGCCGTGTTCACACCGGACGCTGCCACCATTATGTCTTAATCATTTTGTAAGTACATAGGTATCCCCAAAGATGTCATGTCAATTGATAGGTAATTTGGTGGTTGGAAATTAACAAATAATTTGTTTTTGATTGTTTTTTTTGTAGACTAAAGAGCAAACTTGACCTGGTTTCTGGATATGAGAATCATCAAAGAAATACGACTCTATAATCATATCGGTTGTTAACCGTCCCTTACATACCTACCTTTTACCTACTTTTTAAACTAGAGGATGATGGGTGCAAGTACACTCCATGGTTCGTATTTATGGCATTGCTAGAAAGTCCCGTAGCGGCAGCGACTAGTTCAATGGGTTAGTTTACCAATCGGCTTAATAAAAATAAAATGACAATATACAATACAACATCAACCCCTGTTTCCTCAAAGGGTTGGGCGGAAGTATACCAATATATTATTATTAACAAAACTATCGCAAATAGTTGTAAAGTAGCTCCAGTGTGAACGCACATCTGCTACGCAACGTTGCGTCGCGCGTCGGCGGCGGCAGGCGTTACGACACACGCCCACACCTGCACCACTCGTAGCACACACACACACAGACACACTCACAGAGAGACACAACACACAGGTATACCACACAGATCCCGCCGATAATACTCCAGCCTACCTTTTTATTTCTCCTTTTCGAATTCGAACTCGGGGTTAGCAGAAAACCTTGGCTAAACAGAACCACGTTTTATGTATCTCGTAAAAACTTAAACTGGCACGTTTTTGAGCGCTAAAAGAAAGAAATGTAGCATTGTTTTCGAGAATTATTTTTATACATCGATAATTGCTACGAACCTACGACGCTAGACAGCGGCGGTGGCGGCGTAGCACACATATTAGAATTCAACGCGCTCCCGACGCTTTCGTAGATTTATTTATTTTTTGCTGTATATATTATATTCGTTTTTTTGTTTGTTTCCATTAATAATGTCCTTCTAGTTTTTCTGTTCATAGGATGATAGTAATAATCGTAGTGATGCTTTAAGAACTATTTAGTTTTCTGAATGATATCTAAGGTAACTTGTGCTTGTTAAGATAAGCCTTGAAGTGTATCGATACTAATATACATAAATACTACATACTATTGTCTACATTTCTTTTTCATATCTCCTTTCGCAGGACTGCTGGAAGAAAATTCTTAAGAAATAAGAAGTATCTATCTTTGTACTCAATACTAATATGTCGTATCTGTATCTATTTTACTGTGTGTACATAAAAAAAAACATAGATATTGCTATTGGCAATATTCCCTTATAACCTTTAAGTAGGCTGATGTAAGGGGGACGATGAGGGAGAAATGTTGCATCCATTTTTTTACCTGACTGCGCCAGAAGGAGGGTTATGTTTTTTGATAGAACTATATGGCTCAGTAGTTACACAATTACGAAATAAATACACATATTTATTTCGAAATAACTACCTATGGGCCCAAAAAAGTATGGTCTATGGTTTATTTACGAATTTTTAAATTTTTAACTCTTTTTCCTGAAAAGTCGGAGTTAAGCAAATAATATGTAATTTCGTAATCATATAGACTTCTTATTAAAACCGACTAAAGCTGAAAATAATACGTAAGGCGGCAGCCCTAAGTCAGCTCGCCTTACGACCGATTATTATTACGACTGAAGTAAAGGCTACACTGTTTACAGTGTAGGTACTGTCAGTCGTTCTATACAGGCAGTCTGTGGGTCAACTACACGCAGACGGCATACAACACTGCGCGTACAATACAATAATGCATTCAGGGTGTTGATGGAGTTGCCGCGCTACTGCCGAGCTGTCAGCAGATCTTCGCAGAGGCGGGAATAAATGGCTTTCACGTCATCATGCGCAACCGATGCGCCTCAATCATGCGCAGGGTACGCGCCAGCCCCAACAGCAGCCTGAATGCTATTATAGCAAATAGGTGGGGCCGCCCCATACTGGGACATTGGATACGACTACATGGCCTGTGGCGTACCTATTAAGTATTAAATATAGTTTGTGTTGATTTTCTGGTAGATGTAAGTACTGACACTCGTTTCTAAGTCGTTTGTATAGGTTTGTACTAACCAAATGGACGGTGTGGGCCCAAAGCAAAATATTTTTATTTATTTATTAACTAGGAACATTAGTAGCAGTAGCAGTAGCGTTTATTAGGACGCTTAAAGTAAATTTAAGTTTATCGCTACACTTTATCAGTGAAATGATAAAAATGATAAAACAGTATTGTTATTTAAATTAAGCATAGTAGCGGACAGGATATTTTCAACAACAGAGGGTTACACAATACGGTCAAGGCTGTTGCGCCATCTATCGGCAAGTAAAGGAAGCTTCAGAAGGTTCGTGACCACTGTTTGTGTCCGGTAAAGATGTCGCTAGTGTGGCGGGGGCACGTTGCCGCCCAAAATCAATATCTCGTGTGGCGTGCGCCGCGCGCCGTCCCGCCGATTTTCATCAGTGTTTCAGGAGGCACCCCTACTGCCCACATTTCATACAGTTATACGCGCAACCAGTGCTCTTTAAGCGGATTCCTCGCATCATCGGACTTATCCCTATAATCTGTAAGTAATTCAAAAGTTATTATATCTAGTAAATAGTAAAAATAAATCAAATAAAAACACATCCAGATACATAAATTCATTTATTAATCCCCAGATGTGTGGCGAATAGATTGAAAGTATTACGACACAGTCAACTTACGAGTCGGTACATAGGACGGGTTGTGTAGGAATCTCGAAGGGCGGAACTGTTTCCTAAACGAAATAAAACTGTAATTGACGATTCATTTTATAATGACCGAAAATTATTTAAACATTTATAATGAGGTTAACAGCGTCGGAAACATTGAACTACTTGCAAAATGGAAAATCACACGTAAAAGGAGAGCATGTTTTAAGACATTGAGTCTTATGTATTATTAGTACTTACATACATATTTACCTACGTTACGTACAGTCAATAATCCACGTTAATTGTGGACCCACCTAATTCGAAATCCTAATTTACCCAGACAAATTATAGGTATCTACATCTAATAACGTTGATTTTAATAGTCTTTATGTAGGTAACAATTAGGCTAATAGTACGTTAACAATACGTTGAAATTACGCGACATAAAATCGAGGATAAACTTTCATTCAGAATTTTTATTCAGAAAGAAAATCGTTGTCCGTATAGAATGTCTATAGAAAAATACACCCAAGAGACGAAAAACTGTTGAATGAACATTTTAATATCCGGTAAGCTTGGAAAGGAGATAGGATTTTTGGTTTTTTGTAAGCTTTCCTATCAATTTATATTTTTGGTATTAACAAAACCACGAAGTTGTATTGCTGCGCCGACTTTTATTTAGAGAAATAAAACGGGGACGTTAAAAACAATGACTAGCGTTTTTCGGGGTAGATAACAGTTTATTTACTGTACCTAATGTGCAAAACAGGGACTCGATTTTATAAATATGTTATTAAGCATATAATGTACTTATAACCGATGGACTGGAGAATACCCTGGAGGATAGATAGAGCGAGGGAAAGTTATTTTACGTAACCTCCAGAGAGGAAAGAAAAAGTAATTATTATGCATTACTTTATTCCGTTAGAAGAGAATTCGGACGTGCCATTTTATTTTTATTCCATGTTACGAAAGTAAAAGACGATAGGTATCTTTATCTGCAGTAAAGCCGTCTAACGAAGGCGATCTTCCATTTAGTTAAGAAAGATATCGGTCGGCGATCGACAGCGTTTAGTGCGCAATTACCCGGTGTTCCGAACTAGCTGTTACGTTTTATTAGTTTGTACATATCCCACAGCGGTCCTTGAGACATCGCTAGCTATATGGTTAATGACAGCATTACTAGCACGGTTAACTATCGTACTTTATCGCTTTATTACCATATAAAAGCCTTTCGTGCGTGCTTTCAATTATTTCCTAATAAGTTCCTATTTGTACCGACACAGATTCTCGCAACTCCTGCTAATAATGAATAGCAATGAGTGGTACACGAGAACGTAACATTACTAACAGCGCTGTTGTACACTGTACAAGTGTACACCGTTGTCAGCATGAAATATGGCTACTGGATAGAGTAAATTCATGTTTTCACGGAGCTCACGTGTTTTTTTGGACTGGAAATGTAGTAGAATAGAGTTCGCAGAATAGGGTTCGTAGTTGGTGTAGTAGCTATTGTTTGCGTGCCAACTTAATGCTGAATCACGTAGCCGGTTGTTTGTGAATGTGCCAGCATTAGGTTCGGTCCTAGGATCGATCCTTGCGTAACGCTAGCACGTCACGGGTTGGCTGCCCGCCAGCCCCTACCTAGCAGCCTCTGTTTATACATGCGATTATTTGATAGTTGGTGGACACATTTATTTCTCAGTTTTATCATTGAACCACAATTAAATTAGTGCCAAATAGTTTAAATGTAAAATATCAAGCTGTACAAACACACTTAAGAGATTATGCAAATGAGCCTAATAATAAAAGAGAGTGTGATTTAGCGAGCTTAGGTAGACCTTCACGTTTTTTTAGATACCTTTTCCATGTGAACGTTTTTAACTTTTCTGACCCTTTTAAGGTGGAGTGCCTTCATTCAAAAATTATTATTAATGGCTGCGTGAACTGTGTGTATGCTAAAGCTGTAAATATTTTTTATTTTTCCTTATAAAAGTGTTTATTTTTTGTTTTGTTTATTTCCTCTTGTGGACGTCAACCGTCGTTTATAAGGAAACCATCTGGATTAATTTCTCCAAGTATAACTTTTTGTTCCCGGGGGCTTTATCTAACTTTTCTTTTCATTCCGTATTATTACGCATTTCAGACGCTTAAGAATATTTTGTAGTTAAACAATTCTCAATTTTATGAATTCACTATCTACATAGCTAAGAAGTTTCTCCAAGTTTTGAATACGTTGAATATCTAGTCAAGACTCAGGCATCTAGACTATGCAAATACCTATTGTTTTTCTGTAGCACTGGTGAAAATAATTATGGCTGTTTTCAGCATAAATATTTTATGATTTTTATACAGTCAGCTTAAATTTTCATTCCATTAAAAGTGCTAATCTAGCGATTGGACAAATGATAATGCCTCTTGTAGTTATTTGAATATTTTGTACAACTGCAACCGCTTATTTTATATCTTGGTTATTGTTATTTAAAACCTATTTTTTTTCTATGTGCCTACTACATCAATAATGACTAAACCGTTTATATTTTATTGGATTTAGAAAACTTTTACTAGGTATTTTATTTATAAAAACCTGAGTTGAGCTTATCACTCGCATTGCTTAACTCGATTCGTAGAGCTACGAAGGGCAATAACGCGCCCCCTCAGGTCACGGATGATGTAACGCCTCTAAAACCTTTCCTTAACATTAGTAGCTGCTAACCCCTCGCTTTTTGTTCCTTAGAAACCTCCATCCCTTACATTTAACGTTTATATGTCGGAAAACCTTGTTCTTTACAAACGTAGAAAATTTCGAGGTCGAAATTATAGGCCTACGCCGCTACGCCGTAGCAAAACCGTGCGAATTGAGACTGGAACTGTAAATTTCCAAATTCAATCTAGGGGAAAGTAGAAACGTCCGAATAAAGGTAAGTGAATGGCCCAATAATAGGTTACGGGGTGGGTTGGTTGCGTAGCGGGCGACGCGTTGGTTGCCGGAGGGATGAACGTTGGCCACACGCCAGTGCCCGCCGACGTGATGGCGCTATGGCACAAAGCTGTCAAGTGAGAGTACGAATATTGTGCCAAAAACTTGTGCAATGTTTACTCAAACCACCCAATTAGTAGTTTCAGTCAGCAAAGTGTAATTGAAAACAATGAAATTGTTGTCCAGAGAGGTAAATACACGTCTGTAATTGTATATCAATTAACACCTATTTTGAGTTTCATTATTACCTAAGCATAATATAACTATGTCAGCTCCTACATTATTGACTACGATACCATCAAATTGCTACCCTATTTTAGCCGTGGTTATTGTCTGCATTATGGATGTCATATATGACTCGACGCGCCTAAGTGTAATAAACAAAGAAAACTAGGGATTCGTATTCTCTATGGTAGGGTGACATTAGGCCACTGACCTCTATTAAAATACGCTGGACTGGCTATCCCATACAAAATGACAGCTATTTGCTGTGCCGATTCAAAGCGCCCCCAGTGACAGACGTGAGAGTTCTGAGAACTAATAAGATTGCAAATGGCCGTTGTTTGTTGATTTTATCAGATTTTATGCTAAGTGTCTCTGCGGAATAAAAAGTTTTCTAAAGTGTTTACTGTGATTGTGATATAAATTAAAGTGTTATAATAGTGACAGTGATTGTATCATAGCTTGTATTGTTCGTCCAACATGAAATCGTGCGTATATTGTAAAACACGATACGAAAAGGGCAGTGGTGTCAGTTTTCACAAGTAAGTGAATCTAAAACATAAATACTTATTAGAAAACCGCTTAAAACAGTGTATTCTTACAATAATAAACGTAAACTATTCGAGTTTACGGGATTTTACGAACATTTTTATAATCAATAACTTTTGTTAGGGATGTCAAAATTCATATCGATACTTTCGTAATATTATGATGTAAAACAAAAGTCATGCTCATCATTGTTAAAATAATGATACGCACATTATAATGATCTCTAATAATAACAAAACACTTCAAGGTTTATTATTATTACAGTCAATAACAAATAATTTAACACTTATGATTCATAATTCTCATAAGTGTTCTATATAATTATAGATATATGTATATAATTTTTTACCCATACCTACTATAATGTTTCCTTTAATTACAGGTTCCCCTCCGATTACACTCTCAAACTTTGGTTAAAAAATATGAAGGTTGTCAACTGGACTCCGACAATGTATCATTATCTGTGTTCTAAACACTTCACGGAAACCTGTTTCTTAAAACATCAGTCACGGACTACGTTGAAAAAATGGCTCGACAGTAATTTTTAATTTAATAAAATATGTGATTTGAGAATGCTTTTTTTATTTCCCTGTCCCCCTCCCCTGCGGTAATTAAGTTGTTACAAGTTAATTAATGTAATTACAGACCTAATAGAAAGTTATTGTGTCTCTTATCACATGGCAACATGCGGTATCTGACTAGTAATAATATCTTATTGTGCACTCTTTATAGGAAGGGATTATCTTATTAATTACTATTTCTATCTTAGTAATTTACTATTTTACAGAATTTTATTATTTATTGACCCTATAGTGAACTGTTGTCCGATTAAGGATAACAAGGAAGGAAGGGGTCAACCGGACATACTTATTATTACAGTCCATAAACAGTACTAGATACTGCTATTTCAAGTTATGTTTTCTACGTAAAATATCTGCTTATTACGACTATCTATAGTTCATTAGTTTAGTTAGGTATTCAACTAGTGCAGACATGTCTTTTTATCTGTGTTTTAGTAACATTTAACAAAATATATGCCTATATTGTTTTAAATCAATTCTACAATTTTAGTAAATCTTAACATATGTTATAAAACGTATTTCACGTTTTTAAAAACATGTTAAAAAACAACACAAAGACAACACGAATGTTACATGTTAATAATTACCTAAACCAATTTAATTTATAGGAAATCTGTAACAATAGCGTTGGTAATATTTCTATCATTGTGGTCGATATCAGAAAAGTTTTTATCGATAACAAACGTTTTGTTATACATCACTAGTATAATTAGTTCCATTCCCCCACACTGCTGCCGTCAGCGCCAAAATGGCGATTTTCAAATAGGCACATGAAATTGATAGCGATAGCCAGTCCAGCGTATTCTAATAGAGGTCAGTGCATTAGGCTCTAGTATTTTTTTTTATCGCTACTGCAAAAGTACAGACCCGCAATAAGTACCATCTATTTTTTTTTCGAACTACTATGTAGGTAACACTGTCGCTCACTTGTATCAAAAATATTACACCAGCAAGCAATCATAATATCCATATCAATCCAATCTTGGTAATTCGATCAAATTCTTCGAGGACGTGATACAGCATAGTTCGGGCATAAATGTGAAGCACATTTCACATTCACCCACGTTGAAAACTTTTTTAATTAAATCCGGATAGTACTTATGGATTTTACACAGAGCCTATAGGATCACTTCGCCCATAACCGTTACTATCAAATCTGTATACACGCAGTGTTGAGTATTGATAACAACATAAACTTTAATTACCATTTTCGCGTAACTAACACGCACACCGCAAAGGGATATTTTAATCCACCACAGAATACGCAAAACATTAGATTACGTTAACTTGGATATAACGGTTGACATTTCGGCCCTCAGCGGAGCCCAACGAATAAATTATTCCACGAGTAAGATTACCAAGTTCATGAGAGAAATACAAATTGGAGAACATGCTAATATCTTGTACAATAATGATAGGACATTTTTTGTATAACTTTTGGTTTTTCTAACGTTCTATCTAAGTTCATGAATGTTTAGGTAATCCCTACATTTTTACTGTATTGGAATAATCTCCTCTTACTCTTTTCGAAAGAGTAAGAGGAGATTATTCCAATTTCTTTTTTTCTTTCGAATGTTAGGAATTTCTGAACATAACTCGACTAGGTTTTTGTACTATATCTGTATTACTCTGACTTATATTAGTACAATTCCGTGAGATTTTATTTCCAAATGTCGTTTCTTAACGATTATATTTTTCCTTTTGAGAGACGAGAAAATGTAAGAACAACGACGATAGGAAAATAAAAATATCCTGCCTTTGTAGAGAAAGTAAAAATCTAAGGTATTTTTTTCCATTCGTTGTGTTTCAGGTTACGGTTTGATGAGAAAATTATCCTCTGTTCATCTTTATGAACGATATCTTGTCAAGTTATCTCCTAGGTGCCTTAAACCATGCCACACATTTATCTACCCGCCCGTGACACAACTAGTGATGATGGACGTACCGTACAGTCCGCTACCATCGCTAGCCTGATCCATAATGTTATGGTTAAAATGTTTGGGGAATGAGGACTTTTAAAAAGGATACCGTTGTGAATTTTGTCGTCTTTTGCTACACTCTTAGGAAGAAAGGCAACCCTTAATCCTAACCCTTTGACAGAGTTAATTAATGACAAGATTAACGATTCCGGCGGTATGAGCTCTGGTTTCTAATGTGTATTCAATGCTGTTTGAGAAAACTACTTCAAGTAAAGAAAGAAAATGCGTTTATTTGCGGTAAACATGACGCAAAAAATAACATAAACACAAAAAATAAGAAAAGGTTTGGGGAAACATGCGTCACATCCACGCAAACCGGCACGCAAATCAGAGAATTTCGCCACTAAAACTAAACAAACATTTTATTGTAAAACGTGATCCATTTGAAATAATTCCAAATGTTTTGTCGGCAGGTAGATCCTCCCCACCTCACAAGCTGTTCACCTAGCCGCGTTTATTCCATTAACACGGTTGACATCTACGACACTTGCTTGTAGATATCCCGAGGTAAGTTTGTGTACATATTGACCTTGTATCGTATCTACGCAGAACGAAATCTTTGTTGTATAAAAGAATACGTTGCGTAGGTAAACATCTAATGTAGGTAAGATCTAAATTGATCTCTTTGCGAACGAGGGTTACGTCGAATTTGCTTTTCCACCGGTAAAGGAAATCGGCTTTACGCTTCGGTTTACATTAACCCAAAGCTTGTTCCTACCGCTATTCCGGATCCATGAAAATCCGTGTTTTCGTAAATCAAGTACTCTGGGTTTATAGTAAATCTGGTTACGGTATTTACTAAGAAGCTTGCGATTCTATTCTCCTTACAAATGTGTTTGTTATAAATTATTAAATCGTGAAATAGACCACCTACTCTTGTACTATAGTGCGTTTATTGTTTGTTTTAAGAACGGTGAGCTTTTATGAACCGAAATCTTGTTATATGAATGTAAAACCAGGAATTTGTAATAAAAACTTTATTACTTTCACGAACATTGCCTTTATTATAAATTAAACCTGAGACCATTCATCTGAAACATAAAAATAAAACGAGCGGTCATTTCATTCAGCATAACAACCTGCAAACTCCTCGTCGTTGGCTGCATGCAAGGGGCGTGTGAATAAAAAGGGGTAGAGTAGCACCTACTTAAGTCCCACTCGTCTCCTTTGTACCACTTGTGTGTTTTTGTCACGCTAAAGAGTAAACACTCTTGGAGCATTTACATGGTACTGAGCTTCTTTTGAAACAAACAGACACGAGCAGAACGGAGAAACGTTTGAAGGAGGCATAAGACATTTCCCAGAATTTGTCGCAGTCGCACTTTGTATCTGTGATGTGTGATTGCTTTATTGTTTAAAAGGGAATACTTACATAACAATATAAATCAATCACGGAATATCTTCCTCAGTTTCGCAGTGTCTCGCTACAAAAGGGTGAATTCCCGCGCGGAGCAATAGGATTTCGATAGTCCCAAAGTATGGCCAATATCGCGCGACCATCTAAACTTGAGCTAATTGTAGCCATTATGTATAGCGCGGAACATTCGCAATCTATGCAGTAATAGCAGTAGTAATAAACTAGTATAATGTGTTTTATTACAGTGACAAATGTCCTCGACTGCCTAGGTATGCAGGGATATTAGAATTCCTTAGCTGAAACCAACAGGAATATGCAATGTTCGCAGAATGTTCTGGAAATTTTAAAATATTTCTGAGACAATTTACCTCACTTTTTCCTGAAGGAAATATTTTCAAAGTATTTTTATGGGAATATCTAAACGTTCAAAAATTTTAAATACATTTCCCTATTCCCACTTCAACGCTTTACCGCACTAGCTCGGGCAAAAAGGTGATTGAGCTTTTTCGATGGAACTCGGAATTGTCATTGTCACGAACCTGAATCACGGCGTGTACCCTGTGTGATAAAATTACGGTATATACAAACACATTCCCAACACATTTGAAATTTATACAAGGTGTTGTTTTGCATCCTCGTCGAATTCGAGGAGGTAACTATGCTAATGATTCTCGACACGAATCAATAATAAAATAAGTAGGTATTTATTTTGATTTTTTGTATTTTTCGGAAATCGGCATGTGTAGGGCCCGTGTAATACCGCCCTGTAACTGCGCTGTAACTGTAACGCATGCACACAGCGACATAGTCGTACGACACTGCCTACCGCATACGCAACGGGGCGATTTTGTTCTTTGAAAGTGGAGTATTCTGAAATACTGTCAAACTTAAATACCTAAAAAAACAAGTATGTATTAATTATTGAGCAGGATCGTAATTTTATTTGATTATTTATGTCTTTCATAACAGCCTCCTGAAATTTGACGAGGATGCAAAACAACACGTTGTATATTAGGCCTGAATGAGAAAGCACAATGAGAAAACCTCTCTACATTTCTTTGTTCAGGATTGCCTTTTTTAACCTACTTTATGAGACTTTTGCAGTATAATCTTTGTGTTTTTTTTTTATAAGGAGGCGGCAAAATAGACCGTTCGGGGTGCCCTGGGATCTGTGGCCCGCAGGCCGCGACCACATCAACCCTGTCTTTCTCAAGCTTCCGAACCTCTTTCACCAGCAATGTCAATTACCTGAAACGAAGGTATGTTCTTAGTTCGCATGGTATCCGTCCCCTACCTTAACTATGTCTTGATGTATATGCATGATTAATCTTTATTCTGTAAAGCTTTACAGTTTTTTCAGTTACCTCGTGGTGCATAACCTATATACCTGTTTTTGTGAAACGGGTGTCGGATTTTAATAATTACTCAATAATAGTAGAGACAATTTGAAACCGGCCACAGTTAGGATGGCTTTAGTATCTTGAATTTAATTTTAAAGTAAAATACAGTTGAGTTATTTATCTACTTACTGTCTATTTCCCCTGTCTTATTTAGTGTAGATAGATAGTTTAGTTTGTTAACACAACTTGGGTAAAAATCACATTTTTATATGAAGCTCAGTTTTATAATGTAAGGATAAAACAAAATTTATGACACCGTAAAAAGCCCGAACCGCTTCACCGCGCTGCTTCCACCCCCGTCGGCACTCGACCCTTTCCCTGACCCCCCCCCCCGCCGCTCGCTCCCCCTACCTCTCCCCGGCTCCGCTCCACTCCACTCTACATACCGTGTAGCACCACTCATCAGCCTCAACTGTGATTGTATGTGACCATATCACTGCTGCTACTTGTTGGGACCTCTGTCCAACAACAAATAACAGTTCTGAACTACCTGCATTCAGTGCATGGCGCTTTCCTCTCGATGTCATTGTCGTGATTCGATGTTGCTGCTTAACAAAAGTGATTGTTACAGCTGGGATAGCGTTTATTTCTTTTAACAGCTGCTGACATAATGTTAATTCTGATTATCTCAGATAATTAATAACATAGAATGCTTCTCAGTTCGCACTGTAGGAGCTAATTCTGATAACGATAGTTTTAATGGCAGTGTTCACGTTGGTTGGCAAATTGTAAAGGTTAGGTGATTATGAGTGGCTACATTGTGTGTGTCGATTTTGTCCCTCCTCTGCGTGTCCCTGTGTGTTGGCGCGGCGTGGCGGTGGCGTGCGGCGAGTAGTTCAGTGGAGGCGTTGCGCAGATTCAGCTCGGGAGATCTGCAGTCCGAGTGTGATGAGGGTGAGGTGGACCCCTACACCGGCCGCCCGGCCACCACCAGCCAGCCGAAACCGCAGAATCAAAGGCCGACCTCCCAGGGTAAGATCAAAATAGAATTCTACGTCCATAACATACACAGAGTGAAATAACAAGAAACAGTTTGTTTATTCTGGACTAGCGTGCTTAAAGTAATTTTTAATCTGGATTACGCAACAGATTATACATAATTTTTGGGATTAGCAGCTCTGGGTGGTTATGTTTCAGTGGTTTTTATTAGACATTTGACGTGTTCCAAGTAGTGTTTAAATTGACGTAGCCACCGGGGGCAGCATCACCAGCGCGTCGGGTCCTCCCCCGGCGCCGTCCGCAACCGTAGCGGCCGCAGCGAACAGCGGAGGAGACCTGTCGCTGAACCTGCGGGGAGGATCCCGCGGTACATCCGCGCCTTCCTCCCCGGCGAAGTCCCGCGAGTCGCTCCTCCAACGAGTGCAATCTCTCACTGGCGCGGCAAGAGATCAAGGGGCCAATTTATTAGGTAACGTATGTTTACAGGCATCCCTAGGGGGCCACTTTTACAGTCGGCTGGCTCGATTTTCGGGGTTTATCTTTATATCACATGCCTTCGGAATTAAATGGCTGAATTTAGGTAATTTTGGAGTGAAACTGACAACAGAATCGCTTTTATTGTGTCATCGCCTATTATTTCAGCCTATTGCGTACGTAGTACATCGGACATCGCAATGCTGGACATAGGAATTGAGAAAAACTCAAGCTTTTTAAAAGAGCTTCTACTATAATCTTTTGTACTTGTGACGCTGTTGGCCGTTGAATGTGTGTCGGTTGGAAGAGCTTCGTTGGTCAGTGGCACAAACAATAACTAATTTCATAGGGAGCGTGACATCAGTGGCGTCTGTGGGTCGTGGGTACAACCGGGACCGATGTGTGACCCTGTTGGTGGTGGATGACCAGAACACCGACTGGTCCAAGTACTTCCGAGGACGCCGCCTGCCCGGCGAATGGGACATCCGCGTCGAACAAGCCGAATTTAGGGTGAGTCGATACAATGTATGTATTATATATGGCGTTTAATTTAAATAACTCAAAACCTGAAACATGTTTGTTCAGAATCGAGACGAGAATTGATTAAGTACACTACTTTTTGATAGAATGTTACATCGATTACTTAGAGCACGTTGGATGCCAATAATGACAAAATCTATCTTTTACAATAATTTATGAAAATAAATAATTACCTACTGCATCAAATTGATTGGTATTGAAAAAAGCACAGATAAGTGATTAATTTGTGTTTATATGATCTGACTTAATTACCAATAAAAAGTTGGGGTTTTGAGTTATTTCAATTACACCTTGCAGATACCCTACATATCGGCGAATATGTCTGTTAACCTCATTTTATTTCTCCGCATCCACTTTTGTCACCCGCAGCCTCCATTCAGAACTATTGATTGGCTGCCGGCGCCAGATGGTTGCCTCGTACGTTTTCGGAGGGTTATTGTGCTTTCAAAAGGCTCTTTTCGGATGTTTAAATTAATTGGATTATACATACAACATCTTCTTGATGGTTAATTAATTATTTGAGCGTCGCAACATTGTTTAATAACCGATCGTAAACTACTGCTCAACGAATTAAATAATTAAAATGTTGTTCGGCGTAATTATTATAAAATCTAATCAGTAATAAAAATCGAGATAGCATTCTAATCAATTATGTACCCTCACCACAAAATAGGTGTTGTAAAACTAACTATTGTAATATTCAGAGCACACGGCCCATGTCAACGTCACTGTGTGCCTATCTACCTTCGACTTATTAATTATTACGAACGTTTAACGTTACCCTCGTAAACTCATGAAATCTTTCCTAATGCCGTCTTTATTAGACGCTTGCGATATCCGCCCTCGTTCTACATTCCCTGCTCAGTAAAAAACTGCAGCTTTTGCAGGATTTGAAATATATTTGGCCACTTTGATAAAGTCGTTAGGGCTTCTAAAACATAAATTATGTTCCTGCATGGTTCCTGCCGATTATTTGAGGGCCACATGGCAAGTTGCCACTCCGGAAAATACAGCACTTAAAATGATACTGTAGAGGCTTAACTACTTAGATTATAAGTTCAAAGCAGCTTCTAAATTGGATCCACGAGATTACTTACATAAACTATTCAGAAAAGCTCTTTATAGAGAGAATATACTTGGTCCTTTACAAAGTAATTTTTAGAGGACACTACAGGGTCAACAGGTTTAGGGATGAAGGTTGGATGCTAAAGTTAAAAGGGATAATTAAATCAACCCGTTCCTTTATTACATAAGTCACTAGTGATTCGTTTTATAACTTGTACCATTTGCTCTGCACAGGAATTGACTGTGACGGCCACTTCTGACGGAGCCAACGTATCTATGGCAGTGTATCGCAGCGGCACCAAAGTCACTCGGTGCTTCAAGTAAGTAGTACCCTCAATTTCATACTAAAAGTAATTTCTCGGCACATTCTGTCTAGAAACAAGTCTCAGCAAAGTTACCTACCTAATTAAGAGAATTTCTAAGCTCGTTTGAAAATTCTAAGTGAAATAAGGATTCTAGGGGGAATTTGTAGGAGAAACATTACGACTTTATTAAAGTTCTAATGGTGAGTTAATAATTAGATTTATATTCTCGCGAAACAATCTTATTAGTCCCGGTAGAATAATTTTGTAAATTATTAGATATTATAAGTTGGTCGATGAGATAATCCGCACAAAACAAACACATTAACGAAATTCTATTTATAGATAAAACTGCGGTGACTCAAACTGAGGATAAAACGATAAAATGAAAATGGAAGTTTGTAACAGCATTGTTTGCGTTGTCTTACTGTGATTGAAGTGTGGGCGCTTTATGATTTACATAATAATAGACACAACATTATAACTAAGTTTATTTTAACTTGTGTAACTTGTGTACTTGTGTACTTCCTCCAATGGTTGGGGCCTAGAAAAATGTTTGAACTTACAATATTATTTCCATTGTATGTTGGTGCCACAAACATGGAAATGTTTATGTTGAAGTCAAATTGTCAGAAACGATGGAAATATTCAAAACTATTTAGGTACATTCGATTGGTTTTTCTCCTTTTCCCAAAGTATTGTATTCTCAGTTACTTCTTTACATAACCTAATCTTTAGTTCCCTTTAAAATGTATAAAAAATTAACGCAACTTTCCTTTTGCTAGGCCGGACTTCGTGTTGGTGAGACAGAACGTCCGCGACGCGGGGACCGACCACCGAGCCCTACTCCTCGGCTTCAAGTTTGGAGGGGTTCCCTCCATCAACAGCCTCAACTCAATCTACCATTTCCAGGTAATTTAACAACGTCGTACGTACTATTCAGACATTTTTCTTTTGTGTGAGATAAAACGGGTCCATTTTTGTTATAAATTGTGTTTGTTTAGGACCGGCCCTGGGTATTCGGTCATCTGCTCCAATTACAACGACGTCTCGGGAGGGAGAACTTCCCTCTCATCGAGCAGACCTACTATCATAATCACACCGATATGGTAAGTACTTCGATTTATATTTACCTGATGTTGGAGTTACTTACAGGTAGGTACTTTACCTGCCTTTTTGTACCAATTGCCGTATGTACCGTCTCAAATTTATTACTTGTTGTTATATTTTAATGCAATGGGACGGCTTAATACGTAAATATAGTATCCTCCCAGGTTTTTTATTTGTTCTAACTATTCATACCTCTAGTTTATGATCAAGAATAATAGGAGCTAGCATGTCACAGCTGAGCAAGTTTGCCATTCAATGTAGATTAGGCTTCGGACATGCTTCAGACGAACCCCGGCCGAAACGCATAAGCTAAAATATTCAAACTCCACATGATCCGTTTAAATTTCTTTATTTTAACCTAAATATCACTATAATTAGTTAATTTACAATCATTAACTTAAAAATAAATAATACAAAAATAACGTTACATCTATTTCTGTCTAGGAAGACAAAACAACAATTTAGAAGCGTCCAAAAGAAAAATCACAACAGAAACAATTTTCGAAATTTTGCAACCAATAAATTCGTTACATTGCCAATAGAGCTAATTTAACTTTTCATACACACAACAATCAAAACTAAATAACTTAAGGTCGAAGATGAATCAAGTGTTATCATTAATGTTGGGTTTAGTATCAGCTGCTGTGATTGCGTACGATTAGTAATGAGTAGTAATGAGTGTGAGTGTGAATGAATTTGTAATTTTTCACGAGGACGTCGTAATGAGATGTTCAAAAGGTACATTTTAGAGTGAACTTGTGCATCGTAGTGGTGAATCAAGTCATGGTGCTATTGAAGCGCGTGGCTTGCAGACACCTCGTGAGAGCGGGAGCCCTGCAACATAAACACAAGGGTTGAGTGACAAAGGGCAGCACCCGGCACTGCCCGGCAGCGGCAGCAGAACATCAAACGCTCCCCTGTTTACGCCTGTAACTTGTTACCCATATTATAAACGAACAGTGACAACGTAGGGTGTTTATTCGATTTTAATATTGTTTGAAACGAGAAACCTAACTGCTTAGCATTACGGAATTTCTCAAGTGTTTATAAAACAGCTTTGAACGGGAACATAAAATCGTTCATTGTATGAGTAATCTGGCTTGGTACACGGAGTGCGAATTAGTTATGTGCTTCAAGCTTGCCTATGAAGTTTATTGTTTATGATACGTTTACTGTAGTAATTAGAGAGTTGTAGGTATTGTTTTATGTTGGTTTGTTATTACATATTGAGGGAGAAACATGTGAGTGTTTGGTCTACTTCTGTATTGAGTGTGCGTGTAGGCTGTCACACACAGACTCCTTAACATAAAGACTCGCCGGAGTTTTTCATCGTTTTCTATTGTTGGCTGTTTGTCATCATTATATTTCTGACATCGATATCAAATTTGTTTATAATAAAACGTATTGGAAAATATAATATTTACCTAGTCCAGCGGCACCTGTGTTCGCGGTCGTGTAGACAGATGCCGTGTCGCTCGTAGCACTCGTCGTAGGCCGTCACGCAAGTGTTCGGCGACTTGGTCCGCCGTCGGTTCATGTGGACCTGAAATTAACATAACCTTAAGCTCCCGATAAAACACTGCATCACCTATCATCATCGTATGTTTATGTAGTCTGATAGCGAAACAAAAGAATCTCTAACTGCTACACACTAAACTCGTAGCAAAATGCTACGAGTACGTAGCCCGATAACCTCATTCAAGCAGATATAACCTTCGATCAACAATACCGACTATATATAGGTCGGCGCAAGAAATACGTCTCGTTAAATAACAGCGCACTTGAGACGTGAGCTCTTATTTTGTTTAGTTCGCTTGAAACACAGCCAATGTAAACACGACTTTATTACTAGGTGCCATGGTTCTAATTAGGTGGAACTTATAACTGTTTTAAACATTTTTCACGCGGAAAGTATTTAGCTTTGATTTTGTACGACACTGTTGATCGAAGGGTACAACACAACTATCGATATTTTGCGCAGATCGATCGCTGTCTGATCTCCGCAACCCATAGAAAAGAATATCGAATATAATAAATCCGTTTTTTTTATTACACAGGTTTATGTAACCAATATTAACAAGTTATGCTGTTTGACCTAAGTGACCGTGAAATATCAATATGCAGTACGCAGACTAATACACGCTCTGCTCAGAAAATATTCATCCGTTCTACTCATGAATAATATGTTTCGAAAAACGAGCTGAGAATAAAATAAGGCAATCGGCTCGAATTCGGAAAACGAATATTTCTGCATAATATATTGTGGTGCTGTTATTGATAAATGGCAACAAAGCAGATTTTCTCGCCGCTGCTTCCAGTTTTAAACATAAAATCACTTTTAATAGTTCGGTTAGCAAGTAGTTATGCAAACAGAAACTTTGTAAAGCTTCCATATTTTTGCCGGCCATCTTTAAGATGCAAAACGATTTATAGTTTATATAATGGTTTATTTAAAGTTCCGCAGCTATTTAGTTATCATATTAAAACATTCCATCCCTCAAGAAACCTTCTTCCACGTGTTGTGTCAAAGTACGTGTTAGTTACGATAATAACAACTTACTTTGCAAGTACACCCCTGTTTGTAGAGGAGACGGAATCCTTTCCTCTGACGAGGAGTGACGTCACGCCATTTGCTGACGAAACCGCACAAATGCACGTGAGCTTCTAAATGGACTACTCGACCTGGAAAATGAAAAGGGGGAATTATGATACATTAATAGTAGTTTGTACCTCTTTGTGTAGGTGCGGTAATAGCTTGTCAGCGTCGCGTTCCCATAAATCTTACGCGTAGACGGTAGACGATTCCTAACGAAATAATAAATGAACTTTCTTTATTCTAGAACATTGTTCCTCAAAGTTAACACGAACTTCCTTTTTTTACATTTTATCTTAATCTGAATAAAAAAATTCCTGCCAACTCTATCGAGCAGGCCTGCAGGCTCATTTATAATCGGAAAAATGTTTCAATGAATAAATTATCCAGACAAATAGGACGACATCACAGAGACAGTGAGACATTGATATAAAAGAAATTAAAACTTTTGAAGGCAATTCAAAGAATACACTCAACCAATTTACATAGTATTGTTCTGTCGCAATAATAGGCGCCAGTTTGTTTGCTAATGCGATTGCCTAATGTACTTAAAATCTTGAATGTCTATATTAAGCGATACTGGCAATACCTACTTATCTATTTACAAAGTCTAATACTAATGAAGTAGTCAAGTGTTAGATATTAAACCAAATGCCTGATTTGGCCTTGTTTGTATTTTTATGGGATTACTGTCAGCTTAAAATTCCCTGGCGCATTTTTACGCAACATTCGTTTGGAATTATATTTGTTCGTATTGAATTAGAATATCGTACGCAGTAGAGCAATAAATAATCTATACGTTTCCCGGCGAGCTGGGGCTTCGTCCTCGCCCTCTGTCAGCATTTTACGTTGGAGCAATATCGATCCTTCGCAGCTTAGTTGAGGTAGACCAGTGGGTGAATGAAATGTATCCTTTGAATTTACTCGAACATTCGTAATCCCGTAGCAACATCAACTCGTATTAGATACTTCTCGTAGAGAGGATATTCACCTGTAATAACATAGGTCTCCCTCGGCTGCAGGCTCACCCCACACAAAGATTCCTGGGATGGTGTTAATAAACGGCCGGATTGTAGGGCCACCTTCGCTTTCGGCGTCGCCTGCAATCAATAACATTTTCTTTAGCTTACCGAGCAAATAGAGCGAGTTTTCTAAACTTTCATTTTTAGATCCAAACACGTTTGTTCACAATCAAGCTATTGTATTCAAATAAGTATTGTAATTCAGATGTGTATAAAAGTATATTGTTGTTCTATCTAGCCCGACTGTTGTTTCCGTACTTACTTTGTAAGTGTTTCGAATCTTCAGTTTGTATGCATCGTAAAAGTCTTTGCCTCGAAATGTTTTTTGTACTCTTCCAACGATCACTGAAAATAGAAAATACCTACCAATTATTTCTCAAGTAACGTAAAAGGAACTATTAATTAACCGCCATCCAGCCGAAAAACTTAGTTGAATCCTTTTAATTAATCTTTACAATATTCCGTTACATTTTGAAGGACGTCCTTTTGTCCTACTTGTGAATATTGTAGGATAATTAATTTCACGAAATTATATTAAGGCTGCCTATGGAGGGATGAATCTGAACAGACTAATCTGATTCAGTTCGATCTGACCGGTTGCGTACATTCATAAGTGTAACACGAAACGTCGTGGACGATTGATCGTTACAGATTTTTTTCAGATCAGACGGATCTGAAGGTAGAAATGGGTTGAACTGACCAGAATTCGTCAATTAAAAGTAACCTACCAAAATCGCTGTTACAAAAGTGTGTCTGTGGATGCGCAGGCGCGCACGTGCAGGCGTCGGCGACGCGATAGCTCGCGGCCACCAGCGCCAGCACCAACCACCTCGTCAGCATGCTATATCTGATGATCTGGAACAAACAACAACTGTTAGGCTGTGTAGGCGTGGCCTTCATAATACACCAGTAGGTATACAAAGATGAGAGAATCCCATTGTTTCGTACCACCATTGATCACACAAATTAATTGATAAATACAATCAGTTCGACAGTAAGACCACAATATGACAGTTTGTGATTCCTACCGCTGATGTACATTTGTTTTGCCGTCATAACGATCGGTCTGAAATGCCACAAAGTTTGGCGCTGTGCTGTAATCAATGTGCCGCACTCATAAAACAAGGTGTAAAAGATCTCTTACAATCTTTATTAAGTATAATTGAACCCTAATTTGATAATAGACCATTAATTTTGTTTAAAATTTGCGATTGTTGTTTCATCTCAAATATTTTGCAGACGACTCTGCTTGACCCTCGCTGTCCTTTGGCAAGCGTTCGTTAATGCTGACGTAAATGTTTGTTTATTTATTTTATTTTCTTTCGTCTTTTCAAGCTGACTATACGTTTACATAAAACACGATACTGTAAACCATTTGCTATTTGATGTAATTTGATGTCATCTACGTAGGTCTTCCCTAAAGGATAATGACTTAATGAGTATCCATGTACATAGCAATCATTCACGTTGCATTGATATTACAATCAGGAATGTTTCAATACATTACCTACCTCCAATGAAACCTAAAACTATCAGTTCATTATAGACAAGGTTCGATGTCCGAGCAACAGATTCTCAATAAAGCAAACTTATGACATCTCATTACATCCTATCGATTGATATTCCAATAAATTAAATAGAAAGCTGTTTATGAAAGCATCTAATCTAATATCATAAGTGATAGAAGACTTCACACTTTAAATTAATTACGTTTGCGAAGGAGCCCATCAATTTGTATCGCGGGCGCGGCGAAGCGAGAGCATGTTACGGATAATTTATTAGCTTAACCACCTCTGGGCTACTGCAATGATGCTTGTGAGTCTTGTGATGAGTTGTGACCTACATCGCGATCGTGCCTTATTTTTGTTCCATTGATACTTTGTTGTTCTTTACCGCGGCGATAAACTTTTATTGCCGTACCTCTATTTTTTGTATCCACGACAATGAAACGTCGCGTCGTCGTCGTGTCGCCACCATGTCATAACCTCGTGTTTATTGTTACTTTGTACGAGGATTGTTAAAGCTTATCCGACGCTGACTGACTAGAGCGATGTGTCTGCCGCCACGGATATTGTTACACGAGAAGTTTCTTTTATAATTGTTGACATTAATCCGTTTTGGTCACATTAACTCACGTCCTGATTCTTTTGTAAGAGGATTACTAACACGCATTTTAAACAAAATATTGTCTCACGCAGAACATATTCATGTTATTCAACCATTTGGAAATTGAAATAACTATAAGGATTGGTTGGATATTGAAGCACACAAAATGTTTGTTCAAGATTAAGATAATAATTCTTAAATATGTTGTATATGCGTTATTAGGCTTAGTCGGGAACAATGAGCCAGCTATTACGAGCCCTGCGTGGGAGGCTGACTCGTCGCGTCGGTACAGTACGGAACTGCGCTAGAGTTGATTGCCTTTACAACACGCGATCTAACCTTTAAATCCACCTTGACAAGAAATTATTATTTTTTCTCGGCCATAAAAAACCAAAATTAAAACACAAATTAATTCGTACCCATGTATTAACGTTAAATGGTCAATAAAAATGACAACTTTTATTTATATGCTAAAGGCAATCCGTTAGAGAAATTATATGGCAATAAAAGTAATACAAGTTTAGTTTTTTACTAAACTTGTATTACTTTTCAAGCTTGACTATATGATTATGTAGTGAATTTATTGCTTAAGAACAACCGGGTTGAATTGCTGCATTAAGTGTGTTATATTGAGGTACGATATAATTATTGTTATCTTTAAAAAATCTTCCAATACCGCGGAAGTTTTATTGAAACTTTCTGATCAACGCTGCTTGTATGACGTAACGTTATAAAATGAAGTAATTAATGCCTGCGTAGAAATGATTAATGTAATTCTAATCATCATAGTTAACATTCAATTAATCATTTGTGATTCTATGTGACAGGCAAGTCTACGAGACATGCTAAGAATATTAACGTCTGGATTTTCTCAAGATATTTTCCTGTACCGGTTGCACCTGTCAATCAATTCGTTAATTAAAATCATATGCAAATACAGTTAAGCTGATATTACTTTTTGCTCAGGACAGAACTTTATTAGAATATTACATTGTTTCAATTACAACAAATAATTAGTCTACTTACATAGAGGCGAGATAAAATGCACATAACCCACTGCACTCCGGTCAGCAGTATCCTTGCGATTGCGTTTTTATGCGGCGCTCATACCTTTTGTACCCCCACGATGAGTGCGGTATAATCCCGCGTTGTATACAGATTTCGGATAAAAATCACAATGCGGAAATTTTATGGGTGCATTCCCATAGTCGCACCCGTGGTTCCGACCGCGTACCGCTGCAACAATACCTCGTTTGTCAGGGTTCGTCGAGAAACCTGAGGTGAATGTTGACATTATGTGTTTATACTTGTTTACCCGGCATCTAACATAAAGCGCGCTATGGGCACGTTTGTTAAAGCACTCAAATCAAATTATATTGGTTCCCATGTGCCAGAAGCTTCGATTGTAAGGGCCGACAATTATTAGGACACCCTATTTCGGGATTAATTTACTTTTTCAAGTATTTCTTTTAAGTTGCTGCACTATACTTCTCAAATTTACATTATATGATGATTTATATCGATGTTGCAACCAGGATCAATAACAAGTATTCTAGTCTATAATATAGAAGTATTTTAACTTGGTATTACGAAAACGTTTCCCTATACGCATATCTTGCGGGACACCTTTAAGTTCTGCTGTTTATCACATATCATAGCTGTTTATTGCATAGTAAAACGTCTGTTTTCTAATGTTGGTACGCCAATAATGTTTATGTCCGTTGCTTTGTTAGGGCTTCGCCAACAAACGATTGACCCTATACATTCTTTGCGGGGATATAAACACTCGAACAATGGACACACTGTGCAATACTAGTCTCCGTGTCAAAGGATTTTCTAAGAAGATTTTATAACATTAATTCGACCTTCGTTTATTGCAAACTTGCACTGCTGCCTATTAATTGTATTAGTATCATAAATTGCTATTAACAATAACAATATCGTTAGTGGATCCATTAACACGTTTTTACACCGTTTTTTACCCGACCACCAACTAGCAGCGAGTGTAAAAACGAGAACATGACTGACAGGTGTTTTTATAGATAGGTAGCTAATGTTACGGTAACAACAGCTATCTGTTGAAATAAATTGGAACACGTCCCTGCACGGAACCTGAGGCAGACTAAGTGGCCTGTACATTGTACAAATTGTACATAGCTCCAACTCCTGTACATTTTGTTGTTTCCGTACACAGCTTTGCCGATTGTTTAGTTGAAGCGTTTTTTATGTAATCGTTTAAGAAAACTGTTTTTTATTATTTTATTGTATTATTTACCGAAACCACTTGTCTCAATTTTTACGTTACGAATGTTACGATAGAAATGCTTAACTATTGTTCCAATAAGCACATGGCAACAGGAAAAGTTGAATAAGATTATTTATATCGTGACCTGAAAAATTAAAATATGAGGTAAATCATATTCCGAGAGTCATTCAACAGTTAATACATTCATGTATTTACCTGCTTGTTATGTTTATATTTAGGTATGACTTGTGAGTTACCAACATTCTGTGGTTTTCGGTCAAGGCGTGATCTGAATTGCGGTTTGCCCAAGTTAAATAGAGTATTAAAAAAAGGTTTTTTGTCTTCGGAGGCAGAGTTGGTACCTGGAATACTTATTAGTTTGAAGTTTCATGTCCACGTGCAACGATAATACTTTAATAATGTTGTAAATTTGTGTTAGCGCTGTCAGTGAACCTTTATACTTGTGATGGTTCATTATGTCCTTTTGAGCTTCTTATCTATGCTAAAATGGCGTGAGATAGGAACTAAACGGTTACTTTATAATAAAATCGAACATTAGAAATACGGTATAGGAATACAAGCGACGCGCGACGCCCCGATACATAGAAATCGTATTCAACAATTGAGCCTGAAACTTGGGTCCCCAAAAAAAACTGTTGTAGCATGTGTGTGGTTTTCCCTATTCAGTATTCACTATCCCAAACATAATTCCATGATCGAATGGACATGAAAATATTATTAAATTAAACATTGTTTCTGCAAATGCTATTACAATACTACGCGCGTTTGCTGCGAACCGCCAATACTCGCGGGTTACGCAACTCGGCGCCGGTCGTCAATCGCTCCGTAGAACGCGCAGTTCATTATCAACCGAATAACGACCATCCTTGACGTCGTCGTCAGCAGTCACAAGAACACACAAACCACATAAATCCATCGGCCTATCCTTAGGCTGACTCGTGACACTTCAATTATACCGGTAAACATGTCAATCAATCTTCACACTGTGATCTATTCATCTCTGCGGATTACCTGATGTAGGAATGACTGAGATTTTATTTAATTATGTGCCACAGTGATGAGGTCGCGATTTATTTTATGTTATTGTTCAAGTTAGAAGTGTATTTCTTTCTTTAAGGAAAATAAATAGATACCGTCTTAAACTTTTTTTTTAACAAGGTGTCTCAAACTTAGCGAAAACACTTCCCTGTATATTTTTCAGTCGTAACTTTATTAGACGGAACCGACTTGTTATATCCGATATCCAATTAGGAAAATGAAGTATGTATTTGTTATTCCCAAATTGGGGTTTTTGTCGGTTTTTGTTAACAGGAAGGGTTTTGTTCTAATAAGTAAACAAAAATAGATAATTATATATTTAATTTAAGTAACTTCCCATTTGTAGGTAAGGATAAATTAAGTTTGACTTGTGGGATTTTCTACCTACTAACTAATCATTTATTGAATAAAATACAAATAATATGAAGCTCTATTCTCCCATAAATGGCATTACTGGCGAGATAAGCAAATAATATTAAATCAAGTACCCATGGGCTATTAGTCATCATGGTCACCGCTTATCGTAAGTAGGTTTATCGGATGAATATAATTAGGATAAGAAATCTCAACGTAATAATTAGTCTGAACATATTTTATACAGTCGGCGCACTTGACAGCAAAATTGATGGAAAAAGCTCGCTCGATGTTTCTATGTCCGCCCATTAGTTACAGTGGAGGAATGCTAGGCTTTTTCTCTAAAACCTGTATGTCAGTGTTGTCAAGACTTTGACAGCTTCATGCGTTTTCTTCTTGCGCGTAAAAGTTTCTCGCATTCAATCATATTAACAAGAGGTCTGAATACTCATTCAGTATTAAACGAATCTTCTCTAAAGTAAGATGAGAATGTTTGATAAACAGTTGAAATAGAAAAATGTTAACAGCATTACCATATAAATGATTATATTAAGTATAAGCATTGTCATGCCAAAGTAATTTGATCAAAGAATGACAGTGTCTGCCCAAATCAAATTCGACTTTTACAATAAAATACGACGCAATTTATCATTACTACAGATAAATCACAGATGAAAAACGTGATATTATTATTATTGTTATTAAATGAACCAATTGAATGAATGGTAGCAGATCGTGTCCGTGATATATTTAAAGGTTAACTAGAAGCTAAGATTAAGGGTTCGTTTTAATAGATCAGCGTTTGATAACACCGAGATGGGTTACATTTAAGTTTCAAGTACCTATGCATAATGTAATAGTCACAAAATAGAGGGTCGAGCGATCTTTTGCAAGGAACGGGCTACATCAAAGGCATATCTAAGGTTGATCTGCAATCGAGTTGTGTTATAGTTTTGTTTCAAAAGGTTGCAGGGCTGTATCATTCATGATCTTGTAAAGTTACAAGAAGCCTGAAGTCATCGCTTATAGCGGTGATCATGTTAGTAGGTAAATGATACATCATACAGATGAATACCATCGGAATTTGGGTATGGTGTCAGACCTACACATTAAATGCACTTAGTTCCTACAAAATTATATTTTTCTTTGGATTTGACCCACACAGAGATGAACCAATTCTTTTCTATTCAAAAGGAGAACAGATAAACCTTTCAAGTAATGACAAACAACGAACAACAAGGAGCGACAAGAATGAAGGGAAAATGAGCGAGAAAACTTTCGAGTAGGTATACTCAATCTATTGTTCACAATGTGATGAGTTTAACAAACTATACAACAAGCAGCGAATGTATTTTGTAAACAACACAGAAAACAGTTTTATGTGAGATTCTATGAATAATTTAGTCGGAACAGCTAGTTTCGCGTTCAAAACCTTGAAAGTTGATTTACGAACGATCATAATTTTATTATTTCTGTGTACGCGAAAGGTGTTGATGCTGACAGTATCTACTTAGTACCTACTTAAGTGCAATATGCATATTCATTTCCACAAATGAAGCACGATAAAAAGATTCTTTAAAAAAGTTCATAAACTGAAGTGTTAAATGTAAATGTTAAGTGTTGAATATAAATGTAAATATTTTTTGCTCGATTGACGTTAACACGCCTCTTGACGCGTTAAAGGAAGATATGTATACATTATGTTTACATTATTTAAAAAAAAAGTGTTTCGTGTATTTGTTGTCTGATTATCGTACACTTAGCCTTTACTTAGCCTTTCATACATAACCACAATAAGCCTCACACTGAAGTTTATTACCAATTCTAACTCAAAGTTACCTAAACTTTGGTATATGAAATTAAATTAGTTAGCAAAACTCCTCAGACGTTATGGGTATCAATATGTTACACGATAAAAAAAAACTGATTTTCACGTAAAAATCGCCTATGAAATGAAATGATTTTTATTTCTGTAAATAGGCAAACACTTTTACACCTAAAACATATACTTTTTTAAACTAGATGAGGCCGGCGTTTCCTATCTGACTACTCTGAGAAGAAAGGCCGAAACAAACTCAGAGGTCACAGTCTCTTTTAAAGTCCAGACAAAATCTTGGTCAGATCATGTGAAGGCTATGTAGATCGGTACCTATCTAAAATGAATAGGGGTCATTGACCCCAAAAATAACCATCAAATATTTTTTTGTCGTGTTTAGTTATCGATACCATCACGTCTGTGGAGTTTCGCTAGCTAATTTAATTTAACCCTGTATTGTACGAGTTTGAAATAAATGTGCGCATCATAGGAAGAAATAATTTGGCATCTACGTCCACATGATTGAGTCAAAATAAAAGTGTGTATTCTGATCTAAATCACTTTGAATCTTAAACATCATCAACCTGATAACTGATAAGGTATTCTAAAGTCTATTCAAAATTACATTCACATTTCACAGTTAATAAAGGTACATCAGAAACACTAATTAACTGCGACACCAGGTGTCCAGGAGTCTGTTTGCATTGTTATAAATAATGTATTAGTGGAAAGCGTCATTAATTGCAAGTGTCCATTGGTTTTATATACGGTTACACTTTCTAATCGCTACGAGGACAATTGAAACTATCTAATCTATATTATTATTGGTACTCCAACACTATAAATTTTGTGTTAAAACTGATAGATATTACAATAGACACCTACTTATAAGTGGAATAAAGCACCACTGAATTTCAATTCTTCAATTTCGAAGCGAACAGTAAACTCGATTTAACACGAGTGAATAAAATGTAAGGATATGACATTCGCACAGTAAAAGGGAGCCGAAAACGTGCGGTAACATACAGGCTATAAAACCGGACGACCGTCAGGAAAGGAGATAATAAAGTCATGAGACGCTGAATTCGTTCATTTTATGCGAATCCAAAGCTTTCACATTTGTTCGGAACCGACATAATTATAAAAACCCATCTGCATTGTGCATGCGCCGCCTGCTGAAATAAATTCAACGTTAAAGTTTTGATTACCTTCTATTATGATTTTACGGGCAGGCGATCTAGGTTACATATTCACGCGCTGACTATTGTCTGTATTATGCGAGACTCGGCCATGTCCTGACACAGCCACACAAACATGTTTGACATCATTTGACACAAATCACCATGACCGCATTGCGCTGCACTTTTGTATTTTTATTTGTTGGCCTTTTGACCGCGCTGGCTTTCAAAAGAGCATCTCATAAAGGAAAATGTGAGTGATCACACACGCGTCCTTTGATACAACTTGCTCCTCGCCTCAATTTTATATGCCGCGTTGTCGCTCGCCTTTAATGTGAAAACAGTTTTAGTTCGCGTCATAAAAGATGTATTCTCATCAAAATGTTGAAAGCGATCCTGCGTCAGCCCACACGAGCCGACATAAACTGGAATTACTTGACGGACAACTTCCCTTATTTATTCTTAAACAAATGAAAGTATTGAGATGATCTGTGTGAGGTATTCGGATGTTAAAAAGGGGCGGTGAAGGTAGATACTAATTGGCTTTAACACTATACAAGATCAAGTCTTCTGTATAGGTACATATAACTGCCTCTTTAATTTGTGTTTAACTCATTCGTCATTGGTCAGTTTAAATCGCGTCGATATTTATATCTAGTGTTCTTATTTTCACGGCCATTTCTATTGTAGACCGGGCACATTACCAAGTGTCAGTGAACTGCATACTTGCAACAATGTAAAATGTAAGTAAGTGTATCTCATCATAATCAGCCTATAATGTTCCCACTGCTGGGACACAGGCCTCCCCTCTGTGAGAGGGAGTGGGCCGTAATCCAACACGCGGGCCCAGTGCGGGTTGGTGGTGGCTTTGAATTTTTGGTTCTAGGACATGCCGGTTTCCTCACGATGTTTTCCTCCACCGTATTGAGAGCAGTGGTGATGGTAATAATTTATACAAAGTAAAGCGCCTGTCTGAGTTCGAACCTACGACCTACAACTCGTAAGTCGCGGCTGTTACCACTGGGCCACCACTGCTCTCAAAGTGCAGCTACACACGATTAATTACCATCCATTCACAATGATGGACTAGTGCTACAAGAAATTTCAGAACAACCAAATTGTGTCGAGTCATTATGGACCATTTAATTTTACGTGAAAACTTTCATAAATGTTTAGGTGTTGTGATTGTAACTTATTTCCATGTAGCAGACTATACACAAAGAATATATTATCATGTCTACAGCATGTTCATAAAATTATAGCTGCGGACTGTTCACTAAAACATCCTCAGACCAAATTCTTAATAATTACGCGTGTAATAACTCCCACATAAAACAAGCACTATATTGAAGATACCTATGTGATAAAACGCGAAATGTGTTTTTATTTAGAAAGCGGCACTTTGTTTAGAGAACATTCTCACCCCAAAAGGGTGGATCTAATCACTTTGATAGCTATTATCACCAATTCTACATTCTGATGTGGAAGGTAAACTCATTTAGTTCAAGTCTGCGTACCGCTAACATAGCCCAAAGCTCGTTTTCTTTGAAATGAACTGTTCGTATGCTCGTAAGTGGCCTGTAATTGTTGCGTAGGTGTATTTGGATGCTAAATTGTTACCTTTTATTCTTTTTATAATGAGATACCTATTTATGTTAAGTGGTTAAGTCAAATCTGCATCATGGTGGCCTCTAGAGGACATAACGATCAACAAATAAAATAAAAATAGAATGTGTAATGTAAGCGCGTGGAAAATACGCTGTTGTTTATTTAAAATATACGTACAGACGCAACATGCACGAAATAATTTTCCATTCTAATATGAGGGTAATTGTGTTCACTCTTAAAATTAGATATTTTGAAATTCGATTTAGCATAAGAAAGCTTCTGTTTAAAGTGTTGAAACAGCACATAGGGGTCGTCGGCGAAGAGAGGCGCGCACCGCGGCCACAGATTACTAAATAGTTACTACGTAACAGATACTTCACTCAGTAGAAAATTTCCAATACCTATTGAGATAATAGCCTACTCCGTCGCCTCAACAACCACTGCATGCTAAAATGTGCCTAAATGCTCAAGCGTACAGTTGTGATTGCTTTGCACCGCGCGATCCTACAGCAATCGCAGGGAACCGAATTTGGACCGCAAGCGGTCCGAGAGCGCTCGCTCGAGCGGTAGGTAATTATAGCGCGCAAGTACATGGAGTGACGGAGGCCTGCCGCGGCGCCTCTCGGGACAGTTTACATAACAAACACTTGCCACTTAAGTAGCGCTCCAGTAGAAATAATATCATTTTTCTGCTGAACATGTTTAATGACTTCAGCATTTTAACACGAAAAACAAATTTAAAACAATTATTTTTACAAAAGCTTTTGGACGAAGCCATAACATTGGAGGATCAGAGCTTTTTAAGTTTCATGTTAAATTATACATGGAAGTTTTTTTTTTATAGCAATGCAATTATAGTTATTGGGTTGTCTGGTTTTAGTACAGTGGCAATAAAGTGCAGTTGGCTCGGTAGTTTCTGACCTAATTTTATATTAACACGATGCACGATACACGCGTCGTTGTTGAATTTCTCTGTACCTACTTATGATTCAATCGTAAATACAAATTACACCTGTAAACGACCAATAATAAAATATTTTATGTATTTTTCTGGTTTATCAACGTAAACAGTATGAAGTTAGAATTTAAAGTAGGTTTTGAATGTTAAAACATTGTAATTTCACAAAGTTTCACAGTGAGGCAATGTCACGTATAAAGGATATGAGTGTTTTTGGTGTGTGGCCAACTCACGTATAGCAGTGATGTGGACTTTCTGCGGCCGTCGCTGTGGCCGGCGCCGGCTGGGCACGCACATGCACCCGCTTCATACATTACTCTGATGTTCTATGTGCTATTGCCGGAAATACTAATATTTGCAAATTCTGCACGTTAATCAAACTGTGACGGCAAGCCTTTGATGAATTTAAAACATAAAAACTCTGTATTTATCACAATTATTTATGTTCTATTGATGTTCACTATTACGTCACTTCACTGTATTAAAATAACATCGTCCTACGTGATTTTGCAACGCTATTTTAATTGCCACAAGCCGTCCTTACTCTGTTACAGTTTACAAGTGTTTGAAGACGATTCATTTGACCACATCATTTATACAACATTCACTATTTGTGTATCGGTACTTTAACCGCATACATTAACCAATACGGGCAATTACTGCGAAATGTGAGCAAACAACCTGTTGTTATAATAACAAAATTTGTTTCCGCGTGAGTCAGTTGGGCGGCTCGTCTATTCTCTACGAGGCGGTGAGCGCTGACCCCACCGACCATCTAACAACGTATTACAACAGAACAAGCGAACTTGACCGCCCACATGCGCACGTCATACAACAACACTTAGCCCTAGATGCAGAGCACAGCCGCACAGCACGTACCACCACACATCGCACGCATCTGCTACGCGCATCAATACAGTCTACAGCACCATATGTTTCACAACGGGTGCGATTAACGTTTCTATCGGTCAAAATCAATCATTGTCACTCTTTTCACCGCACTACAGTTGATTTGGGGCTCGTCGCTGCCCGCGACGCACCTTCCGAGCTTTCACAACCATTATCCGACAAAGTACATCGATAGCGGTTCTCGATAACACACCCTATCGGCGTCGATCGAACCATTAAATCGATTTATGCGACGAGATCTCCAGTTGGCGACACGTAATAAATCTTTTCGCCAATTTTGTCAGATCACAATACTGCCACGTTGAAACGATGTGAATGGTTTTCCTTTTATTCCGATACTGTTTTCTTGTAATCGATATGGGTGAGATGTATCGGATATCCATGCTACTTTGATCGCAATCTATCAATCTGGCCACACTGCTGTTTAAGGGGCGTATTCAATTTTATTTTATTTTTAATTGGATTTCAACAGAACTTGTTTGCGGTTTGGTTTCTAGGTTAAGGTGTAGTTAGTGTGAATAAAAAGGATCTAAATTAAAATGTAACTAATTGGTTGTTGGTTACCTACATTGTCAAGAGCTTACAAACATTCTAAAAATATTGATGACAATGTTGTGAGTCATTATTATAATGCGATGTTCACGTTTGCATTATGTTGGAGGCTGGTGGGTCGAAGCGCTATGAGCATGTACTCTTATAATAAACGCTATTTTGCCGGCGAAAGCAGTCGCGCAGGCGCACCGTTAATCTCATGCTGCACTAAAGCTTCAAGGCTAACTTTCGCGGCCAGCCCCCGTTCGACCACATTATCGGAATCGATGCAACACGTGCATTAAACACCTATCCAGGAGAACAAGATCATATTTGCATAGAAGAACGGTTGGTTCATAATTTTTATATTCAGAAATGTCGAAGTTATTAAATATTACTTGACTTGAAGTTCATAAGCGTCTTGAAGTTCAGAAGCGTCTCCAAAAACCCCAGTTTCGAGATGTTGAATTTGCATTTATTTATCCGGTGACTAATAAAATACAAATTGACAATATTTTTCTTTTCAAATAAATATATTTTGTACTTAGTAGAAATGAAAAATATACCTAAAGTACCTAAGTAGGTACTTTAGGTCCCGAACTTGTATGAAATGGGGCTAATAATTATAATTAAGTATAGGATGGTGATCTCGTTTTATTTTGAAGTAAAGTATATATAAAATAATGATTCAAATACCTGAAATTGCAACTAATCAAACCTTTATGGCAGTTTTATATCAGCAACAGCATACAGAGATTAATAACCATAACTTAGGGAGAGCTTATAAACAAACGACAATGTATGACTATACCATGGACCACGGAGTTATAACTTTATGGTATGTCAGGCTGACTCATCAGCTGCACCCAACACAAGCCCTTAGACATACGCCATAGAAAAACGTAGGTACCTAAGCATGACACTTTCACATATTTTTAAAAGATATCTCTCGATATCACGTAACTGTTTAAATTTGCTCGCACCGTGGGCACTGGCGATGGCGCCTATCTGGCCGAATAGTTAAAGTTTATTAGGAAAATAATAAAATGTTATTCTTCACTGACAAGCAGAAGGTCTGTATGTCCTCGGCCACGTTACCATATATACCGCCCCGGGGCGATATCGATACCGTCATGCTAATTTTACATTATGCGAGAATTCGCCGAATATTACCGACTACCCAAATGGTAATGTTGCATTGCTAACGTATCGATCGAATCTAATGTTTTTAGCACCTACTTTGTTAGCTTCTAATACAACACAAACAGATTTCGATATTTTGTTACGTGTTATGTTCGATTTGATGTCGTCAACATTTTCGAAACGATGTAAACATTGTCTGCCACAGTATTAATGTATGAAATGTAAACATTGTAAAATGAATGATGTTACAAAATTTCGTACGTCAATTAAAATTATTTCGTAGAAATTGACTTTATCGCAACGATAAGAGTTATAAAGCTGCGTCATTCCACACAACCATTGAATGGACCATGATTCACGCTACATTATTTTTAGCACATTGCTGTTTTATTTACTACGAACTACGATGATTCTCACGCTCACTGATATCTTTAATTGGACACACCATGACAACTTCATTGATACATTTGAGTATGGCGAAAATGCGTAACCATTATTTTTGTGTTGCTCAAACAATACATAAATACGCTTAATTAGGGAGGGAACTTTAATGATGGTTCATAAAAACGGATGATGAATGGACAAAAAAGCTCCTCACTGGTTTTACGATGCTGCTCAGTATAATTATATTGTAAATGAAAACCGTAATTTAACACAACATTTCGCTCATATTTTTTGCTAGCTCTACAATCATACTCGCAGACACATCGATCAATATCGATGTGAGACCGATAAATCAGCACCAGTCAGCTCAACAAGTGGACAACCTCGGTTAATTCCAGCCATATCGGTGACTCACGCACTACATTAATACAGGGATCTGCCTAAAGGCTTTACGCATACATTTTGTAATTGCAGACGCGTAGACAATGCAGGAACAAGTGAGGCAGGACCCCATGAATAATACATGCTGTTGGTGAGCTTTTTGTAAAAAGCGAGCGATACTACTAACGGACGAAGGGTATAGCGGCGAGTCGCCACCATTTTATTTTTATTTAATCGACGTATTTCAGGGTGAGATTCGGTTCCCAGACGATATGAAATAAGTAAAAATATATTTTCTTTGTTCACAGTCACCTGTTTATGGTAATGTTGTCTATTTATGCAGACTTCTCTGCCTCAAGGAATTATTATGAGTCGCGAAATTCCTGTGTTACGAAAATATACATGAATTATTTATCTGATCTGTGTCATCCCATAAATGTATTTATTTGTACAATATGTTTGCAAATTACCATTTTCCTGGTGATGGATAGGTATAATTTAACATGTAGGTATTATGTTGGCATTATTTAGGTAGGTACCTATTGTTTGCATGAACAATGCGTTGAGGGATAAAATCTAGGGAAAGTACCTACCTAGTCTCTACCAATAATTATATTCTGACTTTCTGAGGTTGGGGGATTACTGAATTTACTGAATTTCTTGTGGGTAAATGAAAAATGTTCAAGATTTAAGCTCATACTTAACCAACCGCGAAAGTATCAGGAAAAGAGCTGAATTAGAATTTATATGAATAATGTATCAAACATTCTTATACGACGAATAAGTGGTTACTTTACCTCGAGGAACGGACGTAGGTAATGAAATATATCTACAGACCCAAAACTTTATCATTTGATGGAAAGTTGAAATTGTTTCACTCTTGAAAGGGACTATACTTATACTTCTTGCTGTTTTATTTATGTACTGAACACTAAGTTGGTATTATTGTTAAATATTCTTAAGTTTTCATTACGGTTCAGAAGACTAAGTAATTTATAATTACTTAGTTAAAACTTTGAATGACCAACAGTCAACACGCACCTTCGTGGTATTTGTTATTTGGGTAGGAATAGATACGTTTATATAAGCAAACAATGGTCTTGTTTAAAGCATTCCGAAATTGGAATTTATTGTGTTCATTTATTTATACATGAGCACAAAGTTTGGGCTAACCTTATCGACCTCAGACGTTGAACACTGCGGGCGCCGTTATAAGTTCCTGACAATTTACAGTTCTAGATATTTTACTGCGGAAATATATATTATATTCTTATTTCAAATTATGAGACAAACACCGCCTAAACAAAACATAATGTAGGTATATTTTTAGAATTCCAATTTCAATTTTCGATTCATATGACGAACGTATTATTGCGGATTTGACAACAATTTCCCTCGGCTCTGGAAAATGGGTTCGTTGTTTGTGTTAAATTAATTAGAATATTACAGGGAAATATGATTTATTATTATCTACAAAGCCTATAATTACGAGCATTAAGATTTTAACAATAATTCTTGGCCCCGTGGAACAAAGTAGGTAGGTAAACATGAATCATATTGATTAGATTTCATCCGTCGATAGAAATAATGATGTAGGATTAAGTGAGTACATGAACCTCGAGGTGTCATCAATAATGTTTTGCAAGGATAAGGAATGCTGAATATCGGCCAAATCGGTGATCAATCACGCAGAGATTAAACGACTTTCTGGTATATTACCTTTGCCATATCCCAAAAATAGATCAAAAAGTGAACTTTTGCATGACGTTGAAGCTTTGTTACATTGCGCTACGGAACATTCTTGATCAACATTATTTTCCATTTTGTTATCTGATTTCAATTCCAGTGCCCTTTAAATAAAGTGGATTATCGTGGCAAGGTTTTAACTTTTGCTTTTGAGATAAACCCCTGACTTAAGTCCTGGATAAGTCTGAACATTTTTAGAAGGAATAATGTTTTAATTCAATTTTCTTCTAGTATTTTAACTTTCGTCTCATATTCGATATTTTTTTGAATTTCTCAAATTTAACGTTTGCGCTCCTCTACAAATTCAATTCAAATAGGCGCACATCACACTCGGGTATCACAACCATTGAATTCCGATAACCTCTACATTAAACCAATGTGTGAATTTAATTGTGTGGCTTTGTGAAACTCAATACACAAATACTTGAGTGTCACTGAAACAGTCGTAAAGATACCTACATACTTACATGACATGTGTTGTGTCGTTTGTCTTCGGCCGTAAATCAAACATTTAACAAACCGGTCGCTGTCAAACCAATAACATGTTAAGCTCAGTGTGCGGGGACAAGTGTTACAAATTATTACGCCTTTGTAGGTTACCCGGGAAGTATGCGTGTGTAGTTAGTGCCAAGGAGAGCATTATCATTTTATACATAAAGTTCTTTAGGTATTAATATTTCATGTTTGTTGTTTTGTATAGAAGGCGCAAACAAAATATTTATAGTACCTACCAATATGTGCGTGATATACATATTTCAGTTTGAAGAGATGTTGATTCTGATGAGCTAGCATTTTCGATGGATGTAAGCATATTGACAGACAATAAGGTTTCAGATTGCCATGTCTCATTTCAACATGAAAACTGACCACAAAAGGGATCCTTAAAAATTACTTTACGCTATAACAAACAATGCCTGGTGAACGTTTAGAGACAATGGCAAGATGGATCAAGGCATACTAAAATGATCTTCCTTTTTCATTGGCTTTTTTATAACCAACATAGCTATGGAGTATGGATCATACCAACAGGTAGGTCGTGCAATGTAAGAAAAATGAATTTATGAGTATTCAATTTATTGATCAAAATGAGAAAGGCGTGTCTCCATTGACACGGCGCGGATCGTTAACGAGCGCCGCCGCGGCCGGTACAAAAAGTTGTTGTCAGACGAGAGACATCGACAAATTATCGCGGGGCGACAAATTGAGTTAGAGGTGACGAAGTGTGCCACTGTAGTATAGTCACGACTGATCTGCGACGAGTTTCGTAACACGGCTAGAGAACAATAATTACACCTCACAGTATATGAACAATGTTTTGAAAAACATTTCGGTCCCAACCATTTAAAATGGGGTTAAGAAGGCAGCCACTAAATTGGAGGGTTAAGAGAGCGTAAAGCACATTTTCGTCGTAAATCACCAAATTTAATAGAAAATGGCTCGTATCTTATTAATGCTTATAGTAGACAAAAACAATATGGATATGAAGCATTATGATCCAGAACATGAGCACATGACATTTATTCAAAACATAATGGATCTTGATACCTTTAGGGCCGTACTTGTGACAGAATGATAAAATTATATGATCATCTACGCTAATTGTAATGACACTTTATGAATCGTGAACCCTCGTAAATGTCAGCCTTGTCATTAGCGACTGTTTTGTTTTATTTATTCCTTGTGATAATGTATCCTGGTGAACATTACACTTATCCGTATAGCATTAAATTTAATGCAACTTGTATTTTAAGTGCGCATGCACATTACATACAATGTAATTAAACTCATTTACAAATAAAAGAATCACTTTATTTTTAGATGCTTACAATATACACGGTCTACCTCACCCAAATCAAATGTTACCGCTCTCATTCAGCTTGTATGAATAGATTTTATATTGATTTTCAGGAATTCGTTGCATAATTTCTAATATTAGAACCAAACAGTTCCCAAATGTGCTGACATAAACTGGGATTTACGATCGCTCACGTCTTTAAAATGAAGTTTTGGTTATGAAACATTGCTCGAAAACAATCGGAAAAATACATTCTCACATAAAACCAGGTGGGCTTCGAATGTAAAAACAGTGTTCGGCCTTCGTCATTTATTTATGCTTGTGGCTGTTGCGAAGGAAAGTGAATGCTTTCGGCCTGGGATTGACGCGACCTCACCTGTTCTCAAAAAGTCAATTTCAAGACTTATCACCCTTTGTTCCCGAGACCCGCCTGCGGGTGCTTACGTCGCCTTTTATTGCTATTCTGCCTTAATGTGATGGCTGCAAATGCAGTGGCATTTCGATTTAGTGTTTTTTTGTGTTTTAATCTCCCACCAGTATATAAACTTTAATTCTGTTTTTATTATGGACGAAAGTAGCACTTAGCTATTTAAATGAGTTCAGGTGCAACGGTAAGTAAATAATGGTAACTAGTTTCCCTTTTGCATTTCTTTTGTTGTTGTAAACCTACTCAACACGGTTTCACCAATTTGCGACGGTTTAGGTACTCATTGGAATGTTACAACATGTTCGTTTAGTTGCGTGCTAAACAAACGAAGCGCGACTTTCGACACGGGTGCAGTTAGCGGCCCTTCATATGGAGATGTCAGGCGCCCGCGCCGCCACCACCGCGCCGCCTAACACTAACGACATACTTCGCACGATTTCCACGACATTCTTGACTGAACAAGACGGCAAGAGTCTTCACTTACACGGAATCATCGAAAGTACATACGCGGAACAACATTCAGAACGTAAACTCATTACGTATCTATACTATGTGTTTACCGCAGAAACCTTTAACTCTCGCGGTAAATCAGATGATTTAGGGCTTTGTGGTAGAATCTAAAAACAGATAACATGGATCGTAAAATTGCTTACAATTACCAGAACTATAAATAAAGTGTATCCAAGACGTAAACAATGAGTCAGTCTAGTCTAGCCTAACGGTATCACTAGTAAAATCGATTCTGTACTTTCTCCTAGACTAAAGCAGGGTATGGTATGGAGTGAGAATGTTAGACCAGTCTGTTATGGTGCGTGTGTAATGTAATACTAATGGCTAATGTGATCAACTGGATACTTAAGTATGTTGACAAACTGCACTATAGGGAAGACGAAAGATAATTATTTGTTTATATCGCGCTGACCGACATCATTAATTTTACACTTTCAGCTGTTTTCCTGTTGTTGGTTTGTAATGAATTAAGTACAATTCGAAAGATACAATTAGGAAGCAAATGTTCTTACGAGAACCAAAATAAACAACTAGAAGAACATGATGCCAACATTGATCTAGAAATTAATAACAATAAGTTAAGTAAGTAGTTACCTAATTGTGAAGAAAATCAGCGTACATACCTACAGTCATAACGAACTTCCAGTTTATTAAATTCCTAAAATGCCATGAGTAACGCAATCCGTGTCAGAGCAACATAATGTCGAATTTCCAGAATTTCCCAATGCTAGATCGTTTCAGCGCTCGTAATTATATTCCAGGAATAACTCCACTCCCCACTCCTAACTCCTAACATTCAACAATATGCGTTTCTATATCGAGTGCTGTAATTTGCATAGACTGTGCTCCGTCTAGGTCACTCAATAGACTCGGCCTCGACCTATTTAGTAGTCGCATGACACCTAATTTAGTCATTGAAAACAGTTCAATCATTGAGGAAACCGGGATTGAAACATAAATTCTTATAGGACCATCTCAACATTATTTAAATTTCATTAAATGAATCAATTGCCATGATTCGTGGGACGCCAGCTCTAGAAAAAAACAATTCATTATTAGAGGGAACAGAACCATCATTAATCAAAATCACATTAATTCATTATTATTCAGACGCAACCGATTTATGTTAAATTAATAAGATATGTGCTGATTGTGAATTGGATTAATTACGATGCTTTTAACGATGAACAAGAATATTATAAATACGTCGTGTGAATGAAATTAATTTGCATATCAAGTGCTACGATCAATATTACTGGTGATGCATACGATGACTTGGTAACAAAGTTTCTTTATTTGAATAATAATATTACTTATTGATGTGCATCGAAATCTTGCTGACAGCTAGAGCAAACTTCTATATGAAAACAGTAGCTAAATCAATAAGACGATAATGTGTTTCACTGAATTTTTAAGTAAAATACTTTACATGTTACATCAATTAAATTAAGCACTCTATATTCACTAGATCCCGACAGTAGTCGTTCAGACTTGACTAAGTCAAAATAAGTAACAAACTTTTGAGAAATCTGAAGACTTCTTGACAGACAAGCACGGTCGCAAATAAGTTTTATCTCGTTGACGCTTTCACAGAATGTCTAGGACGTTTTCCGTAATTTTGATAGACGGCGCTTGATAATATGAATTAGTTACAAAACGAATTTCCCGTAATGTTGGCTAAACGTGGAAAATATTTGTTTCGATGTTTCTACTTATTTCCTTTTCCAATTTGACGGCTTTTATTTATTGTACATAATAATAAAGTTGGTTTAACTATGATTCATAAAAGCATTACTAATTTTACCAGGAGTTCCTCGACATCTACCTAAGCAATCTGCGAGACAAGTTTCGTTCAAACGATATTTACAGTTCTTAGAAAACTGAAGCAACTGATTGCAACGTGAATCACGAGAAATTCTAACAATGGTTAGAGTAAAGATACCTACACTCGCTTTACACTGAATAAAATATCCTACTCAATGCCTACATACGAAGGGAAATGTCAACAATAGCAAAGGTGGAAAACTGCCGCGCTATTCTGTAACAATCTCACCGTGAAAACTTAGGTGAAGTGAGTTGTCAATAGTGTCAATCCCTAGCGAATAATAGCTCACTTCACCTAAGCTTTCACGGTGAGATGGTTACAGAATCGACCGGCTGATCTAGAAGTGAGAATCATAAAATGTTTTATTTTTATTATTAAGTCTAATGAAAGTAAATAACTAAAGATGATCTCCAATTTAATTCAATAAACTTTTCGTCCATTGAGTGATGGCTGTTTTTATTCACTTGACGTGTAAATTCCAGACCACTTTATTCCACGTTCCATTATCTTGTTTATAATAAAAACAAATATCGTGTCTGTGTCAATTTTTGTTTTATTACTCTTCTGTTTTTGTGAATATAATCGGTGCTGGTTTTAAAAGTTGTGCATCGAAGGACGTTGTCTGTACATTTGGAAGACTGTTTGTTATTTATTTATGGACACATACGAACGAGATGAGAGACGTAGAAACATTATTGTGACAGCTCTTTGACTGGTCGTATCAGATACCATGTCATGTCTCTGAGGAATTGTGCCAGCACATCTGGAAATAACTTTGTTTTGCGATATTTGCATAGAACACTATTGAAATTTATATTTATTCATTACTGTTGCGTATACTATACGGTCTACTTATCAAGCGTTAAATGCTTGAAAGGCAAAAAGATTAAATATCCTTTATTGACAAAAGGTTCATTTATCACATAAATAGTTCTGGCAATGAGGCGATTGATCGGCTTGCCGGCGTAATAGAGCTCATAGCCATCGTGTGCATGACTCCCGAACACAATAAAGCCGTTTGTTATTTGTCGATTAGCGATTTGATAAAGCATTTCAATTTATAGCATCATTGAGTCCGGTGTCCTCGAACGATGACCAATTACCCCAGTTTCTGATAGTCCTTATATAGTATCGTTTCGTAGACTTAATGGAAACCGCACCGATATAAACTTATATGTATTCCGTATTATACAAAAAAGCTGTATATTTTTCGATGCAACAGAATCATGCCCTGGCCTCGATAACGTAATTAAATCATATAACATAATGTATTAGTTATTGGCAAGTTATTACGACATGTTTAATCGGTAATATTAAAGGTTAGTAAAACAAAGTTGTGGATGCAACTATCTAACTTTTACATTTTAGTTAGGTATTCACGAAACCAGCAGATTACTAAGCGATAGATAGCATCACTGTGTCATTATTAATATAATTAACACTGATTAGCGTGTCATGGCGGGCTCGTTATCATTTTAATCTTATGCACCGGTGACTCGGTGACACAATCACCGACTGCATGCCTCTCTTATCGCAGCCGCAAGTGTCTGGCCAAGGTCGAGTCTAAGAACAAAACGTAAGTAAATCACTCTAGTTAACCATGAAACTGCTATTTGTTTTAAATGAGTGTCGAATTAATCATCGCATGTAATTCTCACGTTGTATTTACATAATACTTTCAGTGTAAGTACATCCTTGTCGGGTTGTTTGAACTGATACAGTAAGTACATAATTCCTTGATAATATTTGTCGTTACTAAGAACTTTTGTTTCCCAGAATATTTCCAATACAAATGTTGTTAGATAACTTATATCAGATAATAAGCAGTTAATATCCAATGTAAGAAGGAAAAATAAACATAATTTTGACATAAAAATGTTAAGCTTTATCCTGTTAAATTTTCGAAAGGGGTTTTTTAATTGTAAGTTAGAAGGAGAGAGCAATTACTGTCGGCAGGCGGGCTAGCGGCTGCATGGCCGGCATCGCCGTCGGTGGCCTACATTGTAATCACGGTGATTAGCTCCGAACACCACCATTACAGCCCACCTTTCAGTTTGAACCAGAAACCACCCAACTTTAGGGTACGTTATTGCTTGGCACACTCCCTTCATTTCGTTTTTGTTCAATCGATTACGCTGGTTAAAAAATCTAATGTAACCGAGTTGGGACCTGCCCTGCGGCTTTGCACGAATACTTTATCGTTTCGGCTCTGCTTTACAAAGAATGTTAAATTATCCTCTAAAAGTTCCCGAAAAACATTTTGCAATGCACTTAAAATTGCCGCCAGATGAATTGATGCAGACAAGCTCTTTACTTCTACTTGGTGATTATGGTCCATTGCATTTGCCAAACAAACTATTGAATAAAGTTTCTCAATTCTTACTAGGAACTACCAATTGAATAAGTCATAAAACTGCCGTCAAATGTACATTTTCAATCGGTTTGTGTCGGCGCTTGGGTGGGATCGACCGACCGACGCCGACGCGACGCTAGCAACGTGTTCTTTATCTTCATACCCAACTAGAAGTATAGTTCATGTGGGTGTTCAAAAAATGCCATTTATCTTCTATTGGATAATAAAATCAGAATTTTACTGTATATCACAAGCATTTCAAAAAGGTTTTGGGCAGGTGTCTTCGCACAACCTGAGGTTCTGCGTCACATGTTTTTTCGCTCACCTGATAATATTGATGTTCTGTCAAAAAACCACACAAACAGATAATAGAGTTCGCAAAAATAACTAACAACATGAGTAACTAACTATAACTACCAGATTTCACGTCACTAATGTTATTGTTACTATTAATATTAAAATTTCGCACAATTATCTTAATTTTGCCATTTTTAAATAAACGTAATGACGTTAATGCTGGAAAGAACGTCAAGACAACAAGAGGTCTTTGTTGAATGCAATCGGTATGTTGACGTGCATAGAATAATTATGATGTGTGTGTGATCCACTTGTTCTACAAACTGGGTATAATAACCACGTGTATTGGTCAGAATAAATGGGCCAGGAATTTGCATCGTCGATGCGCATATAAACTATCTGAGTCGCGGTCTAATTATAGCGCTCTACTACTTGTCGCGATACCTGACGCGCGATGAAAAATATACTCGACAATTACAACAACTATACATGAATAAATCAAGCACACATTGACATGTTTTAAATACTTAGTTATTCATTCATTTATTCTGTGGGAAACACTGTTCTACATCTTTGCTTTCATTTTATAGTAAACAACCTCTGACTGTGCATTATAATGTATTGTACATTCATTACCGTGTCACATTTGAAAGAAGCATATAAAAGAGATATTTTTAGTGTCTGCCCTTTGCAGCAAGTCATTAAGGCTTGATGACTATGTATTGTGTTTATTGTATACCTACATAACTCCAAGAATAATTCATGTTTTGCTTAAATGTCAAAAGTTATGCACATAGAGCAACACGGGCCACCGGCGGACCGCATGCATGATGTCTTTTGAAAAGCGACGACGACGTAGCTATTTGTGGTAAGTTCTATAAGTTCATACAATTTTAATGTTCTGTTTTAGAATATATGGGTATTCTTTCACGTCGTGTGAATAATATAGCGGAATCCGCGAGCGTACGTTAACAAAACTCCAGTAATCATTTCTGCTTCAAGTACAAAGTCCATAAATATCATATAACAAACGTATCAAAATCCAACATTATTTCGCACAAAAAGGTTATTTTGAGGAAAAATTATGTGTTCACATTTTTGGACAGACAACGTTTTCGCTGACAAGCTGAGCCAGCACGTGATGAAGAGGTCATTAAAATGAGATGCGCGTTTAAAAATACTTCGCGCAATGTTCGCATAAAAAAACGTCAGGCATAAAACGTGGCTTTAACAAAATAAAATAATTTTATAGGTCAAAAATGTGTCAACACTAAATCTCTATGGATATCGCTACGTTTTTCGTAGGTCTACGCTACGCGAGGCTACGCCAAGCTACGCGTGGTAACGAACCGCGGTTAAATGTTTCATCACCATTTCACATCTAATAGTCATAGAGTTCTATGTTATCAATATGAATGTTATCAAAATGTATGTTATCATAACCTTAAGCCGATGCTTAAGGGGGACAGTAATCTTGTAAACGACGACGACGTTTTCATAATTATTACGAGTAATATGGCGAATTTACAATGTACCGTAGCACAATATATTAAAAGCGATAGGTATAAGTATGATCGTATTCAATATCGCTCGGTTTATAACCCCTTTAAAAAGAACATTAAGGCTCGTGCAGTTGAAAGTGAGCCAGAAATAAATTGCACGTACCATAACACCAAAAATTACGCTCGCTAATTGTACATGATGCTTAACGAAAGCACATGAGTAACAAGCTTTTAAAAATCGTTTATTGCAAGTTTTCATCGCGGCAGTTGATCTTAATTGTAACATTGCAGCTAACCTGGTTTAGAAAGTTTTGGCTGCATGCCAACAGCTGTTCTGCATCAACTTTTTGTACCTACCCGGATTTTTAGTTCACTTTAAAGGTTAAGGTTACAAATATAGGTAATAATTGACTTACCCTGTAAATTATCACCTATATTTGTAACGTTTAGTTTAGTTTACGAAGTTGTCCGCATTCATTATATTGCTATATTACTAGCAAATCGTATCTTTAAAGAAGTTTATTCATTATTATTTTCTTTAATGTTTTGTATTATAAAATAATTGCTGAATCCTTTGAATAAACTTAAAGGTTACTATAATTTATAGCCATTACATTAATGCATTACCGTGGCGGTAAATAATTTATAATAAAATACATTTTATACTAACTTCAATCGCTTAGGTATCAAGATAATGATTGCAGTTCATTGAATAACAATAGACACTTAGACAAGCAATTACAAGAAAATCATTCAAAGGCTAGGTACTTAATAATTATCTTTGATAACACTTCCCTGTATTATACACTATTTAAATCTAATTATAATTGTGTTGCAATTACAGAATAACTTAATGACATTGATATAATTATACTTTTTTATCTATAACAATCAGTTATTCAAGTTTAAAATGCGTATAAAGCTCAAGTGCACCTACTTGGTTCATCTATTATTGGTACCTGTATAAGCCCTCAACTATTATCTACCTACTGTTATTTGATATTTTGTATAATGAAGCTGTTGATGTACCTTTATTAATAAATAAAATAAATACTTCGGTCTGCATTCTGCGGACGACAGTATGTACTTTCACAATGGCGTGTAGTGTAAAAAGATTTCATTACTGCAGTTTATATACTCGTAAAATGCGGAATATGTTCGTATAAATTGGGAGTTGTACGCGTTTCCCGGTCTAACGTGAGATAGTAAAGTTCTATCTCTGGCTTGAATCCAACGGGTTTATATTAATGGATGATTAATAGCGTGACGTCTCGGAACGATACATCAAGCCGGTATGTTCCTGCCGAACCACCGATGTTCCCCTGAACATGTTTCGTAACACGTTACGATTCCATTTGTGATTCAATCTCAACTTAGTTAGAGCAATGACCATCGCATGACGACATCTATAAAACTTTACAAGACAACGATGCGAATGCTTACTCTGTACCGAGCGGTATGCGTTTGAGCAGCCGTTGAGTAAATATTTTGTTTGCGTATGGACTAAGAATTTTGCATACCAAAGATGTAATACGAGTGAGCTGGATGTTTACTCCCCTTATCTGATTAATACCTTAGTTTAGGAAAGAGTTAGGCAAAAGTAAACTACAAAGCAGCTACGTAGATAAAACAGTGAGTGTTTCAAAAACAGCGCTCAACCTTGACCAACTACACTACCTGGATCATGTTATTCACAGTCCGTGAATTCGCAGGATGTTTACATTAAATATAATTTTACAAGAGAACGAAAAGTAATGGTTCCGTTTAGATGATCATTTATTTTTGTACTGAAAATATTACAACGGAACGTAGACTCGACTTTTTTCTGATACCAAAGAAAAAGATTGCATGAAACAAAATACCCCTTCGTGTGGGCGAGGTGATTGAATAAATAATGGTAATGTAAGCCATCCATCACAATATGACTACGTGTAGCTTAAAAACCGTCGTCAAAGTCTCGACTGCAAAGTGCGAAGAACTGTACACTCAATGTTAATGTAAATAATGGTTAATGACCAGTTGGCCTTGAAGATTACATGTAACGAAAGTCTCGTGGTGTACAAACATAAAATAACATAAAGTATCGCCACTCTTGAGTTTATCGTCAATCTGCTTATAGTATAGTGATGCCGTCACGGTGCATCACTGAAAAAACTGGCTCGGCCTCCGGTCACTATCCACGCCACCGCTGCACCGGCTTCGTCTGTTATACGTCTAGACTTAAACATTTTCCAACAGGAATTCCAAAAATGTCGTGATTTAATATCGACAACAAAGAGAACATCGTTTTTATAGGATGTATCTTTAATTAAATTATGTACCTATGTATTTTATTTGTTTTTGTTTGTATCTATACTACGCCATAAGATACAAGAACTCACCGCTCATATTATGCTAGCAAAATGTAAATAAGCATTAGTGGTTTTTAAGAGGCGCTTGAGGCGGAAATATTCATAATAAATATTATTTAATGTTTAGCAAATCCTTGAATAATGAGTACTGGCAAAACGTTACTATCGCATTTAAAAAAATAACTTGTGAGTCACGCGTTACGCACAGTATAGGCTGAAGTTGAATTCATTCAGTTAATGAACCGTAGTAATCGTGCTCAACTGTGAAAAATGTCTGTCATTAATACGGCTACTGTTTATTTATGTGGCTGCACTCACATTATCGGCTGGTATGACGCCTTTCCCGAAATCGTCATCGGTCACGTTTATTTTGGGAGCCACAAACATTGCCCGAGTCGTACGTAGTAAGGTACGTACTACACGCATCCGCGGCCAAGCGTGACCGATGCACCTCGCCGAAAATGAAACTATGTTTGCCGAGCACAGTTCTAACAGCTCGCACTATTACAATTAAACACTTGATTGAACATCTCTGAGATCTCACACAGTACGTGGAAATGTTCCATACTTATTACGTAATCATTTGCATTTAATTTAATATCCGGTTTTGACAAGGAAAATGATGAGTTTATGGCTTTTAAGAACATGATTTCATTTTCTCCAGAGATGATTTCATGTCATAGCTATTTATGACCAGATTTAGTAACAGCATTTTCATTAATTCATATTGTGTCTTATTAGTTTGATCTCAGCAACATTTGAAATAGTATTTAAACAATGATACGGACCACTATGATATTTATCTGACCTTATTTATTTTGTTTGAGCTATTATTTATGACTGCCCAAAACATTTAACATATTACGCATACGCAGGTCTTAAGAGCTTCACCAGCATAAACTAGGTACCTAGACCTACTAAGTATCTAACGGTGGAGGTCTGCCCTGTTTGGGCGGAGTACCGCCGTGTCCTCGTGGAGGCGATTGGCGGTGGCAATCTCTCGCGTCCGGCCCTGATCCAGGCCATGGTACGGCGCGAGAGGGCTTGGGAAGACGTCACCTCCTTCTGCGAAGCAGTAACGCTCACGAAGGAGGAGGCGGTACGCGTGGGGGAGAGGCAAAATTCGCGCCCTCACGCCCCTAGCCGACGCAGAAGACGCCCTGGGCGTCGGGAATCCCAAGCCAATTCCCGGCCACCGTAGGCGCGGGCTTGCGGACGGCGAGCAACGGGCAGCTCGCCGTCCGATAAGGACCAGGCCCGGGTCGACGGCGCGTTCTGTTCCACGCGCGTCTCTAAGAGATGTCTGCACCAATGACGGGGTCCGCTAGGGCCGATGCCTGCCAGGGCACAAGCAACTGAAGGAACACGGGTGGGTTTTAGCCAGTAAGAGTCTGACACGCCCTCCCGCTCCGCCTCTGGGAGAAGTTATTAGATGAATTCCAAAAATAAAATAAAAAAACCTACTACCTAAGTAGTATTTAGTTTTGAACAAAATTCTTTACTGGGTTTCCAAAATTAGCAATATAACTGATACCCTTCGCTCCTTCCTCATTAATAGTAGCGGAAAACATTTTGTGATATAATTTACATTTGGAATTACTATTTTCAAGAGTTTTGGTTTACTGATTACAGAAAGTAATTTAACATATTTTAAGGCATTGAAATAAATTAAAATTCAGAATCGTATTCGTGACTTTATCACTGATGTCGCAAGTGCACGCTAGGGTTTACTTCAGCGGAGTACCGGAGTACCGACAAGTCTTACATAAGGGTTACCTACTGAGCTGAAAGGGGGCACTTAATAATGTCACTGAGTTTTAAGTTTATCAGTCGAAAGCCACGATATAATAACAAATGATAGAGATAATTATAATTAACTAGTTAGAATACCTCACACGTCAGTAATAAGCAAATGTGAAATGTAAACACTTTAAACCTCTTGGCGGCGACCAAATGCGACGTTATTAGATATAAATGTACATGCAGATATTAACACTCATGTTAGAACAAATATTCTTGACAAGCAGACTCATATTCTAACGAAGTATGTAGGCATTGCGACATCATGTTTATATTTTCTAAGAGGAGTTAAGACAAGCCGTCTTCATGTAATATAATGTATTTGAGTTTAGTTTCTAATGCGCACTATTCATACCTACTCATTTGCTAGTCAAGTATTTGCGGATTCATTATTTACTGCTAAAACTTTCGAGTTCTCGTAACTACTCAATACGTTTTCAGTGTCCCCTGTATAAAATTTTCTCATTTATTCTATTCTCATTAGTAGAACTTCAGATATTGGATCGTAAAACGAATAGTTTTATTAACTTCGGTGTTCGGCTGTAGGTTGATAAAAGTAATATTCATTATAATAACTTGCGTTTAACTGCCGTCAGTTTAATTTCCCTGAATTTGTTATTTTATTATGTATTACGGCACCGAAACAGGCTGACGTTTTATTACCAAACTGATTCCCCCGAAGGTTCCATTAAATTATTTGTAAGCTTTTATAAATTCTTACCGTACATTGTTCGTTATCTTATTAGGTACTAAAGGAAACGTTGTTTGTGTTAAGCTGAATACTGTGTCGTTCTCAGTATATGCTCAGAATATCTTCATGCTCATATTACGTTTCGAAATGAATGGAAAGAAACTCGCGGTTCATCAGCTATTATAAAGACCATCGACTAGTTCCTACTTTATCCTTTGGCATGCTTTTTATTATCTACCAGCATCTCAAGGATACATTTCTCTCGGGTGATATAAATTTGACATTTACAAAAAAACAATCAGTTATGAATGTAGTAGGGTCAAAGCTTTTTAGCTCTAACCCTACATTCATAACTGATTGTTTGAATTGGAGAAATACGTTTTTTTTTTTTTTTTGTAATTATTGTGACCGTTAATTTAATTTAATACTTATAACAATTTAATTACGTCAGACCAATAAAGAAAGCCGCATACTAAATTATGACGTACACATTTGTGCAATACAGATCGTACCCCAGCGCAGGCGACGGACGTAGTCGTCGCCTAAATGTAGCGCACGTGTCCGACTCCGATTGCGACGAGAAACTAATTCAATTTCACACCACTTGTCAACATAAGTAGAAACTATAATTGTCTTACATACTCGTCTAGGTATACAGATTTGCCTAATTTTCATTTAATTAAAATTAAATTTCAGATCATGATAGCAACGGTGAGACTATGAAAAGGAAGTTCGTTAAAATACATATTATGAAAAGTGGATTAGCTGATATTAAATTTAATTTCAGACATTAAATAAAGCAAATCGAGGCAAACATAAACCGTTACCTGTAGTAGAAATTATATTTTCCGCCGTGTAAGTTAACTGATATTAATAAATCAATATTTCTCACGCATCTAAGTGTCATTTGATTATGATCTATCTCGTCGACTTATTCATCTATAATTCCTCATATCCTGCATTTAAATGTTATTTGATCTGTCAGGTAAGGACCACCCGGTAAATATCAGTTGTATCGTTACTATCAGATGATCCGAATATAAGGGAAGTGTTAGAGACGGTCTGGAGTGAGCTTAAGCTAGGCATCTTGTATTACCGTTACCGCGACGAGGCGCCAACCATCGGCCGCGGCCGTGCACTTCGTACGCCATATCACAATATTATAAATTGAATACTTATCATGATATGAACAGCATACATGCTGCTTACCTGTATTTATGAGCAATACACTATAACTTGTTTGCTAACATTGTCTTCCTACTGGGCTTTATAAGTTTATAGAATCTCATTTGATGCAACTCAGCCTGAATAAGTTACTTACAAAGTCGAATGCTTCGCTCAAATCGAAAACTAATTAAACCCAAACGAATTGAATCTGGATATACGTATGTATAGATAAATAAAAAATCAAGCTTGGTGGAAGGTATGAACGGATATTAGATTAATAAAGGCATGAGAAATCGTAAAAATGAAGGTCTGGCGTGCATTTACTGGCGCCTCACGTCTAGGATTACATATAAATCGTCGGCTTATGTGGGCGGGGACAATTGTCGGTCTCTATTGATAAACGCTAGAGACGACCCGCGTCCCAGAGGGAAACGTTATCGTGAGAAAGTGCCTTACATAAAAGAAATTCGTTATATTCTTCATCTTTCTACGAAAATTACACATGTAACGTGCAGTTTACCGATCTTGGTGAAATGTGAACGACATTTACTAGCATTCGCAATTATAATTTGCTGAAATGGCGCATGTCCCAGTTAGCAACACGTAATAGACTAATGGACACTCTTTAGTCGGTGCCTGTAAATTGTGAATTCTGACGCAATCACTTAATTTTTTAATCATTTTGCGTGATTGTTATGGATAACCACCGTTTTAATGAGATTATGTGGTACCAGATTGTCAGGTATGTGTATTTGTCCAATTGTTATAGATAGATCGAGATTTGCTCTGTCTGTTAATAAAACTTCAATCATTTTCACATTCGCCTTGGCTTTCACTTACTCGCAATCTTTCACATTACGTAACTCTTCCTGGATTTCTTCGGTCATTAATCTTTTGCTGTCCCTGCTATGGTACTTATCTGTCGCAGTCTGCTGTGGGTTGTGCTGCGCATACTTATTATTAGGTAGATATTTGTATAGCTGGTTCACCGTTGAAAGCTAACTACACAACCGCTTTTGTCACCTGCATTCAATAGATGGGCCCATTGTTTTCATTCCGTCGCAATGTAACGTGAGCTTACAGCTCACTTGCGGTCGCGACGACCTACGCGTACTCAACACTCCACCCTATTCACATTTCCTACACTATCTCGAAAATTCCTAAAACAGGTCCCGTAAAATATTTACATTACAAGCTTATTCATTTGGCGTTTTCTGTTTAATTTATATCAATTCTTCTAGTGGGTTTATGTTAGTGAACTCGATCAATAAAGAGGAACGGCTCGCAGCATTTTAAATTAAGATAACAGTTTTATTGGCTTCTAATTCAATTCGTGGCGCATTTTTCTTATCGTTTCCACTTAAAGCGCTTACTAGCTTTCACGTTAGTTGCAACATTGCATAGACAAGAATCGTCGGCTGGCTCTCAATCACGAGTCGTGTTTGAACTTGGCCCGTGAGCTGCGACACTGGGTCAACGAGGCAGGGCTGGATATTGCGCGGCGCATTGCAATAAGTAAGTTCGATCCAGCGCGATAGTTAATTTAGTGCACTGTGCAATAAGCGCAGGCGGCATGTGGGTACTCGGCACAATATTATACGCGATTGACCTTGCTTTATTGTCAACTACGAGATTATTTATAGTCAAGAATTCAGCTTCAACCGTAACAGCCGCTTTTGATTGAAATTATTAGCTGCAATTGAAGAAAACAATATGTAAGTATAGTTTATAGTTGCTTCTGTTTACACATATGCCGCTATGATTGAGCTTGATCTCACTAACTACTTCAGCCACTTAATCATGGCGTTTGAACCTATCAAGTTAGAGACTTTTACTGATGTTGTTTATTTTCGTGATATTCCGCTGAAAATATGCATTAGTCACCTAACCGCAAAAACACTAAACGGATTTGATGAATTACACAATAATTACATTATAAATACTGGTTTGATTATTTGACCACAGGTCGCTGTGATTTAATCCCAATTAATCGTGCGTTTTGTGACCGTGAATGAATAATATTGAACAAATGCTCAATGAATTAAGTACAGGTTTTAATGACAAATTATGCATAGAGACATCCTTAATATTGTTATGAGAATAAAATATTATAGGTGCCATCATAGTAATAGTCGTAGAGAGTTATATTACGTTACATCCTGAAGCGGGGCTCATGATTAACATCTTCCGTGAGCAGGGTCAACGTGCAGGGGTTACGGCCTGACAGGCCCTATGACTAGACCTTCTGGAAATTTCTAATAAAACATGATTTGTGGCAATATAGGTAGGTACGCGCTGCTTCGTTGCGGTACTCATAAAGTGCGATATGAAATTATTAAAACTTAGGTAACAGAAACATCATTGTTGTTTGTAGAGGCAAGCGTAATAATGTGAACCGGTTTTTGTAGTACCTTTTTAAATAAGGGTGACGAGATGGAAACAAACACAACATTGTAAACACAACGGACCAAAACAGAGTACGATGATCTAAACGCCTAGTCAACCAATTCGCTCCAAATGGCCATTATGCAATAAAATCATTTGAATTAATCAATAGAGCAGAGTGGGTCCTGGCACTACTCGACTAACGACTTACTTCCTCCTGTACTGCCGGTGCCACTACATCGCTCAGCTCCCTGGTTTCTGCACCCGACCCGCTTATTGTTGCAATTGAGCACTAATAGGTACTTAATAGTGCTATAAATAGAACTCTGTGTTCTCACGATGCTCATAAATTATTACAACATAGAAATCAATGTCAATATTACGTTTTACTATTGACAGAATTCTCTATGCGGAAGTTAACGATGTCCTTTCATAACGTATGATGCTGTTTAGAAGTTGGAACTCTATAAAGTTAAGGACGCTTTGCTTCCTTTAGAATTTTAAATTATGTCATGACATTTAGTAAACATAAGGCGAAACAATATTCTTTTGAAAAAACTTTATTGGTTTTGCAAAGCTACGTATGCGTAATAAATATTTTGACTCATACTGTTTTAGCTGCGCAGATCGTTTAAACAATTTTATATATTACCATAAAACAACTTTAGGAAATATATTATTCTGAATAACAAAACTGACAAGATAAATAGATCTTTAAGGCGGTGTATTATTGATAAGGCTCGCATTCAGATCGAATGTGCATAATAACATGTAACACAGATTCCAAGAATATCACCTGTTTGTATAGAATAGTGTTTATAAATATGTGTGGAGTGGTTAACCAGCACCCTAATTGCGTAACACACTATCAATCAGAATCTAAATCATTTTGAAGGATATTGCTAATCCATCTAATCATAATTGTTTGAAAAATTTGCCTGCTCAACAACGTAAATAACGCAGTGTATGCGTTCAACCAATTGTTCAACTGTCAAAATGAAATCCATTGCTACTGTTAGTATCTTACGCAATAACCCCGCTGTACTCTGCAGTACTTACTTCAGTAGGTAGTCGAGACTCGAGGACGCTAACCAAACGCTAACGATGTTTACAAAATGGATCACGTACTTCACAAGTAGCATATACTAACTAAAACTGTGCAAACACTTTAGAACGCGATAAAGTTACATTCTTAATTAGATTGTTAACGTTTCATTATATTTTAAAGGAAATTAAATCTTTAGGTCGCATTTTTTCGTAGTCTTAAAACTGCGGATGTAAACAAACCTTGAAACATTTAAATAACGCGAACAAGCAGCTGATTAATAATGTAGCTCGCAACATATACCTATGCTCTAACATTTTATCTCGTAAATATCTCATTTATATTTTATACTGTGTTATGATTTTATGATAGGTTGCAGACTCGAAACGGTGCCAACTCTCAAATGCACATACGTTCAATTGTGTAATTAGGAACAGATTGTGGTAGTACCGCATATTTTCTTAATAAGCATTCCTTTCTGTTGTGCAACGACTGTCAAGTGGAATATGACACATTATATACGTAATAATTATGCATTTGCTACGAATTTCGACACTCGTAGGGATTTTTTTCACGAACGATTTCCATACGTTTATAAAAGGACTTGTTTACTCTTCTGCAGAAGAGTGTCGTGCATTCTGAATAGTGAAATACCACTAAACATAAAATCCATCATTGCATCACAGTACACAGCAATTATCTAAAGGTAATAATTAGGTGCTCATAGTGGATTTTATTTAAATAAGATTGCATATGTTATTGCTATAACGCAACATAAAATGCAACGAGACACGTCTGACCTAGTATTCTTGCCACTTGTACCTTGATACAAACGTATGTTGTAGAACAATACAGCACATATTTCCTTGAAGAAAGCAAAATAAATCAGCAAAATTAAATATGTAAACAAATGCACCTGCACTCGTAGGGTTTTCGATTCAGCTGATCAGGTCAACTCATCCAATGAGGAAGCACATACACTGCCAAAGACACACTGGTCCCTGTCAAATCGATGTTCAAACAAATGGTAAATGTCAATAAATATGGATGTGTCGTGTATGCTCTCGCGCACCGGCTCGGAATCGCAGGCGACACGCGCTCTCCGTAACGGACAATCAGAAACTGAACGTTCGCTTGACTCGGACCAGTTATTATGCGCCCACTGATGCCATCAATAACTTCACCAACACGTGGGTCTGCGATGTCGGCCGACACGACGTGATATCACACATGCACGGTAACGCGCTTATCGGTGCATCGCCTGTAAAAAGCTCATGATTCATCAGAATTAGGTTTCGCCCATGATATCACCATGCTATGCGAGTAATGTAAACAATCCGAGCTCGAGTGGCGAGCTGCTTCAGTCAGCAGGTTCATGTTGTGCGCCGGCACACTATGCACACCGACCTATCGTGTCTTATAGAACTATATGCGCTATAGTCACCGTTGTAACTTGTAAATATTTGTCTCTACCGAGCCATGTGTGAAAATCATTACTTGGAAACGCAGAATTCCTGACATACTTCTGAGTAATAATATCGTTAGGATTTAAGAGCGTTTATACCTTATGAGTGGCAACGTCGCAATTTAGTGTCATATTTCGTGGTTTTCAATTTTTATCATTTAATCGTAGCTATATTTTAAAAACCTGTTAATTTACTTTTTAGAGTTACGTGAAAGTGTTTAAAAAGTAAGTAACCGTAATGCTTACAGTTATTTTACAATGAAAATAACGCCCCGCAAGTTTCCAATGTATCTATTATTTGCATATAAATAGAACTGTAAACGCAACGATTTCTTACCTTTTACACAGTTTTCACATAATTCTAAAAAGTTAATTAAACAGCTTTTTAAAATATAGCTCTTATTAAATGATAAAAATTGAAAACCACGAATTATGACACTAAATAGCGACGTTGCCACTCATAAGGTATAAACGCTCTTAAACCCGAGCCGGAATAACGCGAAGAGATTGCATTGCATACGTTTCTCTCAATATAAGACTATCTACTGGTAATGGAGGGTAAATTTTCCCGACTCTACAATAAATACGAGTAAATGATCGTACTTTGATAATAATAAGTTTAGGTGGAGTAGGAAGGAAACAAGCTTGATTAAAAAGTTGCCTATAGAAAGTTGTTCTATAACTCTGTCCATATTTTCCTTATATAGTTGGTGAACCCCCCTTATACGATAGGCCTCTATTTGAGTAGATATCGATAAGCGCAATATTCTAACAAGAAACATAATTCCTGCTAATAACGAACAAATCAAGTTATACAGTAAGCTCAAAGAGTGGAGTGTCATAAATTTTGTACGGGCGTGATGATTATGTCATTATATTGAAATTATATAATTGTAGTACACAAAGCAATAAATAAATGATTAAGATAGCCATTATTTTAACAGCTGTGTTAATGCGTATGCCCGTATAAAGAGGCACAGGTAGCTTTAGTACAGGTTGAGTCACCTCTGATAAAGATGTATTCCTCTGTACCTTCTTTGACAACACTTAATAAAATAATGTAACAGACGATTAAAGCTCTTATCACACGAACGTGCGAAGCGTGGGCGATTTTGAAAGTATGAGCAGTCTATATGTAGATGTTGCGTGTACGTTTACAAGCTTTCCTCTTCATTTAGTTTCTCTCGCCAGTAATAATAATTATAAGTTAAAGCAGTGATAATACGAATCCCTTCATCATTATTTTCCAATAAAATAAAAACACATTTAAGGAACGAAAGAACAAACAGTTCTATGCTACATATAATATAATTTGTTCGCAGACGCCTCTTGTAAAATCCATGGGTAAGAAGAAAAGTAATCTTCATCCCGAATTAAATTAAAATTCAGTAACAACGCTTGTAACTTGTAGGAAGGAGAGCAAACGACTTCAGTTGTCAGCTCTGCAAACTTTGCAGTTTACTTTGATCTCGCAGACGTCTATAAAATAAGTAGATTTACAGAACATTCCGCTGAGTTTTAAGATAGCAATGCACATAATTTTAATATGTTTAGAATCTACATCATCAGCAGTGGTGGCCCAGTGATAACGGCCGCGACTTAAGAGTTGTAAGTCATAGGTTCGAAACAGGTGCTTTACTTTGTGTAAATTATTTCATCACCACTGCTCTCAAAACGGTGAAGGAAAACACCGTGAGGAAGCCGCCATGTCCTAGAACCAAAAATTCGAAGACATGTGTCATCTACCAACCCGCACTTGGACCGTGTGGGGGATTACGGCCCACTGCCTGTCACAGAGAGGAGGCCTATGCCCCAGTAGTGGGAACGGGGCCGTGGGGCGGGTAAGTGCCGCTGTTGATGATGTACTGCTGGTACATCATCAACAGTGGCACTTACCCACCCGTAAAAAGGCAACACAAAGGTGCAATGTTTACAGCACTCGCGATCTGGTTATTCATATCTTTGGAAAAACAATGCTTTATATCTGTTTGTGTGCTACAGTCTTGGCGGACGGAAGTTACTGGTGCCAAATCGAGCAAAACATTGACACTTTCATGTGTATCTAACGATACGACGTATAAACATCTGGATATAAGAATATATATATACATATGCAGCATTGCATATGTAAGCGGGCACGCCCTTTATGCCTTGTGGCTTTTATTATGTATTAAGTTCTGTTTACGTTTTTATTATTAATTTCTGCTTGAGTAAGTATAGTTTTAAATATTGGCGTGTGCTAGCTGACATTAATGGCAAATAATTTTAATGTTTTTGTGTTTCGTAATGTTGATTACCTACTTATTACTGTATAGAATCCAGTTCTTCTAACTGAACAGACAGCAGTGCTGCTGGGGAGTTTGTTCCGCCACTTCTTCTCCCCAGCTAAAGCACTAGGGAGTGGTGAAGGGCGGGCGTTTTGGGGGGACTGTCTTATGTGATTTTGACGTTCAACAAGTGCTGATTCCCAGCCTAGTTTGAATAAATGACTTTTGATATTGATTTTAAGAGCAACAAAACGTAGCGATTGTTCGCTTTCCCGTGAGGGCCATAGGAAGAACGTAATCAAACTCAAACTCAAAGCATTTATTTCAATTAAACCATTTACAGGCACTTTTGAATTGTCAAGTGGTCGGTCAGTCAGAAATATGAAGCTAGTTGCCCATTCCAAAGCGTAGTAGGTACCTATGGAGAAGAACGGGCAAGAAACTCCATGGACACTCTTTTAAATTATATTGTTACATAAATATTAGTTACATCATTAATCTTGTATATATAGGTATAATTATATGTGAGAACGATGTAAATAAGACGTACACATTGAGTGTCCAGTGTACAGCAAATATAAATTCAAACAAAACAATCCATAATAAAATAATTAAAAATAAACCGTGGTGGCTAAGAGATGACCAGTCCCAACTGACAGCGCCCGTTCACGAACATGACGCATGGATCAGCACCATTCAGCTCAACCATTTTGAAGGGAGCTAAATGATCCAACACACGCGCCACCGTCAGCGAGACATTTGAGTGAGCATGACATCTATCAGCCGCCAGGACACATTCAAGTCAATGAAAGACATTACCCGGTAAATGGTAGCTCGATAGTACATAGTACTCACGCTTGTCCTATGCAATTATATAATACAAAGGAGATTGAGTTTATACAAAGCAAAGGTAGTCTTACAATCTTCAGCAGCTCCAACAGTATTTTCAAATGTTAATCAATTAGTTGTGGTTGTGGAGCAGGACCAGCATTGAGCCAGGCATTTTTATCAGCGATATAATCCCCCAACTTATAATATGCCTGGCTGCATAGTGTGCGTTTTATACAAACTTTGAATTTCGTCTCATTCAGTTGAAATATGTGGGGAGGTATTTTATTGTAACATTTTAAACAGTACCCCATGAAAGATGAGTCCACTTTAGCCAGTCTGAAACCTGGTTGAACTAATAGGTCCCTATTTCTGGTACTATAATTATGTCTATCACCTCTTTTAGTAAAAAGATGTACATTTTTTCTTACGTACATGATGTTTTCATAGATATATTGACAAGGTACCGTCAAGATCTTGATAACCTTAAACAGTTCCCTTAGAGAATCGCGCCTGCGGAGATTATATATGGCTCTGATGGCTCTTTTCTGCAGAATAAAAATAGAATCGACGTCTGCAGCCCGTCCCCAAAGTAAAATACCGTAAGACATGATACTATGAAAGTAACTAAAATAGACTAACCTCGCGGTATCTACATCGGTAAATTGACGGATTTTTCTGACAGCATATGCTGCTGAACTTAGCCGTCCCGCCAGAGATGTTAAATGAGAACCCCATTGAAGCCTCGAGTCGAGCGTGATCCCCAGGAAAACAGTTTTATCGACGAATTCTAGTTTCTCTTGATTCAATACTATCTCACAATCACTACTTTTGACATTAGGTAAAGAAAATCGTATACACTTAGTTTTTTTCCCATTTAATACTAAATTATTAGCAGTGAACCAATTATGGACCTGCATTAGGGCGTTATTAACGTCGTCAAAATTTGTAGCACTTCTTTCTACCTTAAAAATTAAAGAAGTATCGTCAGCAAATAACACCATTTGTGGTTGATTTTTTAATAAATGGAGTAGATCATTAATATACACTAAAAAGAGGAAAGGACCCAATATCGAGCCTTGTGGAACTCCCATTTCTACTTTTAAACTAAGTGAATTGACACCATTTATTTGAACTTGCTGCTGCCTATCCTTTAAATAAGATTTTACTAGACTGAGCGCAAGTATTCCAAGTCCATAATGCTCAAGTTTCAAGAGCAAGGTTTCGTGATCGACGCAATCAAATGCCTTGGAGAGGTCACAAAAGATTCCTATGGCGTCTTGGGCCTCTTCCCACGCCGTAAATATGTGTTTTAATAAGGTGACCCCAGCGTCAGTCGTACAACGTCCCTTGGTGAAACCATACTGTTGATTGTGTAAGATTTTATTTGTGTTAAAATGAATGAGCATTTGATTAACCATTACCTTTTCAAATACCTTGCTGAAAACTGGCAACACGGATACGGGTCTATAATTATTGGTGTCTTTGCTGTCCCCGGATTTGAAAAGTGGTATTACCTTACTGTATTGTATTGTATTTCATTAAATCCGGGAAGACTCCTTGATCCACACACAATTTAAATATGAAGGCTAAGTAAGGCGCTATAGTGTCAATTATGGATGTACAGACTATAATGGACATTCCCCAAAGATCTTCAGTCAATTTGATCTTGATTTGCTTAAAAGCTTTTATTACTGTTATGGGGTTAATATGCTTAAAGTTAAATTCAATCGGGCAGACCGAAACGTTCGCCCTTACTAAATCAAAAGCGAGCGTGGGCGAGGAATTTAAAGTGTCAGTAGTTTTAATTGGGATACTGGTAAAGAAATTTACAAATTCTTGAGCAACTTCTTTGCTATCGCAAATGAGACCACGTGTCGTCTCCAGTGTATAATCAGAATTATGCTTTTTGTTCCTGTTCGTTTCATTATTGATAATTATCCAAACAGTCTTTATTTTATTGTCTGCTGATTTGACCTTGTTGCTAATGTACGAGGCTTTGGCTGCCTTACAAGTGTTCTTAAAATTTTTAGAGTAAGTAGCAACATACTTATTAAAAGTTTCCGTGTTAATTGTGATCGAATACCGATCTGGCGTGATCTTCGAAGACAATGCTTCGATACAACTTCTGTTACAACATCGTATTAATGTAGTAGTGTGAATGTTGATGCTGCATATACTTATATGGATGGATTAGGTAAGGTTAGTCTTTAGAATATAGATAATACGACCCATAATTGTCATAGGTCGGGCGATTATTAGATAAACATGCACAAGACAATGGAACAAACAGGATCATTGTGTAGGGGTTTTGCAATTTACGACGCGGCGACGTGTCTAAATAATATAAGCTAAATCCAACTTCATCACATGGAACGAAAACGTTTTTAACGTGAACCACAACAAAGTGTATTATTGACAATTTGGTTGTTGCTTTGAAACATTTTACCGTGAAAATTAAATCATCCATCGGTGGAAGTACCGACAGGGAACCAAAAGCTACACTGTGAACATTTCTGACTATACATTTGTTGTATGAATAATAAATTCCATCGAATATAGAGAACCATATACTTATGACCATCGCAAAGACCGTTCTCGAAAATTTTAATTCAAATGGCGAAAAGATTTTGTTAGATAAGTTCAGGTGCAATGAAATCATCGGCATCGTGTCATAGTCACATAAAAAGGGCCGCAGTAATCTGCCTTGAATGTCTAAACCAGTACAAAAATCCTGTACCAACACATTTACGTATGACGTTTATCATTATTTTGGTCTGGAGTTATTTGGGATAGCGTCCTTTATTAGGGATTCAGTGTGGGCATTCATTTTTGGCAATGGAATATATGTAGATATCATCAGCTTCGTCGCACACCAGGATGACACTCTTTACCTATCCCAATGATAAAAACCCTTTTCTGTCTAACTATCTACACCGGAAAGAATATTTAATGAGGCCACCTGGATTCTCACGAAGTTCTACATAACGCCTTGCATCACTTTACTAGTTAATTACGTGCAATTTATCAAAGGGCTCAATAATTCTCGACGCGTGTACTACGCTTGTTTGTAGACACGAGCTATCTCTTATCAATGTGGGTCGAGACAACTTGCCGCAATGTTTCCTTCTCCTTGTGTACCTTCATGGATCCTTGTGTAGCGGTTACAAAAGAAATCCAGTAGGATAGTTAAAGATCTCTGGATCTCCCGCATCGAAGACGATCCTATCAGAACGTCTGGAGTATTGAGCGATGAGCGTATGACTGATGTGTATAGTTATGTAGGTTATAATTCGTATCTTTTATTAATGTAGGTAAGTATCTAATTAGTCAATTGCCGTTGTTAGTAATGTTAAGTTTGGGGTTGTAACTTGCACGGAACGCACGATATCGAGAACTCTTATGTAAGTACAAAAGAAAGAAAGAGAAAATCTACTTACGTACGTTTCGGTCCAATTTAAGATAGGTAGTTGCCCGTCATAATAGCCTTCCTTACTTAAGTGATTATTTTACTACATTACCAGATATTGGTGCCCATTCGGTTGTACACCGAACTAAACTAACTAAACTACTTACTTATCACTAAAATTCCTTACTTTTGGCTATGAGAATCATAAAGCTATTCTCTTCGATCAATTAAAATAAAATCTTCTGCAACATAAAATCTCTAAATTTAAAAATAATTTTGACACGCCTAAAATCAAATTTGGCAATTGCGACTCCACGTGGTACTTGTTTGCCATACCACGTGATTTTTTTTTAGAGCCATAGGCGCGCTTGTTGTGCAGCCTCGTCATGTTTTGTATGGAATTTTTCACTTTTTGTATGGAAAATATGAAAAATTATTACCAATACGTTGAGTTTTAGAGGTTTACGGGTTCTTTAAAGGGGGTCGAAATTTTCATTATTTTTGCGATAGGACACACCGTTTTCGAGATATATGCAAAAGAAAAGAAAAAAAGATACAGTAAGTACTGTTTTTGCATTCAATTCAATGACAACTAATGCAATTCAATGACATAATTGCAATTCAATGACAACTAATTTAATTCCACACCTTTTTAATCGCGATTAAAAATAGTCAGATTTAGTTAAGACAATCAAAATTTTAGGTGAAAAATGTAAAATTCAGAATAGCAAAATTGCCATTTTCACTAAATTATAATCTCAATGCCATCTAAAATATGGTGAAGTTGTGTCACTTTAGTCAATTTCAGAATGGGAAATCGTCGTTTGACAGGAATAATCAAAATTTTGGTGATTTTTAGTCTAGTTTAGAGAATTTTGTGACACGAGAATCGGCACCAATATCCAACAGAATAGGGGCGGTAATGGTGAACTTACATTATGGTCTTTTAGTTTTGAACTAGCTACGTTACCTATTAGCTATTATATAGTTCGCGTTTATTGTTTGCGTTTTATTTCAGCAACGTTAAGCCTCTTTTATAGCATCAGTGACGCATCGGGCAGGTGACGGACGCCTATTAATCTGAGATATAAGTCGATTACCGTCATCATTGGTACTCCGATCGTTCTCATTCGACTCGTTTCCGTTCCAATAGCGTTCGCGTCAATATCAGAAAACGTTGAGTTATGACTCATCAATGTTTTACGATTGACTGTTATGTCAATTTTAGATTTTTGATACGTTTTTACATATTCTGTTGGAATGCCGGGACAAGGCCGTATTGCATTCTATAATATTAACGCACGTAAAACTGATGTAAGGTTTTTAAAGAACACATTTTTACTATTATGGACGAATCATCATATCACCACAAATCAGAATGCAAATGAAGAAAATGAATGAAGGAATTGAAAGTATTGTGATCACCACCACAATCTTTGTAATCCCTTTCAACGGCATGTTTATTGTAGAAACAATAATTCTTCTTAAATGTCCATAATCAATGTTGAGCCGACGCCTCAGCGTATTGCCAGCGAAGCCTAGAAACTGTTATCTTAGTTTTCCAGTTAGTATAATGCGTAATGCATAAATAATGTAAGCACTGGGCAGGTCAGGAAAATTATGCTTAGTTTAATTGAACTACGTCCTATTAATTATTGCTATTAGAATTTCCTGTTGATTTAATATTAAGCGCAATTTCCATTCGATTCTTTATTAGGAATGCGAAGTTACAAACTCATTGGTTTCGATGACTGTTGAGATACCTACTCAAATACAAACGGCAGTCTATATACATTGTACCTACCACTTTGTTAATCCTTTGTCTAAAATATTTACATTGCACAAAACCTAATTTAACAATATTCACGTTTTAAACAATGGGCATTATCGATTGACAACCTAGTGCGTATAATTTTAAAAGCTATAATGTTTTATAACATACTTAATAACATACATTGGCAGTTGCTGTGATAATAGTTTAAAGAATTACTTATAAATTGTAGCAGTTACTATCGTTAACTCATAAGTAAGAAAAGTTAGAGACAATGTTGCAAGTTATAATAATAATAATAAATATTTCAACAAAAAGCGAAAAATTTAAGTTTACAAAAAAAAAAAATATTCACTCTGTAGTGTTTTTTTTTTGGACTAGATTACATGCCAAGGTAATAGCGTAATATTGTAAAATTCAGTAAGTTAACAGGTTACAGGTAGATAAGAATAGGAAACTTCTCTATTGAAAGTGCAGTTTTACTTCTACGGCAATAAAATATCCCAGCTTAATTAGGTTAGTTTAGGTTAGTAACAACGTGGAGGTTGCGGAAGGATCGTACGTTCCCGCGACCCCCGGCGTAGGTGTGAGATGGAACACCGGGGTGGTTTTTAGTCAGTAAGAGTCTGACAGACCCCGCCGCCATCCATGAGGATTTTCCAACCCGGAAACAAAAAAAAATGGTTAGTAACAACGTAATTGAAAACTAAGTAGTGCTATGAAGTCTAATTCTCTGTTACACAGAACCTTTTTACCTGACTTATGGCAAAATAAAAGATAATACAAAGATCAAAAACAGCTCCATGATCTCATCTCGTTCTTACTCAGATCCTGAATAAAAGCACGATGATCATAAAAAGCACTTGAATTTAAAGCGGAGACTGGCGCCGCGTGTTTTTGTGTTATTAGCACCTATTTCACACATGTCGGTACATTAGAAAACGTAAGCTGCACTGAAGTGGTAATGATCGCCGACGTATTACTGTCGATGAACACATCCCTCACCTTGAGTGAGGTCAATTACGGCATTACAGATCAAAATCATATAATTATTGTGTAAATTGCCAGGTATATGAACGAACATTTATGCAAAAACTATACACTATTTTCCTCCAGATTAGGCCAACGCGGACTTTCGAGGTCTTACGTTTATGATTTCCAGGATAAAATGATCAATCAATCTCATACAGAAACTGAAGGCGTGGTCGCAAACAATTTCGATTGTCTTCGAGTCAGTTCAAATTCAAAAGCATGTCCTGCCTGATTGATCTCGATGATACCACCACCACTATTACCAGATTTATAACAGGAATACAGGTACAGATGACAGAGCCAGCCATTCAATTTCGTTGATGTAGCACCGATCACATAGAACTGATTTATGATCGCATTCATACAAGGCGGCAAGATAACATCAAACTTCAAAGGCGGCAATTACAGTGATAAATGACAATTATTATTGTCTTGTCCTTTGCGGACAATAAATACACCATCGAGGACCGTGCGTGCGATATTATTTCTCGCCTGTTTATGATCATTAAGAACTATTGTCAGCGACCATATACCGATATTTGAATTGAATGCTTCCACAGTCGCTACTCCACAATCAGCTAGATTGATCTGCAGATAGCTCACAGATAAAGTGATGCCGCTTAAATGAATGTCATTCAACAGTAGCGCTGAGGAATTCAATTACTAGGATACAAAACAAGGTATTTTGCAATGGAAGATTGCTGAAAGGACGTCAAAGAACAATAATAAATATTCATTTACACTATCATCAAGCAAATACTTAGTATGTACTTAGTCTTTCAGAACAATTACTCATCTGTAACGAACAATGTTTCTTTTCTTTACCGTATTTGCATGAAGCCACAATAAACTGACTAAAATAAACTTATAATGGAACGAAGCATGTTATAACGAATAGACTTGCAATCAACACAATATGTATCCTTAAACTAGGAAGATTGCCCATAGAATGGAGCTATAGTAGTCATTTACTTCGCTATCATCAAGAAAATATACCTTTTAGGACAAATCTGTAAGGCATCAAGCTTGTTTTAATTCCCTTAATTGCATACCTATAACCACAATTATAGGTACCCTGACTAAGGGAACGATGCAAATAGAATGAACGGATATACAATCAGAGCATTACTTATGAAAATTGCTCATAGATCGGCATAAAACTATAGTCATTTACATTATCATCAAGCAAATATGTCTTTCAGAACAGATCTGTAACAACGCTTGTTTTCTTTACCATATTTGCATATAGCCACGGGACGCAATAAAGCGAATCGTGGAATCCCTAAACTATGCGTAAATGTCATGAGGCTATGTTGGTGAACGTCCATAAATAGTATTATACAAGAGAATTCTTTACGGAGACGTGCGTCATCGATACAGAGAAGGAAGTTCGTGTTGTTGGAGAGCGAACAGTCAAACACTTGAAGCTGCCGCAGTGCCGCCCACGGCGACGCCGCAGCCACATCAGCCGCGCGCCATCCGCCTGCACTAACTGTGATTGACACCACATTAATACTATCCCGAGATGAAATGCAGACCTTTCTTATGATTAGGATATAACACGAAACAATTATAGACTACGTAATATTGAATAAGCATCGACGGCTAACAGTCGTATGACGCAATAATAGAGCCTATTTACATAACGCTTCAAGAACATCAAAAAATGGGCGACTTTATCGACTACTAGGCTATAATCGATATCAAATATTTGCCATCCACTCTTACTGAGTGGTTCGCGTCATTGTTGTCTATCAATAAGTGGAAAACCGCAGTGGGTCATATCGGCATAAACACTTATACCAAAGCAAAAACTGAAGTCATATTATATATATTATTATGTTCTATATCTCTATGTGGTTTTTGCCTATATTATGTAACAAACACCATGTCTAGTTAAGTAACTAACCACAAGTTGGTCTCTAGTTATTACCACTGTCCACTATTGCCGAACCTACATTTGCAGATCCAATTACCTACTTGTTCTTGTTATTCTAAATCTGTAATTAGTTATCCTGTAAAGCTTTCTACGTATCGTTGACAACTAGCAATATGAATGAAAAAATACGCAAAATGAATTGCCTATTATCGTTGTCAAATAGCAAGATGAATAAAAAAATACGTAAAATGAATTGCCTATGATCTTTGTCAAATAGCAAGATGAATGAAAAAATACGCAAAATGAATTGCCTATTATCGTTGACAACTAGCAAGATGAATGAAAAAATACGTAAAATGAATTGCCTATTATCGTTGTCAAATAGCAAGATGAATGAAAAAATACGCAAAATGAATTGCTTACTATCAATATTGCACGGAAATAAAAAACGATTATGTATTGAAGCAGTGCCAAGTGCCAATTTATTCCAATCTGCCAGTGTGAATTATACTGCTTGGGTGAGCAGAGTTATTACTTTTAATGTATACAATCTGAATAATAACTGGTCTTGGTGTTATTTCCTCATTTTTAAAACAATTAAACCAACCACTTCATAAATGGTATCTAAGAACCTTTAAGATGATTGATTGTCAACATCACAGTATGATCACAGTAATTATGAATCAACAAAATCGAAGGTATCTCAAACTTGATCGGCTAACTAAGTCAATGCTTGGAGGCACCCGAGGCACCATTACCTTCTCTGCGTTATCAATAAGAGGCCAACAAGTTAATGGTCTGCGTAGACGCCCGTGCCGCCAACCTACTTAGTTAATACACAATTGCAATACCATCCATTATTGTGAAATACGTCTGAAATTTTGCAATAATATCCAGTATTAATTTCCATAAACTCTATTTATAAATCCCTCAACAGAAAATGTGAAGTGGTAATAAAAGTAGACACATTAATTTCTTATTTGGCAGGCAGCATAATAACCAGAAATTACACATAGGTAGCTGGTTGGTATTATCAATAACGTAAAATTCAATTTATCCTCCGAGCACTATTGTATTTCTAAGAAAAGCGTTGTTTCAGTAAAATAAATATCGCCCGACGTAATATAATAATAGTATATCGTTGAAAAGGAAATTATTTTTCCAGCGAGACCGACCGGGGACACGATACTTTTTGTTTTTAATTTTAATTTGACTTCGTCCGTAGAGCTGGCTTTCACCGTAATAACGGCTGCGGATTAACCGACACGATATGATCTAACCGGTGACAATACATAGATGATAGTTCCGTGCTTCGAAGCTATTAAGATTATTATCGGCTTCATAAAATTAACTGAAGGTTATGAAACGCTAACAGCACACGTTGCATATGATTTACTCATAACAAACCTATAATTACATTCATGACTTACACAATACGTCCTTATAAATAGAGCTTTGTTTTCACGAATGCGCTTTACGGAATTTTCCTAAAATCAGTTTTCGTAATTCGGGAAATTGGCCAAGTTCAACGTTAGCCATGAAATGTGCTTAATTGTAAACCAAATCGAACGATAAATAATTCATGTCAACATAAAATAATCATGGCATAAATCAAATTAACGATCCCTGAGAGATTTACGCGTTAGTTGAGTAATCTAGCAACCACGGAATTGATATAAATAATACTTCGTAAATTATTGATTGTTTGAATATTTCCAAGATTTGTATCTTGCGCCGTTAAGGTATTGCTGCAAGAGAAAATATTGTAGGCAAAGGTTTTATGCTTAATACTTTCTGAAACAATGGAATCACATAAAGGTCTTGTGAGATCAGGCGAACGGTCGGCTGTGCTCAGTGATCACGATAATGACGTAACGGCCGCATATGATTGCCGCAGGTCACGGCGCCCAGATTCCCGGTGGTGATCAAGATAGGGCACGCGCACAGCGGCGTCGCCAAGGTGAAAGTGGACGCGGTGGCTGACTTCCAGGTAAAGATGCTCATCACTCTTTCAGTTAAATAATGGCGTACCTAATGAATTGTTAGGCATCTCACGAGCCTCGTCCTATTTTTACTAAGAAAAGGTAAAATATTTAAGAGGTGAGTAACATAATTTAAGTGTAAAGTTGTAGTGATTCATCATAGTAGGTAACAGGCTCATATTATGTGCTCTTCCAGGACATCGCCGGGGTCGTTGCCATGCTGGGGACCTACTGCACGGTGGAGCCTTACATCGATGCGAAATACGACATCCATATACAAAAAATCGGCACTAACTACAAAGCTTTCATGTAAGCACCATTATACTATTTGTAATCAGCAATTGTCTGGCGCCTGCGAGAAAGATCAAAGTAATCTGCAATTCTGATTACAAACAAAATGTTACAGGCGTTCTCAATGTTGGCAAACACACAATTACGTAAAACAGATTTAAGAATGTTACTACCTGTGAAGTGTGATATCACACTTAGTGTTCGTACCAGCCTCTATAAATAATTCTGAAATATTTTGCAGGCGCAAATCTATATCGGGAAATTGGAAAACCAATCAAGGATCCGCGATGCTCGAAGCTATCGGCATGAACGATAGATACAAGATGTGGATTGACGAGGTTTGTATCTATCTAGCTTAGATTATCCGTATTTTGATTTGATCCATTGATGGACAGCTTTTATTAGATTTCAAAATATTTACGATCGAGACTTAGGATGTTCAATTCAATATATCGAAGCATACAAAATAATATATTCTTCATTTATCTTGAGTGTCAAGCGCACTATGGGTACTAATTAATTTAAATTAATCGCTTGAAAACCAGTTTCTGGAATGGACTTTCAATTTATATTAATTCGCACACGGAAACTACAAGTTTATTTTATTTATTCCTCGCTTAGCTATTAATTGATTAATTATTGGTATTTATTGAACATAAGCCCCTTGGAAAGAAACACTGCATAATATTAGCACATGATTTTAATTAATTGAATACACGCTGAACTAGGGGTCAATAAAAACAAGGAAGGCCTGCCTTGTGTAAAGTTTCTTGCACCTGTAGGTAGTAAACTGGCTGAAGAAAAGGAAGTTGTTGTATTGGCTACAAGAGGGGGTTATGAGGAGTCAGCCTAAGCTGGTTTCAATACATTCCAAAATTTAATTCCATCTTACTTTTCCGCAAATCTCAACTCACCCGCAGATTCTAGGAGTATCTAACCAGTATGTCAATTCGGTAAAAATCTCACCGTGAAAACTTATGTGAAGTGAGCGTTGAGAGAGCTGTCATTCTAACTGATGCTAGGGATTAACAGCTCACTTCACCTAAGTTCTCACGGTGAGATTTTTACAGAATCGACATACTGTACTTCTGCGCTACTTGGATTTTTCTTAACTGTCCTCTCGATTGTCGATTACAGGTGAGCGAGATATTCGGCGGTCTCGAAGTGTGTGCGCTGGAGTTGGTGGTGGGCAAGGATGGTCGCGAGCACATCATCGAGCTCAACGACTCCGCCGCGTCCTTCATGGGCGACACGCAGGAGGAGGATCGACGCCATCTTGCTGAACTGGTGTTGCAGCGTATGCAGGTAATTGTTGGGTTTGGGATTTCAATATCGATACAAGCATTTTTAATGTCATTGGATGTTACAAACCGACGACGGCTCAACTGGAAGCACCTGAAGTGGTTACTGCCGCGTGGTTAAAGCTGGAAGTCATGTCACATGACTGTGTCTGTAATTACAGCGGCTCTTCAAACCAACTGCGAAACACAGCCACAGTATTAAAAATACTTAAAAAAATAAAAGTAGGTACTTCCCCGTAGTAAGTACCTCCCGGCTAGAGCACTTGACGAGTAATACAAGTTTGTATGATGCGTTTTTTTCCTAGATTAGCTGTAATCCCTTGGACGGCCTAACCACTGTTATAATCGCAAAAGTACCTAAACTGTTTATTTTATTTAAATTTTCAGGCGGTCTGCCGTCCCGGTATAACGAAGGCAATATCCCGGAGCTCTGTATCGGGCAGCTCTGCGGCCGGGTCCCCGACAGAGGAGCGTGCGCCCCCGGTGGGGGCCCCGGGGCCGCCGAGCGCGCCCCCGCCGGCGCCGCTGGCGTCAGCCGCCAGCATCGACCGCCCGCTGCCGCCGATACCTGCAGAGCCGACCCAGCCACCGCCACCACCATTCACCCGACGTGATTCTCAGGGTTACTTACAACACCATTTTCTATAATCTTTTGCAATTCCCCAGATTATACCAATATCAGCCGTCAACAACATATCCCTGGACAAGTGGACGACCGCGGAATAGCGCCGACTAGAGAGAGACGCCACTACTTATAATACTCGTGCTCGCGCAATTAGTTAGCACTGAGCTAATTCGGCTGTCGTCCACGATAGCATGGACGTATCTATAATATTACGCGCACTAAGATCTGTAACGCACTGCTTAGCGCCGAGAGTTGAAAATTCCAGAGTGTTTTTTCGACGTGCTGGAATACACTCTGTTGGATTCTCAATGCTTAGTTCAACACCGAGAATTGAAAATCCAGTGCACGATAAAATCCCGCTGCGATATTCTTACGTCCGTGCGAATGTGGTTTCACAGGTATTTTCAGAATTGTCACGGGCGGGCCGTCATTTTCTATGCAAAAACTGCATTGGCCAAACTAACGTCTGTGGCCCATTTAGCACACATAGATAGATAACAACGACTTATACGTCAACAGCGTGAAGTAATTTGGGCTTTTAATTAAAATTCTTATTCTATGGCTAATTACCATCTAACTACTATCATTCGTTGGCCCATCATCGAGTGCATCATGTTACTACGTTCGAAGGCAGATGGAGCTCACACTAAACTTGTAGCATACTTTCAGGACATCGTCTCAGCTAATACAATGTTCTATCAACAGCATCCCAGTCGTCAACGGTGTCGTCGGTGTCAGCTGCGCCCAGCACCGCGAGCGCGGCGCCGCCAGCCCCCGCGCCACCGGGGGGCGCGGCGGGCGCGGGGGGCGCGGGGGGGCGCGGCGGGCGCGGGAAGCGCGGCGGGCGCGGCCCCGAGCCGCGGGGGCTTCGCGCGGCAGGGCTCCCTCAGTGCGGCCCTGACTGAAGACGCCGAGGACACCATGAAGAATCTACGCAAGACATTCGCCGGAATATTCGGTGACATGTAAAATTTCAACCAAATATTTGGGCAATAGACGATGTACTGATACGAATGAAAGACAACGTTTTTACATAGAACATGATCGCATTTACAAAATTGCGGACAAAAGCCTAATTAAGGCATGCACATATTTGGCAAAGGCAGCATAATGCATTCACAACACGTCTGTTGCCCGCTGCACTAATACGTAGGTAAATAAATAGCCATGAAATTAAACTGAACGTTCAGTACAAAATCTACTGAAACCAACATACATAAACAAAAGATATACGAACTAAACAACCGGTCCAGAATTTGCACCTGAAGTTGTAACCCAAATGTGTTTATGTCGATTTAAAACACCGGAAATCCCAGTCAGCTACACCTATTTCAAGGAAACATCCCTCGTGTGTTGAATGCATCCTTGTATGAAACAGAATATTAAGCATAGTTTAATGTACGGTAACTATAGATTTTTACAATAAGTTTATTATAAATATGAAAATACGAATCAACTGAGCTGCATTGTGATGGAACCCATTCGGTATCCGCGAGGCGCGAGACGCGTTGCCTCGCGACTCGCGACTAGTAGTGTTTCACTCTGTCTCCAACTCCCTTTTTTACTCGCTGCACCTTCGTACGAGACCAGTATAAAAATGGGCATTTTATATTAAACACTACTCTCTATTAATAGTTGTTATGGAAGACAAATAATTCAAAGCAATACTAGGATTGGGATGAAAAAACGACGACGTCTAAAGCTTCTTCGGAATGATTGAGAGGTATCTAATATCGGTGCCGGAAATCGAACAATAATTGAAAACATTTGATGAAATGTCTTACTATTTATTACTATTATGGCAACTACGCATATTGTAAACAATGAAAAGAAAAATCATTTTGCGCTTTCGCGTCGTCTAGATCTAAAGTTGTTGGCAATTGGGATATGAGCAATGCTATTGAAGACAATATTGTTAAACGCAAGAATTGATCCACATTTTATATATTATACCTTATTACTAGTTGTATTTCATAGTACTAAGAATATATTGTTATAATTATGTACGTCTTCGTAAATGATAAATGATAAATGATAAATGATAAATGATTTTATTTCTGTAAGTAGGTTTGTTACAAACACTTTTACACGTCAATCATATTTTTAAAACTAGATGAGGTCGGCGTTTCATAACTGACTACTCTGAGAAGAAAGGCCGAAACAAACTCAGAGGTCACAGTCTCTTTTAAAGTCCAGACATAATCTTGGTCAGATCATGTGAAGACCATGTAGATTTGTGTCTGAAACGGTCTTTTGAGGAAAAACCATACAGATTGAGCGGACCTGTCCAGTCAGTGCACGCATTTGTCAGTAATCTTGCCGCTCAACTGAGAACGTATGTGTGAATCACGCTTCATTTATCACGTAGGTCTCTACAAATAAACAGATATGATTTATGCTAATTCTTCATGAACTATTGTATTAAGCACATGCTATAGGGACTTATATCTATTTATAACTACATGTTAAGTCATTTTCATGGTTTTATGGAATGATGATGGGAGTGATGTCAACGAAGTGTGATGATAACGTCATATCAGAATAACTGGATGAGCATCTTAGCTAGTGTATTGTGCAGATTGTGCTATCATAACTATTCAAAGTTCTAAACTTTATACTATAATAGCAATGTTATACTGTTCTTTAGCTATTGCAAATCAAACGTAGACATTTCAATGTGTAGTTTAGTCACACTCTCGTAGAACATTCATAAATTAAATACTAGTAAATTTTAAGCGTTTTTATATAACAAACAAATATTATAACCAAGCCCACTTGTTATCGTAGATTTTACAACGAAAATAGTTATATACGTATACAAATGTAAGTTAAATAACTCATTACGTTAAGGCAGCGGTATCAGGAGCAAGCGTTAAGTTTGAGCAAAACAATAGGTACCTACGTTTAGTTGGTTTATATATATGTATATTAGTTTATAATGTCTTGTAACTATCCTTCGTTGTTGGCGCCGCGTTACGGGCACGGTAATTACCGTGGTACGGGCATGGCATACATTTATAGTACCTAGGTTACATTTAGGTAAATATACTCGTACTATAATTTACTCTCTAAGTATGCACCGGTAGTTAGATTTTGACACGAATCCTTAGTATCGATAGCCACGATGTAGGTACGTGTAACTAATTACGTGTCTATAAAATGCGCAACTAGATAACTATTACTTACGATTTTTTCGTACATAAAAGTTAAAATATTAATTGAATTATATTTAGTGGGTGTTATGTATTTCATTTAGAACGCAGTTTACTTGTAATTTAGGTATAATTTGTTTGATTTATATCCTTTGAAGACTTCGATATTTATTAATTGTTAAGAGTATATTAACACTCAAATTAATATAAATGCTGTTGTTGTTGTTGCTAACAAGTTATACAATGTGTACTCAATACGGAAGTGATGGATAATCATTATAAGATGGTCACGGTAAGGGGAGCGACCTCGGTCACGGGATCACGAGTCCCCTTATCTGTTTACCGTTTTATCGTGACTTAATATTCTATAGGTAATATAAAAGGGCATGGCGTGTCACAACATTAGTAGTTAATAATCTGCTTTGACGGATTTAAAATTATCCAGAGGGTTTATGGGACTTCCATATGATCCTAATTATAATTAAAGTTATTAAGCCCTGAGAGGTTTTTTGTAGAAGTTTGCAATAAAATGATATTTTTATCGAATGTGGCATCCATGTCCTAGTTTGGATGGAATATGTTAATGGAATTTGAATGCATGTTAATCTATATAATATGAATAATAATAAATACCTCTTTTGGTAAGTCAATACCGATGCTGGTGATTTCATTTAAATTATCCCATACTTACCTATTCATAACAGGAAACCATAAAATGAAACAGGCTTAAAAGGATAAATACATGTTTTATTAAATTAATTGTCAGCAGTTTTATGGTTCATTACATAAAACTATTTAAAAATTATGTGCATAAAACTATATTAAAAAATGTCATTACATGTTGCATGTTTTGTCTTTTACACTTTATTTAATGCTGAGTCATGGTTTGAGGAAAAACTCTCATGGAACTAATTTGCCGCGTAGGCCCAAGTAGGACCCGCGTAGACCCCTCGTAGACTGGTTTGTGCTGTTTCAGTGCACTGTTTTGTACTCTTTCGGTGGCACTGGTTTGTGCTCTTTCAGTGGCACTTATTTGTGCTTTTTTACTGCCACTACTTTTTAAATCCAAGCCACAAAAGAATAACATTGTCTTTCATGAAAGCTAAAAAATACTAAAGAGATATTGTATATGCAAAGATAAAACAGGCAACACTAAGACAAAGAAGACGACAGATAAATTTAATACACCAATAAAATGTGTTTATCAAGCATGTAGCAGCACTGGCACTGATGGTGCTTTTGGCGTTTGACTGAATACATACAACATAATTTACAAATAAGGCAAAACGTACCTACCTAGATTTTAAGAGCTATTCTTTTGATAAATGAAACAAAGCTAATTTTAATATTAAAAACATGATGAATTAATCAGATGAAGTAACCAAGGTCAATAACGTGAGCGATCTTTAACGTTGGAAGACTAATATTTGAGTAGGTTGTTAGTCTATTTTACCTTCCATTTTAATGTCTTATAACAATTGAACGCGAACCAAATCAACGACTTAGTGACGAGTTTTTTCTATTGCTAACACCAACGTCAAAAATACACCAATTGAAGATTTTTCAAATACCTTAGAAAATCTATGCGAAAGGAGATAATATATAGACTTCAGCTCTTGCCTCGCCCTAACCGACCGACGATACCCATTTTATTCAAGTAAACTTTTGACACAAAAAGTGCTGGGAACATAATTGAACAAAACGATACGGATACAGTTTCAGGTTGTCCTAAAAGCTGTCATACATGATCAGTTCTATCTTCAGATCCGTCCGATCTTCAGACCGATCTGACTTTTTCATTAGAATTACATAACAAATTGTCAGTAACAACAAATTTTGTGAGTTTAGCGTCTCATGAATCATTAATAGGTATAATAAAAATTAGTTAACACTGTAAGTATGTAATTAAACTACCTGGGCGTGAATAAGGCACATCGAGTTTTAGAAGGAGATCTTCACACATCACCCGAATTGCGTAATACAATTTCAATCACAATCCGAAGGATTTTAAAGGAAATTGCTAATCCCCAGGTGTTTGAAAAATTCGTCAACGTTATTAACGTTCATAACGAAATGAATTTTGTTGATCTGTCAAAATGAAAAGTATTGCCATTGTAAGTAGATTACGCAATTACTCCGCGAGTTTGATTTACAGAGATGACGTTCAACAAAGACGATTTTTTTCTATAACTAGATATGCACATATTAACGGCAGCATATGGTAGCTACTGGTACCCTACTTGATCCATGCCAGTGTTGAGGCTGTAGTTCCTGTACATGCCGGCAGCAGACAGGGCATTCGTGAACCTTTGGCCGGCGGGGAAGAACACTGACGGAACTGAATAATATCCTGCAATTATTATTAAAACAAATTGTTAACCGCTATGTGGTGAGTCACCAACAAGGAAAAAGCAACCAATAGAATCCCTTCATTTTAATATAAAACAATTCTAATGGTAGAATTTTCCTTGCGATTTTTTCATCTGGTGGAAAGCCAGACTAAAGAATAGGTTTCTCGTGCAAATAACCTGTAGAAAAGCTGTTTCTTCCATGCTAATCGTAATGGTCGACAGATGAAAATAGCCCTGTTCCAGTTGATAAGCGATAGCCAGCCGATGTCGACGTGCGTTTTCAACCACTAAAGCATTATGATTCAATATCTGTTATGCTACCTACTACCTATATTAAACATCATTAGGTCCGTCTACTTCATACAACAGATTGCAACAACATCAGTATTTCATAGTAAAACTACATTGCAGCCAAATCGGCAAGGTCACATAACAGTGTGTGGGAGATTCCCACTGAGGTGCTTAAAAAGTTTAATTTACTCTCTCAAACTACCTATTATGAAAACTATAATAAAGTAAAAATTCCAAGACGTGGTGACATTCATCTAGTCCAACCCGCATTGGGTCCGCCTGGTGGATAAGAGTCAGCGCAGACCGTAGTAGGGGCGGCGAAGAACTTTATCGGACGCAAGGAGCCACGCGTCCGTGCGACTCTGAGCGCCTCCAATTGCCTTCGCTGCACGCCGCTCGACGACACTTCGCAACACTGTGTGTATTTATTACATCTGAGCCCCGCAGTTTCACCTGCACAAGTCTCGATCCCGTGGGAATATTGGAATAAAAAGTATCCTATGTCCTAATCCAGGTCATGGTCTACCTATGTGCCAATTTTTTTCTATTTATAGGTAATATTAGTTTAGATGAAATACAAATTTCAACCGTATGCTATCTTATATAACACTAATGTTTGTTTGTTCGTATTTTATGGACTGCCATACCGTTAATCCGACTGCCATAAAACTTTGTCAACTTATTGCTTGCACTTGCACGAAGGTTATAGGCATAGAACAATTTCTTCTGCGGCAGCAACGCGCCGGTTACAGGCGAGTAGAAAATAAAATTGACAGTTGTTATAGAATAAGTCGCTTCGCCTCCACTCCGTCGGCCTGCGTTGACCATTACAGTCTAATCCTTCTCACAGGGAGGAGACATTTGTCCCAACAGTGGAAGCATTAAGTACAGGCTGATAGGTATGCTGTGTATTAATAAACAAGTAGCTGATGCAAAAATTTGGAGGTCTATCGAACTGATAAATCAGGTTGACCTCCATAACAAGCACCACAGAGTGGCGTGTGGGAGTGAGGATTTGTGTGAGGGCTGCTCAGCCACGGGAGCGAGAAACAAAAACATTTTTTTTTTCAAATCTTTATGTAGGTATTTAGGTAACAATAACCGCTACATGGTACACGTTTGTTACTTTGATTCTTAGTAGCTAAGTTACTTAAATAAAGTAGATATAGTAATACAATCTTTATTCTCTCCACGTGAGTAATGGTTCATGTAGAGTTACTCAAGTCAAGTTAACATCCCCAATACGCTGCGCTGTTAGCAAGAAGCGTTTGCCAGCATCGGCACTAAAGCAATCCACTCTAGCTTCTGCAGACATCGAGTCCGCCCCAGCAGCGCCCGATGCAGGATGCAAAAATTACACGAATGGAGCGACAAAGTAAGGCGTTTTGATTTTTAAATCAATGCTTAAAAAGTAATGTACATGCTCATGCAGTGCAACAGTGTAAGTAACACAAAACGATCTTAAATAATAAGTACGGTTCATACATGTTACCCGTCGTTAAAAAATCTTATGATCGCAGCCAGTGTTAAGAGAATAATTCCGATACATGCCAGCTCGAGCCAATTGAGAGGTAAACTTTTGACGTTTAGGGTAAAACTCACTGGCAACCGAGTACCAACCTAAAACATGGAAACAGAAGTAAGAAATATGTGAAAAAATGTCTACTTTATCCGGATGTTAGGTGTTATTGCCACGAACGAGGTTAGCGTTTTATTTCTACTCTCGACTTCACCCGCGTGAATTTTCTGTTTCCCCGACCCACCCTGTCGCATCGCATCGCCTACTTACGCTATTACTTCGTTTTCGCTTAGCGTTCTAAGCTTTCTGATTTTTTTTCCTTTCGGCTCGGCTCTTAAGAGTCCTAGCGTGATGTTGAATAACCTATAGCCTTCCTTAAGAATTGGGCTACCAAATGTTAAAACAATTTTTTAATTCAGACTAATAGTTCCAGATATTACCCCGTACATACAAACAAACAAATACAAAAAGAACCTCGTTATAATATTATAAATAAGTAATATAAGTATAGCACCTTCTCAATAATCAATTTATTTGTTTATTTAACTAGGTGATTACTTTGAAGGGGATATGTACCTTAGACCGGGCTATAGGGAAAGTAATGAATCGTAGTAGACAATTAGTAAGATTTCCTATTAGACGAATATTTAAAAGGGCCTTTATAAAAATAAAAAAAAACCAGAAGCTTTATTTCATATGGTCATAAAATGGAATCGGTAATAAGAATCTATGTCGAAGACATTGAAATAGCCAGCGAAATACATGTAAGTAGGCTCTGACCAACAAATAAGTAGGACAGACGGATGATAATGTTCCGTTTGCACCTTTCAGTACGAAACATTAATATTCATTAGCTTTCCTCAGCTTAAGATACTTCATGACAAAAAGGTTACTACAACCGGTTTACTAAAAACAAAATTTTGTCTTGTAGGTATCTCGATTTAGATACGTTTTATTTAAATAATCATTTGATTTAGACAAGTGTCCATCTCAGCTGATCAATAATAATACCAGCCTGTATTGTGTAATGCGGCAGGGCAAAGGGCTCTTCTCATACATAGAAGGAGGAATGAGCATTAACCACGCTTGCTCAAGAAGTCCAGGTTTCCTCACGATGTTTTCCTTCATCGAAGCCAGTTATGCCCAAGACAAACTTGGAAAGAACCTACATAATTATGAGTTGAAAGAGTCACACTAGTACTTGCCAAGATTTGAATCCACAATCTCGTGCATGAAAGACAAGACCATCATGACTGCTGATCAATCTGAATATTAAAAACTTATTTCACTGCGAAAATCGGATTGTCTCGAACAATAGGTTACCGTTATTTAGCATTAACGCAATACAAAAACCTTTTGGTGGTGAGTTGTGAACGAGACATTGCGTCTCCTTTCCTCTTTTAATAGCTTTTAGGCATACATAGGTATGTTCTACCTACGTCCAACCATGAACGATTTGAGTAGGGACTCTAAATAGGTAATAGTAATAGGTAGGTAGAAGTTAAACTAAATTGTGTACTTTGTAAATGTTGTTATATTGTAATTTGTGTTTACCTGGGGGGTACCACCCGTATTCGCTGGCAGATGTTCTGTAGAACGGGTGTTGCGTGCTCACCTGACACCCGTAGCCGTTGAACCAATCTGAAACGTCCCATCTTTTTAAATTTGTCTACAAAAACTTACATGCGTAGGTACTTACAAATAAATGGTCATTTGTTCATTTCATTCATTTAAATTGTTTTATTTTTTTTTTGTTATGCAATGCGATGTATGTGTTATTGTGAACAAAGAACAACTGAACTGTTATTAAAATATAATTTCAGAAAAAAAGCTATTGCAAAGTAAAAACGATTTATTGAAACATTTCCCTTCTATTATGTAAGTTAGCACGTGCTAAGGTTTGGATATTCTTCCCCAGCGAGATTTGGTTAGATATATACAGGGTGTCCCGTAAATAATGGATCAAACGTAATGGGTAGGTAGCTTACCTCATTTCAAACAACTAATTTAAACAGTTAAAAAAAATCGGTAAGGTAACCAAGATATTTTTTTTTTCGAATTTTACCATTATCTCTAACAGCATTCAGTGTTTTTAATGCTGTCGCTGCAACTAATAACATTTTAGGTATGATTTTTGTCAAAAACTTCTGAATAGCTTATTGTTAATATTTTCTTTTTCAAATATAATTTTATTTGCCTTAGAAAAAAAAATGTTCAATTGATTTTTTTTTTCAAATCGTAAAAAAAATCCTTGGTTACCTTACCGGTTTTTTTTAAACTTTTCAAATTAGTTGTTGGAAATGAGGTAAGCTACCTACCCGTTACGTTTGATCCATTATTTACGGGACACCCTGTCTATGTTCATTGTGTTAAAATGAGAGTCGAAAGTATTACTTTAATAAAATAAGTTACGCCCGTAATCATAAATGATACGGACTGTTACTGAAGCTACTTTTTCATTTGTACTATTGATTACAAGTAAAAGCCCGCATGCTTTTTTAACGAGTACGGGATCAATGACACTATTAAGTTTTTTTGTTGTATTACAATGTTAACCAACCGTAAATAATTTTAATTTAACAAAAGCTGTTTAAAACAGTTTTTCTCACAGTTTTATAGTGATTTGTAATGTTCAATTCAGAGCGAAACTTAGACGTTATAAGCCTGAAGTAGTGCGTAACATTGCGTACGATAGTGTGACCACAAATCCCATCATCAATCGAACGCCTGGCAGTGGCGCCTCTCTGTCGGGATGTTCTCTATGAAAACACTCATTGTGAAACGTTAGTCATGGTGATAGTGCAGAATCCCTATGAGCATTACCTAAATCTGTAGTACTTAATTTCTATAATCTGCAGAATACTTATGACATTTCATGTAAATTATATCTAACCAGTCACTCACTCGCCGCTATAAATGCTTATCGCATTTGTGGTATTATTTGAAACTGTCAGTACTTGCTTCAACCCTGACCGAGTCCCAGAAATGCGAACTCAAGGTCAGTCAAAGGCCGACAGGGTGAAATTAATTGGCCACAGAAAACGACTAATGGAGTATGGTAGAAAAAGACATGTTAAGTACGCCGACCGGAAATAAATGGGGATAAGGGCAGGAGAATGTTGATGGTGAGAATGAATGATGATGGTGTGAATGAATGATGATGGTGTGAATGAATGATGATGGTGAGAAAGAATGATGATGGTGAGAATGAATGATTATGGTGAGAAAGAATGATGATGGTGACAATGAATGATGATGGTGAGAAAGAATGATGATGGTGAGAAAGAATGATGATGGTGACAATGAATGATGATGGTGAGAAAGAATGATGATGGTGAGAATGAATGATGATGGTGAGAATGAATGATGATGGTGAGAAAGAATGATGATGGTGACAATGAATGATGATGGTGAGAAAGAATGATGATGGTGAGAAAGAATGATGATGGTGAGAAAGAATGATGATGGTGACAATGAATGATGATGGTGAGAAAGAATGATGATGGTGAGAATTAATGATGATGGTGAGAAAGAATGATGATGGTGAGAATGAATGACGATGGTGTGAATGAATGATGATGGTGAGAAAGAATGATGATGGTGAGAATGAATGATGATGGTGAGAAAGAATGATGATGGTGAGAAAGAATGATGATGGTGAGAAAGAATGATGATGGTGACAATGAATGATGATAGTGAGAAAGAATGATGATGGTGAGAAAGAATGATGATGGTGAGAAAGAATGATGATGGTGAGAAAGAATGATGATGGTGAGAAAGAATGATGATGGTGAGAATGAATGATGATGGTGAGAAAGAATGATGATGGTGAGAAAAAATGATGATGGTGACAATGAATGATGATGGTGAGAAAGAATGATGATGGTGAGAAAAAATGATGATGGTGAGAAAGCGACTTTATCTAACGGAAAAATTGTGGGCAAGCAGAAATATTTTTATTTTCCAAGCTTATTATTTTTATTTATACCTATCAGTAGGAGACACGATATTGAAATTACTTGGCCAACTTGGATCGAGTGCTGATTGAAATTTGATTTGATAAACCCTGTTTTCGAAAACTTTTTGATGAATTAATTAAAACTAATTCAAAGGGAAGGACCGCCGTCAAAATTATTTTCGTTAGGTCATACCTATTTGAGGAAAGTTCTAAGACGCTTTTGGTATAATAGTATTGCAGGGATTATTGCTAATTACAATAGGTAGGTACAGGTACAAAAACGACAGTTATTTGTATCTTCCTAAGAGCTCCCGATGAATACCTACGCTTAAAATAAAAAACACGAGTAGCTTCAAATCAATCGTGTATTTTTTTAATAAAATGAGTGATATATTTTAACCGTTACGGTAATCTATAGTTTAGTTTCGCGTTCTACTTCATAGCGTTTGAGTGACAATACGAGTCAGGCCCAGAACTTAATATCTACGATCTTAGCAATAGCGCCCATTATAAGTTCCTGTACCATTCGCAGCAGCTAGACTGGCGGTAAACCTAGTAAGTAAGAGCTTTTTTGGTGCTTTACATGCGAAGTCATGTCTGCCGCATACCGGACAAACTGTGGGCACTAATAGCACGGAACTGAGACAGTGAGTCGTGGTCGCGGCAGGCCACGTAGCTAGGAGATGGTGACGGATAGGTTTCGACATGACAAGAAAGAGGACGCGAGGCCTCGCGAATGATGGCTGGACTGAAGGGAGGCATTGTTCCAAAACGGCCAATAAAAAAAATACCAGAGGTTGATTGTTCTTATACGCTCGTGATGTTAAATAAGCGTCTCGCGGTCTATACGTTGCAATGTGCTAAAAGTTTCGTAATATTCTCAACTCACGGGGATGCTCGAACCTCTTCGGGAGGTTGCAGGTAGCAAACAGATCTGAAGTCTTCAGTTCGGGTTTTGCAAGTTCTGCTCTGCCAGCAAACTTGTCGGTACACGTTGCTGAGCAAAAACCGGGCTCTGCATTCGCTGGTGGTGGACCCTGATCCTGAGCTTGTGCCTGCTCACTCATTGTTTCTTCAATATTTCCAATGAATCACAACTCGAAATCTTAACGAAGTCTAAACGAAAACTATCGTTTCTAATAAAACATCACAGCAGTATGACAATTGATTCGCAAACAAAGGCGTTGCCGTTGGTTGTTGGTTGTCGTGACAACTTGACAGAGTTGTTTTCCTTGGAAACAATATTTTTTTTGGTTGTTATTTTCTATGGTTACTTTCAAAAAAAGAAAGGTCTAGAAAGGTCGAATGTTGAGAAAAAAACTTACTTACGTACCTACATAAAAGAAAAAACTTTGGCGTCTTGGTGGGCCGTGCACGCTCTAGGTCTGTGTCGGTAGAGTTTACTTTGCTGGAACAGGTGAGGAGCCAGATCAAGAGAGATACGAAAACCGCAGGGCAACACGTGGCGAGCTGTTGGGCAGTAGCGGCACCACGGACCCTATTTCCCGGGAGAAGTCGTGTTCTTCATATCTGGCTGGCCTTTATTGACCGGCTGGAGTGAACACTGACGGGGAACAAAGCTCCCACCTCTTTCTTAACTTTATTGGACAGCTTGAGTGGAGATTCGCAAGAGCAAACATGCTCGAAGGAAGGAAGTATTCCAGCGGGGCGAGCATGGGTGTACCCAAGACGTTTGTGACAAGGCATGATAAATTATGCCATGTCTTAAATTTGTCTTAAATGCTAGCACGGGTCAACCATGTTACATAATCTAGAGGCGCGACATGCCTTTCTTGTTGCTGACTTCAAAGTGTGACACGGTAAATAAAAAAATTTTAATGTCAATGACCATCTGAATATGCAACCAAATAAAATAATACGTCTAGTTTTCTCTGTCTACGGTCGCAGCTCATACAGTTAGACAACTTTTAAATTTTGTTGGGAACTAATTAGTTTTTGACACACGCATGACTTTCGTTTTGTTTGTTTGGTTTGATAATTTTGTGCAAACATTGTATTTTTACTACAAGCTTTTATTTAACTTGCAATGTTTTATGTATGCATGTATGTTATTTTTATAGGTCAAATCTTGCAACTGAATTTTTAAACAGTTATCCCCAACCGATTGAGCTGAAATTTTGCATACACATTTATTTTGGATGACAATGCATGGTCAACTAAGTGACGTCATTCTAAATCCAATATGGCGGACTAGATAATGAAGTGAAAACTTCTTTAGCCGCGTTGAGCGATTTTTCGTAGAGGCAAAAGTTATGGGTTCGTGTCACTAACATTCTTGCTCTTTCTAAACTTGATCTTAACACAAGTAATTTTAAGAAAAAAAATATGTAAGTATTTCATAAAATTTTATACAGGTAAATCTCGCGACAAGCTTTTATATCATATAAATTATAATAAATTGATGGGTTTGAATAAATTTAAAGTTTTTGAGGTGAATAATGGAAGGAAAAAATAAATCTGAGAAATAAATCTTTGCGGTATATACGACGCTATTGGCGATTTCGTAGTTATGTCAAATTACTTGTAAAATCATTAACATACATTATAACAGGAAAATATTATTTTTATAAACTTTCACGTCTCATCACCTCTGAACGAACGTGATACATTTTTCATAATCATCTGTCAAAATGTGACATTTGTAACATGGGTGCACCAGGGACCAGGGTGCACCCACGGAACAGAAAAAAACAGGGTGCACCGTAGACAGAAAAAACTATAGACTACTGCTCAGCGTGTCGCTGTAAGGGACAGAAAATCGAGGTACCTGAAACTTTAGGGTTACCCCCTTCAAGGTGATTTTACCCCAAATAGTCAGATGTTTTTCAATTTCTTTTATATAATTTGTGCAAACGCACATGCTTTATTAATAGAAATAACACATCAAAGTCAAAATAGTTTAATCATAGTAGGAACTCTTTCATCTGCGGGAAAGAGAACATTTAAAGAAAACACACAGCATAAAAAAAAAACTTTTTATACCCGATTTCAATAAAGGTATAACTTTGCTATGTTTAATTATCACTAAACAAGTGAAACATATTTTATAACCGACTTAAAAAAAGAAGGAGGTTATCAATTCGACACATATCTATGTAATATTATTGGAATTACAAGGTGAACCTGTGATAATCTAAATTATGGATTATTAATGATTCCGCGGTAAAACCAGGGCTTCCATCTATGTTTTTATACCAAGAGCGCAATTTGGATGGATAAGGCATACAATATTAACCCGTTTTTCGTACGTAAGAGTATGCACGTGGGCTTATAAAATTTAAGCAAAGCGCACATTTTCTTAGTGACAGAGAATATTTTCGTTTCTGATCAGTAGGATTTCAAATTTTCTTTAGGAAGTCCTTGTTTGAAGTATCGATTGATGCTAACAATTCGCAATCCTCTGATGTAACAAGTAGTTTTGATTTTAAGTCCGTTAAGATATTTTCTAAATTTGCCACTTGTTTTGAAGTTGAATGTTTATGGTTTCACTTTTCTCTATCTGCTTTTGTGTCCCTGAACTGGACTCAGCGGGAGCTGCCAGCTGTTATCTGAAATATTGCTTATGAATTTCAATTTCCGCATAATAACTACTACTACATAATACTAAATATTCTGGTAATACATAGATAGTAGTTATTTATTACATATTCACTAAACTATTTAAAACAAAATATTAAATATAAAAGTAATTGAAAATTTGTAGTGAAAAGATTAAATGTTTGTAAACGCACCCACGATACAGGAGAAATTCCTAGTGTGGGGCAACGTTAAAAAAAAAAATAGTCGACAGAAAGCCAATTACAAGTCTTCGCGTTTAGAATTGACGAGTAGATAATACTATTTAAATAATCACACTTCTTTCTTACCTCAACAGAAATAGCTTCAGGGTGTAAATATGTTTTATTTCCTACTTTCATATAAAAGAAGTATAGTTATAATTATAGTTTTCTCTGTCTACGGGGTGCACCCATATTAGCAAATAAGACATAATGAGTACCAACTAAACGTCAACAAGTTATGTCACATGTCAAGAAATTATCTCACGCTGCTGTGCTTGCATTTAAGATAAAACGGTTTTATCGCTCAAACGGTGATAAAATGTGTCACAGTAGGCCGTGCTCGCCCCGCTGTAAGTGCTGGTAGGGATCTTGACCATCTTCCGGGCTCTGGGATTGCCCTGATAGACGTGGAATACCTCTCCACGTCTCAATTACCTCAGGATATATTGCCCCCTTGTCACTACGTCACTAATGCTAGCGACAGTTTCCCATTATTTAGTGTGCAAGTCGACCCCTGCCATTTTTTCCGAATACAATAAAGTGATATGGCCATAGTGATAGTTCTTCCATAGTTTTAGGTAACCAGTCCACTTTAGCCATCCAAACACATATTCCAATACCTTTGTTTCCATATCCTGCAATAGTCTTACACCAACCGGGGGTTGTCCTTGGGTACTCTTGCATAGTGCGTACAGGAATAGCATCGGTTGGTGCCATCTATGGTCCAGAGATATGCGAAAAGCTTCAAAATAATAATAATAATAAACTCGTGAAAGGTAAAAAAGATAAGCAGATTAAGTATCTTGACCTGGCTCGCGAGATTGTCGACATGTGGGATGTGGATACAGCAGTCACTGTGCCGATAGTCGTGACGGCCAATGGCATAATAGCCAAGAGCCTCGACCAACACTTGAAGAGGCTCTCGTTAGGCAGCTGGATCAGGGGCTAGATCTAGAAAGCGGTACTTCTGGACAAGGCGCGTATCGCTAGGAGGCTCCTCTCTCAGGAGCCTTGACCACCGGTAGCTTGGACCCTGTCCCCGATATCGGTGGGCTATTAATGTTTTGTTTTATGTTATGTGTTTTTTTTATACATATTATAAAAATATTTAAAAATGTAGGTAATTAATAATACATATTAATTACATTTTTAAATATTTTATTTGTGTATGTTTTTATTTTTGTATATATGTTTCATTTAATAAGGGAAAATAACAATTATTATTATTTGTAATAATATTTTTGTATTGTAAAAGGACAACGGGCAATAGAAGTGCCATCATTAGATATTGAATTTCAAGGATTGGTGTTCAATAATTAAGTTGGGCTTCACAAAACAAGTAGCTTTATCGGAACTCCATACTTAAAATATAAAGCTCAACGTACACATGTCGAACGAGCTACTACTGCTAAATGGGAGGAGAAAATTACAAAATTATTAATTTTCTGTTAGGTTTGTTAGCAATATAGATTATTTTTTACGTATGGAAAAAAATATAATAAACAAGTACCTAGATAGATATAGATCACGTCGTCTCGCTACAACACCGCAAATTCGAGAGTCCACATTTGCTTGGCAAAACAAATCGCGCGCTTTGCTCGCGATCTTCCCTCCTACCGCGAGGCAGTTCGTCTTCCGCCACCGTACGGTGCGCATGCCATTGCGCACCCCCGTGATCTGGTCTGGTCGCCGACGCAGGGTCTCAAACACCTCTAACTTTTAAAACTGTTTTTCATTTTACCCGACTAATCGCGTACCTGCGTGCTGTACGCAACAATATTGATCAAGCTTCAGATTACACGGAACAGCCTGGAGTGTACCGGGATAATGCATAGAAGAACACTTGTCTTGTTCTTAAACAATAACAAAAACGGCGTAGAATGTGATATTAATTAATTATCAAAACATCAATAAAGACATTTAGGTACTTACTTATTGATCTATAACAAAATCTCGTAAGAATAAAGACATCAGCGGGGCGAGCACGGCCTCTGTGATAGGCTTGAGTCACGCATTTTATCACGGTTTTGCTCCCAAACTGTGATAAAAATGTGTGACTCAAGCCTATCACAGTAGCCCATGCTCGCCCCGCTGCAGTTGGTACCTATAGGTAATGTTTTCATGCTTGGTCTACCTCAACCTGAACTCTATATCCTCATATAACCTGATTGTATTGATGTATAACTATTGCAAATCGATATTGTAACATATCAATAAAAAAAGTCTACGTTAAATGAATTTCAGCTATTAGATCATGGAAAACCTCCATTTTAATTATAAGGTTCAGTACCCGCTGACCTTAATCTCATTGGGCATGCATTCGAATGAATATATTAGTCGTTATCAGCACTATCAGGAGCCAGCGGACCCAAACGAGTGGGTGACTATCGCGCCTCCTCCCACCCTGCTGTGTCACTCACTGCTCGACTGCTAATAACTGCTCACAGTTTAAACTTTAATTACCGAACAGTTCAGTATATCAATCTACTTGAGTGTCACCAAAAAGTGTTGTTGGTGCTGTTTGCTAAGTGTCAGTGACATGAAAATATATTTTAAGATTCAAAGATTTGTTAACATAAGGTAATTGGTCTGTGGTTAACATTAAAAAGTATTTCTGTCATATAACAAAGTCAAACGGCTATCAAACAACCGGTAAATAAATAAACAAGTCATTGTCTCAGTCAATAGTAATAATTTATTATAATAAATCAAACAAAAAATGCAAACAATAAGTGTGCAGCAACCAATTAATCTGAAAGTCGTGAGGTTCGAGTTAGATTTCACAGACCTGGTAAATGAAAAACCGAGGTCAGAGAAAAAATCCAAGAAAATTAGGATACCGAAGATCAACAAGAAAAAGCAATCTCAAATACCGCCTGCGCCATTCATAAAGAACACTTCGCAGGTAGGCAATTGCTATTCAAAGGTAATGGAAAAATAATACATCGAAGGCATGGAAGAGACAGGGCAAATATTTTACAATATTTGCCCTTTATTTACCCATATATAATTTTTGAGATATTTGTAATATTTTTTTTTCTATCACCTAATACTTATCACGGATACAATGTGGCCGTAGAGCCAAATCATCAATATAACTGATACTTAACGAATATACTCAATTTCTAACTATGGTATACTGATGGTTATATGTATAACTAGATACTGTTAGTCATTGATGTAAAAAGTGATCTTTTTGCCGGTTTCTGTACTTAATATACCCATACTTAATTAACTCACCTTTGCCTGTCTTATTTGATGTATTAATGTGATATATTTCCAAACGCAGAAACGAGATGTTAAAGATTTGGTAGAAGATTTACTCGACGAATTGTATTCAGACCAACGTGACTGGGGAGGCCACAGTGGGATCGAATGTCATGTGTAAGTTAAACTCATTCGCACTTATGTATATCTATATAACCATCAAAGTTCTCAACAAGTTTTGGGTAATATTTTATAATGCACTAAAATAAAAAGTGTAGGTACCTATATACTTTTAAAAAACTACTAAAACTTTGTACCTTTAAACTCCCACACAGCACTCTTTTTTGACTCCGAAACATACAGCATTATTTAAAAATGGTTTCCTAAATGTAAACACACTTAGTGCAAAAGCGTATTACCCCTTAGTAGATTAAGCTAAAGTACTTTAGGTAGTATCAAAGAAAAATCTAAATATTCTTATAGTAGACGCGTCGATAAACCGGCAGTAATAATTTATAATTTGCATGTATGTCTAGGTCCACGTCGGCATCGTTCACTTCGTGTCAATCTAACTGTGGGGAGAAAACAGAAGCCATAGAACGAAACTTTTTGGAATCTTTAGGTATGAAACGTTTCACAGAATCGTTGATCTCTCAATTTACATAAATATCATTAACTCTCTCAATGGAAATTATGGGACTCATTTTGTAGGTCCACTTTAATGAACGTCGATCGTGTATAATAATTTAGTTACAAGCTTTTCATGTAATTTTATCAGCTGTTCTAAAGTGTCATAATTATATCCTTTAGAGTCTAGTGGATCTGACGCCTTTTTGAGAAATAAAAACTACTCAATAAAAATCATAGACGAACTAAAACGACGAAATAATCTGAAATGACTGGCACAATAGAATTATCCAACAAATGAAACGCGAGCAAGTGAACACTGGCAGAAAATATTGTGGAATAAGTCAATAAGATCATTAATTTAGCTTTAACATCAATTATCCGTTAAACATAATGTAAAAGTTAATTCTGTACAAAAACAATAGACGATGCATAATAGATCGTCAATAGCGATTACTATCGGGAAATTTTATAATACCATTTACCTACTTACTTTACATAGGATAGTCATATTTATTAATTTATTTATAGGCTGTATTGAATGTTTATTTATTTCATAGACACTACCGAACTTTGGGAACAAAAAATCGAATGGGAACAGAGACTTCAAATAGCGGGCGAGCGACTTGCGAAGAAAGTTCGTATCCGGGACCGACTGAGGCGGCAACAGAACAGACTTTGCGCAGCCATGACCGTGCTTTTAAAACATATCAGTAAGTTGCCATTCGACACCAAGGAATTCCCTACACTACCAACATTAGGTATATTTTACAAAGTCCTGATATCTTCCGAAAAGCCAGGCTTTCCAAAAAGTTTCACCTAGGCGGCAAACATGTCGTTTGCTCATTTGAAAACAACGTTATAAGAATTGTGAAAGTATGACAGAACGATAGTAAGTAAGTACCATAAATGACACTGATCTTGTTTGTTGTTAAAAAGACTACCAGTTGCTGAGATTTTGATACTCTAACAATTGTATTGCAACGAACACTGGTCAATATGATAGGTATTATTCGAATAGCTTAACGATCAAAACGATAATAGTGTAAATTAATGTCAATTTCTGGAAATTTATTACCACCTAATGTCCGTAACAGGCCTCAGGCTCTATAACTCGCAGAATCTAATTTCTATATTACAGCTAATGGGTCGTGCATTTTCATTAGTAAAGTGTACCATAACCACAGCGTTGCGTTACCATAAGCTGTTCATACAACTTCAATGGTTCAACAATGAATCGTTTCTGGATTACAATTTCCAATAAAACATTTATGAACCTTATTCGTGGATATCCAATATCACGTCAGTTTCATTCATGGGAGCTTAAAATAGATTTACGCATATCAAAGCTAACTCTACTGGGTATGGGGTGCTTTTCCCGTCTATCTCTTTCCGAAACTGACGTACACAGCGGTGCTCAATCGATATATAACGCACACAGACAACTGTCCAGGGTCCGATTGCGCATGCTCCTAGGCGTGTACCACGAAACACTGCCACAGAACCACATGACCAGAGTGTATTTTCCCTCTGAGCATACAAGCAGTTTGTATTACTGTAATCTGAAGACTGATTCAGTATTGTGGTAGGAGGTTGGAAGCCCCGCCGCTTCGTTTCATGACTTTCCCAGTAAACATCACATCAGCTGGTCGACTACGCAGTCTCAAATGCTCTCGAGATATGGCTGATAATTTTTCACAATTCTGTTATAACTCATCGGTGTCTAACCCTAAAGTAGCTGGTAAAGTTGGTTCTTAGCGCCAGGATGTCGTGTCCGTATCCGCCTGCAGTGTTACTGCATAGACTTAAGCCGTCAGGTTGTTAACTAAGTGCTTAGTGCAGTTGTAAAGATATGCGTTTATTGTCAAATGCGTGCCACTTACAAGACAGATGAGTGCACTCCTAAACTCCCTGAGGAGCTTGGCAGGTGCATCGAAGGCCAGCTCAGGTACGTTGATTATTTTTTTTCAAATGTATGCGCTAATCAAGAAATTATTCTTAGCGAACCTTTGACGTTCTCCGTTAAACGTGATCTTTGTTATATGTCCATGATTGACAATTCGTTCCTATGGTTAAATGTGAAATTCCACGTCAATGTTATTTTATTATTTTGTTACGTCGATATTATTTCTTATAGTCCTAGCGCTAGACGCTCCTTCTTTATTTTCTGAACTAAATTACTTTATTATGTAAATGTGAAGTGTAGTTCCGTCATCGGCGACTTATGAAATAATCCTGGTTGTACATGTGTGGGTTTCCATGAAAACAATACCGCGGTTATCAGAACAGTTTTCCGTAGATAGTTAAGTAATGTTATGCACAGTTGACACACAAAACTAACCTATACTTAAGGAGTTATGGCATAATTGTTAACCAAATAGAGGTATTTCTTTAGACAAGTATTTATGAACCGTTCTATCCGGAGTAGTGTAAAGTTACGTAGCCTCGAAAACACAAATGTAAAATTATGCTGCTGTTTTGATTCATATTCTAATGATATCTATAAATATTTTTTTTTAGATTATAAAACGTATCTATGCAAATCTTTTTTTTTAAATAAATCATACAGTTTTAATCCATTCATTAATGTTAGTATTGTCTTCTATAAATACTTGATTCGATTTCTTTGATAGTTCAAGAAAATGGGATTAGTTTTTAAATTAATATTTTGTGCGAAGTATCATAATCGAAGGACCCATTAAGCTCGAGAGTATGTCCGGTGATAGACCTGCTTGATAATGGAGCTCATTCAAAGAGGCTTTTGATGTGTAGCGGGTGAAAGTGGTGATGTGTCCTGCAATAGGTCTACTTGATAACGTGGTTGATTAAGACGGGATTTTATGTGCAGCTGGGGAATGTGGTGCTGTGTTTGGCAATAGGCCTAATTGATAACGTGGTTGATTAAGACGACTTTTGATGTGTAGCGGAGGAATGTGGTGTGTGGTGTCGTGTGGAATAGGCCTTGATAATGGAGCTCATTAAAGGTGGCTTTTGATGTGTAGCGGGCGAAAGTGGTGTTCGTTTCGGCGTGACGCCGGGCGGAGGCGAAGGGCCCAGCGAGGGCGGCTATGCAGAGTGGTTGCATGCGATGCGCCTGGTCGCACGCCTGCCCGCCGGCGGCGTGCCTCAACACTTCCGCAGAGAGGTAACTCCACGAGGGCAAAACGACCACGCTGCCGATGCTTGCCGAAAGATGTTTCTGGCGGTCATTATTCGCGGACAAATTTACCGCCGTCTGCGGAGCGCCTATTTGTAAACAAACAACCCGCACAAAAATACAATGGATTTTTACTCTCAGTCTCAAGTGTGTTTTTGTGTGTTGTGTTTTTTGTTTCTTGTTGTTGTACTGAATTAATGTTGTATATATCTACATAACTATCTACCTACTTACACTACTAAGATAACGTGCCTAACACTGTTTGGAACTCGGCATTTTATTACCTACGAAGTTGTTGTTTTGAACTCTACTGTTATGTCCTAGTTATTCGTCAAAATGGCAATAAAAAATAGGCCCGCTCCAAGCAAAAAATATTCTGCTATTCAGCTGCATCCGATTAAACTGCAAGCAGACCCCAACACTTAAACTACACAAAATCACAAAACTCCACAAAACTAACTAACTACTCCAACACACACACATACCTATCTGAAATGTAAATATAATTTACACCAAATTCATTTCGCAATTAATACGTCAAATCAAGAACTTACTACAGAACCATAAAATTACCTTATTCTTAGAATGGCTAATCAAGTTTACCTGATTGATGACATCGACAGTACCGAATTTTTTATTAGTAGGTACTAAACATAATATCCCAGAACAATGTGTTAATGATTTGGGTGACGTTAAAAACCAGCTAACTGTAGTTAACCAAAATATACGGTGTATAATGAAAAACTTTGATAATTTCTCGGTTTTTATGTCCCGGTTAAATTTTCTACTTGATATTATCATACTGACTGAATGTAGACTTCATGAACACACCCCAAAAGTTCAATTAAATGGCTACGAATGCCATTATTCTCAATTTTATTTAAATCAAAACGACGGTTTTGCAATTATTTTTAAATCGGAACATAATGTCACCATACTCGAGCCGCCTTTTAAGGATGCAAACTGCTTAGTTATTAGTGTTGGTACAGAATTTACAATTTTTGCTATCTACCGATCGCCCTCAGTGTACACCATTACAAATTTTTGCGAAACCCTCCTCAGTTCCAACAATAATTCATCGATGGCAATTATAGGGGACATAAATATTGATATTAAAATCGGTACAGAAGACAAACGAGCCAGCGAATATCTTGACATTACCGGATACTACGGTTTCTATCCTGGACACCAATATCAGACACGCCAAAATACTTGCCTTGAACATGCATTAATTAAGACAAGAAAAACGACAAAAATTGTCGTATGTCAATCTTCTCTCACCGATCATGATACAGTACTGATAGGAATAAGTAAAGAACCATCGAGTCGAATATCAAGCTTTGGGCAAACTAAGTATAAGCTTAAGTTGGACTACTCTAACATTCTTACCGAAATCGAGAACACAGGTTGGAATCCTATTTTAAATTCCGTTGACTTGAATGCAACAGTGAATATTTATACTGCCTGCCTGCCTAGCCTTTTCCCAGCTAGGTATGTTGGGGTCGGCTTCCAGTCTAACCGGATGCAGCTGAATACCAGTATTTTACATGGAGCGACTATTTATTATTTATTTATACGAATATTTATACTGATAAATGATAAATGATTTTATTTCTGTAAGTAGGTTTGTACAAACACTTTTACACGTCAATCATATTTTAAAAACTAGATGAGGTCGGCGTTTCCTAACTGACTACTCTGAGAAGAAAGGCCGAAACAAACTCAGAGGTCACAGTCTCTTTTAAAGTCCAGACATAATCTTGGTCAGATCATGTGAAGACCATGTAGTTTGGTGTCTGAAACGGTCTTTTGAGGAAAAACCATACAGATTGAGCGGACCTGTCCAGTCAGTGCACGCATTTGTCAGTAATCTTGCCGCTCAACTCAGAACTTAAGGAGCGATTCGACGAACAATACCAAAGAAAGGACATTTGGATAGGCCGCATAAATTACTCAAGCTGCCAGATCGTGAAACTAACTAAAGTAATAAACCACGTAATCTTCACATTCACAATAATTAAAATAATATAATACTTTACAAAGTAAATACTCATGTCATTTTATGTATAAAATTCATCAATGTCAATGTGTATATAAAAGTTCGAACATAATCTTTGAGGACCATGTAGATTAGTATCTGAAATGGTCTTCTGAGGAATGAACCACGCAGATTAACAGGACCTGTCCAGTCAGTGCACGCATTTGTCAGCATACTTTGCGGTACATCATAACTCGACGCACCAAAAAAGAAATTTGCGCAATTCTAAAACCATTAGAAGACCATGGCTGACAAAAAATCTGCTGAAATGTATACGTAAAAGAGACACACTACACTCTGAAACAAAAAAAGACGAAAATAAAGACAATTACGCTCTGCAACATAAATATAAAACTTATAGAAACCACTGTAATAATACTATAAAAAAAAAGAAAATAAAGAAAGAACCTGGGCAGCAATTAAAACAATATGTAACTTCAAGAATAAAAAATCTAACAGTTTAACTTTACTCAACGCAAATCCTGATCCCGTAGTCTCGCTGAATATGGCCAATACTTTTTTTGCTGATGTGGGAATATAACTAGCCGGGCAGTCCTTGACTCAACTCAAAACAACAGACGTAGAACTAGCGAATATAGCACTTGCACTGGATAATACTGACCCTTCTCCATCACACTCCTTCTTCATGATTCCAACCGACGAAGCAGAAGTTATTTCTATCATAGGCAACCTTAAAAACGATTCCGCTCCTGGCTGGGATGGTATTCCGAATCTTGTTTTTAAACTGGCTCAACATTGTCTGGCTGGTATCATCATTTGTAATCAGGGCATGACTTCGGGAGTGGTTCCAGTCCTGTTGAAGACAGCGAATATCTGTCCGATTTACAAAGATGGAGACGCATCAGTACCATCAAAATACAGGCCTATATCTCTTCTTCCGTCCCTGTCCAAAATTCTGGAGAAGCTGGTGAACAAGAGATTATTGGCGTATTTGGAAAAGAAGCAACTGCTATCGGCCAACCAGTATGGCTTTCGGAATGGCAGATCAACGGAGGACGCAGTCTCTAAGTTGGTGGATCATGTCATTGATAACCTTGACAAAGGCAAGAAGTGTGCCGGCGTCTTTCTTGACCTTGCCAAGGCCTTTGATACTGTGTCAAAGCCCATACTGATTAAAAATATGGAACGTTTAGGTATCAGGGGCATTGCATTGGCATGGTTTACCTCCTATCTTTCCGAACGTAAACAGAAGGTTTGCCTGGGTGATTAGGTGGTTTGTTGTTGACCTTTGCGATAGTGGAATATGGAGTGCCCCAAGGTAGTGTCCTTGGTCCCACCTTGTTTATCCTGTACGATGATGGTCTATGCTCACTCAATTTGGACAACGCGCAAATATCTGCGTACGCTGATGACACAGCTATTATTTTCCACGGCGACTCTTGGAAGGAAACCTACATTGCCGCAGTGGCTGGAATGAGAAGGTTACCATTTGGCTCCGACACAATTTGCTCACCCTTAATGTTCAAAAACCAAGGTAGTTAATTTTTCTGGAAGCTTAAAAACAGCTGCCCCTAAAGAACTTGCACTCAAATCCCACCAATGCAATTACAGTTTATGAGATAGCTGCAGCTGCCCCTTTTTTGAACATGCTTATAGTATCCAGTATCTTGGTATTTTCATAGACCAGCACCTGACATGGGGAAATCAAATCCAATCGGTTACTTCGCGCGTAAGGACGCTTTTGTATATATTTTGAAGACTTCGATCTATAGCTGACAAAGATACCCTCAAGATGACTTACTTGGCTTTATGTCAGTCTGTGCTTGGTTACTGCATAATATCTTGGGGTTTCACTGGTCAAAGCTATCTAATTACTGCTGAACATGCACAAAGAGCTGTCCATAAGGTCTCTCATAGATTAGGAATCCGATACCCCACTGATATGTTATATCGAGAAACAAGAGTGCTTACGGTGCGCCAACTTTACATTTTATCAATGCTACTTAAATTTCATAAAACAGCAGCTGCCATAGTGATAGCGGATCAGCGCTCACGTAGAAAACCTAAGCGGAACAGAGTTTTCTGCAAACTTAAATTTGGCAATAAGGCTTTCTTGCGTATTGGACCATACCTGTATGAAAACGTGAACAAAAAACTTAATCTTCCCCTTGACAAAGTTTGGGTACAGAAAACTGGTTTATGATTGGCTGCTTGGGCTTAATTATGCTGAAACGGAAAATCTTTTGTCATTCAACTATTAAAGTATTCATCATCTCATACACACTAACACTCATGACATGCATAGCTACACTCATCACATACACACTCACTCTCAGCACATACATACTTACACTCATCACATACATACATACATTTGGTTACCTTTTTAGTCCTAAGTTAAATGAATTATACTTAAACCGTAGCATTTGTTAACTTATATTATATATTCATATTATCTGTCGAAAGAGACTGGATCCTGCGACACAGGGTATCCTAGTGCGGGATCCAGTGCCATACCTAAATCTTGTAACACTTGTTTATGAATCAATAAACTTACTTAACTTACTTAGGTACACAGTTGGGAAAAGGCAAGGCAGGTGATGATGATCCGTCAAAATAGAATTCAGTTACGTACTTATTTGTACTAAAATGGACCGCGATACTAAAGCTCGTTAAGATTATATCCTGTATTGCGTCTTATATATCTCGGTATATTTCCCGCCGATTGGCCACCAGTTCAATAATTACGTATCACCATTCTTAACGGTTTTGTACGGAGTATAGATTTTTAATAAAAATAGCTTCGGTCACCGTTTATCGATCTGGCCAACCTACTGAAAGCACAACCATTTTCACCACATTTAGTCCTAATCAAGTAACACTTAAGATTTGTGACTTTGTGATAGAACTATAGATGACCTACCTTAAGATTACGGAAAATACGTGAAATATCTAAAAGTATCCAAATACTCAATACGTACGTTTGTTTATAATCTTCGTTATCTCGTACTGTAACGAAGTTGTCATAATATATATCCAAATGCTTGTCTATTTACTTCCACGAAATTGTAGTTACGAAATTTCGAAGAACTCACTCACGTACCTTACGTAAATAACTTACCTACTTTTGACTTCATTCGTATTTATATCTTACCTTTCAAGATCCCTGACTTTCAGTAGGTAAATTAACATACCTAATTAATGAGTAGATATGTCAAATAGACAAGTCAAAAGATTGCCTCGATGTTGTTGTACAGATTTAGTTAAAAGATAGCAAACTTAGCGATCTTTGTAACAGTCGGTCCATAACAACTCGTGAGTAAGTCCATTGTGGCTTTCATCCGCGACTCCACACAATTACGGTCGAACAAAGTGAGAATACTGCGGTCATTTCCACTTTAATTTATGGCATAATACTAGTTGTCTGTACGAGATTTATCTCGGGTGATTTGGGTTTGGTGGTTGTTGCCCTTTTCACCTAGATTTGGAATGGATGACATGCCAGTTTAAATGTCTTTATTTTCTAAATATTTTACTCAAGTCAATTAGAAGGTGTACCACAGCAAACAATGTCGCCAATCTCTCTTAAATTATTATACAGATTCTGACGCCCACTTCTTTCCAAGAGATAACTAAATTCGTTTCTAGAGTTACTCCCGTTGCTATGTTATTGGCTGTTGTTGCATACAGCTGGGATGATATCTGGTATATTGTTTGTAGAAGCACCAGTTTGTTGTAATTCAGAATATTATATCATTGAGCCCGACTAAAGGTGGCCCGACAAAACTGGTGAAAGTCGCAGGAATCCGTTGGATGACGGGAAGCACAGGCCTGGTCGGTGTGACGATGCTTGGGGGAGGGGGCTATGTCCAGCAATGGCTGAATGATGATGATGATGTTATCGATACAGATTTCTTAATACAAATATAAAAATGAAACTTAATTCTAATCCCAGCTATGGCTAACACTGTCGGAGCGTCACCTGACGGTGAAGAGCATCGACTGGCCGTCAGCGGAGCGCGGCTGTTTCCGCGGCACCGCACAACCCGATGACACCGAGCTTGGCGCGCAAATATTGAAAGTAAGCAGTCATTTAAATCTAGATTTCATGTGGTGTTGGGCTATTCACGGCGTCAATCTCAAATGCGTATGTGAAAATCTGGAGAAAGAAAACGAACTCCTTGATCAAAGTTTATAACCGCAGACAACACACAACACACAAACAGACTGTCGCAACCCAGTGCTGGGCACGCCACTATTGCGGCGATAAGTCCCCTCTTTGAGGAGTGGCTAGAGAGGCACCACGGCGTCCGCACCTTCCGCCTTTTTTTTTATTTTTTTTATTACCTGACTAACTGATTTGTCTTTGGGGGTCCCAGGCTACAGATATTTGCTCCGGCGGGATCTCAGGGCGGCATGGAGAGTGCGCTTGTCGCAACCCAGCGCTGGGCACGCTACAATTGCGGCGATAAGTCCCCGCTTTGAGGAGTCGCTAGAGAGGCGCCACGGCGTCCTCACCTTCCGCCTGACGCAGGTCCTCACCGGACACGGTTGCTTCGGGTGGTTCCTGTTCCGGATAAGGCGGGAGGAAACGCCCAGGTGTCACCACTGTGTGGATCGCCCGAGGCCAGTCGCCACCACAAGGACAAGGCGGTACGTTCCGCCGTGTCCTCGTGGAGGCGACTGGTGGTGGCGATCTCTTGCATCCGGCCCTGGTTCAGGCCATGGTACGGAGCGTAAGGCCATGTAAAGCCGACACCTCCTTCTGCCAAACAGTAATGCTCGCGAAGGAGGAGGCGGAACGCGTGAGAGAGAGGCAAAATCGGCGCCCTCACGCCCCTAGTCGCCGCAGGAGACGCCCTGGGCGTCAGGAATCCTAGGCCGATTCCCGGCCACCGTAGGTGTGGGCTTGCGAACGGCGAGCAATGGGTAGCTCGCCGTCCGATAAGGACCAGGCCCGGGTCGACGGCGACGGCACGTTGTGTTCCACGCGCGCCTCAATGAGATGTCAGCACTAACGACGAGGTCCGCTAGGGTCGATGCCTGCCAGGGTTTTGTAGGAAAGTTCGAAAGGGCTACCGTGGCACGCAACTGAAGGAACACGGGTGGATTTTAGTCAGTAAGAGTCTGACACGCCCTCCCGCTCCGCCCAGAGCGGGAGAAGTTATTCGATGATCACACAACCAACATTGTACATTGCGTGTAAGTAGGCATCTAATATGCAAATACTAGACGTAAATTTCTCATATGATCAAACAAATTGGATGTCTGTCTAGTCTATGAAAGAAATGTGAATGTAGATGTTTTGAAAAGGTTGTTGGAGGGCGAGCCGGCGAGTGATTTGTTACAAAAGAATACTGTAGTTAGAAACAAGATATTCTTCGCGAGTTACGAAGAGATTGCTGACTTATTACTATTTTACTTACTTATTTTTCTCACTGAAACCTAATATTTTCCAAGGATTTACACCGTACTGGGTGCTCTCTGTTCTGCGGGGCAGAAGGGCGGGAAAATCAGGCGATGCTTCGAAGAGTGCTGTTGGCTTACGCAAGGTATTATAATCGTCTTTATCTTTTATATAATATATTTACATAAGCTACGAATAATAAAAGTCATAAGGATAAAACATCCTTCATACGTTTATAAAAATCAGATGACAAAGATGATCTAGTTTTGTAAACGAAACATGCGAAGCCAATCTTCGATTGGGGAGAATATGTGACAGCTATGTACCTATGAAATTGATACGCAGAAATTGTATAATTTTAGATGGAACAAAGACGTCGGTTACTGCCAAGGTTTTAATATGTTAGCGGCCATCATACTAGAAGTTATGGACAAATCTGAGTCGGATTCACTGAAGGTAAATATATTATATATATATTACAGTACTAAAGCGAACCAGAGCAGTAAGCTAGATACCATAGTCCCTAGATTCTACATGAGTACTAAATACCATGACTTACTATGATGAACAATATAGAAAATCAATTTGAACAAGTGCTCTTCTATTAATAAATGTTTAGTTATTTTTGTTCTAATCTTCATAACATCGATTTGTAGGTAATGATATACCTAGTGGAGGCCGTACTTCCTGAAGGCTACTTCGCAGACGACCTTCGCGGCTTATCAGCAGACATGGCAGCGTTTAGAGACCTCCTTCGACTACGCCTTCCTCGCCTAGCCCAGCACATGGATCACTTACAAAGGGTGTCTGATGGTAACAACGATTTCATTAATATAGGGGAGTCACACTGAAAGCTTTTAGAATAGACCAGCAAGTAAAGCAGCCGATAAAAAAAAAATCGAATTAAAAACTCTTTATAAATCTGTAGATTTGTAATGAATTATTCATATGTCATTTTATTTGTTTAACAAATTGGCGGTAATTTTAAAAGTGTCTGTCGTGCGTTGAAATGGATTTGACTAGAGAAAATTTTCGATCAATGATTTATTATTACGACTTTCGTTGTGGTATTACTCAACAACAATGTTACGATAGACTTCGATTAGCATTCATGACGAAGCCCGATCCCGTACCACTGTTTACAACGGTTTAATGAGTTTAAACGTGGTCGAAGAATTCACACTGATGATTCGCGAGAAGGACGTCTTTTACGGCGACTACTGAAGATAACGTGAGTGCTGTACGGCTAATGACAGAAGCTGATAGAAGGGTGCCATATCAACAGATTCGGGCAGCTTTAGGCATTCGCATGAGTCATGTACAAAAAGTCTTTCAGTCAAAAAGTCAGAAAGCTTTGTACTAGATGGATACCTCATAATTTGACGGAAGATCAAAAATGCCGTCGTTTGGATTGGTGCCGCTCAATGCTTGAAAATTATGATGGAAGTGACTCGAATGCTGTATATGACATCGTCACAGGTGATGAAAGCTGGATATATTCTTACGAACCCGAAACCAAAAGACAATCTGCGCAATGAATGTTTCCATTCGAAGATTTGCCGACAAAAGTAAAGAAGGGCAGAAGTCAAGGGAAAAAGATGATTGCCTGGTTCTTTGGACGGACGGGACAATTGGCAACAATTGCCCTAGAAGATAAAAAGACTGTTACTGCAGATTGGTATGTCAATCATTGTTTACCAGTTGTCTTGGAAAATGTTAGACAGCAGCGATCAAGATGCAGGATCCTCCTCCACCATGCTCCACCACGACAACGCTCCAGCTCACTCCGCCAGACGGACTATCGAAAGTGTGGAGTTAGTAGGTAATCTGATTCGATCTGAGTAGATCTGGCACCTTGTGACTTTAATTTATTTCCAAAAATAAAAGATAAACTTATAGGAATTTGTTTTATGAACCCTGAAAATGCCGTAGCTGCGTTTGAAAAAGGCGTGAAAGAAATCCCTAAATAAGAGTAAGCCCACTGCTTCAGTCAATGGTTCCATCGCATGCGACAGTGCTTAGAAAGGAACGGAGACTACTTTGAAAAGCAATAAAGATATTAACAGGCTTCTACATCATTCAGTTTTTTTATTTTCTAAAAACTTACAGTGCGACCAGACTTTATTTTTAAGACTGATTCTGCAGACACACTGCTTAAGTAAACAACTAAAGAAATAAAAACGAAAAGAAGCTATTTCAATAAGACTGAACGCCCGAAATATCGGCAGTAAAAATAATGTAAAAATGATTTAATGCATTGTGAATCTTTAAGCATTTTTTCTCTTTATTATTGCAGGTGGAGGCGTGGAACCTCCTTTACCAGATGTGTTTACTATGCAATGGTTCCTTACATTGTACGCGACGTGGTTACCGAGGGAGTTTCTTTTGAGGATATGGGACCTTGTCCTTCTGGATGGTAATGAAGTGCTACTACTAACCGCGCTGGCTATATGGGATATGCTGCAAGAGTAAGTTTCAAAAACAGAAGACTATTACAATCGTCTTTAACTGTTTCTTGTTGCTTTTTTGGCTTCAGGTAGCCCTTTCATATTTAAATACCTAAAATGTACAGACTATATATTACTCATTTATGCCTTTAATTAAAGTCAGACGGATTAAGATTATTTGAATCTGACTGTAAAGTACGAGGCAAATTCTACGAGTAGGTACTTGGTATTTGAGTGTATGACATCAGCATCCTAGGAAACCCGAATTAATATGCGTTCCTCTTAGACATTTACCTATATTGTATTTCAACACACATGAAGGTTATAACGTTCCAGATTAGAGAGCTATCAAGGTTAGTAGGAAGAAACCGATTTAATAATTTATGCAACTCTTGATGACATGGCTGACACTGCTATGAAACGCATAATCACATAGGATATAACAGGAAAGCGGGGGTGCCGCTTTCCTGATATCAATATTATTTATATCCGATCGTGACCGATATCAAGCGAAGTTTATATTGCTCATTCTTGTTTTAGTCAATGGATAGATAACGCACCAAAGGGGATTGTACAAATTGTAAAGTAATAGTGTACCTACTCTTTGTTCAAACGCCTAATAATAATATAAAAAATAAATCAGTGAAAGTAACTCTCGATTCGTTATTCCAAAAGTGGGTTGTGTAAATACGACATGGCTTAATGGGAACCATGCAATCATGACACAGATTAAAGAAAACATCCACAGAGCAGGCTAATCGAAACAAACTTAAGATGATACAATTTTTTTTTACTTTATTTTTCTTCGAAGGTCCTAGATTTTGTGACTACAAATTACAGCTACATATATGGGCATAATGCAGCATTGCATATGTAAGCGGGCACGCCCTTTATGCCTGGAGGCTTTTTATTATGTATTAAGTTCTGTTTACGTTTTTATTATTTATTTCTGCTTGTCTACTGTTTTCAATATTGGCGTGTGCTAGCTGACATATGGCAAATAATTTCAATGTTTTTGTGTTTCGTAATGTTAATTACTTCTTATTGTATAGAATCCAGTTCTTCTAACTGAACAGACAGCAGTGCTGCTGGGGAGCTTGTTCCGCCACTCCTTCACAGCTAAAGCACTAGGAAGTGGTGAAGGGCGGGCGTTTTGGGGGGACTGTCTTATGTGACTTTGACGTTCAAAAAGTGCTGATTCTCAGCCTAGTTTGAATAAATGACTTTTGTTTTTGATTTTGAACGACTAACATTTTATTTTATTTTTATTTCTTTGGGACAATAAACATTCACACGTTACATAATAACATAGGTGTTATTAAGAGTTGTTACCCACAACAAAGTGCAAAAATGTACGTGAAAGAATACAGTCATTGACAGACGACGTGCCCAGATCGGTTGAAGGACAGTGAACGAGACACAATAGAAGTTGTATTGTCATTACGTCTGCGGGCGTTTAGTGTCCCACAAAGTGTACTTTTACCCTAAAAGAACATGATAATAAAATTTCCTCCATACACTCGTATAGAGCATATATTTTGACAACCATCGAAAAAATCTTAAATTAAGATTTTCTTTTCAGTCGTATTCTATCGGCTCGTTCAGCAGACGAGTTCTACAGCTGCATGGGTGGAGGCGCCGGTGCCGTGTGGGAGGCAGGTGACTCTCTCGTGGCAAGGGTGGTGGCTTTCGGCTCTGTGCCCGAGTTGCCCCGACTGCGCAGCCTGCACAGATACCGCGTGGCACCACCAGCACCACCCACTTCAGCCCCCAATTATCACCCACCTCTACACTCTGCTGTACGGGCTTCTTTTTTTATTCATTGTCTGCAGTTGTATGATAATCAAGGAGGTATGAGGATTTAACCGAGGATTGCTTAATTCAGGTGCAGTCAATGACAAAACGCGGACTTAGACTATTTTATTCAGAAGATGAAGGAGATTCCAGTGATGATGGCAATAAAATGGCTTTAGCTACGGTAAGTTTATCAATATTTAAATAGGAACTAATAATGGATGATCTACCAACATGAATATTTAAAATACGGTGACTTGTTTTAGTTCGTGCCTCGGCGTGAAGATCGCCTGGCGGCAGGCGACAGACTTTCTTTAGACATTGGGGCCTTGAAACGTCAATACCTTCGACTTCGAGAAAGGCAGAGACAAGCTCATGTAATCTTAGCTGCGGCTTGTGCTCGCCATGCTGCAGGTATATAAAACACAAAAAACACTTATTCTGCTATTTTTTATGTAGACATTTAGTACTTTTCTACATGACCTACCGTTTATTTTCAGTGGGCGTACCTACCTCTCCAACATCACTTACGGTAAACAATCTACTCTTGGGCAAAAGTGCATTGGTGAGTTCTAGAGGGCGAAGACTTGGTCCACCTCCTGGAGCGGTGCCACCCTCACGACAAAAGTCAACATTAGATAAAATAGAGCACCGTTCACGTGGACCATCCAGTGAAACCATCAGTTGGAATGAAGAAAAAAGTCGTAAAACACTAAGCCGGCGGAATTCAGTTAAATGGAAAGATATTAAGAAGGATAAAACCAAACAAAAGGAAAGAAAAGCGTCCATTGACTTAGATGAGGCGGGCGACGGCATCATAGTTTCTGAAATTGAAGCCAATCGAATGATTGCTACAGTGAGATCTCGCAGCTCAAGTGACACATCTTCTTATTCATCACACAGTGCTTCAAGTACAGATACAAGTCTTTGTGATGAAAATGAACGTGGTAGTGAATCTGAGCCAGAAATTCCAGAAGATGAAAAAGAAAAACATAACTTGAATATTAAGAATAAGAAGATTTCCTCCTCCCCAAGTCTTAAACAAAGCAAAATTTGCCATTCGCAAACCAAAAAAGAAACTGTTAAAATACGAACTCCTGAAAAGGAGGCAAAAATAAACTTGAGTGATAAACCCATCAAAAGTATTTCAGACTACTTAGATTCTGCAGCAGGGGAACCGTTACGAACTTACATCGATGGCTTTGAGAGTAAATTTAAAGACAGTCTGAATCTTACTAACGAGATCGCTGTTTTCAATCCTACTAGTCTATCACCCTGCTCTCCACGCATGACTTCTGACAGAAATGAAGTACTGCAAAGACTAAACAGACCAAAATATGAAGACAACTCTAAAAGCAGAGAAATAATAAGGCCAACAAGTTTTACAAAATCACCAAATATTTTTACTGAACTCAGTCCTATTGACTTATCGCCCTGTAATTGTGGCATTGGTCACAAATCCCCGTACGAGTATGATTTTGAAACTAACTTTAAACGACCCTCTGTAAATGAATCTATATCTCGACCCCCAGACATCATCGATAGCTTCACGAAGTATCCAAATTTTGTACCTGATATAGATTTATCTGATAGAAATGTATCTGACTTTGAAAGTCCACCGGGAAGTCCTGGTGCTGAAAGTATTATAGTAAGTGAAGACGAACCACCGATACCTTTAAAAATTGATAAGTACTTTGAACATAGTCCAGAGTTCTTTGGTGCACGTGTTACGGATCCCAATAGCGTAGATATTCCAAATAGGCGTTCCACCAAACGACTCTCGCGGCTGCCAAAAAAACCGGATTCATTGACATTGCAAAGTAACCACAATGATAAACTTATCAAAGAAGATGTAGAAAGAGCGTCATCATTGCCACAAAGTCATAGTTTTGCAGAGAAAATAATCGATGACTACAAAGAAACCAAAGATTTTTATTCCATTCAAAAACAAGAGACGCCGGAAAAAAGCAAAGAACAAAAGCATATGTTTTCTCCAAAAGATTACATTTTACAAACCGGACGAAAAAATAGTGAACGAGCTTTACAAATTATTCAAGAAAATTCAAAAATTTTAAGTAGGATATTGACGAAACAAAATATTACAGAAATGAAGAGTCCTGTAAATGTGCTCGAAAAACAACGAAACATTTACTCCAAAACGATTCCTGAAAAAACTGTTGAGAGTAAATTAATTGAATCGCCTTTACTAAAAGAATCTACCTCTGATTCGTTAATAGGCTATAGGAAAAGAAATGTAAATACAGGGGCAAATGAAAATAATGATTTCATGCGAATACGACCTATTTCTATTGATGACCCTTTTTCCTTGGAAGTTCGAAATTCAGCCACCAGAGAAGAGGAATTTTCTATTAAAAACACAAAAAGTCCAAGTAGTGAATGTTTAGGTAATAAAACCGATTTATATGGATGGGAAAATAAAGGGTTCTTAGCAAAATGTGATCACAAAAGTTTTTTAGAGAAAACTGATAATTTTGATTTCGATTACCAAAGAAAAACCAGTGATCTATCAAGTTACGATGACTTGTCAAACAAAGAACTCAAACCTGCAACTGCATCGGATTGGACTCGACATTCTTTTTCGGGCGAGTCCAAACCTTCAGTTACTTTACCGTCTTCGGAACCTAAAGATACCTCGACATATGAAAAACGTTTCACATCCGATGACTATAACTACCCCTTTTCAAGTAAATATAACGACTTTGTGTTGTCTAAAGCTAGTGATATTTGTAGCAAAACGGTTAACCAAGGACCGAAAGTTTGCGAAAATGTATCTAAGACTGATAACAGCCAAGTTAGTGACTTTGCTCATGTTGTGACTTCCTCTATTAGTTTCACGTACGAAGCATCAGCGGAGGATGACTCGCCGACCGGAGCGAAGACCAACTCTAGCGATACTCTGTGTCAAATCACGTCGTTAGATCAAGTGTCTACGCCAATATCGCCTAAGATATTTCCCAGCAGAGAAACTCCCACTATTCCTAAAGACTACACAGAAAAGAGTGATAGAACAAAAGTAGAGTCAGACGATACTTGCAGTGCTATCACTTCGCTCATCGAGACGGACACGCTGTCGTCACTATCTTACCCCCGCAGTCCGTCGACAGGGTCTTACCATCCCTTTCCCACGCGCCCTGTGCTCCGCATGCCTAAAGAGTTAGGAGTGAGATTGGGTATGTACCCAAAAGATGTGATCAATTCCCCACCAAAATAAGAATAATTAAATAAGTTACCGATAGATAAAGACACTATGTCTAAGGATGTTTTGTCTTGAACATTCAAGATCAATTTTATTACGTGAAAATGATTTTTTTTTAAATATTTTCTGCTTTATTAAAAATCTAGATAACGTCAACACAGATTTTTAGAATTGTATTGTTTAGAGTCTTATGTTTTACTTAATTATGTTATAGTCTATCTTATTCATTTGTATATTGTCTGCTGCTATTTTACTTTCTTATTTTATATCTGTTAAACTCTTCGTTTTTAGTCATCTAAAACTTTGAAGCTGAAAATGTTTGTTCTATATATATTACAGTTTAGAAATATAATACGTATGCATTTGAAATACAGAATGTTTCACTAAATATAAAATGCACGCGGGAAGTTTACAAATTAATAATATTGTTATGTAATGTGAAGCCTTTGGTAATTCAGATAGTTATTTGAGCTAGTAACAAAACAAACACGTTGCCTTGAATCCAATTTAAATATTATGCGTAATAAATAAATAATTATCCTTCGCAATATTAAAATATTTGTACGATAATAAGGTAGATAGATTACTGTTTGAAGTCAATATAATTTACGGCAATTACTTATTTGTACTGCTATAGATTAATATGCAAAATGAAGGAAATTGTGTTGTTAGAAGACAATATTTTATTCTACAACAGTATTGAGAAAATACACATATTGCGACAAATGATCAACTTGTTTATTATTTATTGTCACAACCCTACATTACACAATAATAATACAAAACAGAGGGAGATGGGGATCTTACTATAATATTTTGATTGAACGTCATCCCTTAAATTTAATAGATCTTGCAAATATGTTAGAAATCGTCGAGCACCGGTGGACAGGTGCAAACGAGATGTTTATCTCCATACATGTCATCGATGCGACCGACTGTTGGCCAGATTTTCGTCTCTCCTTTTACGAATGGCTGAAACAAATATATGTAATTTAAACACTTGCTGAAAACTTAAAGCTATGTTTTATTACTGGCCTAATATCTGAAATACTCACTGCAGGAAAAGCTGCTTGTTCTCGACTGTATGGGCGGTTCCAATCTTCAGAGATTACTTCCTCTTGCGTATGAGGTGCCATCTGAAAAAACTCAACATGTAACCAAACCATATCTTACAAAATCTATTAAATAAATCCTTGGCCTTTCCTCAATAAAAATAAAAAACCGTTGTTATGAAAACAGGGACTAGACCTTCAAAGGGTTGAGTCGCTTGTCCATGGTTCCATCTTCGATGTCTTTAATTTCCTTTCTGATCGCAATGAGAGCTTCACAGAAGCGCTCCATCTCCTGAAGATCTTCAGACTCGGTGGGTTCTATCATCAGGGTACCTGCTACTGGCCATGACATCGTGGGTGCATGGAATCCTTACATTTATAAATAAAATAAAATGTTAAAACAACTCTGATCAATTTTCAACAAATAAAGCAAAGTTTTCAATGTTGGTGCTGTCTTTTAGTATCTTGTTCATGAATAGGCTGTTTCAATTGTTTCAGAACTTACCAAAGTCCATAAGTCTTTTAGCAATATCTCCAGGTTCTATGTTGGCAGTCTTCTTCAAATCCCTCACATCAATAATAAATTCGTGCGCAACAAGTCCTCTTTCGCCCTTGTACAAGGTTTTGTAATGACTTTCGAGCCTTTTAGACATGTAGTTAGCATTGAGAATGGCGACCTGGGTCGCACGTCTCAGTCCTTTGGGACCCATCATCTAGAACATAATAAGAAAGTTTTTACATTTCGTGTTGTTTGTTTACTTATGTAAAAGTTTTCGCATCAAAACGATAAAGATAACATTTTTTTTCACATCTTCCATGCTCAAAAATATTTTGCACTAACTTTGATGTAAGCCCAAGAAATGGGTAAGATAGCTGATGAACCAAACGGTGCAGCGCTCACTGAGCCGAAACTATGCGCTGCATCACCCAAGTCTGCTAATGTATCGATTACCGGATGTGACGGCAAGAACGGCGCCAGGTGAGCTTTCCTAAAGGGGAAAAATATCAACATCATCACATTACATTAATCTGGCAATTATATAAACGCACACGAATCGAAACAGTGGCGAGTCGGGAATAAGTCAATTTATAGTCAAAGACTAGCCGTGCGTGCTTACCAAAAGCGATAGTCGCGCGAGAATGTGATCGACGCGATCGTTTGTATTAATCATGACGTACAAACGCGATTTGATTAATTATGATTATTTTTGTTTGATTAATCGCACCAGGCAGTGTGTCATATTCATATAAAAAAGCGCAACGGTCACTTTTAGTTAGGACAAAATAAGAGAAGAAAATAAAAATAAAGGTATTTATGTGATTTCAAAGATTCTTACACTCCAATTGGTCCCATGCCCGGACCTCCTCCACCGTGAGGAATGCAAAAGGTTTTGTGCAAGTTCAAATGTGATACGTCGCTGCCGTAGTCTCCAGGACGGCAAAGACCCACCTAAAATAACAAATATTTTATCCTTAGCATGGTTATTAGGTATTCAATATTAGTACAGTTAGTTACAAAATCACAAATCATTTTGCTTTCTAAAGCCTGATTCCGGACCTACCGCACCTCAGTTATAATTAACAATTTCGAATGTGTGCCAAAATATTATATTCAATTCAATACACAGAAACCTAACCTTTCCTTAACCATTCGATTTAGACGCTAGCAATCAGTAATTAATATAATTATTAAGTTGCAAAGGTTCGTTTAGTATATACTAATATTATAAAAAGGAAAGCTGAACAAAAAATCAATTTTTGTATGTTTGTTTGTTACGCTTTCACGTTAAAACGTCTGAGCGATTTGGATGAAATTTGGCTCATGGGTAGACTGTGACCTGGATTAGGACAAAGGGTACTTTTTGTCCCGATATTCCAACGGGATCGAGACATATGAAGGTCAAACTGCGGGGCGCAACTTAGGATATAATATGCAACTGAAGTTTTATTAAAATCCGAAAAACCTGTGCGTTCATATTGGCGCCGTCCAAGTACACTTGTCCGCCATGTTTGTGCACCAACGCGCACACGTCTGCGGCACGCTCCTCGAACACGCCGAACGTACTCGGATACGTCAACATCAGACAGGATATTTTGTCGCTGTGCTCCTCTACCTGAAACGTAAGATTTTTTAAATTAATATATATGGTAGAATTTATTATAATTATTTAAATGCTAAAGTAAATAAATAACGTTGTTTAAACCCAGATAGTGCTATGTGGTAAAAGTAACTAACTAACTAAAGCTGCATCCATGCGGCAGCTACGAAGCGTATACGCGGCGTAGCAACGAGACGTCGATGCGGTGGCTACGAAGCGTCAATGCGACTGCTACGAAGCGTCTACGCGGCGTAGCAGTGAGACGTCGATGTGGTTGCTACGAAGCGTCAATGCGATTGCTACGAAGCGTCTACGCGGCGAAGCAACGAGACGTCGATGCGGTTGCTAAGAAGCGTCAATGCGACTGCTACGAAGCGTCTACGCAGCGTAGCAACAAGACGTCAATGCGGTTGCTACGAAACGTCAATGCGGCTGCTACGAAGCGTCTACGCGGCGTAGCAACGAGATGTCGATGCGGTTGCTACGAAGCGTCAATGCGGCTGCTACGAAGTGTCTACGCGGCGTACCAAAGAGACGTCAATGTCTACGCTCTACATACACTCAGTGTGGACATTGTCTCGACTTTCACCAAGGTTGTTATGTTACACACACGTGACACTGCCCGAGTGACATGTCCAGATTATGTTATATATTTAAAATTCGTTTTATTTTGATCGCGACGATAGGTCGTGGTATAGTAAAATTAAAGCAAGAGTGGACTGTATAACAAGTATAATAAGAAACCCCCGGCCGGCTGATACCCCGCTGTCCCCGCACTTCTCGTTCACTGCCGCCATCGCGCGGCAATGTTGAGAGGAGCGGTCTCAACAATTTCGTTTTTTAAGTGTTATTAAAGTGTAATAATATATCTAATTTTAAATTAACTGCATAAATACTCAGGAATAGAGTATAAATATTTATGGAATAGACACTCAACGCTTACAGTCTGAAATTCAAGTTCTTGGTGACTTACCACAGTCTTTTTATAACAAATATGTATGCTCTCAACACCAAATTAAGGAACACATCCTTGCTATAAACGAGTCGGTAGACAGAGTGTACTTGCTGACTCTAAGCAACACTCAGTGTACTTGTCAGAGGAGATCCAACCTTGATACCCTCGGCCTCAGACAACGGAGGACCCGTCCCAAGTTGGGAGTGCTCTGGACTGTATCCCCAACCAAGATATACCTGATATTGTGCAAGAATTATCTCAAGTGGTACAGTCAGTAGCTAGTAGTGTTTCCTCTTGTAGTAGTCAAGTTTGTTATCAGTCAGTTATGTTTTCAGATAGTATAGGAAGGAAGTGTAGTAGAGGAAGGGTTTAGAGAAATTAGTTAGTAGCAACCTGAGTATTTCTTCTCAAAACTATTATTTACCTTGGACCTCCTTCCAAGAAATAATTACATCAATTACAAGAAATTATATAATGATTCTAATAGAAACATATTTTTTTTTTTTTAACGTTGCCCCATACTCGGAATTTCTCATTACTGAATTTGTACGAGTAGGACAGGTCAAAAAAGAAGATATCACTGTCAGTGTTACTGAGATTTTAAATTTAAATTGTAATAAAATTATTTTGTGTGTTTTTCCGTATTTTGAGATATTATCGAATAGAAAAAACAATTGGGTATATAAATATGCTTAATACGCATATTCAGTTCTTAGTAAGTCACTACAGACAGTGGTAAACTTGTATTTTTGGACACCAACAGTTTGGTTAATAAGTTGAAATCGACAAGGAATACAGTGTATCCATTGAATTTAGACATAAAATTGCAAGATTATATAAACTTATATAAACTCAGGCATAAGTAGAATGTCTTGTACTATAATTAACACCGCAATTATTAGTAATAATTCTAATGTTGTGGTCACCTTAAATAACTGCACTAAAGATATAACTATTTACAATAATTTGTACGAAGGAGGATCCATGTGTCCTTATGGCACATTCTTGTCCTAATGTGGATCCACAAGTAGTAGGATCTCATTGACTAGTGATGGCATGGGAGTCTTGGGGCTCACTCTGGATGTTGATTTAAACTAAGACAACAGAAGATACCAGCAACAATATAGTTACACCTACCAACAGCAAGGTGTCTTCTTGCTCTCAAATAGTTAAATGTAAAAAAGGTTCCAAGCTGAATTCCTTGACATTATTTAAAGTATTCAAGGATTTTCTTCGAAACAATTAGAAATTGAACTATTTTTAGAAAAAACTATGTTTGAAATTATTTGTTTTTTTTTTTTTTAAACGTTGCCCCACACTAGGAATTTCTCCTGTATCGTGGGTGCGTTTACAAACATTTAAACTCACATACACAAACAGCCAGACCCGGAACAACTACTTTCAGGTCATACAAATATTTGTTCCGTGCGGGGATCGAACCCGCGACACGTAACGCAGCAGTCAATTGCTTAACCGCTGCGCCAACCGTGTCGTCATGTTTAACTGAACATTACTTGAAAGATTATGAAATCCTAATTAATTATGAAAAATATAGCGTGAGCAGTTGTTATAACCGAAAAACTATGCTGCGTGGGGGTTCACTAATCTTCGTTAAAAATTATATTAAATCTAAGACTCGTAAAGATATAGTTGATCTGTCGGTAGAACATAACATTGAACTGTCCTGTGTTGACCTAGATAAACATGTTATAGTATGCGTTTACAGACCCCCAAATTATCAAATATACTCTATATTTGAGTCAGTAATGGAAGATATTCTAGCAAAAGTAGCAACTGGTAAAAAGTCGCAAATTATTCGAGGTGATTTCAATATTAATATCTTTAAGTCTCTTTAAATCATTCAATTAGCTAAATGTGTCTTCAGAACGAACCCGCAAAACTAAAAATTCTGCTACATGTATTGATGTTTTTGTTGCCTCGACTACTTAGATACAGCCATTTTAAATTATCTCCCTTCTGACCACAGCGGTCAAATCGTTGCTTTCAAGTCCAACACTCCATTCCAAAAAAGTTAGATACGTTCTAGACAAAGACCACCCAGCAATCGAAATAGATTTAATGAACGCTTAATTAGTAAGATAAGTATCGGGCCATTATTATAAATAATGTAAATTAATTTTATGAAGAATTCTCTTCGGTAGTGCGCACCGAGTTCAATAATACTCTAAAAAAGAAAACTAAAACTATTCGCCCACATTTTTTGTTCAGTGACTGGGCAACTTAGGGTATTAGGAAAAGTAGGGAAACATTATTTGAGCTGTATGGCCTTAAGCCTTATATTAACTCTTGAAACTTTTATTAAAAGAGTGTCCGTGGACTTTCTTCCCCGTTCTTCTTCATGGGTACCAACTTCGCTTTGGAATGGGCAACTAACTTCACCTTTCTGACCGATCGACCCCTTGACAATTCAAGAGTGCCTGTAATTGGTTTATTTGAAGTAATACATGCTTTGAGTTTGAGTTTATACTTACTGATAATTTGAGTGCTTGAAATTCTTGAAAATAATGGCTTTTAAGTAATAGAGAGACTTATGTAATGATGATGCTCATACGAGTCATTGTCTCTACAGTCTCGACTTATAGAAATCTAGTTCTTACCTTTTCTTTAAGATGCGCCATATCTATATCACCAGAGGGCGTAACTCGAATGGCGGAGACGAGCATACCAGCCATATGCGCGGACGCGGGGTTAGTGCCGTGCGCGCTCACCGGGATCAGGCAAATGTTACGCTTAGTGTCGCCGCGGAACTCGTGGTAGCGCTTTATTGTACGTAAACCAGCGTACTCACCTTGAGCACCACTGTAAGAACAATTCCGATAAAATTAATACTGGCCCGTTATTAGTAATCTAATGGAAGGCAAAGGCCTTTTCTGAGAAAGAACGAGCATAGATCGACACGCTTGCTTGAGGCACTTTGATCTTAAGGACTCCAACCACGATATAATTATAATGAATATTCTGGTAGGCATTTTTAATGTTAGATATATCGCCCTATGTATTTCTTAACTATCGACAGTTAACGTCGACTTGCCTGTTAGGTTGGAAAGACACACGGTCGTATCCTGTAACTGCACACAGATCGTTAGCTAACTCTTCAAACAGCTGGTGGTATCCCTTGCATTGGTCTAGTGGCGCAAATGGGTGGATGTCAGTGAAGTGTTTAAACGAACACGGCATCATCTCGGTAGTGGAGTTCAGCTTCATCGTACAAGAGCCCTGAAGCAAACAACAGTCATTGGTTAATCACGTGCAAATAATCTGATGATAAAGACCCCCCGAACTGTTCACGTTTTTTCTTATCTTAGTAATAAGTGAACCATGTTTTTGTATAAGTAAAGGTCAACTGATAAAGATATTTCTATTTGAAGTTAGCCACATCATTATCCACTTAGTAGTCATACAAAATAATATTCAAATGAACTTACCAAAGGAATCATAGAATGTACGAGCGACACATCTTTGTTCTCAAGGCGCTTCATATAGCGAACTATCCTTGTTTCGGAGTGGTGCATATTGAATACAGGATGTGTAAGGAATGGAGATGTCCTCCTTAGTGGACCTTGCTGTACACTGCAGGCTCTTACGTCTTCAGCTTTTGTTACCTGGGAAATATCAAAACAGTATTTTGAAAGTTTTCACCTAATACAATGGAACAACCAACCAAACTGGCGATCATCTCAGGCCGAAGATGAGTTCTAGTAGCACATATGAAATACGTGATCTTCGGAGCCGACATGCCTGCTTTTAAACCTAAGCAGCATAGCGTTGGACCAACCCTTTGAACTTAGTGGAGGTAACCATGAACTTGGTAGTAGTTTATAATTGAATCCATCTGGATCTCATAGTTTCCGTAAGAGTCAACTGTTTATATGTATATGAAATAAGCAAGTATATTTTCAACTTTACCTCTTCAACAGACTTGCAATCAAATATCCACAATAGGTCATTAACATCCTCCATGGTAGTAGTCTCGTCTAAAGCCACTCCCACCGCCCCGTCATCGAAGTACCTCAGGTTAATCTTTTTTTGCTGTGCTCGAGCTTTGATCTCAGTAGCATCATGTTCAGAAAGAGGAACTACGTGGAGTGTGTCAAAATATACGCCGTTAGATTGTTTGTGTCCACGTTGTCTTATTCCTGAAATATCACAAGTAGGTAATGTTCCTCTTTTTGCATCACTCAGCTTTTTGCTTATCAGAAAAAAACAAAGTTATGTAATGCACACGGTGCCGTCATTCAAAGATGTGTTATTACCATTAGCAGTAACGAAAAAGACGAAAAACTTGAGCATTGATTGAAAACTTCCTGCCACGATTTGGCTAGGCATGTGGGTTTAGTTTCCTTACCATGATCAAGTACTAATGTGGCGTTATGAACTCTGTTTGCGATGTCCCTCAAACCTTGAGGGCCATGGTAGACTGCGTACATAGCGGACATATTGGCCAACAGCGCCTGTGCTGTACAAATGTTGGACGTCGCTTTGTCTCTTCGTATATGCTGCTCTCTGGTCTGAAGTGCTAACCTAAACACGTGAATATTCATGATTATACTTATGTGGCGTCAACTATCAAACTCAAAAGTAATTTATTCAAACTAGGCTGAGAATCAGCACTTTATGAACGTCAAAATTACATATGATAGTCCCTCAAAAACGCCCGTCCTTCAATTAAACTTAGAATGACGGAATAAAATACTTATTTGCATATCTACTATCTTTTGAGTTTGTCTGTACCTGTAAGCATCTCTCCCCGTAGCATCTCTTGTAACACCAACCATTCGACCAGGCATAAGACGCACCAGCTGATGTTCAGCTGCAAAGAAACCAGCATGAGGTCCTCCATAGCCTAGAGGTACTCCCAAACGTTGTGAAGTTCCTACTGCAAGAGCAGCTCCACATTCTGCTGGTGGTCGCAGAAGAGCAAGGGCTAGCAAGTCCGTAGCCACTACCACTAAGGTCTGTGAACAGATAAGTAGTTAGAATTTATCAAAGTGGTCATTTTCGTCACAGTCAAAGTCAAATACTTAATTTATTTAATTTAGGTACATGGCAGGCAGTTTTAAATTACAATAAGAAAATATAATTAATTCTAGTTGTCTAGAGACGATACACAATGCTCACATTTATACAAAATATTGTAACCGTAGACGATTTCCTAAAAATTTTACTAACACAGAATGTACACATAACACCAACAAAAGGCGCAGCATATAACAACATATAGAAAACTCACGCCATGTTCATGTGCAGCAGCTGCAAGCCCAGAATAGTCATAAACCAAGCCCCTGGTGTCTGGACACTGTAGTAACACCGCAGATATGTCTCTCTGAGCGAAGTCCACTTGGCGAACATCTGGCACCACATCGACTTCTAAACCCAAAGCGTCCAGGCGTGTTTGGACAACTGCTAAAGTTTGAGGGTGCAGTCTCTCTGATACCACGAATTTCATTCTCTTATTGAGCCTGTGGAATAAAAGCTACTTGTAGCTGCTATCTAGTTCCTAGCCTTTTTCATATCATTGCCTTTATGAATCGTGAAAATTACGGTACCTAACAAAAGAAAATGTCAAGTTTCGTGGAGGTCTTTACTTCTGTAGGAGTGAAAACAACACATAATTGAATGTTCTGTGTTATTAACGAATAAGAACTACCTTGACCCTTTATCATACTTTTTATCATTGGTATAGTAACTCAATATTTATCTATTACGTGAGTGGACGCACCTATGGCAAAGAGATAACCCTTCGGCAGCAGCAGTGCCTTCATCCAGTAACGATGCATTGGCGACATCCAGTCCAGTGAGATCACTGACCATGGTCTGATAGTTAAGAAGGCTCTCCAATCTTCCTTGCGCTATTTCTGGTTGATACGGTGTGTACTGTGTGGTCCTGGAAAGTAATCAAATCAAGAGCTAAAAAACCTGTGACAGACAGACAAAAAAGTTATCCAATAGGGGTTCCGTTTTTCCTATTTAGGTATAGGAACCTTCAAAATGTATAGCTTGTAAGTAAAAGAAATAAGCGAAATGATGCCAGACTGTCGTTATGTCTCTTGCTGAGACCAAATATGGTTAATAGGGTGAGTACTAAACTTAGTAAATCAGAAAAATAAAGTTACCATCCTGGGTTCTCGAACAAATTGCGCATAATAGAATGTGGAACACAGCAGTTGTGATACCCCATCCCTATGTAAGACCTCCATATTTGATTCTTCTCAGATATTTTCTGCACGGTCTTAATGAGATCATATTCACCTGAAATAAGTTTTTTTTTAAATCAATTATCAAACTGTTAAAGCAAGGTAATGCACATAACATTTATGTAATGTTAAGGGTAGATACTTACTCACGGGGTCACTGATGTCCATGAGACCTTGAAGTTGAATTTTCTTTGGGACTGCATCGTCCGTTAATTGGTCTAAACTCTAGAATAGATGAAGGAATATTAAATATCAAAATTAAAAAAAGGAGCACGACGTTCCGATGGTGAGATTTACTTACCTTATAACCGAGCAAATCCAACATAGTCACTACATCTTGATCTCTAGGTCCAATATGTCTGCTAGGAAAGTCTACACGTTCCGGAAACAAACTATCTGATTTTGTGCTTTGAGTTATACTACGAACACTATTTCTCAAGAACTTTCCATTAGGAAAGTTTTTTTGGGGACTATTATATGATTTTTTTGGAACTAAACCACGTTTAATAAATCTGTACATTTTTAATTATTAGCAAATGTGCAACAACTAAAATGTATTAACCATTTTATTGTCCGACTTACGAAAGCGACAGTAATGTACTGATAGAGAGGTCAAAGCGACTCTCAAGTACAGATGATAACGAGAAATAAGTAAATATTTTAATGATTATTGTAGTACACAATTATTGTGGTCATAAAACGGGTAATTATCGTCACCAGTATTATTGACTCCATCAGTAGGTACATACAGTTTTAGAAAATAATATTTTCCACTCGATTAATAAGTATAACGTAATACCTATTTATAATGCCGTGAAAACAAACCAAACAAACGTAAGTAAATAATAATTTAGGATTATAATTGTAAATGCAAATTACTGCTGAGCATAAAAAAAACCTTCTTATGATTGCTGCATTCAGTGTTTACAAATACTTCTTCATGCCAACACCTATGGGGGGTTGTGCTGAAGAAGCTTTCGGGATGTCCAATTTTAAATACAAGCTCGTTTAACCGAACACAAGAGCTGTGTTGAGGCGAAGAACGGGATACGTTCGTGTTTACAAAATATGCTTCTGCACGCCAACCCATGACGGTGTTGTGCTAAAGAAGCCTTTGGGCAAACTAATTGCAAATAAGTACGAGCTACGTATGATTATTTATCACAGGAGCAATGCTTGAAGAAAAGAAGGAAACGCTCAATAAACAAATAATGTACGTAAGTAAAGTAACCCAATGTAACCTAACAACTGTGGTAACTATGGGAAACAAGTAGTTGTTGATGGTTTTCTTCTTACTAGTTAGCTTTTATAGTTTTTAGGTGTTGTCATTGAAAAACACATTATTTAGGTACCTGCTTAGATCCCTGTAAAAAGTAAACAGCAGTCTTGTGATCTTGTCATAACTTACCACAACTGTGCTCTCTCCGAATCGAAATGCTTGACGGCTTGTCCTTGTCTATTGTGCTTGTGCACCACACGTCCGCTACATCGTGAAAGTAAAGAGAATATTTTAGTCTATGTTTCGCTGTAGCCCTTGACTGAAAGATTCTGGTGATTTCAAATGCATAGACTTTGAAGTAGTTGTAACAGTTTATTTTGTCGATGTTTGACCTCATTAGCGGCACCCTATTTGTTTATTTCCGGGGCTTTTTCAAATTATCTACTTTTCGCATTAAATGCTTAATCAGCTAACCTATTAAGTTTTAGAGTCGCCACATAATCGTTTACTCTTCATAATCAGATTTAGATACCTACCGATGATGTTGATTGATACCTACCCGTTTTCCTACATCATGATTCACTCTCATGGCGGTTATAGGATCTAGCCTGGCGTGTACTACCTGAATAGAAAATAAGTAGATACCTAAGTACCTACTAAACTAAAAAGCTAATGGATGAGGTCAATATCAAAATGGCTATAGTTAACCTACATAGATCTTAGATCTTCAAATCTTTGAACGTCAGATGACTTTTGTAGAGATAGCTGACTTAACTGTAGAGATGCTGTGGCGATACCTATATCAAAACATCATGATTTCATATGTTATATGTTAATGGCGATATGTGCGTGTAAGTACTTTTATACCTACCTACCTACACTACACCTCTGCTGTACCCTTCGAAAAACACTGGCGTGATGTTATGTTATCTAAGTTAAATAAAATAAAATAATCATCCTGATTGAATTTCGGTCATGGTGGTCAATCTCAGCGAAGACTAGCCATAAACGCAGGAGATTTTATAGAATTTGTGCACAGGTGTGAGCACATACACAGGTGGCCTCGACTGTCTTCCCTCATTCTCATAGCCCGATGGAACGGAAATCCGACTCGACCTGACGACCTGGCGCAGAATCGACGGCTTAATGTGCTTTCCGAGGCAAGAAGGTACCACATAGTTACTCCCAAACTCCGGGCTACTAGGTACTATTGGAAAAACCTGGAAAAAAACAATTACACTATGCCTGACCTAGAAATCGAACGCTCAGAGGTCGCACTTGCAACTACGAGACAGTCACCGGCAGTCTAAAGGTCTATCCACAAAATATCAGGGCCCAGGACGAGACAGGGCCGTGCGTGACACATACTGGGCAGGCACCAAAAAAAGTACTCTGTGGCAGGCACTGAAGTTCCGTCGCCGCTGCCGCGCCGGCCCGCACTCGGACTTGTGTGAACGAGTTCATAATTATAAAATGTAAACACCGATATTTTTTAAGCCCCTGACGGATCCCGGTCCGCCCACGTCCCGGACACGGCCCGTATATGTGTGGATATACCTTAAGTGAAGTATTATACACATGATAAAGCTTTCTGAATAAATTCTCTAAATTATGGTGAAAACCGCATCAAAAGCTATTGTGTAGGTAAACTGTGTAAAGTCAACTTTAACTCTTGATTCGCGGCTTTAACTCTTGATGCATAGATATTTTCCAAACAAGGAAAGCAAATAGCTGCACACTCCCAAGTCCGCCTCAAGACTTATACTTAATTATATTGAACATTACCTATTAATTAAGAACCTGTAAAACAATCATATCTATAGCAAAAAAAGATATAAAATTCTGTTCTGTAAACGTTTGCAAGACCAAAGGTAACCAATCATGTTCTTCACACATTTGGCAACCATTTACTTAGCCTACGTTACTTCTAAGTTTATTTGTGGGAATGCAAGTTTGCATTTTGAAACTCAATATCATTGCTAATAGTGCACTGCTATGCTAACCGGTAAAATTATGCCGCTCTACGTATGGAAATGGGAAACCCCCTTTCGTAAATAAAATGACGAAAACCGATGCGGCAGTTCTTTTTACGTCGACACTGTATTATCACTGACAGTTGTTTTTTTTGTAAACCTTGATACAAACCGCGTTAATGCTGACGCATCAATAAAATGTACCAGGGTTTAAAAAAAATAAATAACACATATTTCTTTTGAGTGCTTAATTCTCACAAAATCCTATTTAAAAACGACCAATGTTTGTTTTATTTTAAGTTATGGTACAAGCAGTATGTGAATTGGAATGTCATTACTGATTACTTTATTATAAGTCATTGTATTTTTGACAGAAAGAAACTGCTGCTCAACAGCTGAACGCGAAAGTCTGAAAGCTAAACTTGAATTAATTATCGAGTTATTTAGATATTAGATAAGTTGCTTCATTTCATTTTAATTATTTCAGTGTTACATCTTACTTCTTGACGTTCGATCTATGAAATATACATTCATAGCGAAGTTGTTGTAATTTGAGTGTAGTATATTCTTTTGGTTCTAAGTAAGTTCTGTGTTAAGACTCACACAGCTCTAAAATGACTTTGTCGGAGTATTGTCAATTAAAACAATACATAGTACTCTCTGTGGGAACAAACGAAAGACATAGTGAAATATTGAGTTCCATGAAAGAGTTTTACAGAGACAGCATCAATTCAGTGAGACGGTTTGAACAAATAAACAGCATTGGACAGCTGTTGAAGGTTTTGGAAGTAAGAGACTTGTTATCTGAGGATAATGTAGAGTGCCTGAAGAATATTGCTTTGAAACTCCCCAATTCCAAAGATGTGTTGCAGAAAATAACAGACTATGAAAGCAATCACATGCCAAGAGAGTATGACAACTATTACAGTGAGTAATTTTCATCTATAAATATTTATACAACCGCCCAAACAGTATTTCTCCTAAGTGCCTCATCATTTATAAAAGATATGGTTGTATTCTTCGAAACTGCATCAGCAGTTCTCAAGATTACCATCTACAAACAAACTCATGAATTTTAGCTCTTAATAATATTTTATGCATAAGCAATAAACTTGAATTTTAATAGTTTGTCAATTTAATATCACAAAATTAAATGAAAGGGATTAAACCAACTTATTTATGATGCCTTTAATTAAACACTTCTGCTCCTGTACCTAATACTTTTCCAACACACATTTTAATGGTTTTTTATGTTACAGCTTCAACACGTCAAGATCATAAGAAAGAGCCAGAAGACAGTTTTATTACCAGCAGTCCATTCGGTCCACTGAGCAAGAGAAAGAGACAGAGGATTTTTGATACTATCATTAAGGAGATTGGTAGTTTCTGGCGTGACCTTGCAAGGAATTTGAAAATTCGGGAACGTGACATTGATGATATTGATTTTCAAAACAAAACATTGGATGTAAAAGCTACAAAATTAATGGAAAAATTTGATGGCACTGCAGACCCCCAAAGGTGGTTTTTCGTACTCTGTGATGCATTAGAAAGAACACGAAGAAAAGACCTAGTAAGATCCATACAGGATATTATGGCAATGAATATCTGACAGTAAATTTTATACTTTGGTTTCTTGTTTTAGTTAGTTATAAAGGATAATTAAGCACAATATGAAGAAGGGTTTTGTTTCTTAAATCAATTCAATATTCTGACACAATACTTATGTAGTGATTGCACTGGACGACTAAGCCGTTGGGGGGCGGCAGGTGTGGTCCACCCCACACCCTCCGTTCTGGGAGCTCCAAAACTTGAGACATACTTTTTAATCAAATCCCATTCAAGACCAAAATATGTTTAGTAAGTAAAAGGCAGTTGGTAGTTGGCTCCCTACGCATGCTAAATATAAACATTGGCTACTACAAATGGCTACATTCTTTTTTTCTCAGGCTTCTCTGCATAAGTCGACAAAGTAACTCGCTATTTATATACGAATAATTGGAAGGGAACCTTACCTATCCAGGATGTGGTGCAAAAATTTTGAGTATTTTTTTTTTTCTGTTGTCAAAGTAGTGCCTATTACTGTATAAATCTTAAAAAGAAAATTCCACTATGCGTGGCGCAATAACTGAATGTTTGTTTATATGTACAAATCACTGTATAATAAATATTTAGATTTTCTTTGTACTTTGAGTATACATAGAAAATAAACTAATTACCTGCTAATATAAAATTATCTTTTCTGTTAATTTCATAGTACAAAAATGTATTTTATCTATGTATATACATACTATAAGAAGAAACTGACTGACATATCAACGCACACCCGAAACTACTGGGACTAGGAACGTGAAATTTTGCGCACGGCTTCCGTTTATAATGTAGTGGAGCACTAAGGAGTTTTTGGAAATTCGACCTTAAAGGGGGTGAAAAAGGGGAATTTTGTTTGTATGTAAAATCTTATTCCTTGAGTTAATAAACTTGAAACTTGGCACAAATACTTATCAAAAGTAAATTATAAAGTTTGTAATTTTTGTTTTTCTAAACTACCCCAACTACAAACTACCCAAAAGGGCGATTGGGGGGTGTCAAAGTTTGTATAGAAGAATTTTAAAGCCCGGTCGGATTAACTCGAAACTCAGTCTTAATTTCTAAAACCAAAAGTAAAGAATAACGTGTATCAGGTTTTTTAGAAAATCTACCCCTAAAGGGGTAAAAGGGGTAGTTAATTTTACAGGAGATGATTTTACTGCCTGTTATGATTCTATTCTATTCTATTTTTATGGTTCTGGCTCCATCGGTAACATTCGATGATTTTGCCAATGTCAAGGTATGTATGAGAAAGTAATGATCGTAAACTGTTACACAACTATTGATCAGTGTTTGTAGCGTTGGCATCCATGGATCCCCATGCTAAAAAGGGACAAAACATTTTTGGTTAATAGGTACATGTAAGACGTCACAAAATAAATGTTAGAACATTCAGTAGGTATAATATAAATAAATAGGAACATCAACTATAACTGGATTTTATTAATGCTAATGAATGTATAAAGGATTTTAACTGCAGGGGTATGGGCTAAAGATAATAGGAAAGGAATATTAATTGGGCGGGGGACATCAGAAGGGAGTATGTCGTAAAGGGGAGTGGTTAAACGAGGACAGGAAAAAAACAAGTGTTCCAGAGTGCCCTCATCCAGGCCGCATTCACACAAAGAAGAGTCCCTCACGCGTATTTTGGCCAAAAAAACTGGTGTACAAACGAACCCAAGTCGGAGTCTAATTATGACAGAGGTGGCTATTTTACTAGAACATTTTAGTTTGCTGAACCAACATTTAGATGGAATGAATGGTTGGATAGAGCCATAAAATTTTCCCTTCAATGTTCGAGTTTTTTGCCAATGATCATTCCAATTCTTCATCATCTCGGGTTTAACAAGACAGCGCAGATCACGGGGATAACAAGACGTATGAGTTTCAATCCCATTCCGAATAGCCAGCTTGGCAATTGAATCCGCATTCTCATTACCAACAATTCCAGAGTGGCTGGGTATCCAAGCCAGTGCAATCTCTATGCCTAAGCAGTGGCATCTATACAGGAGTTGTTTTATCTTTAGGATAAGGGGAAAATTGTGACGAGAGCGAAAAGGCCATTTTATTAAATCCTGTAGGCAGCTAAGAGAATCCGAGAGGATGAGGCTTTTGTTGAGTCCATGTGATTCAATGTAAGAGACTGCTTCGAATAGAGCTATTGCTTCCCCTGTGTAAATAGTGCAAAAAGAAGGGCTACGAAAATTAAGAATAATTTTGTATTTTGGGATCCAGACAGCTGATCCGACATTACTATTATCGGACAACTTAGAAGCATCTGTAAATATCGTCAACCAATCGTGCCAGTCCTCTGCCAGAATCCAGAATCCTATTGAGTTTGACATTAGCGACAGGGTCATGTTTGGGTATACCAAAGTTAAAAATAATTTTTGGTTGATAGAGCAAGGAATCAAAATTTACTTCAAATATATAGGGTTTTTATTTAACTGAATTATGGAAATGTGCAGATTATTGAATTTACTGAAGCTGTTAATGAGGAGTGGAGGGTCTTTATGAGCCCAATAGCGAGATGTCGGGATTAAGTGAAAAAGTGTACGAAGAAGAGGGAGAAGAGGATGACAATTATTCTGCATGACTTTATAAAAAAATCTGTCACAGAGATATTGCCTACGTAAGTGAAGTGGTGGCTCTAAACATTCTACCTGAAGGGCATTAATAGGTGAGCATTTCATAGCACCCGTGATAATGCGCAAGCATTTGGATTGGATCCTTTCCAGTTTGGCCAGGGCTATTTTGTTACATGGTTCTAACAGAAAGGTTCCATAGTCAAAGTGACTACGAACTATGGCGTTATATAGGATTTTCTGGGAAGTTGGGTGAGCTCCCCAGCGAACTCCAGAAAGGGCACGTAAGACATTAATGCCTCTTTCGCATTTCTTTGAGATGTAATCCAGATGATAGAGCCCAGATAATTTTGAGTCAAGAATGAGGCCAAGGAATTTTACTTTGTCACGGATCAAAATGGGTTCATTTTCAACATAAAGGTTAATAAGGGGAATATTACGTTTGCGAGAAAAGACAACTGCATTGCATTTGGAGACTGATAAACTCAAGCCGTGATCGGTCAGCCACTGGTTTAAGTAGTAAAGGGCTGAATTTAAGCGAGATGAGGCATCTGAAAGGGAAGCTGAACTGAAGTAGAGAGCAATGGTGCCGATTCCCTTGTTCACAAACTAAACTAAATTTAAGTTGTGTGCATCTTTTTCTTTCTATTTCATTAAGAAAAGGACAGAAGATAAATATTAGTTTAGTCCTGTCAAATTAGTCAGCACCTGACGTAATTTGATGTAATTTTAGTAGTCAACTTTTTAATCACGTCTAAACTTGTATGGAGTAGTGTCAGGCGCTGATTAATTTGACAGGACTAAACTAAAATTTATCTTCTGTCCTTTTCATAATGAAGTAGAAAGAAAAAGATGCACTGAACTTAAATTTAGTTTAGTTTGTGAACAAGGGAATCGGCACCAATGTCATCGGCATATTGTAGGATTTTGCAGAAACAACTCACTGAAGACTCCAAGTCATGTGTGTATATATTATAAAGGATGGGGCTTAAGACCGACCCCTGGGGTAGACCCTTCCACACTATACGGGATGGGGAAAGGAAGTTTTGATGACGGACAGAAATGGAACGGGACATAAGGAGACTACAAATGATGTTGACCATCCTCACAGGGATACTCAGCTGTAGCAGCTTTTGCCTGAGTATAGGAAGTTGGACATTGGTGCCGATTCCCTTGTTCACAAACTAAACCAAATTTAAGTTCAGTCCATCTTTTTCTTTCTTTTTCATTAAGAAAAGGACAGAAGATACATGTTAGTTTATTCCTGTCAAATTAGTCAGCGCCTGAAGTAAATTGACGTAATTTTAGTGGGCAAGTTTTTAATCACGTCTAAACTTGTATGGCGTAGTGTCAGTCGCTGACTAATTTGACAGGACGAAACTAAAATTTATCTTCTGTCCTTTTCATAATGAAATAGAAAGAAAAAGATGCACTGAACTTAAATTTGGTTTAGTTTTTGTACAACAGAATCGGCACCATTATCATAGGCTGAAGCTATGTCTAGGAAAACACCGAGAACACTTTCATTATGGGAAAAGGCAATACGAACATCAGACATGAAAACACTTAGGCTATCTAAGGTTCCCATACCTCTTCGAAAACCGAACTGAGAACTGGATAAGATGCCTTTAGTTTCTAAGATCCATTCAAGTCGGTTCTTGATGAGATTCTCCATAATTTTAGACAAGACAGAAGAGAGGGCGATAGGACGGTAGGAAGTAGAGTCTTTTGGGTCTTTCCCTGGTTTCAAAATTGGGATGATTATTTGGGATTTCCATGACTCTGGAACTTTGCCACTAACGAAAAAGGAATTGATAAGGTTCAGAAAGATTAGTTTACAGTTAGAAGAAGATTTGGAAATAAAGGAGTAGGGTATTCCGTCGACCCCCGGAGCAGAATCCCGGAGGTGATCCAAGGAACAAATAAGTTCTGAGTAAGAGAAAAGGTCATCAAATCTATTAGAGGAATTGGGAGGAGGAGGATCTACAGTGGGAAGGCATTCGAAGCTAGGAACAAAGGGGGGGGCTAATTTGGATATGAATTCTTCCAACCAGGTATTGTGGTCATTGGTAGAAATATCGGGAGACTGGCTGTTACAAGCTCTGCGATAGATTTTAATTTTTTTCCATACAAGGGAAACAGGAGAACGTGGAGACAGTGACTCGCAAAACTTGAGCCAGCCACTTCTTTTCTTTCTTGCCAATAACCTACAAATAGTTGCAGAGGTCTTTTTAAAATTTAAATAGTTGGGCATATTCATGCTAGAGGAAAAGGAGTTTTCAGCTTCTTTACGTTTGCGGACGCCATCAGTGCATTCAGCATCCCACCAAGGTGGAGAAGGTATAAGGTGACGGGCAGAGTTTTTTAAGGGGATTGAAGAATTGGCCGCTCTCAACAGACACTCAACAAAATTACTGTAGTGAATAAGGGAGTTGGATGAATTTATTTGGGGCAAATTTTGAAGTTCTGCGTCCAAATTGGTCGAGAACTTAGACCAGTCGGCTTGAGGTAGGCGATATTTTTGTAGGGGTTGGGTGGGAGGAGAACGTGGATGAGTACTTGGAAAAGAAATTAGGATAGGAAAATGATCACTACCATATGAATTAGGGAGCACAGTCCAGGAAAGAGTTGATACTAAGGAAGGGGAAGAGAAAGTAAGGTCAGGAACACTAATATTTTGGTTAGGTGAAACCCGACGGGTAGCAGATCCATCATTAAGAACACAAAGGTTGCAATCATCTAAAAGTTCAAGCAAAAAGCTGGAGGAGGGGTCATTACAGTGAGAGCCCCAAAGGGTGTGACGGCAATTAAAATCACCTAACACAATCAAAGGGCCAGGAATAGAAGAAAGCATAGAGTTAAATTCAGACAAAATATTAGCATTGGGATGGGGAATGTAGGCAGATACAAAGGATATGTCCATGGCTCTAATGGCCACTACATGTAGACCAGGATCGTGATGGGAAAGAGGAATCTGGGAATAAGTGATAGATCTGCTAACCAATAGGGCGCAACCCGCCCATCCGTCATCTCTATCGTCCCGAAGACATGAATAACCAGGAACCCTAAAGAGAGATCCAGGCTTGAGCCACGTCTCCGACACAGCAAAGACAACGGGTTTATATTTATTTATAAGATAGATTAAATCGTGTTTTTTCCTGCGAATGGATCTACAATTCCACTGAAGGATTTCTTCCATTTTGTCGAGTCCAGGATTCGAGGAGTTGTTGAACTAATACAACGACATTGTCCGGTATTGCGTCACTAAATTTAGACAACATGTTTATAAGGGAGCAAGCCAGGAGCTCAATCAAATTGTCATTAGGAGTGGGAAGGGGAGTAGTTTCAACATAAGGGGAATTCAGGGCACAGCCATTAGGGCCTAATGGCTGTGCGTGATGGTATAGACCATCGACTTATGGGCTTGGGTATCATATGACTTGCCCAATTCTGGCCTAGGTTTTGGAGAACGATAAACAGTCTTGGTATAGGAGGTTTTAACGGGGGATGCATATGGAGAAGAAGTAGGAGTGTTAAGAGGGGACGAGAAGAGAAGTGGTTTAGAAGGATAAGCTTGAGGTAGTTTAGATTGGGAGGGACCTGCTGTAACCTTAGAGTAAGGGTAGGTTCAGATGACAAGCGCTCAGCGCGCGTTGAACGCGCGTTGAATTTTTGTATAGTGTTCACATGGTGCGCGCTTGTCAGGCGTTAAACGCGCGTTGTTGCGGCCAGTTTGAGTTCTACATTTGTCGAAGATGGACGTAGAAACAGTTTTATCGGTGATTTTATACAGACGGCAGAAACGACACAACAGAAGACGGAGATATTGTTCACCCAATTTTGTCAACCAGGCTGACTGAAATTCAGTACATTATTTTATATCCTAAGTTAAGGCAATTTGAGCCCAAATTCTTTAACTACTTCAGAATGTCCATCAAGTCATTAAATGACTTGATGGACATTCTGAAGTAGTTCGAGTTCATCGTTTATGAGAGTCAGTAAGTCATAAAATTTTGATGACTTACTGACTCTCATAAACGATGAACTCGTAGCAGATAAAAACGCTGTGCGATATAGCATTTCACCGGAAGAAAAACTCATAATTACATTGAGGTAAGTTTTTTAATAATCAACATAATCTATAAATCAAATAAATCAAATCAACTTGTTTAGGAACAATTTTTTTAAAGAAAAAATAACATTTTGTTACTCGCAGAATAACTCTAACTCTGATTCATTGCTGACATTAGTTGGTGCTGGCGATGGAGTAGGTGTTACTGGCGATGGAGACCCCATTGCTGTAGTATAACCATAATGTGCAAAATTATTTGACACACTAGACTGCTGTGATCTATAATCATGATAACGAAAGCCTTCAACAGAAGCTGATGACTGATGACGCTGCTCTTGTGATGAATAATTTCTTCGTTGTGATACCGGGTAATTTTGATTTTCATATGTCTGTTGTTGTGGTCCTTGAAATTCATTTTGGTTTTGCAAAATTAAATTATAAATGGCAATTTTAGTTTGAAGTCGCCTATATTCCGGAATTTTTTTAATCTCTTTAACGAGTGACAAACAAAACAGCTTGTCTTCATCGTCATCTTCTTTTGGATGAGACACATTTTTCTGTGCTAAACTCTGCTCTAATATGTTTGCAAATCTTTCATCAGCAGGATTTAATTTTTGTTTTTTTCTTGAAGTAGATTTAGGACTCTTAAAGCCAGAACTTATTTCTACTTCAGCAACCTCTGACGAAGTTGATGCATTATCTGCATCGAAACTACTTTCTGTATCTTTGTTGGCAATTGATGCCTGTAGAAATCGTAGTCTATTATAATGAATATATGTCGAAGTTTTGGAAGCTCCTGATCCAGATTTGACAGTTTTTATTTTCTTCACCTCTCTCATATAATTATCCCGTAAACTCTTCCACTTTTTTTGCAGGGATGACGCTGAAAAAAAAAACAGTATTTAGTAATAGTTTATGTTTGTTTCCAGATATTTGGCCATTGGATGTTCATTTGGGACATTAAGCTACGACTATAGAATTGGCAAATCTACTGTGGCTACTATAATACCACATGTATGTGAAACTATTTGGAAAAAATTAAGGCCCGTTGTTATGAGTGAACCAACGAAAGAAAAGTGGTGTGAAATATCCACGATATTTGAAAAGAACTCAAAGTTTCCCAAGTGTTTGGGAGCCTTGGACGGGAAACATATACGGTTAATCCAGCCTGAACACACGGGTTCTATGTATTATAACTATAAAAATTATTTTTCGCTAGTTTTATTGGCGCTAGCGGATGCAAACTATTGTTTTGTGTGGGTTGACATAGGTGCCTACGGTAAAAACAGTGACTCAGGTATATTCAAGAATTCTTCATTGTACAAAAAGCTGACAGAAAGGTCATTAGATCTACCTGAGCCAAAGGCATTGTTAATACAAAATAGACCGACAACGTTGCCATATGTGATAGTGGCTGATGAAGCTTTTGGCATGATGGAGAATTTAATGCGTCCATATGGGGGAAGGTCACTAACTTATGCTAAAAAAATATTTAATTACCGTTTGACATTAGCACGCCGGTATGTTGAATGTACTTTTGGCATAATGTGCAATAAATGGCGCATTTTACACAGGCCGTTAGATGTTAACATCGGTTTTGCAGAAAAGATCGTAAAAGCGATATGTACACTAAATAATTATGTCAGAATCAGGGATGGCTACAATTTTGAAGACACACTTTATAGGCCACCCCTGGAAAATCTAGCCTCACATTATACCGGACGTGCTGTGCGACAGGCGGATAATGTTCGAGTACATTTAACAAACTATTTCATTAATGAAGGAAAAGTAGATTGGCAGGATCGTTATATTTAACTTGTAACACAAACCGATTGTAAATGTAAATAAATATATATACTCACATAATATTTTCTTCTTTTCTTCATTGTCATGTCCTTCACAAAATATAAGGACGAGTTCTTCCCAAGCCCGTCTTCTCAAATTCTTATCTGAATAATCGCTACTTGTCATGTCCCATATCGCAGGACGTTTCTCTATTTCATCAATTAATAATTCCGTATTAAAAGCTTCGGTTTCCATTTCGGACGATTTTCGGACGAACTTGACGAACCCTAAAATACGTCTATCCGCGTCGAAAGCGCGCGCTCAACTGAACGGAAACATAGAAAACCAATTATCTCAAAGCGGCGTTGACGCGCGCTGACAACAGTCGAGCGCTAGCGCAGCGTTGAACGCGCGCGTTACTAAAACGCGCGTTAGCATGTGTACGGCCTGAATAAAATGTATGTAGTTGTAAACGCGCGTTATTAAAACGCGCGTTGAGCGCTTGTCATCTGAACCTACCCTAAGGCAATTTACGGGGACGGGGAAACCTTACTGAAGCCTCACGGTAGCTTAAGTTTTCCTGAGACATTACCATTTTAATAGACTTCTGTCTTGAGTGTTCAGGGCACTTATTATCCGTGGCCTTATGGCTTCCACCATCACACAAAAGACAAGAGACCTGTAAGTCGGGAACATTACAGCTATCTCCGGGATGAGGTTGAGTGCAACGGTAACAGCGGGGCTGAGATCTACACTGAGTGCTTATATGGCCAAATCTTAAGCAATTGCGGCATTGTATGGTTGGAAGTTGATAAATGGATACAGGAAGAGAGACATTGTAACAGAAGACTTTCTCTGGGAGAATTTGACCAGAGAAAGTAAGCACCACAGTCGATGATGGGGACCAAGTTACGGAATCCTCTTTTTTGTTTTTAAAATTAAGCCTTCTAGCCCTAATGACTTCTCCACAATTGCGAGGGATTTCAATACCAAGGACTAGCTCCTCTAGTGTCCAGTCAGTAGGAATATCCCTAACAACTCCCATACGACTTATATGAAAGCGCGGGATAGTTGCTGAATATTTATTTTCTATCAGTATTGGATTGCTGACAAAATTATTGGCATCATTGTATGTGATAAAATCGATTGATATCCTGTTATGGCCCAAAGACTTGACACTGCCTTGGACAACACCTTTAAAACCCTTACTGAAAACAAATTGGGCAAAAATAAGGGAATTTAAAGTTAGGCCTTGTTTAGGGTCCGTTTCCTTCCTAGATACAAATACGGTGAAGGGAGCTCTGTCACTCTCATTATAGAGGATTTTGTAGTCGTTCTCAAATCCTGGCTTGGTAAAAACGGACTGAATTGAGTCAGACGGCGGCTTATTTCTTTTCGCGTCAACAGAAATCTCAGGACCTCCGGGGCGCTTTCTAACCTCGGATCTTACGCGATCAGTTTTGGGAACACTCCACAACATCCATAATATCTGGAGGAGTCCCTCCACCCCCATCCGGGGGTTCCTCGGCACTCATTTTCTTAGAAAATGAGTGCCAAAAAGCTTAAAAATACAAACCTTATTCCCAAACCAAACACACACAAAACTATCACAACACTACCTAACCCTACAACAGATTTTGTTATCAAAATAAATTGTGAGGTTAAGAAACGCGTGCTTAATCTCACCAAGACAATAGCAAAATCCCTGTTATGATTAACTCAAAAATTGGTACCTAACCTATAAGTCAAATAATGTAAAACAAACAAGACTTAAAAAAAAATAACCCGGATGAAAAGGGGGTATATAGTTTGTACTAAACTTATTTAAGTAAATATTAAAGATGGAAATCATACATTTTTCAATACGAAAAAACTTTTTCCCCGATCTATTATTATATGGGGGTAAAATTTGTGGGTTTGTATGTAGAGGGTAATCTTCGGAATTGCTGGTTCGATTCCGATTTTTTCTTTTACTAATGAGAACCTACAGTAGGTATTGCCGAGTGTCATATGGTGTAGGTACCTACGGTACTTACTTTATGAAATTTTACGGGGACAAAATCGAGGGCAGAAACAAATGTAAGTAATAATTATTATAATAATAATAATATATTATAATTTAATTAGTACCTATAGGTACCTAGGTAGGTACCTACATCAGGTTATCTTAGACTTTACTAAACCATGTTCTATTTCGACACGCTTTCTGATTCTTATTGTTGAAATTCCCTGAAATAGTACTTAGGTACATAATCCGTGTGTTAAGAAACTGCACAAGAATAATTTTAGCTCTCCGGAGAATTTATTTACCGCGATAAATTTTTTTGTTGCTTCTTTGTTTGAAACACTAAAATAATAGGAATGTTTGTTTGTAGGACTTCGTAATATTTCTGTTCTTCAGAGAAGCTGGTTAATCCCAACTAATATTATAAACGCGTAAGTAAGTTTGTTTGTTTGTTACGCTTACACGGTAAAACGGCTGATCGGATTTGGATGAAATTTGGCTCATGGATAAACCATGACCTGGAAAAGGACATAGGCTACTTTTCATCCTGGATCGCAGACGAAGTCGCGGGCAACAGCTAGTTTTATTATATTTTAATTGTATGAACATACAACTTCTGTGTCCAAGAATGTATCAATCGGGTTCTTTTACGCATCAATAATAAGATGCCCCATTGCGCAGCTGTTTTTGGAAAAATACAGGGGCCCATGTATTATCACAGTGCTACTTTTACTTCTGTACGTTCTATCTATTAACCTTTTCAATGCCAGATTTTCTTACCCTCAGCCAGCGCCACGACTTCATTAGAAGTTCTTCATTTTAACTAGGTACATATTTATAAATATAGGTACGTAAGTAGGTACCTACTTAAAGTATTTAAAGGCCTTGTTTTCAGTTATTATTTAAAATCGGCAAAAACAAAAACTCGTAACATTTTCAATGTACCCAGAACGGCAAGAACTTTATATAAGTAAAGTCGGCCACTAAAGTGACGCGAAAGCTATCGCTGTTTTGATTTCGCCCGTGGAAATATTTATAAATACTAGGTAGGTAGGTACTATCGAAAACAATTTGAGGTAAGCAATGTATGAACTTAGTTAATTACTTTATAACAAAGGACAACAATTGACATATTTCGATCTTCAGATGGGTGCTGACCCGGAATTAAATGTTGTTATTGGTGCCGATTCTGTTGTACACCGAACTAAACTAACCAAACTATCACTAACATTCCTTACTTTTGGCTATGACAATTCTCGCTGCGCTTAGATAAATGATTGGTCTCGCTGCGCTCGACGCAGCGAGACCAATAATTTTATCTAAGTAAAATGTGTTATATTTTGATAGGTCATATTTTGAAATAAATAGGTACATAGTTTTAGTCAAATAAACTGTTTTTTATTACCTTATACATACCTACAGCCAATCGTTCACGCGGTGCAATAGCTCTTTTCATAACAGTGTCCTTCTTGAGTAAATGAGGGCTTAGCTTATTTTCCAGAAAAACAAAACATTCTTTTGTCATACGAAATTACATATAAAATTGAGTCTCATCGTCCAAAAGTTCTTTGTAAAGATTGTTCTATTCTCCTTCTTGTTCTCTTTTCTGCCATGTAGGATGTAGGTACAGAAAATATTTTTCTCTTGGCGGCTGTAGCTTCTTCGTCATCTAGGGCAATAGCAATTAAATGCCAAATTCTTGCAATGAAAAATACACCTTTCCGTGTTCACAACACTAGCACGTTAGCTTCGCGGAACTCTCACGGTGCGTATATAAAAATGTACTCTGTGGTGCGTATGCATAAACTCCCGTCCGGGTTTTGGTAACTTAATGCCACGTTCCGTCTCCGCCCTGTCCACGGCGTAACCCCTTCACGTATGCAGGGACTTTTAATTCCCTTTCGTTAGGAGTTCTGTGTTAAGACTAGCACCGTAGCACGGCCCTAAAATAACTTTATCGGAATATTGTAAATTAAAACAATACTTATTATTCTCAGTGAGAACAAACGAAATGCATAGTGAAATAGGTACCGAGTTCCATGAATGAGTTTTTCAGAGACGACATTAATTCAGAGAGAAGGTTTGAACAAACAAAACGAGACTTGTTAACCAACTTGTTAAAGGATAACGTAGTGTCTGAAAAATATCGCTTTTACACTCCCCGACTCCGACCGACAAAGCAGACTTATAGGAACCACATGCCGAGCGAGTATGGCAAATATTACAGAGTAATTTTTATCTATAAATATTTATACAACCTCACAAACAGTCCTCCTAAGTACCTCATCCTATTAAAAAACCTGATAGCATTAAAAACACCGTGATAATCTACTATAACAAAGCCGCTTTAGCCTGGGGGTAACCAACTTATTTGATCACACAAAGATGGTTTTTCGTTCTGTGTGATGCATTAGAAATAACGCGAACAAAATACCTAGTAAGATCCATACAGGATATAATGTCACTGGACATATTCTGACAGGTTCATTTTATAACTTTGTTTCTTGTTTGACGTATTATAATGTTATTAGGTATTGTATTATGGATCACATATTATTATGGCTTCATAGAACATAATTATTTACAACAGAGAAAGATAATAATTTCGTCGCGAAGTTGCATGGGAGTCTTACAACCTTCCAACGTTATTCAGTTAAATTAACGTAATGAAAAGAAGAGTGTTTCATAAAATAATTTAATATTCCGAAACAATACTTACATGTAGTGATTGTATAAGGTACACATATCATTGTATAAAAATATTTTGATTTTGTTTGTAACTACTTCATTCATAGAAAATAAAATCTACTATAAAATATTGTTAAAATTGTATAAATAGTACAAAATTATACTTATATAATTTTATGTATAAAAATTGATTTCCTATAAAAAAGGCTAAACCACGGAGCAAATACAAAGAGGAGATGTTGTAATAAGGTTTCTGTATGAAACAACGGGTGACACTTTACGGGGTGAGGGGTGATCCGATCCCGCCCACTTCTTTATTTTACATCTACTGGTCAATAGCAAAACTATTCGCTCGTCCTGTTGATTTTACTTTGTAGTTATGTAACTATCTCACACTAGATGTCACTACATGCAGAATGAAGAACTATTTTAATAAATTACGCATAAAATTACTGACAAATGAAATGTGATGCCATCCATAGCACCAGAACGTCTATCCGAGTAGTTTTTACAAGATAAAACACCACACTTCATTCTTTTTGTCTTCTAGCGCAAATATGCTGTAAAAACGGAACGTTTACAGAGCTGTGCACAGGACGAACGCCAACAATACACTGACTAAGGCCACGCCTACATGATGACGTCAGGACCTAGTTGAGAATCACAGTGCACAGTTGCTTAGGCCGTCTCCTCCTTGTATTTGCTCCGTGGGCTAAACACAATAAGATGGAATGTAAATTGGAAGACAATAATGTGGCCTTATAATTATTTCTTTACATGACCTTATCAATTGTTTTCGACTGTAATAATATACCGTTACTGCATACAGCATACATGTTTATCCTGGGCACGGCTACAGTTTATTGAAACTTACAATATTAATCAAATAATTATGAGCACTGCTCACCAAACTTAACATTATTCGAGAAAAATAGGATTGCCATTTCTAATTAATATATTCATCTCTAAAAAGAACTCTTATTTTAACAAAATAATGCATAAAAAACGGGTGAAGTAAAGAACTTCTAACTATTGGCACTTTTCTATATCCACATATATATAGTGTAAAGTGGAATGCTAGACAACATTATTTTCTCAATGAAGAAGTCTATACAGGGTGTAAAAATAGCCGTTATCTACGCATTCTTGACATCAAACTAAGTGACAATGAGCAAAACATAATTGCTGGGGAAACGACTACAAGGTATGGTCCAGTACAAAAAAAACACAATGACGGGAGTATAAGGGACTGTCGGTTTTGTTAGGCGACGGGTGATAAAATAAGTTTAGCGTGTGTGTATGTGTGTCTGTCTGCGGCATCGTAGCTCCCAAACGTCTGAGCCGAATTTGTTTTTTATTTTGTTTTGTTGGAAAGGTGACTTGGTTGAGTGTTGTTAGCTAAAAACTAAAAAGAAAGAAGAAAATCTGTTCCCATTATAGTCTTGCTTGTCAATCTATTGTTGTGAAGCCCACGAGTAAGCGTTCTGGAAGAGTCTCATCCATGGCGACGCTTGGCTGGCGCGGCCTGGAGGCGAGGCGGGCGCGGCGGGCGCGGCGGGCGCGGCGGGCGCGGCGGGGCGCGCGCCCTGCCAGCGCAGCACGCAGCGCTCCGGGTGCGGCATCATGGCCACGTGCCGCCCGTCGCGGGACCGCACCCCGGCGATACCCTCTGTTGACAACAGGTTATTGATTTACTTTTATGTTTAAAAAGCTAGTGAATACCTACTAAACTCCAGCCATTTTCCCATGGAGTAACGCAAAAACAACAGAACCAGATACAATTCAAGCCATTTTTTTAAATCCATCCGCCAATTTTCAATCCAAAGCCATCTAAAATATTCTAAAGTTTAGATGAGTGATCATTTATGTGGGCAGATTAGGGTCGAGTTAAACTTCGACGCACTCCCATGTTTAGAAATTTTATGACACATCGAAGGCTTGGCTTTTAATTAGAAATTAACGTGAATCACGAAATTGAAAGTTTTGAAACATCACAAAATAGGGAAACTAAGATTTCGCACCTATGTATGACTGCAATTTGGGAATGCGTCTGTGGCACCTACACTTCGGTTTTGTAATATAAGAATGTTTGTAGGCTTTATTTGACAACTACCTGGGCTTCCATTTGGATTCATAGGGTAGACCTGTGTAGGCGCGCCTTCGGTTTTGTAATATAAGAATGTTTGTAGGCTTTATTTGATAACTACCTGGGCTTCCATTTGGATTCATAGGGTAGACCTGGGTAGGCGCGCCATCATCGTCTACATATTGCATGGCAACTTGTCCGTTGTTCTGCAGTTTTTGAAGCAGACGCGGCTCGGACATCGTGAAGCGACCCTCGCCGTGCGCGACCCACACACCGAGCACACTGCCGCCCATGCCACGGAACCATACGTCTGATTTATCTTCGGTTATCTTCACTGCGCTCCAGCGGCATTCGAATCTAGAGAGTAGAAGAATTCATTTATAACATGCACTAAAGTAAGGCCAACGAGACTGACACGCCGCCCTCCTGCTCTGCCCAGAGCGGGAGAAGTTATTTGATGATTTCCCACCCACTAAAAAAAAAAACGTCAAGCATGACGTACAATTTTTCTCCGATTTTGACAGTTTGGGGTAGAAAACTTTGTTCCGAAATAGTCTACATAAAAAAGGACCTTGACAAAGATTCGTTAGTTGTTTTTTCGTTAAGGCGAGTAATTTTAGGCGGTGCTTTGTTGCTTTTATCATACAATAGGTTGACATAAACATGGGACGTTCAAATCGCCGATATTATTTAAGTTTTTATATAGAACAAGTTGAGCGAAGTTGGGAAAAGGACCCGGAAACTCCCCGTTAGCGAAGTGTTGATGGGTAGACATACAGGGTGGCAGGGACATCCGAGTCATCGACGCGCAACCTGCCATGGCCATGTTACCATGGATTCAGTAGGTACATGATTCTGAAAACCCCGGCGTTTAAATTATTCGTCGGTAATTATAAAAAAAAAACTTGCTGTTCCATCCATTTTGAACGCGTATGTATAAAACTTTTCTATGAAACAGCCGATTTTTTTTAAATAATTTGTTAGTCATTCTACGCTAGGGGATCTAGAATCATGTGCTAAATTCATGGATTCACTTTGCGCGTGGATATCCCTGCCAATGCCACCCTGTATATTCCACTAACACCTCTATTTGTTTTGCTGAGCTTCTAAGGCTGTAAATAATAGATTTTTGATATTAACAATATCAAAAATATCCACAGGGATCCCATCTTGGCCCAATCCTGTTTCTATTATTCATCAATGACATTGTGGACTGTATTCGTCACTGTCACTGTCTCCTCTTTGCTGATGATATATTATGAAAATCTCGCGGCATGTTGACTCTGACGAATGTGGAATTGATTCAGGCCGATCTGGACCGTATTTATGAATGGTGCTGTGCTAACAGAATGACGCTTAACGCTTCGAAATGCTAGCATACTCGGTTCACAAGGAAGAGAAAGGTGCTTGAATCAAGTTACCACATCAATACCGTAGGGATTGCTGTAGTTGAACAACTTCGTAACCTGGGTGTGATTCCTGATTCAAGATTAAGTTGTGTTCCGCATTGTGATAACATTGTCCAAAGAGTTTTAGACATACAGCCTCCAAGATTGAACGCTCTGGTACGTAGCATACTCTAGTTAAGGAGTGTCATTCTAATCGTATCGAGTCAATTCACCGATCCTTTACGCGGCAACTTGCTTTCCTTGCCACCGGCTTCAGTGCGAGATGCTCGTATGGTGAACGACTGCGTTTCTTTCATATGTCAATCTTACAGCTACGCCGACGCATGATAGACTTACTATGCTTGCGGAGTATTGTTGACTTCTCGCGCATTGAAATAATCGTGCCTATACTTAATGCTCGGAGAAAATGCACGTCCTTTTTCAATGTCTCTCGCCATAAAACCAACTTAGGCATGAATGCTCCGATGGCTAGGCTAACGTCCACGTACAACAATGTTTGCAATGTTTATGATTTGGATATCTTCCACGACCATCCCACGCGTTTTAGATCTAAGATTATAAAATGAGGGGAAGATTGAACACACACAAAATAATATAATTAGTCAATGTTTAAGTCGATGAGGGCAGTCTCTCTACTACCGAGATTTTAGCTAGAGCTTTTGTTCTTATATTGTTTTTTTTTTAATATTTGGCCGAATATTCGGCATTTTTGATTCCCTTACGTAAGCAATACAGGTCTCTAAGTAGAAAGAAACTAGAAATATGATTCATATTCTGCTGAAATGTTGATAATAATGAAATTATTTCTTACAATAAATATTGATAAATACCAAAAACTTGCTTAATTTCATGCAATAAAGACCTGGTTTTGGTATATTATTTGATTATAAAGAGTTCACTGTAGCTTAATGCCAAAACAGCCGTGCATACTTATATTTTGTTTTTAATATCCATCTTGTTTAACTGTTATTGGAAATAAAGCACAGTGTCAACAAAAACATAAACCTGTACTGTAAATTACTTAACCCTGTAAAAATAACACATTTAACACTCGACTCATGATCAATCATACACGGCTCAATACAGTAAAAACTTTGAGTACTACTTTGCCGAACATTCGGTGATTTAGCCGAATATTCGGCCGATAAAGAATATTCAGTAAACCTGCCGAATATGCCGAATACCGAATATAAAACGAACACTCGGCCCATCCCTACTATAAATGAGATTCCGGTACCTTTCTGAAGCGTTGTGGTCGAGGAATACTTGAGTCTTGTTAGCGTTCCTTGTTGTGGTTTCTGGATCTACCCAACCAAGAAGAGCCATAAGCTGGCATCCATTGCAAACTCCTAAAGAGAATGTATCATTTCTATTCTTGAAGTGGGCAAACTGGGTGCTTAGAGAATCAGAGAATAGAATGCCTGCCGCCCATCCTTTTGCGGAACCTAACGTATCTGTAGGACAAAAATAAAAATTATAGTTACCAAATTATTGTTACATATTAAATGTACCTATTACCATGGCCTCCCAACTCGAACATCGTATAATTATTACAAAAAAAAAACTCATAGATGGCGTCACAGGAATCGAGCGAAACATTTGAGCCAGTAATCGCGAAGATTTAATGATTTTTACACCTTAATAAATTCAACGTATCTTAGTTGTATCAAAAACATCCTTCTCTACATAAAATAAGGGTATATTTTATAAGTACAATAAATGCAATAAAATTGATACTAACTCCATCAAACACATAACTTTCAAGCTTTCTACGGTATCTTCACTAGATGGCGCCATCACGGATCACGAAAGTTCTATGGAACCACGGGCTCCAAGCGTTTCGTTTTTGTATATTCTTGTGTGATGCGTAATATTGTCTCAAAAATACTACCTACTTTTATATTAAAAACAAAAAAGGTCCTGAGCGTCGCGCGTCTATTTGTTGCCCGGGAAGTCAATGCTATCTGGTGACATTTCAATATATTACTAAAACAATGGTAGGCTGACTGCGTCATAGCCGTGGTAGCTCAGATACTGCATTTATTGGTGTAAATACAGGACTAAAATTGTCTACAGAATTGCCTACATTAGGACGGCACCCTTTTGCTCTATGAGATTGGATATGTGTACTTGTATTATTTGATCTGTGCCATTACTTAAAAAAAAAATATTAAGTTGAATTTACCAGCATAACTAAAACCACCAGGGAACACCAAGCCTTGGAAGGCATCCAGAGTGATCTTCTTGTTTTGTAGGTCACTCATTGTCACATCAAAAACATCGAAGTTCGCCATCATTAGAGACGCAATCATCTCCCTGTCGCCGTTTGTGCCTAGAACAAAATATAGATTGTAATTATAGGGCCTCCTTATATGATCTGTGTGCCTCCGAGTCCAAATAAACAGGATGGCTGGGACATCTAGGCGTAAACTAATGATTCTGAACGTAGTTTTCGTCGGTTATTAAAAAGATATATACTGTTCCATACGTTTTGACCGCGTAGGTAAAATTGCACTTTTCTATGAAACAGCAGATTTTTTTTTTTGCTAACCGACCAACAATTTCTGAGCTAGAATCATGTGCTCAAACTTGTAGCATTCATTTAAATTAAACCATTTACAGGCACTATTGTACTGTCAAGGAATCGGTCAGTCAGAAATATGAAGCTAGTTGCCCATGCCAGAGTATTATGTACCTATGGAGAAGAAAGTAAGTAGTGTTATTTTTTTTTTTGTTGTTATGTTTTTTGTGGTGTACAATAAAGAATATAATTATAAATAAATAACAGGCAAGAAACTCCCTAAACAGTCTTTTAAATTATATGGTTAAATAAATATTTATTACATCTAAAGTTACATTTATAATTATATGTGAGAATGTTGTAAATAACATGTACACGTACACAATAAAAGTGTCCAGAGTACATCGATAATACAGTGGTGGTCAGGTTATGGGAAGATTTTTTTTTTTAATTAACAAGTTTAACTAATTGCATGTATTTTTTTGTTTTTCTCATGTTATCTCAAAACTTTTTCATACTTAGCAGTACATTCATCGATACACATGATTGGCTATAAAATAGATAGATAAACTTTATACATTATAATTATCTGAACCTAGTATTACTACTTACTGGCTGGTCACATAATTAAGAATTCTGTATAGTTTATTTTTTTATTCAAATTTAAATAAAGAACACTCCGTGGCTCTGTGGTTGTAGGTCACTATTCGTATAATTTTGGCGCCATTTAGTGCTGTAAAAGTCTTAAAGGTGATTGCTTCATATGAAAACAATGGGGAAAAATAAAAGTTGTGATAAATCTACAAGGGAAGTAATAATAAACCTTCGCGAGATGAATTGGACGTATAAAAAGATAGTCGACCATCTGCAATACTCAAAAATTATGGATTTCCACGCTGTGAAGCATTTTGACATGTATCAAACTCCTTCAAATTGTCAGCGTGTACCTAAACAGAGAAAGTCATCTCGTCGAGAAGATCGAAATTTCGTTCGTTTGGCAAAACAAAATCCTTTTACTGGGTCTAATGAGCGGAGAAAAGAATATTTTGGTGAAAACAACCCTTCCGCAATCTCGGCACGCACTATTCGAAGGCGTTTGGTAGAAGAAAAGCTGCACGGAAAGATATAAGATAACATTGTTAGATTATGCTGAAGACGTGCTTCCAGTTATTTGGACATTCCAGCATGACAATGATCCAAAGCATACTGCACGCACCGTTAAGGAATTTCTCACATCGCAATCAGTTTCTGTCTTAGATTGGCCAGCTAACAGCCCAGATCTAAACCCAATAGAGCATCTTTGGAGAGATATACGACGTTTTCTTAGAAGAATGGAATTCTATATCTCTTGCTAAATGTCAAAAATTGATAGTCAATGCCTCGCCGGTGTAAAGCAGTAAATAAAAGCTAAAAACTAACTAAGTAAGCTAACTATTCATTTTAGTTTAAAATGTATTGAATTGCTTTTTTATCTTTATTTAATTTAATTGATTAATTTAATCTAAGTTTCATAAAAAACAACTCTCGAGCAGTTTAATAAATCTTTTTTAATTATTTATCCAGCTTCATTACTATTTGAATTTGTTACTATCGAGAATAAATAAATTTAAAATTCTATATTCCTAATCCCGTTGGCTCTATTCATGTGGCTATTTCATAACATAACATTACTTCTAAGAAGGGACACATAACTACACATGACATGACTTGGATAAAAAAAAAATCTGGAACTTCAAATCGTTCTTAATTATATGGCCACAACTGTAAAATAAAAAAGATCCAAAAATAAAATCAGCCGTAGCAGCTAAGAGATGACGCATGGATCAGTACCATTCACTTCAACCATTTTGAAGGGAACTAAATGATCCAACTCACGCGCCACCGTCAGCGAAACATTTAAGTGAGCATGACATCTCTCAAAGGCTATCTTCTAGAACAAGGGTTCAAACCTGGAGAAGATCCTTGTATATTCTCTATGAAAAAGGGAGACGGCAAGACTAATTCTAGACCTATATGTTGACTCTGGCATGATTGCTGGCAATTTAAAGAAGCGATTTAAAATAAAGGCCCAAAGTAACAAAAATATTTAATAATTCCTAGGACTTGAAAAAAAAAGAGGAAGATTGTATCCAAAATACATCAAGGTGCCTACAACCAAGGTACTTGAAAAATTTTGTATGCAAAATAGTTAGGCTGCTGCTATAGTTAAAGACTCCGAATTGATAGAACATGCTGAAGGAGACAATTTGTTTCCTTATATAGGAGCGGTTGGATCCCTTGCATATCTGATGGTGGTCACAAGGCCTGAAATAGCTTACGCTCTTAGTGCTGCATTCAGACACTTAGAAGCTCCTACCGTACAGAAAAGGCATCCAGAAAGAACTGGTCTGTGACAGCGATGCGCATCATGGTGGCGATCCTGACGCTGAAAGGTCGACTTCAGGACTTGTATGTGTTTACGGAGGTTCAATATCATGGACAAGTCAGTTACAGACATCAGTCGCTATCTCCAGCACAGAGATCGAAGTTTTAGCTGCTAGTGAAGCTGCATGAGATTTAATGTGGCCTAAACAATTGATTGAAAACATAGAGCAATCAACTATGATTCCATGTGGATAACGAGTCTGCCATCAAGCTTGCACTGAATCCATCATATGAGTTCCACAACAGAACTAAGCATATCAAGCTACAACATTTCTTTATAAGAGAAGCCATAGCTGATGGGACTATGATGATTGCAAAGATTGGTACAGAAAACCAAATTGCTCACAAGTTTACGAAGGCACTGTATAAGCCAAGACTGGCTATGCTTTGTCGTCATATTGGCGTGCACGTTTAAAGGCTCTGTTGTTCCCTAGCTTCAAGAGAGAAGATATTAGAGTTTGTATGTCAAAACTATTTGAAGGGAAGCTATGGAACCCCCATAGATAAATGGAATAACTATTGATATTCTTCAAAACAATAAAAACGATGGTGTCACTTCTTGATGTATATTTTTCCTTGTAAAATGTCTTAGAAATGTCTTCTTAATTAAACTTTTATTATGATATTTTTTGCCTGTATTTCTCTAACTTTAATTTACATGTTGCGTGAAAAGCACCAGACCAGCCTAATTGGATATCTGGAGCAAGCCTAATGCGTAATAAGGTTTCACTTTTTCCACGTAAAAAGCCTTTGGCGGTTTTCCATACAATTTTGACATCCCCCGTCGTCGTAACAAAGTTTTCTGCTGTCACTCCATTTTTAATTACTTCATGATAATTATATTTGTTCCTACCTTCTTCACGAAGTACAGCTACTCTTATCGGTTTCGTCTTCACAACAGCCGATGAAGGGTCGAAGGTTACATTGTATGTCACACCCTTGCGCTTTTCAAGTCCTATAATAGAAATATCATCATTTCATTAGTTAATTTAATTTTATAATACAAGGTAAAAACTTCATAGACATACCGGGAATCGATAGCTTTATCAAATCATGACTTATATACGTATGATTATATAAACTCGATAATTTCAAGTACAGTCAAACGGGGTGAATAGGCATGCAGGGGTGAATAGAAACGAAACTTTAAAGGGGATTTTAACCTTGAAATAATATAGTTTATTCCAAAAAGGACTCTTAATGTGTTTATTGTAATATAATTAACGATTAAGTGCTCTTGTTGGGGTCAAACTAAATTATTTCAAGGTTAAAATCCCCTTTAAAGTTTCGTTTCTATTCACCCCTGCATGCCTATTCACCCCGTTTGACGGTAATTATTACTGGACGTAGTTGGCAGCCACGGTATGTACGAACTATGAGAAATAATAAGTTTGGAAAATTATACTTTTTTTATATCGATATCCGTCACTTTTGTGAAGTTTCACCAGATAAATTAATTTGGCTTTGTATATTGTTAAAATTCTTCAATAATATACTACCTCGCCATTCCTGACGAACGCAGTCTGTGTTTGCTTGTAAACATTCTAGTTGATAACTTGTTTCTTCCCACATTCTGAACACTTCAATCAACTTTGTGTCGAGAACTTGTTTACCATTGACTTTTATAATGACCTGCAAATACAATTAAAATAATAAATACAATGGTCTGATTATAATCCATATTTATTATAATAAAACAGATTTTTTAAGAAAAATATGTACCTCAGAATTCATTCCATATTTCCCTGTGGTGCCAATTTGTTTGGCATTTACGCCGTTCTTCTTGAATTCATTGAGTACATACGATACATTACTACGTGATACTTCGAGAATGATTCCAAGTTCCTCATTGAAAAGTGCTTGAATTTCCGATACTTTAGGTTCTACATTGATATCGATGGTCATACCGCGAATACCACCGATACCCATCTCTAGGGCTGTGGTTACAAAACCTCCTTCGCTGACATCGTGACCTGACAGTAGCTTACCCTCTGAAATATATACACAAGAAAAGTATGAGAAAATTAGCAGTCCATTCTAAGCTTTGCTTTGGAAATGTTTGAAAGCTTAGGTTAAATACGCCGCCGTTAATATGACACAGAGTTTTAGAAAAGTTAGTCTTTGTAGTGTCTTCTCTGTCACGCATGCCTCTGTTTCCAAAACTCGATGTGCCATATTTACGCGAGGGTACTGTAGCTTCTACGAATGTATGTTACTAACCCTTCAATAATTTTTGAGTAACCTTGAACAAAGATTTAAGAACAGCAGGGTCATCAAGATCTGGCGGGTTGTCACCGAGTTGTTTGTAACATTGCGCAAGCGCCGATCCGCCAAGTCTGCAACAACATAATTTTTTATAGAGGAATCATTTCAAAGCACTATTTGTTTGAAAGCAAATGAAATAACTACTAGTTTTAGGTTAGGTTAGGTACATTAAATTTCTAAGATAGGGTATTTATTATCGAGTTAGAATATAAAAATCACTATGCATTACAAACCTGTACTTTCCAGGGCTGACTGGCACATAAACGAGAGCTGATCCTTCTTCTAATAAAGCTGGTTCGATTTTGACCGTTATATCTGGGCAAGGTGCGTAGGTTGACACTACCAAAGTTCCAGGTGATTTCACTGTAAAAAAATAAAAAATATTGTGGAACCCAAATTAATAACAATAGGAAAAATCATGGGCCAAGGCAATATTTTACCAAATCGATCTTCGTCACCATAATTTTGCAGGTGCAGACAAAATGTGCAATCAACTCAATAGTAGAAAGTGTAGAGTATAGTAAGTAGTAAATGCATTATATATTGCAAGTAGATTAAAAAAAGAATACATCTATACAATCATTTAAATATCAAAAATTATGCTTGCACTGGAATTGAAACTTTCTCATTTATGGCATTGAGTTTGTTCCAAAGCTTGATAATTATCTCAAATTCTAAATCCAAATATACAGACAGACCTTTCTCCCCAGCGACTTGCGCGCACATAGACAGCGAGTCCTTCCCGCCGTCTACGGCCACACCGAGGCTTCCCATCGCGTCGCACACGGCGCGACACGCCTGCAACAGCGCTCCGCCCTCCGCGCCTGTCTTGCCCGCCCACATCCAGTTGCCTGAACATTTCACGTCTTCCAGCTCACTTATGCCCGCAAACACCTGGATATGGTGTATATTTAGTAAAGACGATGGATATAAATGTGAGTTTTTAACAACTTTGGAATAAGTAACTGGATAGAAAAAAGAAATTGCTGCCCTCAAATGATCATCTACTAGTAATTCGCCGCGGTTTTACTCACATCCTAGGGGAACTCCTTCATGAACCCATATAAAAAGTATCCTATCTGTTAAACCAGTACTAAAATTCATAAAATCGGTTCAGCCTGTGATGCATCATTGAGTAAACAATGTCTTAGAAAGAAAAGGAAAGAAAATACGTTTATTTGCGGTAAACCTGACGCAGTGAACGAACACAAACACAAAAAAAAACAAGTTGGGGGAAAATATGAGTCACACTAACGCAAAACGGCCATCGCTCCGCATAAAGCTACAACCGACACACACACACTCACAAAAATATTTATAATATCAACGACTATAGAGCGAAATAACCTTAAAACCTTTGACCTGAGTAGAAAAATATCATTATCATCATTCTCTTGCCTTTATCCCAGTAAAAAAATAACTTACCAAATTAGTAAGGGCTTCACCAAGCGACATGCGGGCACCGGCCGCGGGGTCCAACAGACCCTTGATGTTCTGTGTACCGATGGACGTGGCAGACCCGACGAGGTCGTAATACGACAGCGCGATGATCGCACAGTCCGCGAGGGGCGTGTGTAGTGGACCAACACACTGCTGTTGAGCTATCAATCCTGTGACGCAACGGTCCACCTGGGTAACATAGATATAGCTGTACTAGGCTCTAGGTTTTACTACTTGTTTGTTTTGTTCAGTACTTGTGTGAGTACAGTACAGAGTATAATGCAGACAGCTGATGGATATTCGGGAAATCTCTGTATAAGATGAGTGAACAAGCAAAGTGAATATGTAGAAAAATCAAGTCAATCGCGCTAGTTTCCATAATAACAAAAATGTTTTATGGAAACTAGCGCCATTGACCTGATTTTTCTACATAATTATTCACTTTGCTTGTTAACTTGGCGTGAATTCGACTACAACGACATCTAGAGAGAAAATGTCTGAGATATAATCGACAGAATCGGATCGGTGGTAGGCGAAGCCACTAGCGTTTTACACGTATCGTGGATGTATATTCGACATTCCGGAACGACTTTATGTAAGTCATAGCAATTATGTTCCGTGTGGGAATCGAAACCGCGATACATCGCTCGACCAATGCACTGTGCAAACGGTCAATCATTAGTTTCAGTTGTTAAGCTGACATGGAAACTGATGCAGAATAGACGGGTTTCCTGTACCTATCTCTAAAAATTCTACAGGATGACAGGGACCTCGACTCGCAGTCTTTTACCTTGGATTTAGTACATGATTCTGAACCCCCCCTTTTTTATGTTGGGAAATCATCAAATAACTTCTCCCGCTCTGGGCAGAGCAGGAGGGCGTGTTAGACTCTTACTGACTAAAACCCACCCGTGTTCCTTCAGTTGCCTGTGCCAGGGGCCACGGTAACCCTCTTGGACTTTTCCGCAACCCTAGCAGGCATCGGTCCTAGCAAACCCCGTCATTGGTGCTGACATCTCTTTGAGGCGCGCGTGGAACACAACGCGCCGTCGACCCGGGCCTGGTCCTTATCGAACGGCGAGCTGCCCATTGCTCGCCATTCGCAAGCCCGCGCCTACGGTGGCCGGGAATCGGCCTGCGATTCCCGACGCCCAGGGCGTCTCCTGCGGCGGCTAGGGGCGTGAGGGCGCAAATTTTGCCTCTCCCTCACGCGTTCCGCCTCCTCCTTCGCGAACATTACTGCATCGCAGAAGGAGGTGACAGCTTCCCAAGCCCTCTCGCTCCGTACCATGGCCTGGACCAAGGCCGGACGCGAGAGATCGCCACCGCCAATCGCCTCCACGAGGACATGGCGGTGCTCCGCCCAGGCCGGGCAGACCTCCACCGTATGCTCCACCGTGTCCTCGGGGCGATCCACACAATGGTGACACCCGGGCGTTTCCTCCCGCCTTATCCGGAACAGGAACCTCCCGAAACAACCGTGTCCGGTGAGGACCTGCGTCAGGCGGAAGGTGAGGACGCCGTGGCGCCTCTCTAGCCAAACCCTGGCAAACCTGGCATTGAAATTTTCCGTCGGTGCTGAATTCATTGTTACAGTTTGCGCGTCGATGTCCCTGCCACCCAGTATATAAATGAGGATGTAATCAACTCACCTTATTCGTCAAATACCTCTTGCTGGCAACGTTAACAAGCCTCAAAACTCTATTGAGAGCATCATGAACTGTAATATTTTGTGGTAAAGACAGGGGCAGTTTTGTTCTCTTCTCAGTGACCAAATCGAATGTCTTCCTTGGCATATTACCTAGACCAAAAAAAACCCATTATTTTAGTTAAATATAAAATCACGCCTGTAGGGGGGAGCCCCTGAAGTGGTAGGCAAAGGTCAGTGGTGGACGCACATTATGCCAGTTGTGTTACAAATTCCATGGGTTGTGGTAAGCAGATTGCCATCAACGCAGTCCAAACCCAGTGACACAGTCAAACACGGGACCATGTTACTTACATAATCATTTTATAAACGAAGTTATTATTTTCGAGGTACTTACATACTATTGCGTATAGCCAGATGATTATTGCCTCTCATTTGACGTAAATGCTTAATTTAAACGCTCTTATCTATAAATGGGTATTGATACAAGTAAACGGTGTGTTTTGCTAATAAGCGAGATTTAGTATGTGTACATTTATGACGTAAAGCTGTAAGTGACCTCGTATATGATAATTATGTGGAGTATTGTCATAAAAACAAATGAATACAAAATTATGTATTATTACAATGTCATACAAAATTAGAACAGATCAAATGGTATGTACAGTTTAAGGTAATGAAATGATGTCTTCTAACATAAAATACAGGATGTTTCCAAATATGTTTACACAGCAACCAAATGGTGTACATACCCAGTACAGCTTCTAAATGAAGATCAAATGGCAACTTAGACTTGGTCTCAGGTTTGATCCTCTCAGTTCTGTTCAAATACTTGTCATTGTATGAATCTTCCACAAGACTCATGCAACCATCTCCTGTGACTTCGCCTACAAATGATACAGGGCATCTTTCACGACGACAGAGATCTGTAAAGAAAAAGAAAACAGTCAAGTTATGCAGCATTGTGTAGTCACTAACTGGAGACAAATAGTGACAGAGAGATCTCTGTGAAAATGTAAAAGATACAATTATGATGTTTACGTTTTAATTGAAGTTTCGTTAAGTTACGTTTTAAAAAAAAAACAATACAGATGATTGTCCGATACGTTAAAAAATATACTTTAGAAGGCTTTCCCCTTCTCTAGATTTTCTCATATAGATATTAGATAAGTAAGTACTAGAATAACGCCTAAATTATTTCTAAAGACATACCTTCAAGAACTTTTCTATTTTCTTTGGAACAAAGTAAAGCATCATTTTCTTGGTACTCAGCACCCCAAAGTTCTAGTGTGGTGATGGTTGGGTCTCCTAACTGGAACTCTTTAGTGTAAACAACTGCCCCTTCTGGTTCCACCAACTCTTTGAGCACATTGCCGTTACCGCCGGCACCTTGGTCATGGATAGCTGTGAAGATCACCAAAATATTAAGAATTGTGTCTTAATTGTTAATCATTAAGATTTCATTTTCATTGTACTTACATTCAACAGGGTTAATTTCAGCTTCTAGACATCCTCGAACAACTCTGTTGAGACGATTTCCCATTTCCGCATCACCTGTAAGAAAGCTTTGGATTAAAAACACAATTTGCTACACTTTTAGGGACACTTTTAATCAATAGGACCGATTCTACTGTCATTAGCAAACTGGATATTGTAGTTGGAATATCAGCCTTATCTTGGCACGCGACAACGCATTTTATGTTAGTTTTTTTAATTTCTTTGAATATACTCTTTGTGTATGGTGCTGTGCCAAATAAACGGTTTTTTTTCACTCAACACAACAAAACATCTCACCTCTTTGCACTGCTCCAAAATCTAAAGCGTGATCTCTAGAGTCCCCTCCCTGTACGGCCACAGACGATGCGGCGCCGCCACCCACTCCAATACGGTAGACAGGACCACCGACCTTTACTAGCATCATACCTGAAAGGAATTAACTTATTATAGTAGACAAAAAAGTATTATTTGACGTCTTACTACAAGAAAGAAAGCTATTTGTAAAAATTCGCTAAGTGATACTGAATTCGAACGACGCAAAATATTTTTTTTTGCATTTAGTGACGAAACACTGTCGACACACAAGTCATTGATCTTCAAAATGAAATTAAAGAAAGGTCTATGAAACATTGGGTTAATAAATGAAAAAGTGCCTCAAACCTTTTTCTGGTTTATTTTTTTTAATCATGTTGTGTGGCATGTATCCAATACCACCACTAAACATGATTGGTTTCACGAATTCCTCTCTGACATTATCACCATTCTTCAAGCCATACGATTGAACAAACCCTGCAAAGCAAAATTATGAAAAAACATAAGAAATTTTATTATTGTACATTGAAATATTATTTTTCTTATAAAAATTGAAGATAATAAAATAATTTTACCTGAAATCAATGGCTCTCCAAACTTATTACCATAGTCTGATGCACCATTACTGGCATCAATAATAATTTGCAGGGGGCTTGCAAAGTTGTTGGGATACTCCCAATTCTTCTCTTCCCAAGGCATTTCATAGCCTACAAAATAAGAACATAAAAGTATTGCAACAAATAAGCAGTAAGTATGCAGTTTTTTCAATAAACTGTGTTATTTATTTATGTATTGTCAGTCTTTCACAGTTATTTTACCTCTTATTTTGCATCACTGTCAAAATCATAGTGATTGTTACTCTTGTTACAATAAAGCTGCTGTTACTGACAAGTATGTAGATATCACAGTGGTCTTTATTCTCATTATAATAAGATTGTTGTTGGGTTGCCGCTGTCAGAAGTAAAATATCTGTGAAAGGACTGTTTACACTAACCAGGTATATGCAGATTGCCAACACTGTATCCCGCAGTTCCAGCGACTGTGTGTCCACCACGGCCTACACCCTGTACATCTCTTATACGTCCACCAGTACCCGTAGTGGCTCCACTAAACGGTGCCACTGCAGTCGGCATGTTGTGTGTCTCAGCTGTAAATATGATGTCAGACTCTGTCACCTCCTTAACAACCTGAGATGCGTCGCGGACACTTGTTGGCCGCAGTTTTGTATGTTTGAAACCTTTGATGGCACTACAATGAAATAAATAACAATTAAGGTTTATGTATTATTTTAATTTCCATGTTTAAAATTCGATTGAATTCAAGATACCTGCTGTTGTCACCGAATTTAATGACATTATTGTCATTTGATGTTTTTTGTGTAGAAGCTACCATATCAATTAGAGACATCTCTATCTCTTCACCATCTAAAAATAATTTCCCCTATGGGAAAAAATATAATAGGTAATATTAATAGGTAATATTTTTTATAGGTTTTTATAAGTTTAATGATAAGAGATTTCAATACAATGTACCTTGAAGAACCAATGACGCGAATGTTCGCTATTACTCTGAGCAAGGTCAAATAACTCAACACTTGTTGGGTCGCGCTTCAATTTGTTAACAAACATATCCATATAAAAGTCCATGTCCCAGGAGTCAAAGGCAAGCCCTATGAAAAATAATAAAAAGTTATTTACATTAATTTACTCACTTTAAAAATAATAAAAGTAAAAATTTATCCCTTAACACTGACCCAATTTTTGGTTGACAATCTCCATAGCTGGTCTGCCTTCTTTCTGGAGAGGTACCACAAACCAAGGTTCTAAATCCTTTGGTAATCTTTCATTGAAACTAGTCCTAGGAAGATTATCCTTTGTGTAAATACATTGTGTCATCCTGTCATGCAATGGTGCAGCCAAGGCCTCGTGTATCTTTTCATGGACATTTTTTGCCTTTGCAAATGTGATAAGGTATCTTGTTGAAACTTCCAACCGAATGACATCACGCAAGCCAACACTCTCACAAATTTGAACAGAATTACTTGAGTCAGCGGTTGAGAAATTAAATCTGCAACATTTAACTTAATTTAATTATAGATTCAACTAGTTTATGCAGTATTAACCTTGTATACATTTAAGGACATATTTGAGTAAACATGGAAAACATACCTTGGTCCAATCTCAATCACAATTTGATTTTCTTGCACATTCTTGAACACGGTTTCATTTCTCAATGCTTGAGGCTGTAGAGGACAACTGAGCAACCATTTCAGAACTTTAATCTGATTAATGTTGAGATAGTCACAATCTTCATGTAGCTCCACGTGGTAACAGAGTTCAGTTGACAACTGTGCTACATCAGCATCAACTAGTTGCAACTTCTCAACAATCTCCTTCGTCTTATGTGCACTAAATGCTTCAGAACAGAAGAATCGTAATATACACATGTTGAACACAATGTACAAACAGAACAATATCCAAATTCAGAATGATTGGAGAATGAAGTTCATAGACGTTGCTAGTAAATGTCTTACATCAATGTCAGAGTTCAATTGTTATCAATTATTCAATGTTATCTGTAACAAATAAAAGACAAACAACTTTAGCTTATGCAATTCTAATATTGAACATTCAAATAAAACGAACACAGAACTTTGGGGCGTCATTAACAGTGATTATTTCAAAACCTTTTGTTGAAAAACAGTACCTACTTCGGTTGTCAACCTGGATTTTATTACTTTGCCATCATAACAAGTAAGTATCAAAATACTGATCCTGTAAATCACAAGGCGGTTTTGAGAAAGATGTAAGTCTCCAACTATTACACTAATACAAAAAGTGCCTGTAGAAATGAAATTTAGTTGTTAGTTATTAAAAAATGATGTGCTTTTGTATATAAACCGTTTAACCTTTTTGATTATTATGTTGTTGCCTAATAGCCCCTAAGATGACCCACTGACCCTACCTATTGTTTATATAGGGTATCGGGTGTCGAACCCACAGCATAAGTAGTACTGCGGAACGTTTATCATATAGTATTTAATATAATATTTCTGTTCAAAATTGGAAATTAAATGACAGGGGAGACAAGGCCTACCTATGAGTGTAAAGAATGTTACGCCAAAAATAAATTTAAAGCTAAGCTACACATGCTCTTAGGAGTCACGCACTAGCTTACTGTCCAAAAAGAAACTACATTCTTCCATCTAATTAAACATTCAAGCATGAAATTGAGTACAATTTCAGTAAAATATGTATTTTAACACATATTATTTCTTGTCACCATTTTCCCCCCAAGTATTCAACGAACTTACAGAAATAATAGCAGGAAGTTCTCGCAGGTCTCTCTCAATAATTTAAAACCAAACACAAATAGTGTTACCTACATACTTTATCTGACTAACTTTATTCAAATTTTAACCTGCTTTTGCAAGTTTATTAATAGAATCGCAAATACCAAGTCTTATTAGAAGTCAGACGACTAGTCTTAAATATTTTAAGCAAAACAATTTGAAGTATTTACATGAAAATATAATTCAAGTCAAATTTTTGGGAACCAAAATATAATCAAAATGTGCCGAAACGAAACAAAACAAAAACAGTGGCTAACACAATAACACTAAGAGGGCTAACACAACGATAAATATTTATCTATGAACTATCCACAGAGTACTTTTACTATACCATACTATCTAATATTAATCTTTGTACTATAAGGAAAGTACGGAACTATTTATAAACACAACCAAAAGAGTACATTTTTGTTATAAAAGCTAAAAAATGTGTCCGGGCAAATCCGGTGTATAGTAGCCATACAGACAGCCACCTACCTAATCAACAGATTTCAAGCGTTGCCACATCAACCGGTCCCGTGCGTGCGCATCCAGTGCCGTCAGCCAGCTCTACTAGGTGTGTATAATGTTCTGTCTGTGGCCGTCAGGGTATATAATAATAATGTATGTTCTGTTCTGTGAATAATCTGTGATCCAGTGCGTGAAGGCCAGTACACACCGGCGCGACTTGTCGCGCGACGTGTTGCGTAGCGATTCTGCGATATTATCGCATCGCAACACCGTTCACACTGGCGCGACGAGCGCGACGCCGCCGTCGCGCTTACTACGCGACACGAAAAAAGAGAGTATAAATAATGGCGATGCAATCCAAGCTGAGCTCACGCCCTGGCTGGAGGCTTTGAGTTAGCTCGAAGGCACCACAGGATTGACCGGTTAAGCACTCACGGCCTCTCAAGGCCAACTGCGAGATGCCATCTGAGCTCAGTAGTAGACCGAGTAGACGATCTTCGTCAGAGGACGAAGGCAGGTCTGTGCGTGTTTACTGAGCGTGGGATCCTAGGTTCTTAACCTTAGTAGGTACCTAAGTTTGACCACACAAGCACGAACGATGAAAGTGGCGTATTCGGACGTACTTATTAAATATGAAGTATTTATTTAAAAATCAAGACTTTTAAATTACTTAGGTATAATAATTTACTTTGGCCAAAGAATTTTTGTATTTATTTGTATGGTTAGTCATTTAATTTACTACCTAATGTAAATAGTTATCTGTAATTGTAAAATGTAGCAGCTCATACTTACATAAAGACATGCGAACTAGAGGAACTGAGGAACCCATACGGCCGTTCGCTACCGCGCGCCCGCACATACTAAGAAAAGTACTCTGTCTGTAGTCTGTGATACTAAGCTAGCTATACTAGCCAAGGTTAAAGGAATGTTCCACCGGCCGCGGCCGGCCGTATCATCGCGCTCGAACGTCGAAGGGAGCACGGCACATCCTACCAATATTACCAAATTTTGTTAGTCCTAAGTTTTGTACCCTATAAATTATTGTAAATCATTTCGACTGGTACTGTATATAAGCAGAGTTTTCTATTAAATCATAGACCGTTATTCGCTTTCTTATTTGTAACACGCAACCCCAAAAATGCGATTTCGGGAAAATTACTTTAATTTCTACATGTAGAGTATTAATTTAATTACGAACATACCAGGGGGAACCTGTTGCCCTACGAAGGACACGATTTTGTAGGGCCTGCATCAAAATCAAAAGTCATTTATTCAAATTAGGCTGAGAATCAGCACTTTTTGAACGTCAAAATCACATAAGACAGTCCCCCCAAAACGCCCACCCTTCACCACTTCCTAGTGCTTTAGCTGGGAAGAAGAAGTGGCGGAACAAACTCCCCAGCAGCACTGCTGTCTGTTCAGTTAGAAGAACTGGATTCTATACATATAGTAATAAATAAATTAACATTACGAAACACAAAAATATTAAAATTATTTGCCATATGTCAGCTAGCACACGCCAATATTTAAAACTATACTCAAGCAGAAATAAATAATAAAAACAAAAACGCAAACAGAACTTAATACATAATAAAAAGCCTCCTGGCATAAAGGGCGTGCCCGCTTACATATGCAATGCTGCATTATGTTTATATGTATATAGCTGTAACTAGTAGCCACAAAATGATAAACTAGGACCTTCGAAGTAAAATAAAGAAACATTAATTTCTAACAACAATAACAAAACCATAGTCAGCAAGCTGACCTGTTACCACAAGCAGCACCCGTTCACGAGCATAACGCAAAGATCAGCCATTACCCCTACATCCTATCGATGTGATGGGGTTTGGCGTGTGCGAAGACTGCACTGGCTTATGTCATGATTGGACGAATGCACGCTGTGTAAATGCGTAATTTACACCTGAGGGACAGTTTGCTGCGTGCATTCAGAACGGAGTGGAGTCTACCAAGAGCGAAGGCGGCGCGCGAGCGGGCCTTCTTTATATCCTCTGCGAAGGATAGGTGCTCATCGAGGATGACACCGAGGTATTTGGCTCGCTTCTCCCAAGGGATCGGTTTGCCGGACATAGTGATCGGTTGGGGGGGGCTGAGGACGTGTCTCGGTCTTGTGAATAGGACCGCTTGGCTTTTATCGGGATTAAATTCTATTCTCCACTTTTTAAACCACTCGCCGAATTTGTCGACTGCGGTTTGAAGGATATGAGCTATTGGAATTTTGCCGTTACCGGTGTAGTAAATGGCCGTGTCACCGTCTGCGAACAGAGCCAGCTGAGCCTTTTTGCTCTTTGGGATGTCGCTGGTGAAAAGCGTGAATATGAGCGGGGCAAGCACAGAGCCCTGGGGGACTCCTGCACGTATGGGATGAGGGGAGGATAGCGCGCCTTCGATGCTATAGCGGAATGTGCGGTTTGTCAGGTAGTCTCTCAGGATGAGGACGAGACGGTCTGGCACACCAAGTGTGTAAAGCTTGTATAATAAGCCGTTGTGCCAGACTTTGTCAAACGCTTACTGAGCTCAGCTTGGATTGCACCGCCATTTATACTCTCTTGTTTCGCGTCGCGTAGCAAGCGCGACGGTGTCGCGTCGCTTTTTTAAAAACTCGGTAAAAAAAATAATTGCTGTGTAAAAGACAAAAATAAAAAACCAAGAACTTGGTTATTTGAATTTTTCACATACATTTTGAGGTTACTTGAAAAAAGTGTGAATACAAAAGTTGTAGATCTTTTTATTACCTACAACTTTGACATTACACTTTTTTCCATAAGACTTGTAGTTTTGCCGGAAATCGAGATAAACCGCTTTTTACCCTTAAACCCCCACTTCCCGACCTCGGATCGCCCGTAAATTATTTTACCTTTCATTTTTGTTATATTCTCTTTCTTTTCCAATGGGTTTCATCCAATGACTAAAGACTAAGAGAGGACATGAACTAAAAGATCTATATATAAATTAAATACATTATGGAAATATCATACGATTCTATACAGAAATAAAAAATATACATGTTTCTTTCTAACTTATGCAATTCTGCAAGTGTCAAAAAGAGAAAACCGTATTTTGTCAGTTTTCTAAAATTGCAATTCAATTTCAATTGACGTCACGGAAGCCCTGCCCATCGGCCGGTTCGCCATTTTAGTTTCTGGTTTTGAGCATGGTATAATAATATGCTTCGCCTGGTATTCTCTTCCCACGATGGCCTAAGACTACGTCACGATAAGTGTTGCCATTGATTGTCCGTTTCAGTAAATTTAGGGACTTTCTTAATTAGGTAATAAAATAAAATAAATTACTAACTAGCTTAACTATTTAGTAACTCTTGTGATTCATCTTTTTAGTTTTAAATTAATTAACATATTTAATTATTAGTTCATAATTGCTTTGATAAGTTGTAAAATGCATTTTGCTCAGGTAATTCAATCACACACAGTAGCCACACATCGGATTGACAAGTGACATACTGACAGCTCCCCATTTCATCACTATCGTCGTGTCGCTCATATCTATAGCGTTGTTTCGCTCGGTGAGCAAAATACTGTGGTTCCCAAACATTAGTTAGGTACTATAAAAACTGTGTAAAAACTGTGTTTGAAAGATACACAAGAAAAAAGAAATGGTTAAATGTTCCGTACTAAACTGTAAAAACAGAAGTAAAAAAGGCGGAGTAATAAGGTTTTTTTCTTTTCCCAAAGAAGAGATGATAGCAAATAAGTGGCTTCAATATTGTAGACCAAAAACAACAATAAGAACTGGTAAGTATGTACCTTTCTACATATTATTTCATTTATCTACGGTTGCAAATTCCATATAAGGCATAGTTGTGCTAATTCGGCTGTACGCCCGAACATAACCTAACCTAACTAGTTTTTGACTTATTTTTCAAGTCGAGTTAATTGCGTCCTATTAGGTTTTCGTCGTGTACTAAGTTGGTCCATGTTATTATTTTATTTTGTAGTGATTTTTTTTTGGTTGTTCTTTTAGTCCTAATTAAGGACAGGCAAAGGGATCTTGGCCCATACAGCCAAGTCAGATGTATTTCTTTTTCAAGTGATGTTGACGTAGCTTGCTAGATAGTTTTTTTTTTCAAATAAGGTTTAACGGCTCTGTCTTCAAGGCCGTTTGGGCTCATCTAAAATATTAAAAATGATAAAAATTGAGTACCCGTTGTATTATTTTTATCTTTTTCCCCACTAAAAAACTTTAAGAACCGCATCGCAACTGATGACGTATACTTAGGCCAATCACGTGACCCAGCTGTCACGGGAAGAGAATACCAGGCGAAGCATATTATTAGAGGCGGGAAACTGTAAAAGTGTAAAGGCGCTCTTTCTCAAACAACATTTCAAAAAAATTCATTTATTGTATTATTAACATTTTTCTTTGTAAATATTCATATTAAATAGATAGTTGATAGTGTACATAATGCATTAGCACCCCGAAATGGGGAAAAAAAGGCGGAGGAAGGACGAAATGTCCTATCCTGACTCGCAGCAGCAACAGTCCCTTGAGTCTTCGGATTCTGATTCAGCGGAGTCTGAACAGACATTAGTAAGCACCAAACACAATGACAAGGACGCAAAGGATAAGTACGCCATTTACAAGGTAAAAGGGTACACACGTAAATATCCCGAGGAAACGAAACAAACGGACCTCATTGTATTTTTAACTCGTGTCGAAGACAATGTGTCATTTAGCGATAGGGATCGTATGGCCCTATCGAAAGGTTTACGGGAGCATGGCGTTTCAGGCGTCAAGCATCTACGTACCATTAATAAATATAAAGTCGGCATAACATTTGACCTTCCAAACAATGCAAATATGTTTTTACAGAACAAAAAGTTGCTAGATCAGTTGTCTCTTAAGGCAACTATACCGGCTGGAGATACTGAAGTAACGGGAGTCCTTACTTCGGTTCCCGTAGAAATGTCCAATAAGCAAATTTTTTCATTGATTGGTAGTTCAAAAAATGTAATTCAAGTAAGGCGCTTCATGCGCAGGGTCAGAAGTGACGCTGGCGTAGCTTTCGTTCCTACACAGGCTGTTGCGGTAACCTTCGCCTCCACTATTCTTCCTCAATACATTTATTTGGACTCATGGCGTCACGAAGTGAGTAAATACATACCACCAGTAAAACAATGCCTTAAGTGTCTGCGGTATGGACATATTGCTAAGTTCTGTCGCAATATTGAAGTATGTTCAATTTGTACATTAAATCATAATTTTAAGAATTGTCAGGTTGACCCAAAGGATGCTAAATGCGCAAACTGCAAAGGTAACCACGTAGCTATCTCCTCATCTTGCCCAATAAAAAAACAAAAAGTGGAAGAAAATAAAATTAAGTCACGAAGCGCCACATACTCTGATCTTTTCGACGTTAATGCATTCCCAGCCCTAACTGCTCGAACTTTAGATATACAGATTAATAATTTAATGAAATCCGATACATTTATAAGTACATTAGTAGAAACAATTACAAAAATAGTTAGTAATAAAGATGTTCCTATTAACTCATCATCAATTAAAGAGGTTTTAAAAACAACTTTAGTTAAAAAATTTCCTTTATCCTCATAATGGATTTGTCAAACTTAAATATAGTTCAATGGAATGCACAAAGTCTTAATAGCAATAAACATATACTTATAAATTTCCTCTATACACAAAATATACATATAGCAATAATTTCTGAAACATGGCTCAGACCTGATCAATCTTTTAGAATAAAAAATTACAATATTGAAAGGAATGATTGTGGTAACAAACACAATGGAGTTGCAATTATAATTCATGAAAGCATTACATACACTAAAATTAACACCTATTTTGATAATTCTTTACAAAACATTTGTGTAAAAATTACAGTTAATAATAAAGAAATAAGTATAGTCAGTTTTTATAGCCCTCTAAACTCTAATCCCGCTTTTAATAAAGGTGATTTTGATTCATTGGTGAAGTCTATTCCTGGTCCTTTTATATTTGCTGGCGACTTTAATGCCCATCACACTTCCTGGGGATGTGTTTCTGACTCTTCAAGAGGTAGAGAAATCTTAGAAGTCATTGACGAAAATAATTTGGTTCTGCTTAATGATGGTCAAGCAACAACAGTTGGTTCTCTAACATGGCGTCCCAATGCACTAGATTTATCTCTGGTTTCATCATCGTTGGCACTTAATTGTGAATGGTCTGTACTTGATAGTCCTCTTGGTAGTAGTTATCACATCCCTGTAATAATAAAAGTAATGGTTAGCAGAAATAAAAATAATGATGTTTATGGGATTTGTTTGAATGCTAAACATTTGCCCATCTACCCAAATTATAAACTCGTGGATTGGCAAATGTATAGCAATTGTGTCGAAGAATTGTTGGTTGATTTTCAAATAGATAATTATAGTATTCTTAATTCATATTTCCAATTTTGTACTATTTTGCGCACAGCAGCTGCTAATTCCAAAATAAATTCCAATAATTTGAATTGTTATGTCAACACAAATACCACCAATCACACATGCCATAGTAATAACATTAAAGGACCTTCCCTTCCTTGGTGGAATCAAAAGTGTACAGAGGCTGTACAAAATTTCAAAACAGCATATATTAATTTTAAATATAATCCAACAGAAGAAACCTATCTTCAATTTAAAAGGCTTCGGGCAGTGAAGAAACTCATTTTAAAAACAGAAAGACAAAAAAGTTGGTTTTCTCTTTGTGAAACTTTTAATAGATGCACACCATTATCTGTTATATGGAAATTTATGCGTAAATACAATAAGACATATAATAATAATATTCATGAAAATGACGCATGGGTTTTAGATTTTTTAAAGAAATACACTCCAGACTTTGTGCCACATACTTCAAAAACTTTTACTGATAGTATTAATTCCAAAAATAGTTTTCTACTTAATCCTTTTACAATTAATGAATTAATATCTGCCATCTCCTCTCGAAGAGATACTGCTTATGGTCTTGATGGAATACCATACATCTTATTTAAAAAATTAAGCATTGCCGGTTTAGTAACATTTCTAGAAATAATTAATTTACTTTGGGAAAATAATATTATACCTCAAGATTGGAAAGTGGATTGTCTCATACCAATTTTAAAACCAGATAAGCCAAAGTTGTGTCCTGATTCATATCGTCCCATAGCACTTACTTCTTGTATTGGAAAATTATTTGAACAATTGTTGAAGCAACGTTTAGAGTTTTATGTAGAACAAAACAATATCTTACCTTCTAATCAATTTGGTTTTCGTAGGAATCGGTCTGCTAGGGAAAGTGTTTGTCAATTACAGCTTGATATTCATAACTCTTTCTTGGCAAAAAAAAATTTGGTTGGAGTTTTCTTTGATGTTGCAGGAGCTTTTAATAGTGTAAATATAGATATTCTTTGTTATGAATTGTCGCAAATAGGGATTCCTGTAAAAATTATAAATTGGATTAACAGTTTTTTGACCAATAGAGAAGTATTTACTAAATTTAATAGACATCTTTATGGTCCTAGACTCTCGTCAAAAGGAGTCTGTCAAGGAGGCATACTATCACCTTTAATATTTATATTATATATACGAAGATTAAATCTTATTTTAGGGTCTCAGGTCAAAAATCTACAGTTTGCAGATGATTTGGTTGTTTATACATCTGGGAACAATCTATCACAAACAGTTCAAATAGTCAATGATGCATTGGTAAATCTTCATGAATATTTTTCTTACCTTGATCTAAATGTCAATCAGTCCAAGTCCAAAGTTGTTATGTTTGGTAAACAGCGTCATAATATTCCCAATGTGCAATATAATAATTGTGCATTACCTATCTCACTTGAGGTTAAATTTCTGGGGGTTCTTTTTTCATACAATCTAACCTGGAATAATTACACAAAACATATAATTAGTAAAGCAAATAAAGCTTATAATGTACTGAAATCTCTGTCTGGCTCATATTGGGGTGCAGATCCAAAAATTTTGTTACTATTGTACAAATCATTAGTTCGTAGTCATTTTGAATATGGTTTCTATTGCTTCGCTGCTGATGTTAAAATTGTAAATAGTTTAGATGTTCTTCAAAATAAATGTCTGCGTGTAATAACTGGGGCATTCAGAAGTACTCCAATAAATGCAATGCAGATTGATTGCAATGTTCCACCATTAAGCATTCGATTTAATTACCTAAAAGAAAGATTTATACTAAAACTTTATAGTATATCTAGAAACAGTCTTCTGGTCAATTTGTTACATTCAGTAACTCCTTCAGTCTCTAAAGCAATTTTTATGTTACAAGGTCTTCAAAGTTTCGTAAATTTTATTCAAAATTTAAATATTTATCAATCCAAACATATTTTGCCTTGCTATGAAGGAACTTTTACTGGTAAATTTCCAGCTATTAATATAATTCTAAAGAAAAGAAGGGACCTGTCCACTAAAGAGAAAGTAAATGCAATGTTATTAGAGTGGTCAGATCATAAATTTGTTTATACAGATGGTTCCAAGAACGATAGGGCTGTGTCTTTTGCCATATATGAGCCCTTTTCAAACATAGGCATTGGTCGAAAGATTGACAAAAATTCAAGTATTTTTACAGCTGAAGCTGTCGCTATTTTGAGTGCTTTGAAACATATTAAAAATTATAATTCAGGACATAATAAATGGGTTGTGGTAAGTGATAGCATGAGCGTTCTGGAAAACTTGGCAAACAACAAATTGAATGCTAACACAAATTATATAATTTATTTAATAAAACAGTTATGGGTGGAATTATATCAATCAAATATTGTAGTTTGTTTTGTGTGGGTGCCTTCACACATTGGTGTTGTAGGGAATGAAAAGGCAGACTATTTGGCCAAAAAAATTGTTGATTTAGAAGAATTAATTCCCAATTCTGACCCTGATATGGTTGTTTCCATACCACCTACAGATGCAGTTAGTCTTCTAAGACAGCGCATGTGTCAAGAGTGGGGAAGACATTCATACCAGTGCACTCAGGTTGAAAGTAAAGGTACTTGGTTTGCTACCTTAGATGTTCAAATAAACTCCATACCTTGGTTCTGCAAGAATAACAAATTCATAAATAGAAAATTTTATTCAATCATCAGTCGTATGCGTTTTGGTCATTGTCGTTTAAATTATCATCTTCATCGCCTTAGAATGGTCAATTCTCCTAATTGTGAGTATTGTCAATCACAAAAAGTTCAGTCACTGCATCACATCTTCTTCGAATGCTCGTCTTTCAACATTCAGCGCCTTGTGTTGTCGGATGAGTTGCTTAAAATTTATAATAAGCCTGACAAGGTCCCGCAATGCATTCAGGAGCTACTTAAGAATGCCTCAGCTTATTTATACTTGTACAAATTTATAGTAGAGACTGTAAATGATATTTAGTTACTTACGTATTGGGTTTTCGTGTTATTAGTAATACTAAGTTTAGGTATAATTCATGTAAAAATGTAAATAAAATAAATAAATAATAATATGTACCTACACGAGGAGATAGCTCGGAAAATAACAATACTAGAAATTGAAGAAGAAATAAAATGAAAACAATCTAGCTTGATTGACATTGACACTGACAGTAAGTAAAATGGCATAGATAAAGAATCTGGATTTGTCAAAAATTAAATGAAAATAAAATAAAATGACTAAGTTTAAAATGGATTGACTACGAAAGACTTAATAAATAAAATAAATAATACAATGATTTTAAAAACGAAAGACGTTATCTTCGCAAAACTTACCACGCAAGAAAATCTGTACGGAAGACGAGGCGGTATGGTCAAAAGACTATAGCCTGCCCTTTTGGGCGAATAAAAAAAAAAAAAAAAAAAAAAGCATATTATTATACCATGGTTTTGAGTACTTCTCAGAGTGTACATGAAGTGTCATTTGGCGTTATCGTGCGACTAAATATTAAGTTTTTTTCCATTTTGAGAACATTTTGAGTGCTGTAAATTTGACTGAGGCTGTCTGTGATAGAGGAAACCATGCCTAAGTGTTGTGTGAGGGGCTGTGGCTCGAATTACAGTAAAAAAGCGCCTCTGATATCCCTGCACAAGTAAGTCGAAAGAATTCATAGATTATTAAGTTTCCTATATAAATTTATACCAATTTCTAGTCTCAATTCATGTTTATTACTGTTCGGTCATAGATTATTGCCTATTCATAGTCTTTCGAACGATATATTTCCTTATTTTGGTTTTGTTTACTACGTATTTTTATTGACAAATATAGTGTTGTGATTGTGTAATTTGCACAACGAATCGATTTAGCATCGATAAAAACCAAATTTCGTTTGAATATTTAGCATGAATAAATATACACATTTATGTTAGTTTGCGTGTTTTGTTTGTGTTTTTAGGTTACCAAAAAATGATAAACTTAAATGTAAGTGGCTTGAATCATTGGGTCAAGAAAATATCGACTCCAGCCAGGAAAATGTTTGTTCACTACATTTTGAAGAGTCTTGTATTAATAGAAGTCTTGATATAGTGAGACTTCACGACAATGCAATACCGACAAGGCTCCCTAAGGTAAATTATCACATTTTCATTGTAAGCCTACATTTACCCATATATTCGAAAATAATGTTGGAGCTGATGAAGATTGTACAACCTATCTTTGCATTGTATAAATTCAATCTCTTAGTATTGTATAATTGCATAGCACATGTGTGAGCACTATGTACCCACTATAAAGGTTACTGGGTTCGTCTTTCATTGACTTGAATGTGCCCTGGCGGCTGAGAGTATGTCATGCTCACTCAAATGTGTCGCTGGTGGTGACGTGTGTATTGGATCATTGAGTTCCCTTCAAAATGGTTGAGCTGAATGGTGCTGATCCATACGTCATGTTCGTGAACGGGCGCCGTCAGTAGGCACTGGTCATTTCTTAGCTGCCACGGCTTATTTTAATTCCATAATTGTTTTTATCTTTTTATTACGGACGCTTTTAACGTGCACGTGTTTCTACATCGTTCTCACATGTATAATTACAACATGAATGATGTAACCACTTTTTTGTAACAATATTTTGATTTAAAAGAGTGTCCATGGAGTTTCTTGCCCGTTCTTCTCCATAGGTACCTACTACGCTTTGGAATGGGCAACTAGCTTCATCTTTCTGACTGACCGACCCCTTGACAATTCAAAAGTGCCTGTAATTGGTTTATTTGAAATAAATGCCCTGAGTTTGAGTCATAATACATTATTATTTCCCTGTACATTTATTGTAGACAGGCAGACTTTATTGTATTTCACATTATTGGTGTACTTAATACTATTTACAAACTGATATTATTGTATCTATTTGAAATAAAACGGTTCTCCCATTAAATGCATAATATCGATTTCTGTTGTTTTATTTTGTTAATAATCGGTATAGTTTTGAATTCCTTGTTGTAGTTTAATTTACTCTTCTTCTAGCTTGATTATCACGAGCAACTATTAATCATAGAGTAAATAATATCAAGTACAATTAATTTTAAATGAACCGCCAAATTGATGATTTTTGCAATTTTTCAGTCAGATTACGCAACAACAGGCTTTTTTGTACTTAATCCATAATGCGACGTCCTAGAATGAGAATCGAATAACAACCTACTTACCTACTATCTACTTAAAATCAAAAACCTTATTTTAATGTATGTGATTTCGATTAATCGATTTGTAATCAACACGATGAACAAAATCATTGCAAAGAATGAGCAGAGGACAACACTAGGTAATGGGCGGAGCCTACGCCATTTTACTTTCCACGCCGGCACGCGATGCGGTCTTTTAGTTCATGTCCTCTCTTATTCTTTAGTCATTGGTTTCATCCTACTGTGACTTTTTTCGTTTTCAAAAATTATCGGCACTGGTCTAATGACTCAATAAATATTATAAAAATAATCTTACAAAAGAATCAAAATGCTTTATATATAACTAGTGCAATATTTATATTATTATAATAATTACGAACGCACTCTGATTTATCTGCAAGTTTGTTTTTGTTACTTATACCTACTATTGCAATATGGCTATCGCCTCGATGGTTGCTTCGACCAGAGACGTTTGCACTAGGCGCATTCAAATATGCATTCTATAGACATCAAAATAGAGTGCATCTATTTGTTTTTGGATTTAGCAAAATGTTTGTAGAAATTGTCAATACCGTTTCTATAGATTTATGCAGTTTCGTAAGTAAACTAAACTAAATACAAATTTCAAATGTTATGATACAATACCGTAATCATCCTACTTACCCAAACATTCCATAATTTTTTCGAGTTTTTCGTCTTTTTCTTGTAAAACTCTTTCGCAACATTTTATTTTAATGCCCATATTTCCACTGAGACTGAATTTTCACTTCAATATTAGGCAGTGAGTAGCCTTAGTAGTCCGCCACAGAACTTTAGTTCAATTCACGCACTGTTTTACCAATTTTAGCAAATACCAACTAATATTCAGCCAGCAGCAGCTTCCATTCCCGTGGATGATCCCTGTATCGTCTAAATTTTTCAGAATTCTAGCTTCCGTCCCGGCTCCGCATTTTCTTAGAAACATTATGGCATTTTGTCACTTTGGAGCTGTGATATTATTGCATTTATTTAGAGTTTATGTGATTTTTAAGTGGTCCGAGGGCCTTTATGTTGGTTTTATTTTCTATTTTTTTACCGCACCCACTAAGTACCTATCTAAAACACAAACATTAGTTTGAAATGGCATAACTACCCATTTAATTAACCCTTCCATCCCTGATACTGACTTACACCCGAAAAGCATAATTCCTCTTCTAGAGCAGTCGGGTAAAATTCGGAATGTTTATATTTGACCTGTTTATCATGTACTGTAATAAAAATAAACAGTATTTGTTTTTTTTTTAAATTGTTATGTGTAATTATTTATTGTATCATATTATGAACCGACACTGTAATTACATCGAATTTTAGAACGCACGTCATAAGTAAGTATATTCAACAGAAAACATCTGATTTCCTTACGTATACTATGCAACTTTCCTTGAGCACACAAACGCCCGTGTTAGCGTTTGCGAGTGTGTGCATTACCGTAAAACGCGCAGATGCGGTTGTGTGAGTGCGGTGATAGCGATTAAAATCGTAGTCAGTCCGCGCCTTAAGAGCGTTTATACCTTATGAGTGGCAACGTCGCAATTTATATTTCGTGGTTTTCAATTTTTATCATTTAATCGGAGCTATACAGGGTTACTGGTAATTCGACGTATATCCGGCAGGGGCTGATAAGGGGGCCAAAATGCAACAAATTGAACCCCCATATGTATGGTCGAAATTCAATAGTTTTCGAGATATTAGAATTTTAAGGGTTTTTCGATATTTACTCAAAATTTGACATTTCATTCCAAATAAAAAAAAAAACCGGTCAAGTGCGAGTTAGACTCGCGCACCGAGGGTTCCGTACAAACCTGTAGGTATATAAGTAAAAGTTCACCCATCACGACAATCGAGTCATAGTTATGGTATTTTTATTGCAAAATGAAATTTATAACATCAAAATATGGAAAGCTGGAGGATCATCAATTAATGACAAAGGTATCTTTATCGTTCCAGTAATCTTTTATTTTATATTAAAACATATCATTTATTTTATAATATAACTGAAATACCTACATTAGCCTTGCAGCAGCCTTGCAAAAGTCTGCTGATGAATGAGGGCAAGCTTTTTTATTAAAGTTATTTATTTACAGTTTTTTAGTCACTATTTAGAAATCTGGTATAAAAATGTTAAAATATGTGAATTAAATTTGAACCAGATTTGTAAATGGTGACTGAAAAAGGTATGAATAGTACCACATTGAACATTGAAGTTCGAAAAAACATTCATCTATAGTTGTACTACTTCGTGTAGTGCTAGTGTTTATTAACGGAAACATGTTTAGGGATGAAAAATATGTGGAAATTCCATTTCGGGGATTCATTCTAAAATCGATATTGAAGTCTCCCACAACAATCAGACGAGAACATGGTGTATACCTATTGAGGTTGTTGTCGTATATTGCTGTATTTATGCATTCTATTGCAACATTAATTGGACATTGTGGTGACCTATATACAGTTATCACTCTGACATTAAACATTTCAAAATGCAAGCATTCACAATGGCCGTTTGCAGCGCCTGGGTTATTTAAATAATATTTTTTACATGATCCATCTGTCACGGCATCTTTGACACTGCGACGTACATACGCGATAGATCCCCAACCTGGATTTGCATTAGATATAGCTGGACCATCAACTCTGCTCACCTCATAAAACCCATTAAGTTCGAAAGTATCTCTACAGCACCCCCAAGTTTCAACAAACAATACTGCATGGGAGGAATGGATAATAGGATCTATGATGACGTCCGAAAAATGTTTGCGCAATGATTGCACGTTATGAAAAATAATTTGAACTGCATTATCTTCAGGAGTTTGCAAAAATTTGAAATATGGCACCAATTTGTTTTGCTCTAGTCTTTTCATTTCTATACTTACAGCACTCGATTCTAATATTTCAGCGGGAGGTTTAAATATACCCGAATTCACGACTAAAAACAGTCCAGACGATGATGTTGCTCTAGAACAAGCTACATACAACATTGATCTTTTTACATTTTTAGAAATATGAACCACAACTTTTGCTAAGGTTGCACCTTGCGACTTGTGAATTGTAATACCTTCTGCTGGTACTATTGGAAACTGAGTACGTTGCACTACAAGATTTGAAGATTTCCACCGTTTCACGGTATAAGTGACAGCATCTAATGGCGTCCAATACGAATTGAGATATTGACGATGTTTCCGCGAAGTTACTTGACATTTACTTCTTGTAGCTATTCCTGTACTTTTATCAAACAGAACCCAAATACGTAAAGGCCGCTTTTCACTTGTTTTCTTGTGTCGACCATAATCTATAGCCTTCAATATTCCGGTAGTGCCATTCACAAGGCCATCCGTAGTGTCCATATTCACAGTTACCATATAACGTGCACCTACCCGTAAAAACAAGTTCTTAGGAAGACCGTACGTTTGCATTGTAGCTAGAGCCTTTACAGATTGCAAGGCTTTTCTAGCAGCTTGCGGATTTGGTGCTCCAGAAACCACATCAAGTGCTTTAACCGAGCACCCTTCAGTGTTCATCCGAGATAATACTTGATTATTGTATTTGTCGACTTCATTGTTGGTTGCAAATAAATGTATCGCTCCATGTGTCTCAATAGGTAAAGTATTAATACTGTAACATCTAGAATTTATTAACTCGATATCCATAGGAGTCATCCGACCGACAGCCATATTGTTTAAGGCTACTGCGAATGCCAGATCATCTCTTTGCCGCATTATTTTAGTCATCATAAAGAGACGGAATGATTCCCACAACGGAGCGCCAGCAAGGGGTGCCAATGGATTTCGACTACTGTTTGGCTGAAATACCCAATTGTCTCCTACCGGAGGTAACTGATTGAAATCTCCGACGCTTATAATAGATATACCCGCAAATGGCGCATCTGTGTGAAATACTTGCTGCAATCTCCTATTAATTTGGTTCAGAGTTCTACTCCCCAGCATAGATATTTCATCCAAAATAATTAATTTTACTTTTGCAAGTTTACATGCTAAGGTGTTTGCGGTGCTTGCTGATAATTCAGGCATTGTTTGGCCACACTGGGATACTGGAAGTCCAAACGTACTGTGTACAGTTTGACCACCGATTCCAAAAGCAGCTTTTCCCGTATATGCACAAAGTAAAATTCTAGCATCATCAGGATTTATACCCGGAGCTCTATTGAACATAAGCATTAAATATTGATACAAACCCTTAATTAACAAACTTTTCCCCACGCCAGCTCCACCACTAACAAAATAATAAAAAGGTGCTGGTGATTCTTGAGTGAAAATATGTCCTACATGTAATACAAAATGTCTTTGATCACAATTAAATATCCTAACTAAACTCAATATATCATCTTCACACAATACTGCTGGTTGGGCAATCGCTTTTCCAACTAAATTCGATTGATTTCCATGTAACTGTAGACAATGATCTGGATCACCTTCTTGTGTTTCAAATTCATAATCATCTAAAGGACGAGCTTTTTCTTTTACTATACTATCTTCATCCTCTTCATCTTTATCTACATTACGAATTGCATCCAATAATGCCTCGAATTCATCTGGTCCTCCCAACTGATTAAATTGAAGACTTTCTGAACGGATTTCATCACTAAGTTCAATAAATTTCTGTTCGAGATTTATTTCATCGACCAATTCAGTAATTTCATCCCTCCAGTTTATGTATAACATTAGCTGTTCCCTGTAGAAATTGTCAGGATCTTGAGCTCTATTATATCTTCGGAAACGTATAATCCTGGCTTTTCTTCTTTTTCGTACATATCCATCACTATTTAACAGCTCAATCCAATTTCCTACACCTTCATGATCAGTGTTTTCATCTTCATGTGTACACGAAATTTTAGTTGAAAAAGTATAATATGCGGCAAAATAAGCTAAACTCATTGTATCAAACGTTAGATCATGTGGCCGATTTTTATAATGATCCAGTAATTTTTTTTTGAATATGTCTGTGGACGATGGATCCAAGGACTGCAAATCTATTAAAGATTTCAAAATACCCACTCGTTCATTGGGGTGTCCTGTGTTTATGTAAACATCGCTCTCAGAGGCTTGTGACAGAGGAAGTCCCGCCAGACAGTAAATTGTCTCTTGGGCTGAAATTTCTGAAGAATTCAGAAATACTTTTGATATAGCGCGTAGAGAGTCTCTTATGCTACTATTGCCATTTTTGGCCTCTTCCACCGCCGCTCTTAGTAAATTTGACATGCCTCGATCAGCTTTGTTAATATAATCGACAATATAAACGGAACAGGCAAATGGATCAAGTATAAATTGGCAATCCATATTAGCTCGTTGTAATTCCAATATTTTTTTGCAAAATGGATTGACCATGATGTCTTTAGGGCGTCTCTGTAGATATATTTTGGGTCGTTTAAGTGTTGATCTAACTGCGCATAGGTATTTTTCTATATTTAATTCTGTTGATGCTATGTACTCATCAAATGTTAAATGTGATGGAATATTAACCAAGTCGTCCTTTAATTTTTTAGATACTTCTTTCCATTCTTTTAATCTTGGATTATCTTCTTCCAGGGGCGTCAAAAGTCGTGTCTTATCCATTGGAAAAAAAGGTATTCCAAACCTACAAGGACGACTAGGCTTGGAATGACATGAATGTGTGTGTTTGTGAGTTTGTATCATAACTAAGTCTTCATCTAGTTCTTCACTATTGCAGGATATGATTTGGTCAACAAACATTATAACCTTTTCAGTTGATGATTGATCTCCAGGAACAAAGATAGGCGCATCTTCTATCCACAACATCATATGGGCATGAGGAGAACCTCTGTTTTGGAATTCTATTCGATGGTAGATACTGATGGTTGATTTTACGTTCACCAAAAGGCCCAACGGGAGACAGCCATGTTCTTTTTAATTCTTTATAACGTGTTTCGAAAAAAGTAGCGCATATAAATGGGTCGGACTGAATGAGTCGCACCTTTTCTGCGTATGGAATATTTTGTGCTTCCTCAAGAGACACTTCCTCTTTATCAACTGTGATTTTAAGCTGTTTGATTAAATGAGGCCATTGCGTTTCAGCTGCGGATATCGTCATAAACAATGTACCCAAGTAACACATCAAAGCAGTATAACGGCCGACTTACAGCATCCCTGTATCGTTTTCGCATTTTTAATTAGTTTTATAGTAGCATTACAAACGTTTAAACGGCTACTGTAATTCTTATTTGGGCACAAATTATACGGCTTTACATCCTAAATAGGTTCACAATAGGTGTTTAATTGCATTACAGGCGCATTATATTAGCATTATTGTGGTCAATGAAGTTGCCAATCGCATTACAGAAGCATTATACTAGCAATATTATTGATAATGAAGATGTTAATTGCATTACAAAAGCATTAGACTAGCATTAGAATATAGTAAAAGAATGATTGGAGCTATTTAAGTGTTCACCGTTGGAACTTAAATAAACCTTACATCATTGCAAAAACATCTCTAATACCATGGTACTAATGTTATAAATACAATTAACGTTGTAATTTAACTATTTTGTCTCGCAATTATAATAAGGACGAAGACGGTTAAAACTGAGTGAGTGACAATATTTGTTTGCATCAAAACAAAATTTATAATACTGGGCTAGTTTTTGACTCTTTTGTTATTTCATGTCTTCAAATATTACTGCGCAAAGTAGTTTACTGTAAATGTCTATATAATTTTCATTAAAAATTTTCACGCGCCTTCGATATTTTGTGGTTTTTATATAAAATGTTATTTAAAGATATGTGTGAAATAACCAAAACAATTGTGTATTCCTAGTATAGAACGAATTTTGCATAATTAACATAATAGTATTGGTTGGGCAGTATTAAATTAAGGTATATCATTAGTCTATAGGTCTACTGCTTTTATAAATAAGTACGAATAGTAATATATTTTTTATTATAAAATATTTACAAAATGGTGTCGGTCTGTCGCAGCCCGGTGAGCCTTTAAAAAGCCTAATTAATGCCGCCAGCAGTATAAATACTCACACGTGAACAATTATTAAGCCAGAGACCAGAGAGAAGACTTTTGTTGAACCATTGTAGTGCTATTGTCTATAAAGTAGTTATATATGGTCTTACTGGTATACCAGTAGACTTGATGTAGCCTGAAATAGTGCCATTACTTGAACGCAATTTTGGGGATCCTTGAGCAAAACAATAAAACCCATTTCAGAGTTTTTGTACAACTTGAATCCGTTTGCCAAGAGTTGATAAAAGGCTTTCTGACCGCATTATCTAAATAACTATTACTGCGAGTGGCTTATTAAAATGATTACGGTGATTTCAACAAAAAAAAAATCAAGAAAATAGTATAATTCGAGTAGGTACTTGAATATCACTCAGTTAACAAGAGCATATTATTGTGATTCTATAGATCTTATTTCAATGCCGCCGCACCGTGGACCTTACACTGATGCAGTTGCGGGACCGTTTCCCTAGTGCGTGCGAGACAGCGCTATGCATATTATAATATATTATAATCGTTATACAAACACGGTTAGGCAACACGCACAGTTAAATTAATAACATATAATATCTATACGTCCACTATAAAAATTGCTGTTGTTTTGTTGATCATATAATATGTCCTTTTCCCCAATATGGCTGACAAATGGCTTTACTAATACAGTAAAATGAATGTATTTACAGCTTTACGCATTAAAATAACTCACGTGTATTTGATTAAAGAGCTGTTAGCTGTACAACAGAACTCAGTTGATCTTTAAAATGCAAGCATTACATTGATTCACGTTTATGCTGTTCAGCAGTACTAGGCTTTTATTTACCACTTATAAATGCTATTACACAACAAAGAGCACTAAAAGCAGCTCAAAGCTGTATAACGGATTTACGGTGCATTATAATGGTACAAGCTTATGCTATTATGCAGCATTAGGCATTATCTTATTACTTAAAAATGCTCTTGTAGACCCTAAAGCACTAAAAACAGCTGAAAGCTGTATAGCGGATTTACGTAGCATTATAATGGTTCATGTTTATGCTATTACACAGCATTAAGCATTTATTTTCTACTTAAAAATGCTATTGTAGATCCAAATGCACTAAAATCAGCTGAAAGCTGTACAGCTGCGTTGTGATTTGCTGGACTAAAACTAAAGGCAATACAAAAGCATTTTGATATGCCATTATCCAACCGTTGTACAGTGTAAAGCATCAAAATGGTTTTGAAATGCCAATTTAAGGCGTCAAGGTGAACGGTAAACTCATATAAGAGTTTATACGGACCTTAACTCCTATATAAGTTTAATATTCGTCTGTTAAAATGCTTCCTGTGTTACTTGGGTAGGGACACCGAACTGCCGAATCATTGCTAACAATTTTTTCTTTTCTTTTTCCCAGTGTGCTGGGGAATTTCTCACACTACTAAGAATTCTAAATCCATCATCATGCTGAATGAGGTTCTGTAAGTAGTCGTCATTAAGAAGGTTGTTTACAAAAATAGGAGCGCCGTTGACGGTTTTCTATCGAAGACAAATAGCTATCTGTCCATTTATTTGGGCCATCTGTTGTTTCTTTAATAAAGTAAACAAATAATCTGGCCGCATAGCCCTTCTATCATGCCGACTTATTTCAGATTTCATTATATCAGAAGAACTCAATTTTATTTTAAACTGCCGTTTAATTCCACCATGAATCTTAATGAAAGCTAATTCTTCAAGAAAATCGTCATACAGTAGTGATAGTGGGTACTTACCCTCACCGGGTGCCATTGTAATGACGACATCCTGCTCATTATCAAGTAAAGTTTCAGCATTACCGGGATTTACTGGTTCATCTATTAATTCTTCAAGTTCACATGTGCATTCATTGTTATCTGTACGATCATTATCATCATCAACTTCGTCGTCATATTCCCAGTTATCATCATATGTAATTTTCAATTCTTTAAATAAGTCTGTCTGGACTAAATATTTTGCTGCTTCTCTCACTATTGCAGGACGAATACGCTCTTGACGACCGTGTTTGTAGCACATTTTTCGCTTCAAAACAAGTGTTATTATATGACTATCAGATATATGCCTTGGTAACGCTGAGACCATAGTGTTAACATCGACTGGAACGTTCACTACATTCCCTACCAATCCATGTTGGAAACCGAGACCTTGACCTCGCCTAACTATTTTAAGGAATATATGTCGTGGTGATACAATGCGTTCCTCAAGTGGAGTAAGACGTTGCAGAACATCTGGAATTACAGGATAAGTTAAACCATTATACATGGCAAGCCGTGGTATTTTGCCATCTTTTAGATATTTTTGACACGTATAACAAAATGAACCATAGTCACCAGATGTATTGATTAGAAATAAATCATTTAGGTTTTGATCTGAAAATGTCTTAGGCAACTGATCTTTTCTCATGATTCTGAGCGAATTTTGGTGCCACAAACGACCGCAACAGGAACAGATATTCGTGTGACCATCTGTAATATTATCAAAAAATTTTTGACTTACGGCCATCCAATCACGTAGATGAGTATTTTTTCTAAAATTACACGTCTCTTTCTCACGTTCAACGTAATCTGAATCCTGCCTATTTAATTGATGTTCAATTGTATTACGAGTTTGCTCTTTATCCCTGTATATTGGATCCTCTCGTAACACACGATGAGCAGCCGTGTTATGAGCTTGCTCGTTTTCTCTGTATACAGGGTCTTTTCGTAACACACGATGAGCAGCCGTGTTATGAGCTTGCTCGTTTTCTCTGTATACAGGGTCTTTTCGTGACACACGATGAGCAGCCGTGTTATGAGCTTGCTCGTTTTCTCTGTATACAGAGTCTTTTCGTAACACACGATGAGCAGCCGTGTTATGAGCTTGCTCGTTTTCTCTGTATACAAAGTCTTTTCGTAACTCACGATGAGCAGCCGTGTTACGAGCTTGCTCGTTTTCTCTGTATACAGGGTCCTTTCGTAACACACGATGAGCAGTTGTGTTACGAGCTTGCTCGTTTTCTCTGTATACAGGGTCCTTTCGTAACACACGATGAGCAGTTGTGTTACGAGCTTGCTCGTTTTCTCTGTATACAGGGTCCTTTCGTAACACACGATGAGCAGTTGTGTTACGAGCTTGCTCGTTTTCTCTGTATACAGGGTCCTCTCGTAATACACGATGAGCAGCCGTGTTACGAGCTTGCTCGTTTTCTCTGTATACAGAGTCTTTTCGTAACACACGATGAGCAGCCGTGTTATGAGCTTGCTCGTTTTCTCTGTATACAGGGTCTTTTCGTAACACACGATGAGCAGCCGTGTTACGAGCTTGCTCGTTTTCTCTGTATACAGGGTCCTTTCGTAACACACGATGAGCAGCTGAGTTACGAATACGTACATTGTCACGTTTCCTTTTTAATTCTTCTGACCTTTGTAATCTCTTTGACAGTCTGTTTCTTATTCTCTCCTTAATTGTAACGTCTTCTTTGTTTCTCCATACACGTTTTTTCTCTTTATTATATTTTTTAAGGTCTTCTGACGATTTTCGATTCCGAGGAACAGAAAGAATTTTTTGAGTAAGTGTATCACCAGACTCAGAAGCTAGTGAAGACGCAGCGTGTTTAGGAGTATACGATATGGATTGTGGCGTGGGTGACTCAGATGTATATGCCATGGAGTACACTGAAGTAGCAGGGATTGCGAGTTCGTTATTGACTTGAAGATGTTGACCTTGAAATTCTTCGAGGTCCGTCGCCATATGATCCGCTATAGCTGGCCTATTAATTTTAGGATGAGTTTGCTTGTATTTCTGTTTAGCTTCAAATACTTGTTCTGAGCGGGACTTTTCAGACTTTTTAGGACGACCACCTTTATTACGTTTTGGACGACCAACCTTTGCATTCTGTGTTTTTTTTACCAAGCTTGTCTTCATATTATCGTATGTATTATTAGGTAATTCTTCGGACCTTATTGGCGAACAAAAATCATAATGACCGGATGATAAATTGCCTGAAAGAAGTAAACGCTTTATTGCATATCCTTCTCTGCCAAATACACCCCTCAGAATACCCGTATTACCTTCATAAACTTCGAACCTCACTGGATACAAAACTCCTGCTGCCTTTACCTCAGCAGTACCGCCATAACTAAAGGATTGAAGCATCGTAGCTTTGTACTCATGTCGTGAAGAGAACGGATCTCCCTGGGCATCGCTTGTATACAAATTAAACTCGTCCCAGTTATTGTAAATATAATTAACTATTGTGGATCTTAGTAATTGTGTTTGTTCAATATTAATGGTATTGTAAATAGAGTACGCTATTGCATGAAATAAACAACTTCCATCGGGAGGCATAGGTATTATATTATGTAAAATAATATTTTCGTTGACAATTAACGCAACTATAGCCATAATTATATTTTTGTAAAGTTTTTGAATTGAAAAACAAAGCAGAAATCAACAAAATTATAGAGAAATTGTCGCAAATTTTATTTATTTCGGTAAACGTGCGAACAGCATCTGGGCGCTCGTGCGAATGACGCACGGCTGTTGCTCGCTCCACGGCCATACCGCATTACCCCTTCTCTTGGCCAACCGCCTGCCCCCACTCCCGCATCTACGGGGCACTGCGTGCGCATTCATGCCCTGTCGCGCGCCCTACACTTCGCGTGCTCTCGCACCATCAGCGTCTCATCCTACTTCGCCAGATAGGAATAATCCAAGCAAGCTGTCTAATAATATGTTTGACAATATTATATAATATAATATAACAAGCTGATTGAAAAATTTTGTCTCCTCTCAATACATAGAGGTAAGTTGCGGCCATTGCGGTAACTACAATTATATTTATAATCTCAATCTAAATGTTGGTTTTGATTCACTTACGAGTAGTTGCGAGTTTCAAAGTAAAAGGTATAAATTGTTGTACATTTGCGTTAACTTAGAAATTTGTTTTATTTTCACAGCTTAATGGCAATTAGACTTAAGTATTTAATATAAGTTTCAACTTGATATGTCTACGCGTTCATGAGGAAAAGGATAATAAGTTTAAAATTATTTGAAAAAAAAAAATATGTGATCTAACTAAAAATTTAAGGTTTTCGGAATTTTTCTGTTATATGTGCGATAAAACATTGCTTCATGCCGAATTTCGAGATTCTAAATCAACTTGAAGTACCCTATAGGTTTTGATTCTCTCGCAAGTGGTCGCGAGTTTGAAAATATGCGGCTTAAATTGTTATTATTTCTTTCGATTGCGTTGACATAAAAGTTTGATTTTGTTACAGTTTAAAGGTATTATAGACTTAAGTATTTAATATGAATTTTGATTTAATACCACAACGCGTTCATGAGATAAGGAGTAGTAACTTGGAAATTTTCAAAATTGTCAAAAATATTTTTCAAAAATATTTTTTTTTTATATGATGAAACTAAAAATTTACGGTTTTCGTAATTTTTCCTATATCTGTACTATAAGACGTGACTTCGTACGAAATTTCAAGATTCTAAGTTCACGGGAAGTACCCTGTAGGTTTTGATTCCCGTGCGAGTTTCGAAAATTTGCGGAAATTTGCGGCCTAAATGGCTGTATCTTTTGATTGCGTTGGCTTAGAAGGTTGATTTTTCTACAGCTTCCAGGGACAGTAGACCTGAGTATCATATAGAAATTTCAGTTTGATACCTCCACGCGTTCCTGAGAAAAACGGTCTTGACAGACGGACGGACGGACGGATGGACGGACGGACGGACGGACGGACGGACAACAAAGTGATCCTATGAGGGTTCCGTTTTTTTCTTTTGAGGTACGGATCCCTAAAAACTACATATTTGAATGGGTACCATTAAAAATGATGTTGTAGCTGGCACTTCAATTAAGCTATGGACATATTTAAAACTACTTAATTTAACAAAATAATGAAAATAATGAGCGATATAAGAATAATAATTATCTTACCAATATTTTCATTTTACGCTTCAAAAATGTTGTCTCGTCACAAAAAATTCTATGACATTAATCGTACAAATAACTAAAACAACTTGCTTATTCTTTAAGCTTTCCAGAAAGCTATAAAAGTCAATTTTAAAATACATAATTCGTGCCAAGGCATGTGTTTGAATCGGCGCGGGGAGAGAAAGGGTCATTTGTATTTGTATGAAATAAAATGCATAAAAAAATGTACATCAAATTTTATTACAAATTTTACACATCTTGTTCAAAATGAGCCCCTCGATTACGAATGCAGGTTCGAATTCTCTTCCTAACTTCGGTTTTCGTCACTCTTGATGTGAACGTTGTTCTCATCTGTTGCGCCGCGTTTATTATTCGCTGTCGAAGTTCTTCGACTGAATTTATTGGGGTCACATAAACTAATGCCTTCATATGACCCCAAACGTAAAAATCAAGTGGTGTGATATCAGGGCTTCGTGCTGGCCACGGAATTGGCCCTCCCCTCCCAATCCATCGGTTTGGATATCTCTCGTCTAGCCACTGTCGGACAGTAATCCGGTAATGTGCTGGGCAACCATCATGTTGAAACATGAGGTTGTTTTTTATTTCTTCGGGAACATCCGCCAACAAATCGTCTAGGTTGTTTCTCAAAAACTCCTCGTAATTTTCGCCGTTCAAATTTTGGGGCAAGAAATGGGGGCCCACCAAATAATTATCAACGACACCCATCCATACGTTCAGGGAAAATCTCATTTGCGACGCAGTTTCTTTTAGTTTTTTTGGATTCCTGTCTGCTTTAGGTGCCCAAAAATGTAAGTTATGGTAATTCGTTATTCCATCCCGGTCAAACTTTGACTCGTCAGTCCACAAAATATTTCTTAGGAAATGTTCCTGGTCAGCGTCAGCGTTTAACATAAACCGAGAAAATTCAAGTCACCTGGCAGGATCTCCCTCGTGCAATGTTTGAACAGGTTGATAATGGTACGGGTGTCTACCTGATAGATGTACTACCGACCACACTTTCCACTGGGACATACCGAGCTGTCTTGCAACAATGTTCGTTGAGATGTTTGGGTCATCAATAAAACACTGAAGAATGGTGTCCTCTTCGTCAGCCGTGTACCGTCGAGGTCTGCCAGCGTTGAATTGTGCTCTTTGAACACTGCCAGTTTCAGACAATCGTCGATATGTGCTCCCGAAAACAGTAACTTGGGGAAGTCGACGATCGGGAAAGCGGCGTTGGTATTCTCGCCGAGCCGCAGCCGCGTTTCCATCGGCATAACCATAACAAAACATTATGTCTGCTTATTCGTTATGGGAACTATATTTTCTATCACCAAAATTTATATTTGTCATCAAGTTGTATCACCTAATAAATAGATCTATCGCCACGAAATATTTTCGTTCTCAGATAAACAAAAATTGTTCTCAGGTTGATATCTCAGGATTTTAGGTGATTTATTGTGGAACTGATTTTGCATTGTTTGGTGACTACATTTTGGTGACAGATCTACTATTCGGAGGACAAACCCTATTATTTAAGAAACACAAAACTAATTAAATTGGTAATAGCTTAAATGATACCCGAGACAAATTACCAGGAGAAACTGGATGCAATCTGGACTTTAGGGCACCCCGACTCGGACAGGTTAGGTTAGAAGGGGATGGCGGGGTCGAGAGACCCCGCCATCCCCTTCGTGGTTATTTTTTTATAAACCACCCAGAAGTAGGAGCCCCGCGAAGCGGGGCTCCGTCGACCAAGCCCTACCGTCGACATATTATGTATATCAATCGATCGGTGGTGAATAAGAAAACTACTACTATTGGTGATCTCTTTAAATTAGTTTGCTTAAATACTTATTAGGACACACCTATTATAATACATACAAAAACATTTATTTGGTACTAGACCTTATATCTCAGGATTTTAGGTGATTTATTGTGGAACTGATTTTGCATTGTTTGGTGACTACATTTTGGTGACAGATCTACTATTTGGAGGACAAACCCTATTATTTAAGAAACACAAAACTAATTAAATTGGTAATAGCTTAAATGATACCCATTCGTTATTAGGATACGAAGCCATATTATCCGAAATAACAATGATAACAAAAAGAATAACAAGATAAACAAGAATTAACAATAATGATCGATAACAAATTAACGGGATGAGAGATTGGTAGCAAGATAACAACACACGTGCTTGCGCGGCGGAGAGTCAAAACTTACTAAGGAAGGCGACGCGAGCGCAGCAGACGCCGTGTACTCCCCCGCCCGCACACCCCGCCCTCATACCCCGCCCCATCGCGAAGAATTTCGCCATGAAAATCGGTTGTTTTAGCGAGGATCATAAACTAAAAACACAGATAATTTCTCTCCCCGCGCCGGTTCAAACACATGCCATGCCACGAATTATGTATTTTAAAATTGACTTTTATACCTTTCTGGAAAGCTTACAGGATAAGCAAGTTGTTTTAGTTATTTGTACGATTAATGTCATAGAATTTTTTGTGACGAGACAACATTTTTGAAGCGTAAAATGAAAATATTGGTAAGATATTATTCTTATATCGCTCATTATTTTCATTATTTTGTTAAATTAAGTAGTTTTAATTATGTCCATAGCTTAATTGAAGTGCCAGCTACAACATCATTTTTAATGGTACCCATACAAATATGTAGTTTTTATTTTATTTGGAATTAAATGCCAAATTTTGGGTAAATATCGAAAAACCCTTAAAATTCTAATATCTCGAAAACTATTGAATTTCGACCATACATATGGGGGTTCAATTTGTTGCATTTTGGCCCCCTTATCAGCCCCTGCCGGATATACGTCGAATTACCAGTAACCCTGTATAGCTCCGATTAAATGATAAAAATTGAAAACCACGAAATATGACACTAAATTGCGACGTTGCCACTCATAAGGTATAAACCACGGAGCAGAAACAAAGGTATAAACGCTCTTAACCTACGTTTAATGATAAATGATTTTATTTCTGTAAGTAGGTTTTTACAAACACTTTTACACGTCAATCATTTTTTTTTTAACTAGATGAGGTTGGCGTTTCCTATGTGACTACTCCACTGACCTCTATTAAAAGAGGTCAGTGGACTACTCTTAGAAGAAAGGCCGAAACAAACTCAGAGGTCACAGTCTCTTTTAAAGTCCAGACAGAATCTTGGTCAGATCACGTGAAGGCTATGTAGATCGGTGTCTGAAATGGTCTTTTGAGGAAAGAACCACACAGATTGAGTGGACCTACAGTGCACGCAATTGTCAGCAATCGTGCAGCTCAACTCAGAACTTTAAGGAGCTCAACGATTCGACGAACAATACCAAAGAAAGGACATTTGAGTAGGCCGCATAAGTTACTCAAACTGCCAGATCATGAATACATTAAGAGAGAAAAATACAAAAAAAAAGCAATGGCCAACATAGTTCTCACATTCACAATAGTTAAAATAATAATAACATAATACTTTACAAAGTGAATACTCTTGTCATAGTAATAAAATTCATTAATGTCAATGTGTATATAAAAATCCGGACATAATCATTGAGGACCATGCAGATTGGTGTCTGAAATGGACTTTTGAGAAAAGAACCACACAGATTGAGTGGACCTGTCCAGACAGTGCACGCATTTGTCAGTAACCGTGCAGCTCGACTCAGAACTTAAGGAGCTCAACGATTCGACGAACAATACCAAAGAAAGGACATTTGGGTAGGCCACATAAACTACTCAAACTGCCAGAACATGATTAAAACTGGAACAATGACCCACATAGTCCTCAAATTCACAACAATTAAAATAATATAATACTTTATACAGTAAATATTCATGATATTGTATATGTAAACAGTTATAGATACTTATAACAAAGATTAAAAGTGCAATAGTTAGCAAAAACCAATAAAATAAATCAACAATCCCAGTGTAAATTTATTGGAACAGCTCACCTCCGCTAGGAGTAATAGTGTTCTGTGCAGCTCTGTGAGTACTGGCCACCTACCTAGTACAAAAATGACACTGCACGTCGTATGGTTTTCTTTGTACTTTTGTTTTACTCTTTGATTATATAATCAAAGGTTTTACTATGTATTCTGTAGATGTGTCAAATAATAAAAGGCGATATAATGATCACACGTATATTTCTATAAATAAAACCCTCACAAAATTGGTAGCAGAGCGTGGTTATATTTTTGCAAGTATCAAAAATGGCAAGTACGAGTTATAGAAATATAGAACCTTTGACAAAATCAAATTATGATACATGGTGCATGCAAGCACAGGCGGTCCTAATAAAAGGTGACTTTTGGGATATAGTAAGCGGCGAGAAAACATTACCACCAGCTACAGATGCGGCGGCGAGGTTTAAGAAAGAGGACTTAAAGGCAAGAGCTGAAATCCTACTTTTACTGTCACCGTCTGAATTGAAACAAATTAAAGTCTGCGCGACATCTAAAGCTGTATGGGACAAGTTAAAGGCTACTAACCAAAGCACGGGACCTGCGAGGAAAGCTACCCTTTTAAAACAGTTGGTTTTAAAGCGAATGACCACAGGAGAAGATATAGGTACGTGTAAATAACTTCTTGGACATCGTGGACAAACTCGCAGATATGGACATAAAGGTACCTCCAGAACTGCTTAGCATAATGCTTCTCTACAGTTTGCCAACCACTTTTGAGAAGTTTAGAATAGCCATAGAATCTCGAGACTCCCTGCCCAATCCCGAAGATCTAAAAGTAAAGATTCTGGAGGAATACCAAGCAAGGAGCGGAAGTGATCAGCCTGAAAGATCAGAAGCATATCATAACAAGAAAAATAGGCAAAAGTTGTACTGCAAGAGCCGTAATAAGAAAGGCCACACTATTGAGACATGTTGCGGCAAGAAGAAGACGTTGAAGAAAGAAAGTTCGGGCACTGATGAAAAAGACAACGGAAGCAAATACAATTATAACGTTTGTCTGAGCACTGTAAACTCAAATGCTGATGAAAATGTCTGGTGTTTAGATAGCGGCTGCTCATCACATATGTGCGGTGACGAATCAATGTTTTCTACCATGACCCCTGAAATTGGCACCTAAAAGTTGGCATCTGACAAATATACCAGTAGAATTCAAGGCAGAGGAAGAGTTACAATAAGCACCGATAAATACGGTTACAATTTCAATGACACCTTGTATGTTCCAGACATATCAGTAAACCTTTTATCCGTCGCCAATATAACGGACAGAGGAAATAAGGTTATTTTTGAAAAAGAGAAAGCCTACGTCGTAGAAAAAACCGGCGAAATGACACTGACTGCTCGAAAGAGAGATGGACTTTACTACTTTGAATCTGGACGAAAAGAAACTGCAAAATACACACCAAAAAAAATGACAGTGACATCATGGAATGGCATCGCAAACTCGGCCACATAAACGAAAGAGATTTGAAAAAGATGGCTAAGGATAACCTTATGTATGGCTTAAACCAATGACTAAAGAATAAGAGAGGACATGAACTAAAAGATCGTATCGCGTGCGCGCGTGGAAAGTAAAATGGCGTAGGCTCCACCCATTACCTAGTGTTGTCCTCTGCTCATTCTTTGCAATGATTTTGTTCATCGTGTTGATTACAAATCGATTAATCGAAATCACATACATTAAAATAAGGTTTTTGATTTTAAGTAGATAGTAGGTAAGTAGGGTGTTATTCGATTCTCATTCTAGGACGTCGCATTATGGATTAAGTACAAAAAAGCCTGTTGTTGCGTAATCCGACTGAAAAATTGCAAAAATCATCAATTTGGCGGTTCATTTAAAATTAATTGTACTTGATATTATTTACTCTATGATTAATAGTTGCTCGTAATAATCAAGCTAGAAGAAGAGTAAATTAAACTGCAACAAGGAATTCAAAACTACACCGATTATTAACAAAATAAAACGACAGAAATCGATATTATGCATTTAATGGGAGAACCGTTTTATTTCAAATAGATACAATAATATCAGTTTGTAATTAGTATTAAGTACACCAATAATGTGAAATACAATAAAGTCAGCCTGTCTACAATAAATGTACAGGGAAATAATAATGTATTATGACTCAAACTCAAAGCATTTATTTCAAATAAACCAATTACAGGCACTTTTGAATTGTCAAGGGGTCGGTCAGTCAGAAAGATGAAGCTAGTTGCCCATTCCAAAGCGTAGTAGGTACCTATGGAGAAGAACGGGCAAGAAACTCCATGGACACTCTTTTAAATCAAAATATTGTTACAAAAAAGTGGTTACATCATTCATGTTGTAATTATACATGTGAGAACGATGTAGAAACACGTGCACGTTAAAAGCGTCCGTAATAAAAAGATAAAAACAATTATGGAATTAAAATAAGCCGTGGCAGCTAAGAAATGACCAGTGCCTACTGACGGCGCCCGTTCACGAACATGACGTATGGATCAGCACCATTCAGCTCAACCATTTTGAAGGGAACTCAATGATCCAATACACACGCCACCACCAGCGACACATTTGAGTGAGCATGACATACTCTCAGCCGCCAGGGCACATTCAAGTCAATGAAAGACGAACCCAGTAACCTTTATAGTGGGTACCTACATAGTGCTCACACATGTGCTATGCAATTATACAATACTAAGAGATTGAATTTATACAATGCAAAGATAGGTTGTACAATCTTCATCAGCTCCAACATTATTTTCGAATATATGGGTAAATGTAGGCTTACAATGAAAATGTGATAATTTACCTTAGGGAGCCTTATCGGTATTGCATTGTCGTGAAGTCTCACTATATCAAGACTTCTACTCTTCAAAATGTAGTGAACAAACAAATACTTTTTCCTGGCTGACCCAATGATTCAAGCCACTTACTTTTAAGTTTATCATTTTTTGGTAACCTAAAAACACAAACAAAACACGCAAACTAACATAAATGTGTATATTCTTTCATGCTAAATATTCAAACGAAATTTGGTTTTTATCGATGCAAAATCGATTCGTTGTGCAAATTACACAATCACAACACTATATTTGTCAATAAAAAAACGTAGTAAACAAAACCAAAATAAGGAAATATCAATGACTAAAGAAAGCTTTAGTCATTGGGAAATATATCGTTCGAAAGACTATGAATAGGCAATAATCTATGACCGAACAGTAATAAACATGAATTGAGACTAGAAATTGGTATAAATTTATATAGGAAACTTAATAATCTATGAATTCTTTCGACTTGCTTGTGCAGGGATATCAGAGGCGCTTTTTTACTGTAATTCGAGCCACAGCCCCTCACACAACACTTAGGCATGGTTTCCTCTATCACAGACAGCCTCAGTCAAATTTACAGCACTCAAAATGGAAAAAAACTTAATATTTAGTCGCACGATAACGCCAAATGACACTTCATGTACACTCTGAGAAGTACTCAAAACCAGAAACTAAAATGGCGAACCGGCCGATGGGCAGGGCTTCCGTGACGTCTTACTTCAATATTGCAATTTTAGAAAACTGACCAAATACGGTTTTCTCTTTTTGACACTTGCAGAATTGCATAAATTAGAAAGAAACATGTATATTTTTTTATTTCTGTATAGAATCGTATGATATTTCCATAATGTATAATTTATATAGATCTTTTAGTTCTTGTCCTCTCTTAGTCTTTAGTCATTGGCTTAAACTTAAATGATGAAGAAATGGAAACATGTGAAACATGCATCAAAGTAAAATTGTCCAGGTTACCGTTCACAAGACATAACGATCTATACACAACTGATAACCTGGAAATAATCCATAGTGACGTTTGTGGGCCTTTTGAATGCGATACACTAGCAGGATCAAAGCACTATGTTACTTTCACAGACGACTACCTATAGTCGCTATTGTCACGTCTATTTTATTAAAAGAAAGAGTGAAGTATTTAACGTTTTCAAAGAATACAAAAATGAAGTTGAGAAGCTCCATAATAAGAAGATAAAGAACCTGCAGACCGACAATGGCACAGAATACCGCAACAAGGAATTCGACGACTTTCTCAAATCGCATGGCATCCAAAGAAGGTTGACCAAAGTTTACACACCTCAACAAAATGGGATTAGCGAGAGGAAGAACAGATCCTTGCTAGTCAAAGCCAGATGTCTGTTAATCGAGGCCATGGCACCTAAAAAGCTCTGGGCGGAAGCGGTAGCAACTGCAAACTACCTTATAAATCGTAGCCCTTCCAAAGCACTTAATGGCGAAACACCGTTCAAGAAATGGCTAGGCCGAACACCATGTGGACATCATCTTCACGTGTATGGCAGGAAGACATTGGTTTAAAAAAAAAACAAACGAGGCAAACTGACCCAGAATGCCAAAGAAGGCGTATTCATGGGGTACTCGATGACGTCAAAGGCATCGAGTACCCCATGAATACTCTACCTAATACACTCGATACAGTACTTTACGTTGTATAAAGTTCCTACGAAAACTTGTTCTGCGCTGGATCAAGATCATTTACCCTGCATTCCGAATTACACCATGATCGCTCACAGCGATCTGAGCGATCAATTTAGATATTTTATCATGATTATGACAGCTAAGGACTGTCAACAATTCGGATCGCTCGTGAACGCGCTCAATGCGTGTCTGGCTGCGCCATCTTCGTAGCTAGTCTGGCACACGAAAGTTGAGCCTGGGATTTCATTGAAACTTTTTACATGGCAACTTTCGTCCTACAACTTAGGGTAGGTTCAGATGACAAGCGCTCAGCGCGCGTTGAACGCGCGTTGAATTTTTGTATAGTGTTCACATGGTGCGCGCTTGTCAGGCGTTAAACGCGCGTTGTTGCGGCCAGTTTGAGTTGTACATTTGTCGAAGATGGACGTAGAAACAGTTTTATCGGTGATTTTATACAGACGGCAGAAACGACACAACAGAAGACGGAGATATTGGGTTCACCCAATTTTGTCAACCAGGCTGACTGAAAGTCAGTACATTATTTTATATCCTTAGTTAAGGCAATTTGAGCCCAAATTCTTTAACTACTTCAGAATGTCCATCAAGTCATTTGATGACTTACTGACTCTCATAAACGATGAACTCGTAGCAGATAAAAACGCTGTGCGATATAGCATTTCACCGGAAGAAAAACTCATAATTACATTGAGGTAAGTTTTTTAATAATCAACATAATCTATAAATCAAATAAATCAAATCAACTTGTTTAGGAACAATTTTTTTAAAGAAAAAATAACATTTTGTTACTCGCAGAATAACTCTAACTCTGATTCATTGCTGACATTAGTTGGTGCTGGCGATGGAGTAGGTGTTACTGGCGATGGAGACCCCATTGCTGTAGTATAACCATAATGTGCAAAATTATTTGACACACTAGACTGCTGTGATCTATAATCATGATAACGAAAGCCTTCAACAGAAGCTGATGACTGATGACGCTGCTCTTGTGATGAATAATTTCTTTGTTGTGATACCGGGTAATTTTGATTTTCATATGTCTGTTGTTGTGGTCCTTGAAATTCATTTTGGTTTTGCAAAATTAAATTATAAATGGCAATTTTAGTTTGAAGTCGCCTATATTCCGGAATTTTTTTAATCTCTTTAACGAGTGACAAACAAAACAGCTTGTCTTCATCGTCATCTTCTTTTGGATGAGACACATTTTTCTGTGCTAAACTCTGCTCTAATATGTTTGCAAATGTTTCATCAGCAGGATTTAATTTTTGTTTTTTTCTTGAAGTAGATTTAGGACTCTTAAAGCCAGAACTTATTTCTACTTCAGCAACCTCTGACGAAGTTGATGCATTATCTGCATCGAAACTACTTTCTGTATCTTTGTTGGCAATTGATGCCTGTAGAAATCGTAGTCTATTATAATGAATATATGTCGAAGTTTTGGAAGCTCCTGATCCAGATTTGACAGTCTTTATTTTCTTCACCTCTCTCATATAATTATCCCGTAAACTCTTCCACTTTTTTTGCAGGGATGACGCTGAAAAAAAAAACAGTATTTAGTAATAGTTTATGTTTGTTTCCAGATATTTGGCCATTGGATGTTCATTTGGGACATTAAGCTACGACTATAGAATTGGCAAATCTACTGTGGCTACTATAATACCACATGTATGTGAAACTATTTGGAAAAAATTAAGGCCCGTTGTTATGAGTGAACCAACGAAAGAAAAGTGGTGTGAAATATCCACGATATTTGAAAATAACTCAAAGTTTCCCAATTGTTTGGGAGCCTTGGACGGGAAACATATACGGTTAATCCAGCCTGAACACACGGGTTCTATGTATTATAACTATAAAAATTATTTTTCGCTAGTTTTATTGGCGCTAGCGGATGCAAACTATTGTTTTGTGTGGGTTGACATAGGTGCCTACGGTAAAAACAGTGACTCAGGTATATTCAAGAATTCTTCATTGTACAAAAAGCTGACAGAAAGGTCATTAGATCTACCTGAGCCAAAGGCATTGTTAATACAAAATAGACCGACAACGTTGCCATATGTGATAGTGGCTGATGAAGCTTTTGGCATGATGGAGAATTTAATGCGTCCATATGGGGGAAGGTCACTAACTTATGCTAAAAAAATATTCAATTAACGTTTGACATTAGCACGCCGGTATGTTGAATGTACTTTTGGCATAATGTGCAATAAATGGCGCATTTTACACAGGCCGTTAGATGTTAACATCGGTTTTGCAGAAAAGATCGTAAAAGCGATATGTAGGTACACTAAATAATTATGTCAGAATCAGGGATGGCTACAATTTTGAAGACACACTTTATACGCCACCCCTGGAAAATCTAGCCTCACATTATACCGGACGTGCTGTGCGACAGGCGGATAATGTTCGAGTACATTTAACAAACTATTTCATTAATGAAGGAAAAGTAGATTGGCAGGATCGTTATATTTAACTTGTAACACAAACCGATTGTAAATGTAAATAAATATATATACTCACATAATATTTTCTTCTTTTCTTCATTGTCATGTCCTTCACAAAATATAAGGACGAGTTCTTCCCAAGCCCGTCTTCTCAAATTCTTATCTGAATAATCGCTACTTGTCATGTCCCATATCGCAGGACGTTTCTCTATTTCATCAATTAATAATTCCGTATTAAAAGCTTCGGTTTCCATTTCGGACGATTTTCGGACGAACTTGACGAACCCTAAAATACGTCTATCCGCGTCGAAAGCGCGCGCTCAACTGAACGGAAACATAGAAAACCAATGATCTCAAAGCGGCGTTGACGCGCGCTGACAACAGTCGAGCGCTAGCGCAGCGTTGAACGCGCGCGTTACTAAAACGCGCGTTAGCATGTGTACGGCCTGAATAAAATGTATGTAGTTGTAAACGCGCGTTGAGCGCTTGTCATCTGAACCTACCCTTATCTGTGAACTGAAAGAGGACGGCACCGTCGATTCAGTGTTGCTAATTAATATAAGGTGCCCAAAATTAAGTAAGTTTTCAAGAAGGAAATTTGACATTAGACATAATCGTTTAATTAACAAATTAAATCAATAATACCTATATAAAAAAAAAAAGATAATTAACAGTTACGTAGGTACGCTAACAGTTTAAGTCTCTCAGCAATAAACAATGGCTTTGTCTAAAAAGTAATCCAATGAAGTGGCAATTCAGCAGATAATTTTTCCGAATTGTTGTACCACTTTCTTCTGCTGCGTGCCCTTCCTTAACTATTTTTTAAATTAGTCCTTGACTTACACCAAAAATATAAGATAATAAAATACATGTTAGTAGAAATTTGAAATCTGGCAGGTTAGTTGGCTCAATCACTTAGCAGGTTACCTAATAGATGTACGTTACCGTTACGCTAACCTGCAGCAAGAATAGTAACGAATATTTCGTGGATGATTAGTTAAGTATCGGGTAATTTACATAGACATATATAGTAAGGACCAGGCTAACCGCGCGGCGAAATGGCACCAACGCGCTGGCCCTAAAATATCATTTTAGGGCCAGCGCGACTCAGTCGAACGCGGTCCGCGCGCGGATGCGTAGTACTGTCATTAAAATGCCTAGTTGCGTGGTAAAAGGCTGCAAAAATTATGACACAAAAGTTAAAAAGGAACATGGGATATCGTATCATCAATAAGTAATCTTACATTATTTTTGTTGCAATTAAATTATCAAATAAACATATTTTTAAAGTGATAATTTTACCACCGAAATCCACAATGGCGGCCATGTCGCGCGCTGTCGGCAGCGCGTGAAGTAACCTTGTACGGACGTTATTTTTTATTTGTGTTTTATTTTTGTCTTAGGAACTTAGTGTAAGTAATTTTGAATTTTTTTAGCCTTCATATGTTGATATTTCTATTCGCGGTATAGCCAAGTAAATAGTCGTTGATACAATATCATTCGAAATAAAAATATAAGGACTAAATATTATATGAAACATTTGTTGCGAAACGAAATTCTATGAAATTTCTGTCTGCGAAACAAAGGGACACCTTATTAAATTGTTTACAATTCAAATAAAGCTGATTGAGATCAATTTGTTTTACTCACGTTTTCTTTGTGAACTATAAAATATCATCCCAAAAAGGACATCGTTTCCAGTGTAATTTCTAGGTATGTAATTCGCAAGCGCTCGCTATGTCCCAATGGAATTTAAGGGGGAAGCGCTAAGGTAGTCATATTTGTTACAGTCGCGAATCATATTTAGATCAACATACAACCTGTCACTGACCTGCAAATTGCAAAAAACGTAAGAAAATTGAATTTCGCGGGCTACTCTGACGCTTTCGCCTTAAATTGTTTCCGATAAAATGTGATTAAAAAATCACGGCTACATAATCAAGCTACAATTTCCAGATTCGCATTGTATAGAAATAAATAAATGTAGCCGTGTGTACAAGGTTACGTCGTCGGCCTATGCAACGCGGAACTCACGTAGTTCGTATGAGTTATCATAGGTGGCGTTAGTTTTTTCTTGTATGAAGAAGGTTTATGTAAAATGTTCTGATGGGCGTATCCTTCCTTTTGAAATCATTGGTAATTTATAACAAGAAAGTTGACAACACTAAGCTGTCGCTGCCGAACTTCGATTGTAAATTTGATTAAATGGAATAATCGGAGACCCCGCCCGAGCTTCTTCTTCAAAAAAGGTTTTAACCTTTAGAATAATGTTTCGAGCATCACTTTTAATAGCTTTCGGCATATTTAACTTTTTAAATTCAGCAATATCACGACAAAACAACCAGAGAACCCGAATGTAGTAGACACTGACAATCGAATGACATTTCAACATGACGGCCGTAGTTCCAATCTTCACCATTTCACAGATAAGTTGGTATAAAAAAAAAAAAATAGGATTGTATAGACGTTTTCTCTGTCTACGGTATATACCGTAGACTGAGAATATACCAAGTCTTTAGTCATTGGTGTATCTCAGAACAATAACTAAAGCATAGAAGGCCATTGACTTATAATTTTTCCTATCTCAATGTAGAAGGCGCTTTAGGACATTTGAAGTGTACGCTGTCATGGACAAAAGAGTATTAGCTAGTGATGTGACTATGCATAAAATAAATACCGATATCGACTTCTTAGTTTATGGTATCGCTCCTTGGCATTAAATCTAAAATATGCTAAGGTGAAATAAAGAACTCACTTCTGTCTGATTAACTTATTTATTTATAAACACAGGATAAATTATTAACAAATTGAAATTACCAAGAAAACGCTTAAATAATTTTTATAGAGCGATTGGCCACGGAACAAAAAACAAAAAATTTAAATCACTGTCCTTTAAAAATTATAGTTTTTGTTAGAAATGTCCTTACTTTTTCTACAGGAGAAGATTAGAATTTTAAAATTCTAATTGTTAAATATTCTTTGCTTATCAATTCAATCAACAAATTTCTATGATCATCCAATACATCATTATCGAATGAATGTTCGAGTAAATCATCAAAAATTGACGTTGGTAGCAATATTTTAATAAAGCAGTCATCGCTGAAATGTTTGGAACAAATACGATGTTGTTTTTTCCATTCCCAGTAGTTATGTGCAATAGCGTTGATCCATTTTTGCCTCATATCAATATCGGAGGGAAATCTGAAAATGACAAAAATAAAATCATAGCCACACGTGAGTTTAAATTATTATACCATGAGCCACACGGATTTTGACCACTGTCATTTCATTACTCATACGTACGATTTGCTGGCAAGACCGTGGTTATTTAGGTATTTATTTCACTCTTAAATATTTAATCCTTCCCAAAACTACGTGTAAAGAAAAATAATGTAATAATTTAGATGACGCTAGTTCTATCGATATTCTATCGATAGTTTATTTTTGCAAGCACTTTTGCAAAATATTTATATTTTCCCTAGAATCGAATTATTTAATTGCATAAAATATTGATTTCAAAACACTACCGTGTACACTAAGCTCAAATAATTTGAAAATATGCCAAAATAACCTACAGTGAGAAAACAAAACCGATAAAATGACCATATTTGATTACTTACCGATGGAAACTTATGATTTCCGCATCATTTTCTTTACGGGATGAATGTGATTTACATCCCACTATAATTCAGGACATTATTTGATCTTTAAGCTTTGCGATTTACACTAAATCACTATTAATTTTGTACTATTTTTACAAAAACACGTAAAATCAACGAAACACTTCAACTCCCATGCGCCTATAACATAAAAAAAGTACTCTGTGGCCTATAAGAAAGTTACATGCTCTGTACCTATAAGCATTATACGAAAAAATGCGATGAACAAAGTCATAGACAAAAACCTGAGACGTTATGTAGCTTTTAAACTTAGTATCATAAAGGTAGCCAAGGTAGCCAAATTGACGTTTGCTTTGTGACGATTTGCATTTTGAGCAACCTACATCTGTATCTTTCTAATGCTGTTATGAGTGTGTAAGAAAACAGAGACGACTATATTAGTTAAATTTAGCTTCCTTCTATGCTTTAGTTATTGTTCTGAGGAGTGTATAGACGTTTTCTCTGTCTACGGTATATACCATAGATGTAGAATTCTATATCTATGGTATATACCGTAGACTGAACACACACAGACACACACAGAGACACACACACACACACACACACACAGAGTACTTTTATTAGACGGGGTAGGGGTATATCGTAGACAGAGAAATCTCTGTCTACGGGGTATATCAATGACTAATACGTAGACAGAGAATGCTATAGACAAATTGATGTGTTTTGTCGCATTCACACAAGAAAAAGAGCAAGTTACGCCGATGTCGTGTAAAGAAATGAGACAGAACGGTGAGATTTTTTGTTTCACCGCGCGTGCCACGATTTTGAAGGTTTTAGCATAGTACTTTGCTAAACAAAGTTTGACAGATAGTTATAGTCTTCTTGTAAAATTCATTTTTATGTGCTTTAAGTTTAGTAATTTATGTTATTTTATGTTGTGAACAATTTAGCCTTAATATTTCAACCATTAAATAAAAAAACATGGTGCGGTGTAGCGATCTAAGGTGTAAAAGTGATAGGTGGAACGAAAATGCCAGACTTGTCCTTTCATTCTTAAGTATAGCACTTTTTATCAGTAACTAGGCTATCAATAACATTTTACTGTGTTCATACATTGTGAATAATGTACCCTAGACGTAAATTCATCGATAAAAAGCAAAAAATTAACATTATTAAATTCTAACCTAAGGATTTTGGTGTTGCCAATTTTCCATAAATTATTACCCACTTTTATGGGAAATATGTATTCTGTAGTGTGTATCCTAATCCTAACTAATATTATATGTAAATACGAAATTGAGTTTATTTGTTGGTTTGTTTGTTACGCTTTCCCGCTAAAACGGTTTATCAGATTTGGATGAAATTTGACACATCGGTAAATTACTTGGGTTAGGACATAGGATACTTTTTATCGCAATATTCTCACGGAACCGAGACACATGCGGGTAAAAGCGCGGGGCGCAGCTAGTTAATTGTATATCTGAAAGATTAATGGCTTGTTGCAGTTTTCCTGAAGATGATAATTTACGTCGGAATTGGATCGTAGCTACAGGACGAACAGATTGGACACCAAAACCGTCATCAAAAATTTGCAGCAGACATTTTGATAAAAAAAATGTTAAATAAAAAGAAGAAACACACTGCTATTACTGAATACGGTACCTATTCTGCTAAATATTCAGTTAATAACATATTAAGTTTCGATACAGGTTTTATATGTTTTTTTTATATAAGTTCAGTGTTTTTAAAACTGTTTTATACAATTATCTGTTGCGAACTATTATTTTGTACATTTTATGTGCAATAAATGACTGAGACAGGCTTATAAACTCTGAACACGATTCAAAATATCGATCAAGAATTTAAAATATATTTTGTATTAACGTCTTAAAGATAATATTTTTTTTAGGAATCAAAGGCCTGTATTCCATCATCTTCCTCCATCAGTTTACATGAAGAAACGAATATGGAAATTGAAAATAATTTAAGCATTCTTGTAAGTACAGTATATTATAATAATTTCTAAGTACAAGTATTTGTACTTACAAATAACTATAATATACTTATTGAAATACGTTATTGACGGAAAATTAAGGACAATAACGTGTAAAATTAATAAAAGCTAATTAAAAATAAACTTGTTGTATTATTTACTCACAAAGCCAGATACTACTATCATCTAAGAAAATGTAGGTATTTAGAATCACATCATCGTCATCCATCGTCACTCTCTCCTGCTCTTAAGGGGTTGAGGGAGCATGCGTAGTTCATGCAAACGTAATAAGTACCAAAATAATTTGTAAATCAAACATATTCCTGTATCTAGGAATCTGTAGCTAGGGTGTATTTATTCCGATTGTATTACAGAATATCTAGGTTCCCAAATATGTATTTTTAACGGACACTGATTTAAAGACGATCTATGAGAAAAATAAATTTTCTATAGACATTTTAAATTGTGGGGTAAATTTTTCCTCACACGGTAACCCTAAATGTGTGACGTATTTTTGTTTTGTCTCTTTCTGCGACACGCTTTCCAGGCGTCTATAGCATTCTCTGTCTACGGACTAATATGTATATAATGTTCTGTGATGTCTCAATGGTGATGTCACCCGACCAATGACTAAAGACTAATGTCAGGTGTGTCATGCTTTCAATGACTAAAGAATAAGAGTCTCTACTCTTAGTCTTTAGTCATTGCATGCTTTGTACCGTAGTTGTACTATACTCTTTGCAACAGGGTCTTAGTTGCAACTTGCCAGTGATGAGTCGTGTTTTTGCGTTTCGTTCTCAAACAAATATATGAAGGAAAGTTTTTTGAACAAATCTTTCTTCAATAACAAAACGCAAATGGTCTATATTTGTTGCGTAGACAGATTAGTTTCTCTGTCTACGATTTGTTGTCATAAATTTTGATTTTTAAGGATGGTGCGCGCAAAATATAAAACCTTAGAACATATTATTTTGTGTGTACTCCGTATCCAGTTCCTGTGCTATGGCACAGGAACTGGATACGGAGTACACACAAAATTATACTTTTTTGATGGCGTCACGCAAAAATAAGTATTTTACTAGGTTATTTTAATATTATTTATTGTTGTTCTATTCATATGTACATTCAGTTATAAATGGAGATAATATAGGATATCTAAAATCAAATTATATCATTTTACAGTAAAGTAGAAAATATATAAGCTATAGAAAGCGTCATGTCATGCTAAGCCTAGTGATACACAGACACACAGTACCATTTATGCTGAACGTTGAACCGTTGAATTTATAAGACGGGATATTTATGTTCTGTGCTCACCACTATCAAATTCTCTACTTGTCTATTCCTTCATATTTGTATTCTCTACTCTATGACTCTATTCTCTAAATTCCATAAATTTCTATTCCTTGATTTCAATATGGCGGTTAGTCACATTTTCGCGTTTTGCAGTTTTTTTGTAATTTCGTGTGGATTGTGCTGAAATTTATGTATAATGCGTTCTGTTATTTTCAGAAAACAGCAATTGGTTATTACGGGCAATTGTAGTTTCGTGTTTTAAGAGATTCGAGTGAGGACGACTTCGGCGTCCTCACGCCTTGGGGATCTTCACCCTAGGCTCCATCGTGTGAAATATTGATTTTGTTCTTTCATCCTAAAAATGATGATGTATACGGTAAGAATAATGAAATTTATTATATTTGTATGTCCGATGTGTTGAAAAAATGCATGTTTATGTTTAGGCTGACTGCGATCTTCATTTGAACATACATTTTGGCAGTAGGAATGAACTCTAAAGCAGTTTATTAGAGTTCAACCTAAATGCGAACGCTGCCCGGGCTTGTTTGTAGTAAACTGGTACCTTCTTGTAAGCTTACCATCAGGCATCAGTGATCACGGTCGAGAGCCTATAGTTTCAGAAATTGTACACGAATCTAAAGATAAAATTGTTAGGTTGACAACTGATTTCATAATTTCTTGCCATAAAAATGTGCTACTGTTAAATTATTGCGTGATGGATCATTCCAACGTAATCGAATGTATATTATGGTTATAATTCAGTAGAATATGTGTAACTTGTAATTTCTCAAATATAATGTTAAAATTATTATAACCTCGAATGTTGCTTTAGGGCACAAGTACGGAGCAGGACACCCGCTTCAGCGACAAGGAGAAGAAGCTGATGAAGCAGATGAAGTTTGGTGACTGTTTAACTCAGCAGGTACTTTAAAAACTAAAATAAACATTTACTTCTTAAAAAAAAAAACAAACAAACAACAGAACCTATAAAAATAGAAATCGAATTATTGATGATTAAAAAACAAAAACTTTACATTGGAATTCCAGTACATGTAACTTGTAATTCAATAAATTTTAAGCAAAACAACAATATATTTGAATACTAGCACAACTTTGAACTTCTCCTACAAACATGATCTAAAGGGCAGATTTGGATAATTAACCATTTATTTAAATAGGTATTTGTCCCAAGTTTCAAGTTTTCATACATAATGACTGTTTTCACAGTTTTGACAGGGGTTGATCTTTGAAAAATCGTTTGGTACTTTAAAGGACTTTACAGGACAGGACTGGTCCACTCAATGTGTGGTTCTTGCCTCAAACAACCATTTAAGACACCAATCTACATAGTCTTGACATGATTTGACCAAGATTATGTCTGAACTTTAAAATTCGGCCTTTGTCCTCAGAGTAGTCAGATAGGAAATGCTGACCTCATCTAGATAAAACAATTTGATTGACATGTGTTAAGTTGTTGTTAACATGTCAATCACATTTTTTGTAGGTACTTACAGAAATAAAATCATTTAAACCCGTTAGGGGGTCGTTTTTAAAATTAATAATGTCTAACTTCATTATTCTATAGATTATTAATATTATTCTATCTGCCAAGTTTTAAGTTTATAAACCCAAGGAATAAGATTTTTCAATATTCATAAACAAATTCCCTCTTTTCATCCTCTCAAGGGTTCCGTTGTAAACTAAAACTAGTTGAAAATTCAAGAGTCTTATCTTCAGCGGTTTGGGCTGTGTTAGAGTTACGAACATACATACACAGTTCACATGTACATGTACATGTTCTTTTATATACAGGGTGGAAACTTTCAGCGGGGCAGTAAGGGGAAGTACCTTATCCGTTGCAGCTATGCGAAAATGGTCTCAGGAGACTATCCATAATTTTTTATGGAATTTTGATCCCCATTAAAAAAAAAATTACAGTTAGCAAGAAAATAGCCATTTTACACAAACATTTTTTGATGCCAATCAATCCTGTTTCTTATACTGATCAAAAACTTTCATGGGACCAACCATCGTTGGAGTACTCAAAAAGTCACAAATTGCAATTTCCAATATTATTAATAAGCTATTGTATGTAGGTGGACATGTCCAAGGTGAAGCTGGATGTGCTGAAGCCTTGGATCACCCAGAAGATCACAGAAATTCTCAAGATGGAAGATGATGTTGTCATTGACTATGTCAACAACCAGCTTGAGGAAAAGGTGAGTGACTATCCTTTATTTTCTATGTTGTGTATTTCTATTCATAACAAAATGTAATCATTGCAGTTTCTTTACAGTTAGACTTTAGATTATATTACTTAATTACTAAAAATGACTAAATAATAGGTACTTATGCAGGAAGTTTATATAATCTATCACTGTTCAAAAGAAACTGCAATTGAAGTATGATGTCAAATGTATATTGATTGCGTATGGATATTTTTATGGTCCACTCCGGTTAGTGCGCCGTCGAAGCCGCCTCAGCCCGCTGCCGCCAGCTCCCGCCGCCGCCCGCCGGCTCCGCTCTTTCGGAGGCCCTTAGCATTCTCAATCGGTATTTACGGGGAAATTAAATACTATAACCATGCTAACTGTAAAGCATCAAACGCAGTGGAAGTTCCCTTGTTTGCGACATTTAAATGGTCAATGTATTGATAACAGATTTGTTAAAGTCGTTAAGAGGTTGATTGATTTGACTCGAGGTATGGAAGTCCCATGTTTAGGCCCTGCGTTCAGCATAATGTGGTTGTGTTCGCAAAACCCTTACAGGTGCAAGTGGTTGAAGAGAGAAGAAAGAAGACCGCGCTGCATCGTCGTCCGGCGGCGCCGCGTAAGCTGAGCTTCGTAGCAGCCAGCGCGCGACGCCGCGTCTTCTCGCTGCCGGCGCGTCGTCGTCGCTGATCCGGCTCCAGCACTAATGAAAATTAATATTACACAACATGTACATAACGACTTGCTTCCTTACCCGAGTCATTTCTATGCTGATCATCGAATGCTAATTACCTGAACGCGGCACTCTTAACGGCTTTTCAATTATTTTTATTTTCCTTAAAACTAGTTTTTATTTTTTTGTGCAACTGAGAAAATTTAAGTGGAACAAATAGTGTTAAAGTATGGGCAAAAAGGTAGGGTGTAAAATAACGAATTTGATGAAGATTAATAATGCAAGCTCTTTTCTTTCCCGATCCTGTTTCCTCGACTCCTAGTTCCCTTGTCCCAAGAAAATGCAGATCAACTTAACTGGGTTCTTGAACGGCAAGAATGCGCGTCTCTTCATGGGCGAACTTTGGGAGCTGCTGCTGAGTGCTCAGGCCAGTGAGAATGGTATACCAGAGTCATTCACACAGCAGAAGAAAGAAGAGATTAAGAAAAGAATGGTAAATAATTAACTTCATCTTGTTCAAGTAATCAAGCAATAAGCAGTCAATTTGTACTCATCAGTCTATAAAACAGTAGCTTCTGCTTTAAATGCTGTCCATAAGCCAACATTTTTATGTATGTGCATACAAATTTTAATTAGGAGGAACAGCAGAAGGACAAGGATAAAGAAAAAGATCGTCGCAGATCGCGGACTCGTTCGCGGTCCCGGCGTCGTTCCCGGGAGCGACGGCGCTCGCGATCAAGGTCACGAGACCGTTCTGCTGATAGGAAGTGAGTGACATTTTTATAATTTTTATGGATCTTACCTCATTTTCATGTAAAATATTTTTATTTCAGACCTCCATGATACCAAAGCAAGCAAAATTTTCTAATTCAAAGCCCATGTGTTATTCATATTGCTAAGTATAATTATGCTGGTGTCATTATTCTTTATTAAGTGTTTTCATAACAAGTCTGTGTTTTAGGTTTCTTAAATCTCGATTGTTTTAATGTATTATTTAGGCACCGCAACGGAGGGAGCCCGCGACGCTCAAGGAGGCGCAGTCGCGAAAGGAGCAGCCAGTCGAAGTCTTCACATGTAGAAGAGATTAAAGCTGCTGAACCTAAAGGTATGCAGTTATTTAGCATTTATTATTTAATTATTTTCAATAACAGCCTAGTAATAATACATTATTGGTATTGTATTGTGATGTATTTACACACACTCATAAATCTCAAACTCTGAATGATAAAACTTCTATAAATAACATTTAATGAGCAGCAGAGTTTATTTTGTGGATCTATGTTTATTTAATATTATAAATGTGTTTTCGTAGAAAATGGAAAATCTCCTGAGAATGAGAAGAAAGAAGAGCCAGAGGTAAAGGAGGAGGTGAACCATAACACAACGGATGACACAAACAGGGATGAGAGTAAAGAAAATGTGCCCAAGGAAGATAAAACTGAAGATGAAGGCCGAAAGTCTCGATCAGCTTCACCCGCAAAGTGAGCGAAAAAAAAAATTGCCTCATAATCACACATCATATCATGCATCATATCACATCAAGTTTTGAAGAGTGTATTAAAGAATGCTCATGTTTACCAAAACTCTTTATACAGGTCCACTGGAGATAAAGGCGCCGAAGAAAAACCTGCTGAAAAAGCCAGGCGCTCGTCCAGTGAAAGACGATCCACGTCTGCATCGTCACGTTAGTATCAATTGAAATGATTAGTAATTGAAATCTCCTATAGTAGATAGTTTAGTAATTTGATATTCTCATCTTTACCTCTCCCTCTCTCTATCATTGTTATAGGTGGTAGTGCTAAGAAAAGGTCGTCACATAAGAAACGCCAGTATCGCTCAAACCGCGATTCGTCGACTAGCGTCAGCCCCCGACGCAGTTCCCGCAGAGAAAGGTAAATAAGCGAAACAACTTTATTTGCATTATATTTTTCCGGTGACCAATTAATCTATAAAATCAGAGCCTTTACTCATGCTCTTACGCGGCTAGGTCGCGACCGCGCGAGAGTTCGGCTCGTCCGGCGAGTCCGAAACTGTGAGTATTGCCGCACAAGAACAATAAGTTTAAAAATTGCACTTTTGCAATTTATCGACTAATATGTTCTTATGATACAGGAGTAAATCTCGTCGTCGCAGCAGCCGTCGCCGGTCGTTGGAGCGTCGCGACAGGGAGCGAGAACGGGAACGCGAGAGGGAGCGAGAAAGGGAACGTAGGAGACGCGAAAGGGAGAGGAGAGAAAGGTGAACTTGCCTAACATTTCTTTGTACTCATAAAAAAGGGAAATACGTATTTGTTACAGTCATGTTCTCATTATCTAGTTATGTTTAATAACATGATCACCTAAAAACACTACTTGTATGTTTAATGTTTATTGTACCTGTTTAATTGCATATACAAATAGTCATATGTCACTGATTAAATGAAACTGAACACTAATAAACTCATAAATAAATTATACCTGTCCTTGTCATTTCAATATAAATCAACGCCTTTTTAATTTTCATTATAATGTTGAAATTACTCATACCATTGCATTGACCACGGCGCATACAAATATCGATCATGCGGCTTACAAATATAATATCAACATTTTTTTTTAAATTTCTAGTTAATTAAGATATCATAGTAGCACCCACACGACCACAGAATAATCAGATTGGTTTTTAATGTTGCCAATTTTTTTCTGATTAGGTCCCGAGAACGTCGCCGCTCACTGGAACGACGCAGGCGGTCGCGGTCACGTTCACGAAGACGCGTTACTAGAGACAGGTAACATATTTCTTTATTTTGTGTTCAACTCAGTTGAGTTAGCTTGTATGCTGATTAGCTTAGTATTCACTTGAAGGGGTTGAATGTATGTATTGTTCGATCATTTGTGTGATGAGGTCTCGTGATCGTCGACGTTCCCGGTCTCGCAGGCGGACCGCATCTCGTTCTCGACGCCGTTCGGGCCGCGGATCGCGCGAGCGACGTTCGAGGGACCGACGATCCAGGGATAGGCGCTCGAGAGATAGGTCTAGGTAATCACAAATTGGCATTTCTTTTTCATGGTCCCTGTCAGTTTCGTGAAAACTGCGTTCACAATTTAGTTTCCAATTTATGTGATTTCAGAAAAAAATGCTCTTTAATACACATGATATTTGCAATAGAAAAAGTCATTCTGAAATTAAATTAATGAAGTCTTTCGTAAAATGAATATTTGTTTAACTGGAAATAATTGTCCAGTGGAAAGGATTTAAATAGAATTGAAACATCTGATATATCATTCTTACCACAGGGAGAGGAAATCCAAGGACCGCACCAAGGAAAGAAGATCAAGAGACAGGAAGTCACGTGACAGAAGATCCAGTGACCTGATCAAAGAACGATTGGAAAAATCTGTCTCCATTCCCCGTAAAGGTAAGTTATTCTGACCTAATTTGTATCCCACTTGAAACCAGTAACTTACATGAATTATTGACCTTTCTCGAAAAGTTAATGTGGATCGAGTGATACCACTACCCACCCATACCCAAAAAACGTGCTCAGAGTCGAGTTGTGGACATAATCCATTATACCAAAACCAATCCCATTAAACCAGTTTTAAAATATAAAAATTACAACTTTATTTTAATCATTTCATAGAAAACTTGGAGAAGCTGCGTAAGAAGTCGTCCGAGCGAAAGTCATTGCCGCGCGAGCAGTCTAAAGAACGAGCTGTATCTAGTTCAAGTAGGGAATCATCAGTGGCGAATGAAAAGCCTGCTACGCAAAAAGATGATCAGGTTAAGCCAGCGCAATCATCCGATGACGAAGAAAGAGAAGATATCATCGCGATTCCGACATTGCGTGAATTTTCAAAGAGTTTATCTCGTACTCCTTCACCTTTCCTACGAAAACACGAAATTGAACACAAGAAGTCTGATAGATCTGGAGATGAAGTGTCAGTGAAAGAACAACACGAAGACGAAACAGCTAAGCCTAGAGAAGCAAAGAAGGGCAAACGCAAAACGCAACAATCGGAATCAGAGAGTGAGAGTAGTGAAGGAGTCAAGGCAAAGGCCAAGCCTAAAGTAAAACGCAAAGATAAAGCTACTTCTAAAAAAACCAAGAAACCCAAGAAAGAAAGCTCGTCAAGTGAAAGTGATTCAGAAGATAGTTCGTCAAGCGATTCAGAAGATGATCGGAAAAAGAAGAGCAAAAAGAGTGCTAAAAAGAAATTGGCAAAAAAATCGCGTAAAAAACGAGCGCGTTCATCTAGTTCGGAATCAAGCTCAGAAGAAGAAGTTAAACACAAGAGCTCAAAATCTAAGCAAAAGAACATTCCAGAAGAATCTGATGTAGACAAAAAGTCGAAAAAGCGTAACAAAGATACGACCATTGAACACTCTAGGTCAGAAAAAGGTGAAGGAAAGCAAAGTAAGTCAAAGAAAATAGAGAACACTGATGATTCACGTGATGACAGTTCTGACAGTGATGAAAAGTCTAGCAAGAAGAAAGTGATTAAACGAGACACAAGTTCTGAAAAAGAAACTAGACGGCCGAAGAAGGTAGATCCTTCAAAAGAACGTGCAACTTCACCAGATGGTGGTGGTAAAAGTAGAAAGATAGAAGAGAAAGTTGTAAAAGCAAAGCATTCAGAGGAAGTAAAATCCAAATCACGAGATGATACTGAAAAGAAAGGTAAGAAACGTGAGAAAGAAGAATCTTCTTCAGACAGTGATCAGGTATCAAAGAAGAAGGCCAGGAAGAAGGTCTCTGACTCTGATTCAGAATCCGACAGTGATGAACCTAAGAAGTCTAAAAAGGCTAAGAAACATAAGAAGCATTCTAAGAAGCACAAAAAACACAAAAAGCATAAGAAAACTTCAAAGAAGAAGGATGACTCTTCCGACAGCGAAGAGGCCGAAGAGGAGGAAGAGGAGGGAAAGGTGAATAACGAAGATTTGGAAAAAAAACTTCGTGAAAGAGCATTGAAATCGATGAAAAAGCAAACAAGTGTTTCAGGGTCTGACTAGCCCATACTTTTTCGTCCACCTCGCTTACAAAACTGACGTTGAATTGAGGTTCAGTGGCTTAGAATAATTGTCTTTATTTTACGGTATGTTACGTCTCTAACATAAATAACATGTATGATTTTAAGATTACGTGTATGTCACATTGTTAGTAATAAAGTTTTAAATTGTGCATTTCTTGTTTTATTTTTACATTCATCCAACCGTAGTTGCAAGCGATTGAAATGTTTAACATTCAAAAGTGAATGTACAAAATTACTAAAAATAATGGTTGTCAAGGTCTCTTTAAGAAAACGATAATTATTATTTAAAGTACATAATTTATTATGGATGTGGGCTTACAGGTACAGTTTGTAACGAGACCGCGATGATATACTTAAACTATAAACTTTGGATGTACTTTGGTAACTTACACTGAAAATAAATAACATTTTCCTAATCCATAACTCACTTCTTCGAGTAACCCCTATAGCCGGTAACTAAGCTTGGAGTAATACCACTATTGTAAATATTGCCGTATCCGGGTCTTCTATAATATCCGTATCCTAAGTGGTTTGCTCCCTGGTACGACGGATTGTTGTAGCCATAGTAGGAGTTGAGGCCACCACTGCCAGAGTAACCACCGTAGCCTCCATAGCCTCCGCTGTAACCGCCTTTGCTATAGCCGCTGTAACCAGGGTTCGCGGCGTAACTGCCGTAACCAGAGTTGCCGCCGTAACCCGAGTTGCCGGCGTAACTTCCGTAACCAGAGTTACCAGAGTAGCCTGCACCGTATCTCGGGTCACTGTCATAACCATTGTAGCCGTAAGGGCTATCGTAACCCGATCCCCCGAATCCTCCATAGTTATACCTGCTGTCTACAGAACCGTAACCTGTTACTCCTTGAGCACTTGGGTACCGACCAAAGCCGGAATACCGATCGGCAGCGTCTGAAAAAAACGGGTCGTTATTTCCATTGGTTACGGCAGAGGCAGCGGTAACTGCATGAGGAGATTGCTTATCATTATCAAAAAACTTTGCGTTAGGACAAGGGCCAAACTACACTACAAACCAAAGTTGTTTATTTAAGTAGGTCAGGCATATTAGATAATTCTCACTTACATCCACTGCTCGCAGCAGTTTTCAAGTCGTCTTTGTCATCGTTCAGACCTCGAGAGTCCACAATAGATTTAAGTGATCCTGAAGTTTCGCTAGCCGGCGCTGCACACGTGTGTTCAAATAACACTGCAGCAGCTAGAAGAAGAATGATCCGCGAAGTCATCTGGCGGGCAAAAGTATTAATATTATTAGCAATTTATTTTTACGAAGGTCTCCTACTAACACATTCACAGTCTACCAAATACTAGGTACTATAGGTATCAGTGTAGAGCTGTCGATTGACTAGGTAAACTAAGAGTAAACACGTTCATCCATCAGAAAGCATAACTTCTCGAGTTCTCGTGTATGAAATAAGATCTACCTTCCTAGTTCCTTAAGCAATTCTTAATTGAATATCTAAGTATTAAGCACGTTCTGAGCATGGCTAATGATGGTAGGTAGGTACACTACACCTATCAATGAACGACCAATTGGTGATTCGTCATTATAATGACCCACGCTTGGTTAGTAGCGGCTATGCACCGCTGCCTCTTGAAATAAAATGCATGCAGTGCGTTATAGTTTGCTATTTTTAACATAATGACTGTGAAGACAGTAACAATAATAATAGCCATATAAAACTATCCTACTGCCAAACTGCCGCGGCCGTTGCCGTCATCGGCATGCCGATGCTTCTTGTGTAAAGAAGGAAAGAACAATGAGTAACACGCTTGCTCAATGAATGTCACATTGTTCGTTGTCATTATTCGAACCCGCAACCTCGCGCTCGAGCACCAAACAGTTCCGGGCCAAACACATTTCAATTGGTTTATGCTAAATAAGTACCTATCTAAGTTTAACATTTAAAATAATCATGCATCTTAAACAAACGACCTTATTATTAATTTCGAAACTTCACAACATCTTAAATAACTAGGTAGGTATCTACGTATATATCTATAATAGTTCCGTTCTTCCAAGTTCCGCTGTATTTTAATTAGCTCTATGCGAAGTTATCAGTATGCCAACACCTTTGACCCTCGAAACAATAATGATCACGTTGTGAAGACTATATTATTCTCACGCAACGTTTATGGGTAGGTTCAACAGTAGTTAGATAACCTACTCAATTATTCATTGTCGAGGTTCAAGTTCGAATAGATTCGGTTGTGTTACGTGAGTAGTATGTCCTTAATGCATCTCAACCGACGGCGTTAAAGATCGTGGTTAAAGTATGTAGGTACTTGGGGTGGTTAAAACGGGTTCTGGGTTGAGTAGGTACCATCCTACCTAGATAGGTAGGTAATATTGGATTAGAAGATATACTATAAGATATTTGTAATTTCGAATATAGGTATAATAGGTAGGATCATAGGTACCTACGACTCTTTGGAATAGGCAACTAGCTTCATATTTCTGACTGACCGACCACTTGATTTCAAAAGTGCCTGTAAATGGTTTAATTGAAATAAATGCTTTGAGTTTGAGTTCGAACGCCGAAAAAACTAATAGATAATAACTTACAGTTGTAATTTCAGGTAGATACAATCAATTATTTATTATGCAGAACGTCAGGACTGAGGAGCCAACAAAAATGCGTTTATTTAGGTACTAAATTCACTCAGTTTGACTACTTTCTCAATATGCTTCAGATTCGAACACACTTATCTACTACCTACTAAATGTTTTTTGGAGTGGAATATAAATGACCGATTACTTTCATGGAAATTCACGCTCGTATGTATAGATTGAGGAGCCACATTAAAAGTATTGTGTATTCTTGAATATCAACAGTACTGGATTGAGATTTTTAGTGGGCACTATACACAATTACTACTAAATTAAACAACGTTTTCAAAAATATTCATTAAATCCTTTCCTTGTTCCAGGTGGCTCCTCAATTCAGACGTTTGGATTGAGGAGCCACTTTTACATTGATATAACTTTGGATATATTTTACTACAAATTTCAGAATTTGGCCTACAAAATTATCTGCTTTCCTACTAAATAAGGGGGTGGGTTTCCTTTTAAAATCGTGAAGTGGCTCCTCAATCCAAACGGACATATTTTTACAGAGTGCACTTGAGCACCTGACTCAGCTACAGTTAACCGCACATCAGTGGTAACACTTCTAGTATGAAAATCGCCCTTACTGCTACACATAACAAAACATAAAGGCGCTGTCAATATCAAATTGAGATTGATGTTTCGTTGCCTGTACCTATTCATTATCTTCCGAAACCAAGAAGGGATGGCTCGAGTAAATTCGCTTCCTAATCAGGGGCTCTACTCTCTAGTCCGTTAACGAAGATACGGGCTCGTCCGAAAGTAGTTCTATACTTTGGAATTAACCCTACTCCTGAACTTTTTTGGACGGGTCAAAAAACACATTGGTCGGGAGTAACGATAACTGTCATCGTGTTGTCATTCATCCCGAGTTCGTACGTGATACGGACGGAGTAGCAAACGCCCGTAATTTCTGCCGAAACTACGGATTTCGCGCTCAGAGAGTAGACTCCCAGATCAGATTATACAACCGTTTCGAATTTTTTCGAATTGAAAGCAGCGTAACGGTACAAGGAACACGAAATGATAGCTTTGATTACATCGATAACGGGCTTTTACGATTTTACTAAGAGTGTAACATGGGTCCGAGGTTACTTGGTGCAGTCCAGAACTAAACCATAGGTACTACCGTAGAACGTAGTTCTTACATACTTTCTTAGGTACTAGTTTTTATCTAGGTAGGTATATTATTTCAGGTAATGTAGATACAAAGGAAGTTGATTTCAGAAACTAAAACTTTTTATAAAGACATATTAAAGGTGTCTACAAGCTAAATCGTAGCAAGAACAAAGAGTAACACTAACCCATATAAGCCTAACAAAAGCATTTAAATCATACATTCATGTAGGTAGGCGCCTGCCATGCCTGGTAGGTACCTATCTACTTAACGTCGTCATCATGCAAATTGATCGAAAGAGCTTGCAAAATTATGTCTTGCTTAGGTACTACGTACTTTACAATAACAACACAATATGACGCCTGTAATCTCTGAATACCTATAGTACACCCACATTTCGGCATTTATGTTAAAATCCCATGTAATAGGGAGCGAGCCTATTGCCATCAAACGGGCGCAAATCCAGACCACGCTGCTACTGATTCCTGTTGAAAAACCCAATAACAATGCTCGACCTGGGAATCGAACTCAGGGACTTATGCTCAGCAGTAGCGACAGTTAAAGAATTATATTTTTTTTCTAGCAGAAGTAATAAGTATTTTATAGTCGATTATGAAATGTAATATAAATTGCATTGGATTCAAAGTAAAAGCGAACTGGCCACTGCAAAAAAAAACTTACGTTTGAACTGCAAACTCACTGAATTGAATATGAAATTGTAATTTGGGGATTTCTAAATAGTACCTAAGCTACATACAACAAGTAATTTGACTGACAGGTCCTTTTGTTAATATAGTGGTGTCGGAATTTGCTAGCAGCAAAATCAAAAACAAAAGTAATTTATTCAAACTAGGCTGAGAATCAGCACTTTTTAACGTGTCAAAATTACATAAGACAGTCCCCCAAAACGCCCTTCACCACTTCCCAGTGCTTTAGCTGGGAAGGTGTGGCGCAACAAACTCTTTGGTTTTCGTATGCATTTGGTCACAGTTTTCGTATGAATTTCAATCTAGCCATCTTTAAGCTATTATCTTATATTTTAATTAGGCTAGACCGCATGTAGGAATTCATTATTATTTATAGAGTATTTTATTTCATTAATTTGGATATTAAAGTAAATATCACACGAAAAAATTATCGTAAGATAATCCCAAAAAAAAAGAAACTATTCAAATAACTAGTTACTTACGGTTGAATTTTTACAGGAACAAAGTTTATGTATTTTGAATTTCACGAACAGTTTAGAGTAAATCACAGACACAGGTAGTACGTTGCAAGTGGAGATGCGCTCTGTGTACGTGTGCGTACGTTCCAACCTTTATAAACCGTGGGAGTTTTTGTCTTGTACCTAATTGACAATGGTCACTGGGGAGGTAATGAGTCCGTTTGTAGGCAGCTCGTCCTTCTGTCAAGAAGACTATGACGCATACGTACATAAACGTAATACAACAATAAAACGCTATACTTATAATGATACTTCTATGCTCCCAAGAGTTAGTGGTGAGGTCCCAATGCACAACAATATACGGAAGGTCTGCGACTAACCCTGAAGCTGACTATTCGCATCGGTACTTCGGTACCACGAAATGAACAATGGCGGTATTTATTAATATTTACGTTGTCAAGTTCGTGCATCTCATAAAATTAGAGTCGGGAATTTTTAATAAGTAGGTTCTGTGTTTAATTTATTTATAATAAAGGGTTCGGGTATAATAAAGGGTATAATAAACATTCGTTTGATGAAATGTACACGTTTCCTGTTAGCAATAAGTTTATTATTATAATATAATCCTAGATAATGGGAATCTTCGTTCTATCAATGGGTCTCATGATCTGGCGGACGCAGGCTCAGCTGCTGTCGATCGCGGGGTTCTGGGTTCGATTCTCTTCATGCAGTAAATATGGCAGCATTCCCAATCCCGACCCAACACAGTCCGATATATTAATGTCCACTTTAGGAGCCGGCTTCAAGTTCTAAATATATTTTCAGAAACAATTCTGATAGTTTTCCCACGGTCAAATATTGAAATGATACTTACAATATGCCTACTTAAATATTTAGTGGGCAGTAGTTACGCTATTTGACAAAAATGATTGTGTAAATATTTATGGTAACAAATAACTTAAAAAAAATACAACTTCGTCGTGAAGGACACCGGTCTTTTTCGATCACGTGCATGCCATTCAAAGTCAAATTACTCCGTTTTCGCAGTCCCGTCCAGTTAGCACTCATGGAAACGGTGAAGGACTTAGTAAAGTTAAGTACCTACTAGTATCATACAAAAGGAATCGTTTAAGAAAATGTTATGCTAATAAATTAAACATAAAATACGTAGGTACTATAATTATGACAAATAATTGGTGAAATGTTTATGGGAGGTGATGTAGATACCTACTCTCACGCTTGACTGGCTGGTTGGAGGTCGTCTCGTCAAGGTTGCACTCATCCCTTCGTTGGTCACTCAACTTTTTCTAACTATTCGTCATCATTTATCTAAATAGGTAAAGTCAGGGAAATTACTTGTTAAGCTAATTGACTTTCAACGAAAATTGTCTGTATATTCAAATCACAACTGTCTTTCTTTGACAGTTGTTTGAAATGGCTGTATCACGGAAAATAGACGTAGGGTGACAATTTGCTTTACAATAAATTCCTCTGGCTGTACGATCGTCAGTAATGCGTCTAATGATCTTTACCTCTGCCTGAACAAGCAAGCTTGTTTTAAATTTCAATGCTAAAAGAACGAGTACGGGCGCCGGGCGTACCTAACCGTAAGCATCGCTTCCCTATTAGGATTGCTCAATGATGTACTTAAGGCAGTGTTGTTAGTAGGGAAAACCGTTTTCTTGTGCGACATAAACTTCACGACACAATACTATGTCGAAATGGTGGATTAGTCATCCGTGTTTAGTTCTTAGTCAGTTTAGGTAGGTACTGGTGCCGATTCTCTTGTCACAAAATTCTCTAAACTAGACTAAAAATCACCAAAATTTAGTTTATTCCTGTCAAACGACGATTTCCCATTCTGAAATTTACTAAAGTGACACAACTTAACTAAATTTTAGTTTGACAGCACTAAGATGGCACTGAGATTATAATTTAGTGAAAATGGCAATTTTGCTATTCTGAATTTTACGTTTTTCACCAAAAATTTTGATCGTCTTAAGGCGCGGACCGACTACGATTTTAATCGCTATTACCGCACTCACACAACCGCATCTGCGCGTTTTACGGTAATTATGCACACACTCTCAAACGCTAACACGGGCGTTTGTGTGCTCAAGGAAAGTTGCATAGTATACGTAAGGAAATCAGATGTTTTCTGTTGAATATACTTACTTATGACGTGCGTTCTAAAATTCGATGTAATTACAGTGTCGGTTCATAATATGATACAATAAATAATTACACATAACAATTTAAAAAAAAACATCACTACTGTTTATTTTTATTACAGTACATGATAAATAGGTCAAATATAAACATTCCGAATTTTACCCGACTGCTCTAGAAGGGGAATTATGCTTTTCGGGTGTAAGGCTTAGCACGCACTGCGATTAAACGCGCGCGGTTTAGGAATAGCTGAAAACGCAAAAACGCGCATGAACACGCACTGCGGCTAGCGTTTTGCTAAATTTATTTCATTACACCATGGATTTCTGGCGAGCAGCATGTGTTGTAGCTTTGATATTAAAATTAAAAAATAGAAAACGTAAACAACGCCGCCGCCATAGGTACTGGGTACATCCACTAACTGATCAAAGACATTTGAAAGGATACTTTTGCAAAATGTACAACAACGTGCGTCAACATCCCGATAAGTTTTTTAATTACTACAGAATGTCGATTGGCACTTTTGATAAATTATTACAAGACTTGGGCCAGTATCTACAATTTGAAGACACTTCATTTCGTAATGCAATATCACCTGAAGAGCGACTTTCAGTTACGTTAAGGTAAGAAAACAATTTGAATTTTTTTAAAGCTTTATTTCGGAACAGGTAAATTAAAAAATAATTATGTAACCAACTTTTCTTGTTACTCTTAGGCATAGTCTTGGTCTTCTAACTGATTTACAAATTGTGTCAAATAACCGGCAGTCTCATTGGCTGGTTTCAAAATTTGTTGGTCGATAATTTGTATCTGATTTTGCGGCATCGTTGGATGTATAGCCGGTGCTTGCTGAATTGTAGTTGATGACTGTGGAGATGGGCTCAGTGAAGGCATTGTTGGTGATGGTGATTGAATGGAATATATTGTATCCATCGATGAGGATTGTGGAGAATACTGATATTGTGGCTGGGTATATGTTTGATGATACAATGGTGAACTAGTTAATTTTGGTCCTCGAAATTGAGCTGGTTGGTTGATAACGTGTTGTAATGATTGCGGAGATGGATGAGTACGTGCTTTTTTTAAGACATTAAGGATTTCAATCTTCGCATAATGTTTTTGGTCTTCATTTAATCTGCGTAACATGGGAACTAACATAAGCGCGAAGTTTTTTTCTTCGTCCTCTTCTTCCTGTGCTTGTTTGTCTTTTAATATATCAAGTAATTGTTTGTCTATTTCTGTTGAATTGTTGTTGTCTCGAGAACAGTTCTTCTTTCGCAGTGGTGTTCTATTGTTATTAGTTAGTTGTGAATTGTGAGCTGTAGTAGACATTGTTATATCCTGAGTAGAAAAATCCGATGATGTATTTGCATCCTGAGTAGAATTAGGCGGCGATAGATTACCGCTTGTTTCTCGTTTCTGCATGGAAGGAATTAGAAAAAGCATTGAATCGAAATGAACATATTTCTTTTTCTTTGAAGGAGCAGCTTGCCCAGATTTGCCTTGTTGTGCTGCCAATTCTTTAGCGAAACAATCTTTCATGTTTTTCCATTTTTTTTGTATGGAGTTCCCTGAAACCAAATAAACAAAATGAAATTCTTGTTCACAGATACCTTGCTACGGGAAATAGCATAAAGTCGTTGTATTTTGAATACCTGATTGGCGCTACGACTATCAGTGAAATTATTCATCATACGTGCAAGCAGTTGTGGTTATATTTGCAGCCTACTTATTTGAAAGAAATGACAAAAGAAGACTGGTTAAACATAGCACGAGAGTTTTTCATACAAACACACTTTCCAAATTGTGTTGGCGCGATTGACGGCAAGCACATAAGAATCGAAAGACCCGATTATACCGGCTCAGAGTCATTTAATTACAAGAAGTTTTATTCGATTATTCTGCTTGCTGTTTCCGATGCTAACTATAGCTTCGTAGCTATTGACGTGGGTGCCTACGGATCCAATAGTGACGCCAGCGTATTCCGAAATTCAAATTTTGGTAAAAGACTTTTAACAAACCAATTGGATTTACCACCATGCTCAGTACTACCAAATGATAATGAAGGATCTGAAATGCCATTTGTATTTGTCGGGGATGAAGCTTTTCCACTTTTAAAACATTTGATGAGACCATACCCAAGCAGAAACATATCTATTAAAGAAAAGATTTATAACTACCGACTTTCGTGTGCCAGAAAAACAGTTGAATGTACATTTGGCATAATGGCCAATAAATGGCGAATTTTTCACAGGCCTTTAGATACAAAACTTGAACTTTGCGATTACATAGTCAAAGCGTGCTGCATATTGCACAACTTCGTATGAAAATACGATGGCAAAGAGTTACCAGAAAATTTGGGCCGATGTGACCAATCGGAACTAAGAAGCTTGCACCCAACTCGACTTCGTCCCAGTAGTGACGTCATGGAAACCCGAAATTTATTTGCCGACTACTTTACATCTCGATCTGGTGCCTTAAATTGGCAGTACGATGCTATAAACTAACTTTTATAATAAAATTAAGCACAACACATACCTTTGTTTTTCTTTTCGGCCTCCGACAAGCTAGTCCAATTTCTGCACACATTTTGATACACCTCCTGCCAAAGCCGGGCTTTAATATTTCTGTCTCTGTATTGATTTAACGATTTGTCATATAATGCCGGCCTTTTTTCCACTTCAATAATAATGTTTTTTGATACATTGTCGTAGTCTACATTCGATGTTTCTGAGTCGGACGACATGACTTAACCTCTGCAAAAACGTCTATCCTCCGCACTCGCACATTCGAGACTGAATAAAAGCCGAAAGCGATTAACCGCCGTGCGTGCGCCACAGTACTGTTACTATGAGACACAAAAAAACCGCGCGTTTTCAAACCGCGGTAAAAATGTAACAAGTTGCGTTTTTAAAATCAGTCACTGAAAAAAGTCACTAATGCGTGCGCTTGTATAGAAATCTAGGTGTTACATTTTTTTGCGGTTTCAGACCTGCGGTTAAACGCGGGCGTTTAATCGCAGTGCGTGCTAAGCCTAAGTCAGTATCAGGGATGGAAGGGTTAATTAAATGGGTAGTTATGCCATTTCAAACTAATGTTTGTGTTTTAGATAGGTACTTAGTGGGTGCGGTAAAAAAATAGAAAACAAAACCAACATAAAGGCCCTCGGACCACTTAAAAATCACATAAACTCTAAATAAATGCAATAATATCACAGCTCCAAAGTGACAAATGCCATAATGTTTCTAAGAAAATGCGGAGCCGGGACGGAAGCTAGAATTCTGAAAAATTTAGACGATAGAGGGATCATCCACGGGAATGGAAGCTGCTGCTGGCTGAATATTAGTTGGTATTTGCTAAAATTGGTAAAACAGTGCGTGAATTGAACTAAAGTTCTGTGGCGGACTACTAAGGCTACTCACTGCCTAATATTGAAGTGAAAATTCAGTCTCAGTGGAAATATGGGCAATAAAAATAAAATGTTGCGAAAGAGTTTTACAAGAAAAAGACGAAAAACTCGAAAAAATGATGGAATGTTTGGGTAAGTAGGATGATTACGGTATTGTATCATAATAACATTTGAAATTTGTATTTAGTTTAGTATACTTACGAAACTGTATAAATCTATAGAAACGGTATTGACAATTTCTACAAACATTTTGCTAAATCCAAAAACAAATAGGTGCACTCTATTTTGATGTCTATAGAATGCATATTTGAATGCGCCTAGTGCAAACGTCTCTGGTCGAAGCAACCATCGAGGCGATAGCCATATTGCAATAGTAGGTATAAGTAACAAAAACAAACTTGCAGATAAATCAGAGTGCGTTCGTAATTATTATAATAATATAAATACTGCACACTAGTTATATATAAAGCATTTTGATTCTTTTGTAAGATTATTTTTATAATATTTATTGAGTCATTAGACCAGTGCCGATAATTTTTGAAAACGAAAAAAGTCACAGTAGGCTGAAACCCATTGGAAAAGAAAGAGAATATAACAAAAATGAAAGGAAAAATAATTTACGGGCGATCCGAGGTCGGGAAGTGGGGGTTTAAGGGTAAAAAGCGGTTTATCTCGATTTCCGGCAAAACTACAAGTGTTATGGAAAAAAGTGTAATAGCAAAGTTGTAGGTAATAAAAAGATCTACAACTTTTGTATTCACACTTTTTTCAAGTAACCTCAAAATTTATGTGAAAAATTCAAATAACCAAGTTCTTGGTTTTTTATTTTTATCTTTTACACAGCAATTATTTTTTTTACCGAGTTTTTAAAAAAGCAGATATTTTCACGTGAGAATTTTCGATTGAAAATTAGGGTGCTTTTTCGATATTAGGTCAAAATAAGGTGAAAAAAACAAATATTTTAAATCAATAAAAATACAGTGTGCTTGAAACATAAAAAGGTAAGTATTCGGCAAATTTCGCGAAAAAAAAAAATGCTGTGTAAAAGATAAAAATATAAAACCAAAAACTTGGTTATTTGAATTTTTCACATAAATTTTGAGGTTACTTGAAAAAAGTGTGAATACAAAAGTTGTAGATCTTTTTATTACCTACAACTTTGCTATTACACTTTTTTCCATAAGACTTGTAGTTTTGCCGGAAATCGAGATAACCCCCACTTCCCGACCTCGGATCGCCCGTAAATTATTTTTCCTTTCATTTTTGTTATATTCTCTTTCTTTTCCAATGGGTTTCATCCTACTGTGACTTTTTTCGTTTTCAAAAATTATCGGCACTGGTCTAATGACTCAATAAATATTATAAAAATAATCTTACAAAAGAATCAAAATGCTTTTTATATAACTAGTGCAATATTTATATTATTATAATAATTACGAACGCACTCTGATTTATCTGCAAGTTTGTTTTTTTTACTTATACCTACTATTGCAATATGGCTATCGCCTCGATGGTTGCTTCGACCAGAGACGTTTGCACTAGGCGCATTCAAATATGCATTCTATAGACATCAAAATAGAGTGCACCTATTTGTTTTTGGATTTAGCAAAATGTTTGTAGAAATTGTCAATACCGTTTCTATAGATTTATACAGTTTCGTAAGTATACTAAACTAAATACAAATTTCAAATGTTATTATGATACAATACCGTAATCATCCTACTTACCCAAACATTCCATCATTTTTTCGAGTTTTTCGTCTTTTTCTTGTAAAACTCTTTCGCAACATTTTATTTTTATTGCCCATATTTCCACTGAGACTGAATTTTCACTTCAATATTAGGCAGTGAGTAGCCTTAGTAGTCCGCCACAGAACTTTAGTTCAATTCACACACTGTTTTCAGTCATAAATTACTTGAAAACTACAATCGAATTATGCACAGAGCGTCCGGTGCCAACCATCCAAGTCGAGCGCTGCCCGACGACTAAAGTATTTTTTTTTTTTTTTTTTTTTTTTTTGAGGATGGGAAATCATCAAATGACCCCTCCCGCTCTGGGTGGAGCGGAAGGGAGTGTCAGACTCTTACTGACTAAAACCCACCCGTGTTCCTTCCTTGGCCCTTTATGTTCCGGGTCAGCGGTACCCCTTATGGATGATCCCGCTTTCCCGGCAGGACGACTAAAGTATGACCGCGTAAACTATTGTCACCACTATGGAGCGTCAATAAGATTGAAAATGATATTTGTGTTGAAATGTGACGTAAGCTGCGAATGGGCATTTATTTTACTGCTTTTCTTTAGATTATTTAAAATATAGACATAAAATTAAATAATGGTTTGGTTAAAGTTTTAAAAAAATGGAAAACCTACTAAATTCTTAAAAAAAAAACTGTTGTTATCGCTGGAAATACAGAGATCTTCGACGTCAAAGTTTATTTTTGTGCTACAACTTCCCAATTTTTTATTGGGAATATCAAACTATTATTTATTATTCTGTTCGGTTTAAATTCTTCTTTATACCCTTCTCTGTTCACTGTATTTTTCGCGTTACTTATTTTTATTACATTACGTCATACTCGACGTTCTAAGAAACCAATTTTTGGGAATATTGAGATAACACCCCGCCTTAACTAAATCTGACTATTTTTAATCGCGATTAAAAAGGTGTGGAATAAAATTAGTTGTCATGAACTAAAATTCACACCAACACCTCGACTTCAGATGCAAAAACAGTACTGTATCTTTTTTTCTTTTCTTTTGCTTATATCTCGAAAACGGTGTGTCCTATCGCAAAAATAATGAAAATTTCGACCCCCTTTGCAACCCGTAAACCTATAATTCTCAACATGTTGGTAATATTTTTTTATATTTTCCATACAAAAAGTAAAAAATTCCATACAAAACAAGTCGAGGCCGCACATAATGCGCGCCTACGGCTCTAAAAAAGATCACGTGGTACGGCAAACAAGTACCACGTGGAGTCGCAATAATTGTCAAACTTGATTTTAGATGTGTCAAAATTATTTTTAAATTTAGAGATTTTATTTTGCAGAATAGCGTTAAGATTCTCATAGCCAAAAGTAAGGAATTTTAGTGATAGTTTAGTTAGTTTAGTTCGGTGTACAACAGAATCGGCACCATTGTTGTCTGTAGTCACAGATCTAATCGGTAAGCAATGCTCTGGAAACAATTAGGTATCATTAGACATCTATCAAGCTCTATGAAGTTAGTTACGTGAGCCATTTTGTCATTTGTCACCTTTCTGACTGGCAATCGGTGTAAGGTTAATTTCCTGGTTGTACAAAAACACACATTTTTTTATTTATGTATCATACAAACCTGAACTCTTGAATTTATTTATAAATCTACTCAATACAAATATTAAATTCTCTGACAGACATCTGAACTTCTGTATTTAGAAGCATGTCATTTTGCAAACAGTTCCTTAAACAGTAGAAGTGAACAATAAGGAGGGATTTTTGAAAATGTATTTTTTGCTGATGGTACCCCAACTAACAAAAATTGTTCTTGTAGTGGCTTATATTGCCAAAAATAATATTCTTATAGGAGCCGCATTATCGATAATAAGGGTGCGTTTGGGCACAAATTATAAAGACAATAACCTTATACCCGCCTTATAGTTGCTTTATTGTCTACTTTTTTTCCTTATACGTGTTATATTATGACAAGTAACACGGAAGTTAAACTTATAATGGCAAGAAAAAAGCTCCTAAAAAGCCAACACACTTGAAAGAAACCTAATGAAAGCATTAATACGGGCGATCACCCTAATACGTGTTTTATTAAGGTCCGATACAAGGGAGTTAAACTCATTGCGGCAAATCAAAGGCTCTTAAAAAGCCATAGGCCCTTATAACCGTCTGTTTATGATTCTGCAATAAGTTTTTTCCTTAGTGTTTATTACATTTTCGCAACAGTTTGGCGAATAAAGAGAAACGTCAACCATTTAACCGAAAAGTGAACGGTAAGTTATTATTTTATGTAGTTTATTTACCTGATTTATGTGCTCGTTTATAGTGAAAAGTGTATGGAAATTCAAATGCATGATAAAATGTGGTACGCTGTGTGTGTTATTATCAACCCGCCCTTGAATTTAAGCTGTTTTTGTGCTACTAACGTTATTAATTATTTAGTCATGTTTTATATAGTGCTATTATGAGAGCAAAACGATTCGCACATCGTCTACAAGGAGTCTATGAGACTGAAGACTTTATAATGGCCACATTTGTTGCTTATGCTATCGCCATTTTACATACTGTCAGGGTTCCTTTCTCACGAACAAAATCCTGTACCTAGCAAGTCTTGTTCCCATACGTATAAAATTAATCTTTCACTATGGTTGGGTTGGCTGGAAGAGATCTCTTTATAGGGATAAGCTTGCTTTTGTGCACTAATTTTAAATTTTAAATATAATTATAATTGTAAGTACCTACACAAGTACACATTAAAAAATATAATTATATATATAATATGTTTGTCCGCAGATATTGCAATAGTACATATTGGCAGATGTTGACAAATTCCTACAAAGTAAAGATCTTAATTTACATAATGCGATGGCCATGATTGATGATGACCTGATGTCATCTGCATCCGTTGCAGGAATACCAACAAAGCCACTTGAAACATCTGTATGAAGAACCTTTTTAATCTACTTATTATTTTGTTACGTTTAATACTTACTAAGACTATTACCATTATTAGCTGGTTTTTAATAATACCTAAGACTAAAATTATCTAAGACTTATTGTAGTTGTTAGTCTGTTCTACTTACAGACATTTTTTTTTATTTAGTTTTTTATACATCGATGGTTGCGGGGAATAAATCCACAATCGCAAAATAATCATACTGATAACTTTATTCCCTGCAACCATCGATATTTGAATGTACGAAAAGTTTTATGACTGATTAATGATTACGTTTCTACTTCTTAGAAGTAAGAAGATTCGTGTTTAATAGCTTGATAAGTTACTAGTTTTCTTTAAAGAGACTGATTTTGTACTGTTTTCTTAAATATTATTGTGTTGAAAACACATCAGAAGAGGGTATTTTACTTGTAAAAACTGAATCAATCCATCTATTGATGATGGTTGATCATTTTCCTACTAGCCTATAAGTAAAACTATACTTAGTCTAATTACTATGTCACAACATGCTAAGTTACTCTACTGTTTTGTTATTAATCTAGCTGTTTCCCGCGACCTTGTTCGCTTGTGTTAATTCCTAAGATAATTGTTTTTTTATTTTTAAATTGTTGTTAAAAATACTGATGCTTGAAGTCCTGTCTTAAGTAATGCTTAAAAAACGAGTTTTGATAGTGAACGACCAAGATATAGTTCCCAAATCAGGCATCATTCACCGGTTATGTTTAAACAGCGATTTCTATTGTGAACCCACCAACTGTTTCGCGGGCTAACTGAGAGAGCATTGAGGTCAGTCCTTAAACCAACAAATACAAAATTAGCCTTCCTTTAGACAATGCCCGATTTGAGAGCCACTCTTCCTCTGGATTTTGATATACGGTGGCATGATAGCCTATAAAAAATGATAACTTTAATAAAAATACGTGATTTTCAAATTAGTTGTTTTATTTTACAAAATATGGATTAATGGTGTAAAATACAATACCGAATTATATGCTACATTTAATCATTTACATTTAATGTAAAGTTAAACTTCACTGCCCATTCTCTGATGTCACTACGAATATCAATATTCTTCAACTCTTCATTTAAAAATATGTCTTTATCACTGTCACTATCGCTACAATTATATTCTTCCTCACTGGGTTCCTTTTCATTCTCATATTCTATAAAATAATCCGCTGCGGAACCACTGGCTGATTCATCGGTATCGGCTTGCTCATTTTGTAGCATCATAGGAGTAGAGGTGGTGGGTGTAATGCTCCCAACTATGTTTTCGTAGCCTTTTTTTACTTTTCTTCTGTAATCACCGCTCTTTTTAAACTTCTTCCAGTATTTTGAATCCATTTTTTTAATGTAAATTCCACTCCGTAATAAATTCACACAATCTGCTGTACTTTCAAAATGGCGAATAGTTATGTTGATGTATGATGTACACTAGTTATGTAAAACATTTTTATGTTACCATGTAGAGAATAATATCTTTATAATCACTGTATAAGGGAATACGGATTGCTTTCATCCTTGTAAAGATCATATACAATGTTAGTACTCGTTTGTTGGATAGACGTCTTATCAAATGCTCCTATAAGTTAAAAAGCGTCATAGTTACCTTGTGCATTACTTTTCTAAGAATAATTGACCATATTAAAAGCCTTTATATGACTTTGAATATTATATGGCTAAAAAGCAATGTAACAAGCCTCTATAAGAAGAACACATTTCGAACCCTTATTGTAGCCGTATTAATTGGATTTATTAACGTTTACCCAGCCAAATTATAAGAATAGAGGTAATATTAGCCAAATCTTCTAATAATGTGCCACTATAAGGAACACTAGCATAATAAATGCTCTTTTATAACAAGTATAAGAGTTTAGACCTTATAGACCTAATTTTATAAGCTTAGTTTGTTTGTTGGGACACCCCATCGAGCACACGGCTTGTATTATATACCTTGTAAAGATTTCCTGACACACTTACCTTCTTTTGTTTATTGAATCTGGTGTTATTAACTGTCTGTAGGCCAAACAAACGGTCAGAGTGTAGTCTTACAGAGTTTAGATCTCATGCAGTAACAAATTGTTCGTGTACGTAGCACCTACGTGAACAATTTAGGTACCTTAAAAGTCTTTTGAAGTGGAAAAGATAGTATCAGTAGACCATACTTTACTTAGCAGGTATAAAACGTGTCTAGTGTCTGGCAGAGCAGGGTTCACTGAAACCGATTCCTAAAGGGCAAAAAGGGCGAAACACTAGTGCTTTCTAGAACGGGTAGCAGCATCTCTTGCTGCACTATAACAGGGAGAGAGCATAGAGATTTAAAAAGGAAATATTACATTAGTTTATTTTACAAAATCACCTGCTCTTTCTTATGTCAATAAAGATTTTATCCATGATTTAAATATTTTGCAGGTTTCCCTAGATGTGTTGATGACAATTTGTGAGTCGTGCTCTTCATTTTGATCTTGGTTAAAGCTACCATTATTTTGATGAAACTTCGGCATAATATACACCATGTATTCGAGGAACTTATAATTATTAATATTCAGCTACCTACAAAGGCCATTATAATGTTGTCATGAATTCCTCAAACATGTCGTTTTTGTACAATTTGTTTGACAATTACGGTAGCTATGTGAATATAAAGTTGAAAACAGTATGGCCGATGATTTAGTATGGTGGTTTCGGACAAGGACATGACTCACATAATATTGTAATGCCCATGCCTTAAAAAAATTAAGATTGTCGTATTTACGACAGCAATTTTTTTAATGCTTGAAAATCTTGTGATTTTGTCACGGTAAGTAGTGAGAACGTAGGTAAATTTTATTGTCCAGTAAAATGTCTCCGCTGTCTGGCGTGGCTACTAACATTGAATTCTTGGCGATATTCTTTCCTAGTATATGTCAGTGTTAGCTTTTTGGAGATTGCACTAAATATTGACATTCTTTGTACATTCCCTGCCATATTGTTGTATGAAGGGAATACTTTGTGGAAATACTGCCCGGTTTCCAGTACTTAGGCTATAGGTACATATATACTTTTCATTACTCATACTCGGAAAGTAGGTCTGAAGTTGCCTGAGGAGCGGGGTGAAAGTAATACTTTTCAGCCCTAGGGAGAATCATTTTCAACTGACAGCTGCCCAATTATTAAAAAAGACTAGTTCTATTTTCACATTTCTATTGAACCATGTTCCAACTTCCTATACAGAAACTCAATTACAGCGCGATGTAAAATTGAAATAACTAACATAAAGTTAAGTATTAATTAAAGAATATATATTTTTAAATGACTTTATTATAATTTATTTTCAACTATTTCTTTAAAATAACATAGATTTGGCCAAAGTATTTAGGTACCATTTTTTCAATGATGGTAATGAAAAATAATGGCTAAATAGCTAGTAGCCGGCCACAGAAAAAAATAAATGGACGGGAAAACGGCAATCCGATCAACATTTGTTTTATCGAGTTGTAGAGTTATGTTTATACTTCCGTATAGCAGAGATTTGTATTAACACCAATTATTTTTACTTTCCTTGTATTCGTAATGAAAAGCACAGTGTATGAGTGTATACCTCGGGTTAAAGACTTATTTAGTCCCTCGAACTGTCTCGGGACTAAATAAGTTACTTTCTCACCCGATTTTTTTTTTGAGGGTGGAAACCATCAAATAACTTCTCCCGCTCTGGGCGCAGCGGGAGGGCGTGTCAGACCCTTACTGACTAAAACTCATCCGTGTTCCTTCAGTTGCCTGTGCCAGGGGCCACGGTAACCCTTACGGACTTTCGCGCAACCCTGGCAGGCATCGGCCCTAGCGGACCCCGTCATTGGTGCTGACATCTCTTTGAGGCGCGCGTGGAACGCGCCGTCGACCCGAGCCTGGTCCTTATCGGACGGCGAGCTACCCATTGCTCCGCAAGCCCGCGCCTATGGTGGCCGGGAATCGGCTTGGGATTCCCGACGACCAGGGCGTCTCCTGCGGCGTCTAGGGGCGTGAGGGCGCGAATTTTGCCTCTCCCTCACGCGTTCCGCCTCCTCTTTTGCGAGCATTACTGCTTCGCAGAAGGAGGTGACGGCTTCCCATGCCCTCTCGCTCCATACCATAGCCTGGACCAGGGCTGGACGCGAGAGATCGCCACCGCCAATCGCCTGCATGAGGACATGGCAGTGCTCCGCCCAAGCTCTCCGCCAACTCTGCTTGCGCGATGCAGGATTTGCATGACGTCAGTATGACGCGCAGCTCGCATGTAGCGATGTACTATTATGCGTGTGAAATACTAAATCAATTTAAGTTCCTACTATAATAATTATCCATTTTGTATCGTTAGGTAATTATCATGATTATACAAATAGTCACCATCATGACATTGATATCAACCATCATCTCATTAGCATTTTATTTTGAAATTGATGACACCTATTTTTATTAACTAAGGAGGCTCGATGCAACCCTATAGTGAATAAGACGCTGTCTGTTATGTATTCAGCTGATTTAGATTTCGGGAACAAGGTCGGCGGCACTCGGCATGGTCTAGCAATGTAAAGCTTGGTATTCACTAGGCGACAAATGTGCCGCGACGCAACAACCCTGTGGCATTCCCGACACCACAGGAGACATTATACTGTCTTGTGAGTAGTGATAATACAATACTACGTTCACTTGAAGTCAGAGGAGCTGCCGTGCTAATGAGCGTAAGGCTTTACTTTAACAGGCCGTTGTTGAAACGATAAAATATATCTGTAAGTATAATAATTGGCAGATTCTACTCAACTTTGGTAGAAAAATTGGTTGATTGGTTGGTTGATTTGGTTTGATCGCAAACGAGGTATCTTATAAAAAACCTTCAAAAGATTTTCTATAAGAAACTATGTTCATAATGCTATATTCGTACATATTCTTGTTGGATTATGAATTCTGAGTTGTATGGAAGCCCTGTGAGCTGTAGGATAATGTCTAGAGCCTCGCAGTGACCCGTGACGACGCATCGGAGTCACGGCTGTTGTGGTACACAATGCATGATACGTACTTAATTCACTACTTAGATGCATATATGCGAAACGTGCGATGAAGGGATTTTGTATACAAATGGTTTTATTCAGCAATGTATTCATTCTAAAGCGATTATATTCCCAACTCTGTTCATTGAATCGGGTAGCCGGGTACATGTTTAGCAGCCAACGTTGAAGCTCATTATGAAAGTCCCTATTGTGAGTTTGGAATCCCTTTTCCTAATCGAGTATTCGTAAAGTGGTCGAATTATTTATTGTTGACTGTTTGCTTATTCTTCATTTTTATTAATTATAGGTACTACGTCCACTGTAGAAAGAGTTGTGCAATGCCACAGAATACAATAATAGTACAAGTACTACGTTAGGGTTGTCTTCTTTTAGAGAATAATTAATCTGAATATTTAATTACCAGATAAGTGTCTATTACCTACTCTACTTTTGTGAACAAATGACGATTCAAATAAATCTAGGCTAGGTGCTTACTTAGTAGTATGTAGATCAGAGAACCATTTTATTTTACAATAGTACCGATTCTCTTGTCACAAATGCCTATAAACTAGACAAAAAATCACCAAAATTTTGTTTATCCCGGTCAAACGAACATTTCCCATTTTGAAATTGACTAAAGTGACACCACTTAACTATATTATAGTTTGACAGCACTAATATGGCACTGAGTTATTAATCTATTGGAAATGGCCTTTTTGATTTTCATTCTAAAACAGGAACAAAACGGTTTTCAGCATAATAAATCGACATCTTTAGCAGCATTTACCCTAATTAAAAAGATCACAGAATATCTAGACGATAAAAATCCGGTTACTGTAGTGTTTTTTGATATGAGTAAGGCATTTGATTTTGTGGATCATACCATCTTACTAAACAAATGTGAAACGTATGGTATCCGTGGTGTCGCTCTAGATTGGATAAAAAGTTTTTTAACAGGACGACAGCAATGTGTTGAAGTTACTAAAAATGTAGATTTTGAATCCACTGTTTACAGATCCTCCTCTAGACTAAACAAATATGGCGTACCACAAGGGAGCGTGTTAGGCCCCTTGCTATTCTTACTGTATATAAATGACTTACCTGATTCAATAAATTATGATAGTGTCCTATTCGCTGATGATATTTTCGTTATAGTGCCTAATAACACTAACAATTCAACCCATGAAAATAAAATACACGAAGCTATACATTCCGTAATAGAATGGCTTGAATCTAATAACCTATGTGTAAATATATCTAAAACAAAATTCATTAAATTTCATACATACAAAAGCAAACTCTCCGACAGCATTAACATTAAAATAAATGACAAAAACATAGAAGAAACAGAAAGTATTAAATTAATTCTTAGGTATAAGTCTAGATACATTTTGTAATTGGAAACTCCACATTAACAATGTATGCAGTAAACTAAATAGATTTGTGTATGCATTAAGGAAACTTCGTATTGTATCAGACGAAAAAACCGCCCGCATAGCATATAGTGGGTATGTTGAATCACTATTAAGATACGGACTAATAATATGGGGCAATTCAACAGACAATGATAAGACGGCACGGCACGGCACGGTTGGCGCAGTGGTTAAGCGATTGACTGCTGCGTTACGTGTCGCGAGTTCGATCCCCGCACGGAACAAATATTTGTATGACCGGCAAGTAGTTGTTCCGGGTCTGGCTGTTTGTGTATGTGAGTAAAAATGTTTGTAAACGCACCAATGACAATGACAATGTTTGTAAATACAGGAGAAATTTCTAGTGTGGGGCAATGTTTTTAAAGAAAGAAAGACTTTATTGTACAAAAGAAATGTGTAAGAGCTATATGCGGTGTCGGTTCACTTGAATCTTGTAGGCCTTTATTCAAAAAACTGAAACTATTGACCTTGACCGTCATGTATTTGTTTGAGGTATCGGGTGTTTGTGAGGAAACATAATTAATTCTTTAGATTCAAAGGTGACAATTACACCAAACAGAGACCAAGAGATGCAACAAAGATTTTAGTTCCTTTTTGTAATACAACTTTAAGTAAAAAAAATGTTTATCATTATGTGCATTACAATATTTAACAAATTACCAAAGACCATAAGGGAACTGCCATTTAAATATTTTAAAATTAAACTGCGTAGATGGTTGATAGAAAATTGTTTTTATAGTTTACAAGAATTTCTGCAACATACAGAAAAAAAAATCTAAGTTTCCTATAACTTTGTGGCATGTGTTTATTCAGTTCAAATAATAAAGAATTTATGTTATCTAAAGAAAACATGTTATTTTTAATAGGTTTTTAGTTTTGTTGTGTTTATATATATTATTGTAACTTAAATTTATCTTGATTTAAAAATTATATTAGAACATAGGTGTATATTTTGTATATTCTTATTAAAATAAGTACCCTACCTATGTACCTATTCATGTAAAACTAATTTGCACATGTCCTAAACAGGCAAAATATGGACTGTACATTAACCACCAACTTTTACAACTGGTAACACCTATATTTTCTGCAAATAAATTATTCTTATTCTATTCTTATTCTTAACTAAATCTGACTATTTTTAATTGCAATTAAAAAGGTGTGGAATAAAATTAGTTGTCATGAACTAAAATTCACACCAACACCTCGACTTCAGGTGCAAAAACAGTACTTACAGTATCTTTTTTTTCTTTTCTTTTGTGTATACCTCGAAAATGGTGTGTCCTATCGCAAAAATAATGAAAATTTCTACCCCTTTATAAAGCCACATAAACCACAACAATTTTTCTTATTTTCTATACAAAAAGTGAAAAATTCCATACACTTCAAGGCCGACCCTCATTAGCACCTCCGGCTCTAAAAAAAAGTTCACGGGATAGGGCAAACAAGTACCATGTGGAGTCGCAATTGTCAAATTCCATTTTAGTTGTATCAAAATTATTTTTAGAGATTCTTTTTTGCAGAATAGCTTTAAGATTCTCATAGCCAAAAGTAAGGAATTTTACTGATACCCAGTTAAGTTAGTGTGTTCGGTGTACAAGAGAATCGGCACCAATGTCTGCACTAGTAATTACTTACTAATTACTTTAATTTGCTTAGTCTCCATTAATTATTATTAAGTACCTACGTAACCGGGCTAATAAAAAAGTATTTACGAGTGCCCTGTTGTCTACATAATCAATATCTTACTTCCATGGTACCCTGTACCTACCAAAAAAAATACTCAAATAATTTTTTAATAGGTAGGTACTTTCCTTACTTTACTACCTATACTAATCAAAGCTAAACCTGACCTTGTAAACAGAACTTAAAAGGACCTGACTATAATATAATAATAATAACTAATATTCTGACTACATAAATAGGCGTGACATTTAATAAAAATAACAAAAGTAAACATTTGGTACGTAGGTACCTACCTAATTACTTATAGCTAGACGTGCATTTCTTTACCTTTCGATGTCCTTTGGAGGTGAGAAAAACCTGACGTTCGGATCCTTGTTTTTGATTTCAGTTAAGTACTTTTTTTTTCTTCTTAATTAAGTGATGAACACCAAGAAAACGACTCAAGCCATGTCATAGTAGGCCATGCTCGCCCCGCAGCCACAAGAAAGGCATGTCGCGCCTTTAATAGTACAATGTTACCCTAGGGGTGAAAATAACTCATATAGTCCTGAGACGGGGTTTGGCGCACGAGAGACGTACGGCTGATTTCTCAATAGTCAGATAACTTTTATCAGAGGAATAAATATTCTGGTTTGACAGCTTTTGTATAGAAATTATGTCAAACTGTCAGATTTATTCTTCAGTTAAAAGTTATCTGACTATTGAAAAATCAGCCCTAAATAAGTCTTTAACCCGAGGTAAACACTGTGCTTTTCATTACGAATACAAGGAAAGTAAAAACAAAAACATGAATTAGCTAAAGAAAAAACGAGCCTCTTCTCTTATGAAATCAGGCGTTAAATGCATATATCATCTGAATCAGATGAACTCATTGTGTTAATACAAATCTCTGCTATACGGAAGTACAAACAAAAGTCTACAACTCAAAAAACCTAATTCATGAAGATCGGATTGCCGCTTTCCCGCCAAATTTTTTTTTCTGTGGCCGGCTACTAGCTATTCAGCCATTATTTTTCATTTCCATCATTGAAAAAATGGTAAATATTTTGCCCAAATCTATGTTATCTTAAAGAAATAATTTAAAGTAAATTACAATAAAGTCATTAAAAAATATATTCTTTAATTAATAATTAACTTTATGTTATTAAAATTTTCCATCCCGCTGTAATTGAGTGGCTGTTTAGGAAGTTGGAACATGGTTCAATAGAAATGTGCAAAATATTTTTTTTTTTTTAATAATTTGAAAACGATTCTCCCTAGGGCTGAAAAGTATTACTTTCAACCCGCTCCTACTTTCCGAGTATGAGTAATAAAAATTATGTAACATGGTTGACCCGTACTAGCATTTTAAGACAAATAGTAAGATAAGTCATAATTTATTTATCATGTCTTGTCACAAACGTCTTGGGTACGGCCATGCTCGGCCCGCAGGTGTCCATAACACCCACTATGCTTCCGCTTCTACTTGGCATTCCCGCTTTATCTCCGAAACTACGGAGCCTATATATTTTATTTTACTGAAATAGTTGTGGCGCCGGCCATGATCAGAGGACGCACCTGTTTGGAGCGCCCGTGGCTCGCACCTTCGTCGACCGCGTGATGTGTGGACCACGCCGCCTGCGCCCGTGCACCGGCTTCGCCCACACGCCGCACGCCAGCGCCCCCCGCGCTGGCGTGCGGCGTCTTTAAACCGCGATCGCTCGGTCATCCACGCCAGTCGTTAGTTACTCCGACGGCGAATGCACGCGCTAATCGTACTAAATCCGCAATTACGTTTCCGTAATCTAGCTTATCTAAGTTTCAGTGTTCTTTCTAATTCTCGAATTCTTTATAATTTTCTTCTTTCGAATTCTCTTTTGAATTCTCTTTCGAATTCTCTTTCGAATTCTCTATAACTTCCTTGTGCTTGTTTCTCCTTATACTTCAAACTGTAAAACTATCTATCCTATTAAAACTTCTATCTTCAACTTGGAAAACGCCTGTCATTTCTCCGCACACCCTCCAAGTAACCACAAATTGGTGACCCCGACGTGATCAAGATGACGGACCCGAAAGGCGATGGGTGCGGCCCTGAAACCCTGCGGGTGGGAGTACGCGCACCCCCTTTCTGGCCCGAAGAACCTGGATTGTGGTTTGCCCAGATGGAAAGCCAATTCGCGCTCGCCAACATAACCGCCGACGCAACGAAGTTTTACCATGTCATCGGCGTGTTGGATCATCGCTTCGTGGCAGAGGTCAAGGACATCATCACCAACCCCCGGGCGGTGAATAAGTACGATAAGCTTAAGGCAGAGTTGATCAAGCGATTATCGGCCTCGCAGGAGCGGAGAGTGAAACAGTTGCTAATGCATGAAGAGTTGGGGGACCGGAAACCATCCCAGTGTTTCAGGCACCTACAACATTTGGCTGGACCGGTGGTACCTGAGGAATTTCTGAGAACGCTGTGGTCTAGCCTGCTACCAAATAATGTTCAGACTATCGTGGCTCCTCAAGCGGATTTACCCATAGACAAAATGGTGGACTTGGCGGATAAGGTTCACGAAATCGCGTCGACCAGCGTCCAACACGTGGCGAGTGCGGCGGCCCCGGTGACATCTACCCTCATGGAAGGTATGGAAACGCAAATCGGCGAGTTAACCAGGAAAGTAGCTTTACTCGGTCAGCCAGTGAGTGCAATGCATATGCAGCGTCATGAACGCTCCCGCCAGCGATCTAGGAGTAGAAATACTAGGCATAGGTCTACATCACGGTCCCGTCAGCCGCCTGAAAACCACCCTTATTGCTGGTATCATTATGTTTATGGTTCGCAGGCGAAGAAATGCCGGCAGCCCTGTCAGTGGTCGTCGGAAAACTCCATGGGCAGTCGGAAGTAGCGGCCTTCCACTGCGCAACCCATGCAGGCCGTATTTTTGTAACGGACCAACATTCGAAGGTGTTGTTTCTGATAGACACCGGGTCTGATTTATGTGTTTTTTAAACGTTCAGCAGTTCGTGCAGGGCATTCTTACTGCCCTGCACGAGCACGAAATACGGCCTAACAGCTGCGAACGGGACTGCCATCAATACGTATGGCCCGATACAATTACACTTGGATTTAGGACTGCGCCGAGCATTTCCATGGCAATTTACCATTGCGGACATATCGAAGCCGATTATAGGAATTGATTTCTTAAAGTTTTATAATCTGATTATAGATTGCCGCAACCATAGACTGATAGATGGCATCACATCTCTCTCCGTACCTGCATCGCATCAGAGGATACCAGATGACGTGGCGTCTGTCAAGACTGTCGCCGGTGAGTCAGAATTTTACCAGCTACTACTGCGCAGCTACTGCGTGAGTTTCCGGAGGTGACCCAACCTGCAGGTACTGTGCGTGAACCTAAACGCAATACCGTGCATTTTAATACTGCCCCTGGACCACCGGCATCAAGTAAGCCTAGGCGACTAGATCACGCAGGATCACGCACTAGGCGACGCAGGTGCTCTCGGGGCATGGTTGCTTCGGGAAGTACCTGTGTCGCATAAACAGGGAGCCGGACGCCCGGTGTCACCACTGCGTCGACTGCCGGGAGGACACGGCGTGGCATACGCTGGCAGAGTGTGCCGCTTGGGAGGAGCCGCGCCGTGCCCTCATCTCAGAAGTAGGCAGTGACTTGTCGCTGCCGGCCGTAGTCGAATCAATGGTCGGCAGCGCCGAGTCCTGGGACGCGGTGGTCTCCTTCTGCGAAACAGTCGTCTCGCAGAAGGAGGCTGCGGAAAGGCAGAGGGAGATCTCATCCACTCACCCGGCCCGCAGAAGGCGCACCGGGCGTCGGCGGAGGGCGGACAACGCCCTCTTCCAGCCCTCCTAAATGGGTCCAGGGGCGACGGACTCGGGGACGTCCGTCGCTACCCACACACCAGGACCCGAGGTGGCGGCGCGTAGTGTTCCACGCGCGCCAATCCTAGACGTCGCGGGGGGAGTCAAACACCTCACTCCCCCCCAGACCCGAAGAGGCCCGCAGTGGCCAGTCGGGGGTTGCGGAAGGATCGTACGTTCCCGCGACCCCCGGCGTAGGTGTGAGATGGAACACCGGGGTGGTTTTTAGTCAGTAAGAGTCTGACAGACCCCGCCGCCCGTCCCAGGGCGGCGGACATCCATGAGGATTTTCCAACCCGGAAACAAAAAAAAAAAAAAAAAGGCGACTAGATCCAGACCGTTTAAAAATAGCCAAAAAGGAGTTCCATGACATGCTGGCCAACGGCACGGCCAGGCGATCAGACAGCCCATGGTCTTCAGCCCTACATTTAGTTAAGAAGAAGGATGATGGATGGAGGCCTTGCGGTGACTACCGCGCACTCAACGCACGCACAATTCCTGTCAGATACCCGGTGAGGCACATTCAGGATTTCTCGCATCAGCTCTCCGGCAGCACTATATTTTCTAAAATTGACATGGTTAAAGCATATAACCAGGTGCCGATTTATGAACCCCACATACCAAAGACGGCGATAACCACACCGTTCGGATTATTCGAATTTCCCTATATGACCTTCGGTCTAAGGAATGCGGCGCAGACATTCCAGAGGTTTATGGACGAGGTGCTTGCTGGGTTAGACGAGTTCTGCTTCTGTTATTTGGATGACGTTTTGTGTTTTTCCCCCACTCCAGAGCTGCACAAAAAGCACCTGCGACGACTGCTAGATCGCCTAAAAGAGTATGGAGTATTGGTGAACTCGGCGAAGTGTGTCTGGGGACGGCCAGAGGTAACATTTCTTGGCTTCAATGTTTCTGCTTCCGGTACCCACCCACTTGACACTAAGGTACAGGCTATCCAGGACTTTCCAGTACCACAAACTGTGAAGGAACTACGAAGATTTCTGGGTATGTTAAATTTTTATAGGCGCTTTATACCAAACGCAGCTAAGGCACAGGCACCGCTTAACGCTATACTGGCTGGAGGCAAAGTCAAGAAGAACCAGCCTGTTGAAATGACGCAGACACAGCTTGACGCATTTTCTGAGTGCAAGGAAGCACTTTCCCATGCTACGCTTTTTGTTCACCCGCTTACTAACGCCGAGCTTTCTATGATAACGGATGCTTCAGATGTATCAATAGGAGCCGTGCTACAGCAACGAAATGGTGAGCAGTGGGAACCACTAGGCTTCTTTTCCAAGAAGCTAAACACAGCTCAGAAGAAATACAGCCCCTACGACAGCGAGCTGCTGGCAGTCTACGAAGCTATCAGGTATTTTCGTCACATGGTGGAGGCCCGGAACTTTGTTGTTTTCACAGACCATCGCCCGTTAACGTATGCCTTTACAACACCACGAGAGAACTGTTCACCAAGGCAGTACAGATATTTCGACTACATAGCTCAGTACACAACGGACATTCGTTATATATCTGGTCCCGAGAATGTAGTCGCGGATACATTGCCCCGAATAGAGGAGGTACGAGTACCTCAAGGAATTGATTATCAGGCGCTTGCACGATGTCAGAACACTGATCCAGAACTACAAAGCCTCCTTAAAAGTGGATCCTCGCTTAGGCTGGAAAAGGTTAGAATACCTGACACAGACATCGAGGTCTACTGTGACGCTACGATAACACCGCCACGACCGTATATTACGCCGAAATTCCGTCGTCAGGCGTTCGATTCGCTACACAACTTGAGTCACCCCGGAAACACAGCTACAGTGCGACTGGTGGCACAGAGATTCGTTTGGCCAGGGATGCGCAAACAATGCACACCCGCAATGCAATGGTCCCGTAAATGCCTAAGGTGTCAGGGCAGTAAAGTGACACGACATACCTTTGCTCCTCTTTCCCAATTTCCTGTCACAACATCAAGGTTCTCCCATATCCACCTTGATATCATCGGCCCTTTACCTATCTCTTATGATTACAGGTATTGTCTCACTGTCATCGACAGATTCACCAGATGACCTGAGGCGTACCCCACCAAAGACATCACGGCTGAGACCTGCGCAACAGCGCTGGTGTCCGGCTGGATCTCGAGATTCGGTTGCCCGCTCAAAATAACAACTGATCGCGGCACACAGTTCCAGTCACACCTCTTCTGAGCTGTCGCTGCCATGGTTGGCGCACGCCACTACAGCACAACCGCCTATCACCCTGCTGCGAACGGTATGGTCGAACGTCTGCACCGACACATGAAAGCAGCCATCATGTGTCACTCTACTCGGCATTGGACCGAAGTTCTTCCACTAGTACTTCTGGGGATACGAAGTGCATGAAAACCGGACATCGAAGCATCACCAGCAGAGTTGGTCTACGGCGAACAACTTCGGCTACCAGGGCAATTCATCGCACCAACTGATGACTACAAGTCATCTGACGTCACTGACCTTGCAACGCGCTTACGAAATCGCATGGCCAACCTCACACCGAGGCCTGCATCCTGTTACAGAAAAGGTCCATTTTATGTACCACATAGTCTCAGCGAATCATCTCATGTGTTCTTGCGGCAGGATTTCGTTCGAAGACCGCTACAATCAGCACAAAATAGATTTAGAATAATATATTATTATTAAGTATTTGGAATAGCCGCCATCTTAAAATCCAGAATTCTATCTTAATCGTATCAGCTATCCTCCGAAAACCATGAAAACGACAACCATGCCAAAACATTGTCAAATTGTAATAATCTTGGTTGGTTGGTGATTTTCGGTATCAGAGACAGAACCCCAAAAAACAAAAATCCGTAAAAAATGCATTTTTAGGGCCAAATGGCAAAAACTAAACTCATTTCGTCATGTCCGTCTATCCGTGCGTCCGATGTCATACAAACCTTTTACTCGGAGATTATTTGCACTATATCGATAAAAATTTGAAAGAAGGTTTAATCTTTGCACCGCTAAACAATCGCGTAGCGAAATTACGTAAAACATAATTAGGGATCCCGATACTCCCCACAAACGTAACAAAGGGATGACAAAAAAATTATGCACATAAACGTGTAGTATTTTTAATTTAAATGATAAAGATGTTTCTGTGCAAAGACTTTAAATTATACTAGCAATAGACAGGACATAGCGAACAAAATCGTAATCCGTTAGTTAAGTCCTCGTGGACTTAATTCGCTCAGTCTAGTTTGGCACTCCTGCGTGTCAAATCGTTTTTGACAAAAGAAAAACATTTACCGAGTAAATATGCCGAGTTGCGCGTTGCGTTATTGTAAATCACGTTACGGTAAAATGACTGGACCTACCTGCGGTTTATTTTCGTAAGTTTTTTTTTTAATTTACACAGTAATTAATTAGAATTCAATAATTTTCATAAAAAGTTCTAGAATATTTGGTAATTTTGTAATATACGCCCTCTACTGTGGAGTAGCTTAACTTTTTCTTGTAAGAGATGTCCATAACATTGTTGTTTATCGATTTTGTAATCGATATAATTTTATGAGGTAAGTAAATAATTGAACATAATCCTCTTTTTTAATTTAAACTCTCAGGAACTACTGGTTCAAATTGAAAAAATCCTATAGACCATTTATCGAGGAAGGATATAGGCTATATAACATTACGCTACGACCAATAGGAGCGGAGCAGCAAAAATGTGACGCAGGTGAAGTCGCGTTGGTCAGCTTTGTAAAAAATGTGATTTAGTATGAATGTGATTTTTCCAAGAGAATCTAAATATTAAATGAAAAATGTATAAATGATGCAATATCCGAAACATTTGTAAAGAGCATTTGAGAACTAAATTCTTGTAAAGCGAGTGTTTATAAAATAAGTAGTATACGAAACGTTGGTTTGAAACTAAACATTAATTTATCAATGGTATTTTCCAAATAAATAATTTACTTTGAAACTACTGCATTTTATTGCTTTCCTAACTTTTTGCTATTCATTGAAGAAAAAAATAGAACTTTTATATAAATGATTGGTAACATCTCTATTACACACTGACCATCTATCAAGGTGATAGCTGAATTTAATACATTTAACTTTTATGGTTGCTATTCAAAGCTAGATGGCGTTACTGAGACATGAGATCACAGTTTTTCTATGACATTTTGTTCTGATGGCCGCTCTATTGCTATCAATTTAATCTCTTTGTTTCTGTGTAACTTTGCCTTTTAAGTCAATAGTTTTTGAGCTGTGGGATATTTTCGGTTACAACCGCAGAAGTAACTTTGTTTTACATAGCTTTTCGAGAAATACTATGAAATACGAACTTATTTTTGGAATCGATAAAATTAATGCTGTGCATGCGTAGATATTCATCCCAACTTCCTTCACTGTGCCTGGTCCAACACATACTTGGCCGGTTTTTTAAATTTCATTGGGGACAAAAATAAATTTTTATTAGGTAAGTGGGTACTCAAGTCACACATGAAAAGTGTCTAGGGATTTAAGATTTTGCTATTTAAAAAAAATTGAGTGTTTTAATTCTATTTTTTGTAGGTACTTTTCTGTAAATTTCGGTCAGAAGATGAAAATTTCGTGTCAAGTCGCATTTTATTCCTTTGAAGTTCTGCAACGGGTCTGAGGCCAAATCAGTAAAATTTATGCCATACTTTTTAGTGGAATCGATACAAAAGAACGTTATTATGGAGAGAAGATGTCATTTAGCCAAAAAGAAATGATCAGAGCTGGCGGAATGTTGGAAGCTTGTTCTCGGCAACGTACTGTGGCAGTCGCTCTAGGGCTGCGAGTGAGTGCACGTCCATTATCATGCATAAACAGAAATGAAGCACCAAATTCGGTCCGCAAAGGAATGACAACATCTGATACAATCGTTTCAGCGTAAATCTGTGCATTGAGATTGCTTCTGATCCAAATTCGTTCTGTTCTTCCGTCGAACCAAATACCAGTCCATATCATGACTGTCCACCACTTTTTTCTTATTTATTTTTTTATTATTTAATCACATCCAAAGTCCTTTATTTTTTACAAATTTCCAACTCGCCAAACTTAACAGTTTGATGGCGAGAAACGCTCGTTTGACCTAAGTTGCTTAAAATTATAAACGCTAACTAAAAATTGCATACCTACTCTCAGACCATAGTTGACATATCTGTTTTATAATGGCACCACTCGTACCTTTGCAAAGTTGTACTGTATGCATGGATTTCCTAGCATGATTTCAAACGTTCTTGGCATCCAGGGGTCCTCCAATACCGTATACGTCTAGTACCTGGCCTCATACCAAAGCGAGAAATCGCCAGAAAAACACACAAAACACCACTCTTCTTCTGCCCAATTTCTATGTTCACGAGCCCATTATAAACGGGCTCTGCGATTGCGGGGCGTAATAGGTGGCACACGTAGCGGTCTTCGGGAACGGAGATTGACTTAATACAAGCAATTTATTATGGATTGATCGCTTAATAATATCCCTGAAGAGCTTTGAAGCCTCGTAACCAACATCATCGCAGTCATTGTACGATTTCGTCGAGCAGTAATTTGTATGTAACGATCTTGTCTGCGTGTGGTGATGCGAGTTCGCCCTTCATGTCGCTCTGCCACGCTGCCAGTGATTCGGTCACGTGTCCAGAGTCGATTTATAACACTCTGCGTAGTGCCTAGAGCGATTGCCACAGCACGTTGCCGAGAACGAGCTTCCAACATTCCCACGGCTCTGATTATTTCTTCTCGGTTCAAATGATTCAATCTTCTCTTCATAATAACGTTCTTTTGTATTGATTCCACTCAGAATTATGGCATACATTTTACTGATTTGGCCTCGAACCCGTTCCCGGATTATATAGGAATACGACATGACAGAAGATTTTTATCTTTTGACCGAAATTCAAAATCTATTCCCTTTTCAAATGACGAAATTTAGTAAAAAGTATCTATAGGAGTTACAAAAAAAAAAAAAACCAGATTTTTTGTAACAAGCAAAAACGAGCTTGATCTTTAGACACATTTGATGTGTGTAGTTGATGTATGTATGTCAAAGTCAAAGTCAAAGCATTTATTTCAAATAGGCACATAAAAGGCACTTTTGAACGTCAACATTTACATTTAAATAGAATTGATTCTAGTCGCCCCTTCCAAAAGGTAGTTTCGTATGGAGAAGAATGGGCAAGAAACTCCATCGTTACTCTTTTAAAATGTGTTACAATACTTTGTATACATTAATTATATAATTATATGTGAAGACGATGCACCTATAATAAAAATTACCCTACCAAAATAGGTAAAAAGAATTTAATAAACGTAGCAATGATAAATAAGTTAATTAAATGATAGATACATGGTGTTCACATATTTACAAACATTGTAAAAGTATACGATTTCCCAAATTATGTAACCAATTAATATGTCAGTGTGTGAGTTAAAGTAGTCACAGAATGTAAACCAATGTCATAAAAATAACAAACCATACAATTAAAGTAACAACAAGTTTTAATTTTGTCAAGACCCTAGATTGTCCTGTGGAGCTGGACCAGCATGTTTCCAAGCATTCTTATCTTGGATATAATCCTCTAATTTGTAATATGCTTGTTTACACAGTGAACTTTTTATATGAGTTTTAAATTTTCTTTCATTTAATTGCAATATATTACAAGGTATTTTGTTGTAGCATTTAACACAGTACCCCATAAAAGATGTATGTACTTTAGCTAATCTGAAAAATGGTTGATCAATTTTATCTTTATTTCTTGTATTAAAATGATGTCTATCACTTATTTTATTAAAAAGATGTAGATTTTTTCTTACGTACATAATATTTTCATAGATGAATTGGCAAGGTACCGTCATAATATTAATCCTTTTAAATAGTTCCCTGAGAGATTCGCGTTGACGTAGATTATAAATGGCTCTGACAGCTCTCTTTTGCAAAATAAAGATGGATTCAATGTCAGCAGCCCGACCCCACAGTAAAATGCCATACGACATAATGCTGTGGAAGTAGCTAAAATAGACCAAACGCGCGGTTTCTACATCTGTTAACTGTCTTATCTTTCTAACAGCATAAGCGGCCGAGCTTAGCCGCCCCGCAAGAGATGTTATATGAGGTCCCCGTTGTAATTTCTCGTCTAGCGTGATTCCCAGAAAGACTGTGTGATTAATTAATTCCAGTTTTTCTCCATTCAACATGATGTCACACTCGCTACTTCTTACATTCGGTAATTTAAATTTAATGCATTTGGTTTTTTTTACCATTTAGTACCAAATTATTTACCGTAAACCAATCATGGACTTGAAGAATAGAGCTATTCACGTCGTCAAGATTTTGTGACCGTCGGTCTATCTTAAATATCAATGATGTGTCATCTGCAAATAACACCATCTTCGGTTGATTTTGAAGTAATTGGAGTAAATCATTTATATAAACTAAAAAGAGGAATGGACCCAATATCGAACCTTGAGGAACGCCCATTGCCATTTCAGACCCTAATGAGTTTACGCCGTTTACTTGAACTGTAACTTTTCTATCTTTCAGATATGATCTGAGTAAATCAAGAGCTGTATTTCTAATCCCATAGTGCTCTAGTTTCAGCAGAAGTGTCTGATGGTTTACGCAATCGAACGCCTTAGAGAGGTCGCAAAAGATTCCAATGGCATCTTGTGCTTCTTCCCAGGCGTTAAAAATGTTCTTTATTAGGGTGACACCAGCGTCAGTGGTACAACGCCCTTTGGTGAAACCGTACTGTTGTTCATGAAAGATGGAATTTTTATTAAAGTGACGTAACATTTGATTGAGCATCAACTTTTCAAACACCTTACTGAGAACGGGCAGAATTGACACAGGCCTATAATTGTTGGGTTCTTTACTATCACCGGATTTGAACAAAGGAACTATTTTACTATGTTTCATGAGATCCGGAAAGACTCCTTGGTCTACACTGGTGTTAAATATAAATGCTAAATAGGGCGCTATGGTTTCAATGATAGGTCTACAGACTTTTACAGACATTCCCCAGATATCTTCAGTGGATTTAATTTTTAGGTCTTTAAAGGCTTTTATAACAGCCTGGGGGTTTGTATGCTGAAACCTAAACTCCAAAGGTGCCAAAATGCTGTTGTTGTTGAGTTTTAAGGTATAGTTGTAGGTATATGTCTATAACATTAAATGTTAGCTGAATTAGAGAACCTCAACTAGGCTACTGCCGAATGTGTGTTTGCTTTAACGCACTTGGATGTAATTTAGCTGTATGTACGATGGGGAATATAGTGCGATTTATTAAAACAACAAGATTATTATTTGAAAATATAATTTATTATTTCTTCACAGTTTGCATATTATGACGCTAATGATGAAATTCAATTAACAACATAAATGGCGACATTGAATTGAATATTTTAATTTGTAAATATTACATACAGAAGCGTATCATGAAATAATAAAATACTAGTAAACTTAAATATCATACATTTTACTATAGTCCTATAAAAATAATGACGTATATATTTGTGGGTAATAAATATTGTGCTTTACGTCATCTTCCAAATTTTGAAATCGTCCAAGAATTTTTACCATCGGACAATCTCAAAATTATGTAGGTCGTATGTACCCAAAAAACTTTACAAAAACTCTTTGCATACGACCAATACCATTCAACCTAGTTACTTAGTTTTTCTTGACTTTAGGACTGGTTTTGGTTTCATTCTTATTTTCATTTTTAGTTTCATTCTTAGTTTCATTCTTATTTTCATTTTTAGTTTCATTCTTAGTTTCATTCTTATTTTCATTTTTAGTTTCATTCTTAGTATCATTCTTATTTTCATTTTTATTTACATCCTTCTTGACTTCTTTCTTTTCGTTCGTTTCGTCGAGAATTCGCGGATGAGCAGCAATAGTGCGTATGCTCTTCTTTAAAGGTTTGATTTGATTCCTGAGGAGGTCGTCTAATTCATTAAGAGATTTAATTTCTTTGAGATCTTTTAAGTAATCTTTGCCTGTGCTACGTCCTCCATTCAGTCTACCAAAGTACTGATAAATGTCTCTGTTGGCCTGGCATTGAGCGCAGTTGTATTGCACAGGTACTGCGTTCGGGAAGTTTTGGTGAGCGCTGTTCATGCCGGAACCATTTCCTGGGCAGTAAGGCACGAATACCACGGGAACGAACCCAATTATACCGTACGGTGCGTACTGCGGCTGATTCTGATGTTGGTACTGTGGCGGGGCGGTTGCTTGGGGCGCTTGTCCTGCCTGTCCTTGCGTTGTGTCGTTCTGTCCAGGTTTCAGCAGATAGCACGGGCATGACGCCGGACTAGGAACGATAGGCAGTGGGTACGGGATGACGTAGATGGGGAATGGTGGCATTTGACCAGATGGTACGGTTGCAGGTGGCTGAACTCCAGTGCCTGATGGTGACCCTTCGGAATCTGTAAAAATCAGAAGACATTTTAATGGTTTGAATATTGTAGTTAGAATAAGCTGCTGTTTATTGTTTACAATGTAAAAATATTTATGGCGAATAGACAAAAGATACTTATTAAAAATATTTGAACTACCTAAACATATTCATTTTGGAAATTGATATACAGAAAGATACATATCGAGGGGTGAAAGGCTATTTGTTTGAAGCGACATTTTGGACGATATTGACTTATATACATATTCGGATTCAGCGAATTTTTCTGCGTCGGCTGAGCCGGGTTTCGTACAATTCTGAGCACTTTTATGGCGCTTAAAACAATGCAATTTTAGTGCATATTTCTCAAACATGATGTATGATCCGACATCAAATTTGCCATATTTTTTTAGTATTTCATTTAAGCTGTACACAAAAACAGAGAATCGAAGCATAAGCCGTTATTCACGTCCTAAAATTTCAGTTCGATGGCAGATCAATCGTTTTTCGATATAGCTAACTTTAAATGAAAAGTCTCTTCATACATTTTGCTTACGACTACTTACACTATGCAATGTCGTTTCAACCAATTTGCCGTCAGCCAAATTCATTAAGACATGTCGGTTCAACCCTTTTCACTGCAACTGTTTTGCACTCTGTTTGGAGCTTCAAACATTATTTGTGTTGTGATTTTGATTAAACTTACGATCTCATTAAGACTGATTGTTAATTAAGTAAAATATAAGTAATAAAAAAAATCTAATTAACACAACTTTTTTTTTCATTCCTGATAATTATAGTAATTATTCACCCATTTCAATACTACAACCTCTTAACTTACTATAAATCTGTCATTATTATCTTGTATCAACAACCAAGTTATATAAACTCATTTCAAAACCTTAGACATCAAACAACTCATTATGTTCATCGTTGCTTAAGCCAACTTGCCTGTATCGTTAATAAAACCCAATTGGTAGTTAAACAAAATAGCCTATTCCTATATTATTGAGTAACGTCGATTCAATAATTTTGCTTTCTCCTGCATAAGTACTGTAAAGTCACTTAAACCATTTTGCCTGCTGCTGATTAGTGACAATGTTGGAAGTTGAATCATTTTTCCTTACTCTAAAAATAAGGCGATACAGATCATTTTGTATTAAGCGACATTTATCTTGGAACTCATAACTGTTTTTTTATTGAAAATTATACAAAAACATTTAGGGATTTTTTGCAATGAAGTTTTGCGATCCCCATTAAAGTAAGAGCAGTAGTTTTTTCATAACGATTTTTTTTCCAAATTTTGAATCTTTAAATGGCTCTCCTGTAAAGTTCGTAAAATGTCGCTTCAAACAAATAGCCTTTCACCCCTCGATATAATTATTATTAACATCCTAGAAATCTAATGAAACATACCTGGGTATTGTCCTGGGTATCCGGGTTGCCCTGGGTATCCAGGCTGGCCTGGCTGACCTGGTTTACCAGGTTGTCCCGGGTATCCTGGTTGCCCGGGTTGTCCTGGGTATCCCGTTTGTCCTGGTCCACCGGGTTGACCTGGCTGTCCTGGGTATCCCGGTTGTCCAGGTTGCCCTGGGTATCCTGGTTCCCCAGGCTGTCCTGGGTATCCTGGCTCTCCGGGCTGTCCTGGTCCACCAGGCTGTCCCGGCTGGCTTGGGTATCCGGCTTGACCTGGTTTACCAGGTTGTCCGGGTTGTCCTGGGTATCCTGGTTCCCCAGGCTGTCCTGGTCCACCGGGTTGTCCTGGCTGTCCTGGATATCCAGGCTGGCCTGGCTGACCTGGTTTACCTGGTTGTCCTGGGTATCCTGGTTGCCCGGGTTGTCCTGGGTATCCAGTTTGTCCTGGTCCACCGGGTTGTCCTGGCTGGCCTGGTTGACCTGGTTTACCTGGTTGTCCTGGGTATCCCGGTTGTCCAGGTTGCCCTGGGTATCCTGGCTCTCCGGGCTGTCCTGGTCCACCAGGCTGTCCCGGCTGGCTTGGGTATCCGCCTTGACCTGGTTTACCAGGTTGTCCGGGTTGTCCTGGGTATCCTGGTTGTCCTGGTCCACCGGGTTGTCCTGGCTGGCCTGGGTATCCGGGTTCACCTGGTTTTCCAGGTTGTCCTGGGTATCCTGGTTGTCCGGGTTGTCCTGGGTAACCAGTTTGTCCTGGTCCACCGGGTTGTCCTGGCTGGCCTGGTTGACCTGGTTTACCGGGTTGTCCTGGGTATCCCGGTTGTCCAGGTTGACCTGGGTATCCTGGTTCTCCGGGCTGTCCGGGGTATCCCGGTTGTCCAGGTTTTCCTGGGTATCCTGGTTCTCCGGGCTGTCCTGGGTATACTGGTTGTCCAGGTTTTCCTGGGTATCCTGGTTCTCCGGGCTGTCCGGGGTATCCTGGTTGTCCAGGTTGCCCTGGGTATCCTGGTTCTCCGGGCTGGCCTGGGTAACCTGGTTGTCCAGGTTTTCCTGGGTATCCTGGTTCTCCGGGCTGTCCTGGGTATCCTGGTTGTCCAGGTTGCCCTGGGTATCCTGGTTCTCCGGGCTGTCCTGGCCCACCAGGTTGTCCTGGCTGGCCTGGGTGTCCGGGTTCTCCTGGCTTGCCTTTGAAAACATAAAAAGGTATTTAAAAATGACAAGAATCTTTTTATAATATGTAGAAGGTAGGTAGCTACCTAAAACTTTTAAGAAGAATGACAAAAAAGTAAATACTACAGTTTTGAATGTTACTACTGCACGTCGTGGAGACTGTCAAATGCTGTTATACTGTTAAATGGAAGCAGTACAACTCATTGACGTACATACTACTAGAATCACGGACGAAGTAGAAGATACTACTTCAAGCCAATCTGTGTGGGATTTAAAAATAAATCGTGTACGTTTTTGCTCTAACACATGTTAAAGCAAAAAATATTTATTACCTGGCTGTCCTGGTTGTCCTGGGTATCCCGGCTGTCCTGGCTGGCCTGGTTTACCAGGCTGTCCTGGGTAGCCTGGCTGTCCAGGTTGCCCTGGGTATCCAGGTTGACCTGGCTCGCCTTTAATAAATAAAAAGGATTATAAGTAAACGAAAACGTAACGAAAACATAAAATTAACATGAGATTAAGAAACTTGCTGAGTGCTATTTGAAGTTAAGTTTTACCTGGCGTTCCTGGGTATCCAGGTTGTCCGGGTTTTACTGGCCCTCCAGTCTGTCCTGGGTAACCTGGTTGTCCAGGTTGTCCTGGTTCACCTTAAAGGAAACGGTGAGAGCACTACATTAGTTTTTGTTTACCCTAAACCCGATAAGGGGTCATTGTACTCATCATTGTGAACAACTATTATTAAGGGACCAAATTTGAAATCTCGAAAAAAGCTGCTGTTACATTTAGTTATTTTTTGTGAACAGAATTACATGGGACAGCTATTTTTAAACCCGTTTGCCGTCCCATCATAACTTGCTTGCTTGTTATTATTCTACAAATAAAATAAATACAATTAAAATACGTGTTCATACTAGTTGAACCCCATTAATTATGAATGAGTTCTTGTTAGTTGTTCTGAGTTAGTTCTTGTTGTTTATGTTTTTGTAATTAATAAATTATTATATTAATTGATTACTAGTTTATTTATTTATTTATAAAAATACAAATTATGTATTAGGTACCTAAGTCGAAACTGTTTTACTCTCCGTCATTTGTGCCTAAAGGTTCATTAGAAAACCAGCGTCAGACAGCATCTGTCTGGCATTCATGCTGAAATGAACCTTTTAGCGCAGCTGTGAGGCACACACTATTGTTAAAACAATATTTTCACTTTTTTATTTTGATATTTGTATTTTGTGTTTCACGAACTGTTTCACTGGGTATGAAATGGATGGTCACCCATCCACCGACTAACAACTCCAAGCGTACCTTGATCGATATACCCACGCAACTCTTACTTAGACAAAAGTCCCTAATAGGATTATGTTTATATATACGTATACAGGGTGGCGCGTACTTTATCACATTAAATTATACCACGTATACTACATGGTATACTTAGACGATATACATTTGAATGAAATCCATTCAAGAAAAAAATCTGCTGTTCCAAACATTTTATCGAGCTACGTGTAACAAAATGTATGGAACAGCAGATGGGTATTGTATTTGTTATTTTGAATTCTTACCTGGTTGACCGGGGTAGCCTGGCTGTCCTGGTTCACCTGGCTGTCCAGGTTTACCTGGTTCTCCGGGTTGTCCCGGGTATCCCGGTTGGCCGGGCTGTCCTGGGTATCCTGGTTGTCCTGGCTTACCCGTTTCTCCGGGTTGTCCTGGGTATCCCGGTTTCCCTGGCTGTCCTGGGCCTCCGGGCTGTCCTGGTTTGCCTGGTTCTCCAGGCTGTCCTGGGTATCCCGGTTGGCCAGTCTGGCCTGGGTATCCTGGTTGTCCTGGTCCACCCTGCTGGCCGGGTTGCCCTGGCAGTCCTGGGTATCCGGGCTGTCCTGGTTTGCCTGGTTCTCCAGGTTGTCCTGGGTATCCCGGTTGGCCAGGCTGGCCTGGGTAGCCGGGTTCTCCTGGTTTACCCGGTTCACCAGGTTGGCCTGGGTATCCTGGTTGTCCTGGTCCACCCTGCTGGCCGGGTTGCCCTGGCTGTCCTGGGTTACCGGGTTGTCCTGGTTTGCCTGGTTGTCCTGGTTGTCCTGGGTATCCCGGTTGGCCTGGTTTACCCGGTTCTCCTGGCTGTCCTGGGTATCCTGTTTGTCCTGGTCCACCTTGCTGGCCGGGTTGTCCTGGCTGTCCAGGGTATCCAGGCTGTCCTGGCTTGCCTGGTTCTCCAGGTAGTCCTGGATATCCTGGTTGTCCTGGCTGTCCTGGTTGTCCTGGCTGCCCTGGTCCGCCTTGTTGGCCGGGTTGGCCTGGTTTGCCTGGTTGTCCTACTTGACCTGGGTATCCCGGTTGGCCGGGCTGTCCTGGGTATCCTGGTTGTCCTGGTTTGCCTGGTTCTCCTGGCTGTCCTGGGTATCCCGGTTGGCCGGGCTGTCCTGGGTATCCTGGTTGTCCTGGCTGTCCTGGTTGTCCTGGCTGCCCTGGTCCGCCTTGTTGGCCGGGTTGGCCTGGTTTGCCTGGTTGTCCTACTTGTCCTGGGTATCCCGGTTGGCCGGGCTGTCCTGGGTATCCTGGTTGTCCTGGTTTGCCTGGTTCTCCTGGCTGTCCTGGGTATCCCGGTTGGCCGGGCTGTCCCGGGTATCCCGGTTGTCCTGGTTTACCTGGTTCTCCAGGTTGCCCTGGGTATCCCGGTTGGCCGGGCTGTCCCGGGTATCCTGGTTGACCTGGTTTACCTGGTTCTCCAGGTTGCCCTGGGTATCCTGGTTGCACTGATCCACCCTGCTGGCCGGGTTGCCCTGGCTGTCCTGGGTATCCGGGCTGTCCTGGTTTGCCTGGTTCTCCCGGTTGTCCTGGGAATCCTGGTTGACCAGGTTGTCCTGGATATCCTGGTTGCCCTGGCTGTCCTGGTCCACCTTGTTGGCCAGGTTGTCCTGGTTTGCCTGGTTGTCCTGGGTATCCAGGTATTCCTGGCTGCCCAGGTTCACCTATAACAGAAGGAACAAAGTTAATTAAGATGAAAAACAACTCAAACCGACGTATTACATTGATTGATAAACGAAGAAAAACTACTAATTCTTTCTGTAAAAAGAGCCACAGCAGGTCGGAATGATCCGTTGTGAGTTCTGTGTATTGGAGCAAATTAACCGTAACTTTTTAAAGCTTAGGTTTCCTATGTCAGTTCATTGCAAATATGTTTGAAAAAATGGTGGTTTTACAGATATTGGAATAAGATTAAAAGTTTCAAACATGCAACACAACTAAATAACACAATAACATCAAGTTTGTGAAAAACGAAGATCATATCCATATGTATGTATGTAGTCGATGTTAAAAGAAAAATCTAGCTAAGAGGACCAATCCAGTTGAGATTGAATGATTTTAGTGTAATGTTTTGCAAAATGATGAAGTAGGGTTTACCAGGTTGGCCTGGGTATCCTGGCTGTCCGGGTTCGCCTGGTTGACCGGGTTGTCCTGGGTATCCTGGTTGCCCTGGCTGTCCAGGGTATCCGGGTTGACCTGGTTTGCCTGGCTGTCCTGGGTATCCAGGTTGCCCGGGCTGTCCCGGTTTTCCTGGTTCTCCAGGTTGTCCTGGGTATCCTGGTTGTCCTGGCTGTCCTGGTTGTCCAGGCTGCCCTGGTTTGCCTGGTTGTCCTGGGTATCCAGGCTGTCCGGGCTGTCCAGGTTTACCTAAAAAAGAAAGAACAGAGTTAATTAAGATGAAAAACAACTCAAACCGACGTTTTACATTGATTGATAAACAAAGAAAAACTACTCGTTCCTGGTGTAAAAAGAGACGGCAGATTGGAGTGATTTATCGTGAATTCAGTGTGTTCCGTAGCAAATTAACCATTATTTTTTCAAACTTTTGTTTGCGATGTCAGTTCATTGCAAACATGTTAGAAAAAATTCTGGTTATACAAAGGTAGGAATTAGAATAAAATTTTCAAAAAATCTACATGTAAGGGCACTGCAACATCTAACACAATAACATCATCACGTTTGTGAAAAACGAAGATCAATTTAATTCTACACGTAGTCGATGTCAGAAAAAAAACTAGCTAAGCGGAACCAACCCACTTGAGGTAGAATGTTTTTAGTGCAATATTTTGCAAAATTATGTAGGGGGGTTTACCTGGCTGTCCGGGTTCGCCTGGTTGACCGGGTTGTCCTACTTGTCCTGGGTATCCTGGTTGACCTGGTTTGCCTGGCTGTCCTGGGTATCCTGGTTGCCCGGGCTGTCCTGGTCCACCCTGTTGTCCTGGCTGTCCTGGGTAACCAGGTTGTCCAGGCTGTCCTGGTTTACCTGGTTCTCCAGGTTGTCCTGGGTATCCGGGCTGTCCTGGTTTGCTTGGTTCTCCGGGCTGTCCTGGATATCCTGGTCCACCTTGTTGGCCAGGTTTCCCTGGTTGTCCTGGGTATCCTGGCTGTCCTGGTTTGCCTGGTTCTCCAAGTTGTCCTGGGTATCCCGGTTGGCCGGGTTGGCCTGGATATCCTGGTTGTCCGGGTTGGCCTGGGTATCCTGGCTGTCCGGGCTGACCAGGTTGTCCTGGTCCACCTTGTTGCCCAGGCTGTCCTGGCTGTCCTGGGTATCCGGGTTGTCCTGGTTTGCCTGGTTGTCCTGGGTATCCAGGTTGTCCGGGCTGTCCTGGTTCACCTTAAAAGAAGGCACATAGTTCATCTAGTTGAAAAACAAGTCTAAGCGATATTTTAATTTGATAAATGAACAATCCAGCGATGTCATCGGGTTCGTGAAACAACGAAAATTTAATTTTCAACTCATTTGCTCAAAAAATGCTTTTACGAAGCCTTTGTACATTGTTCGAAAGTTAAAAATTACGCACCATACAACGGAACGGGCGGTAAAATAGGTACTCTCACCTAAGTACATGTTTTACCGCCCCCTTCGTTGTATAGCGCCGTGCGTATTCTTTACGGTTTTTTTGAAGTAAAACTTCTTTAGGCACGCTTGGCTTGGGGAGTAAGCTGGCGAATGCATGACGAGAGCGTTACGAAAAGTGTAATCGGGCGAGGCGAACGCATATGGATGGAGCTAAAGAAGTTTTACTTCAGTTGTGTGGTCTAAAGCACACTCGTTTTTTTTAAATAACCATCATAGTTATTTATAATACTAGTGCGGTAAGTTGGTTTTTACAAACGAGTAGACGAATGTAAGCCCGAGACGAAGTCAAGGGCTTACCATAGTCACGAGTTAGTAAATACCAATTTCCGCGCGTGGGTCATATAACGTTTTTCACCACATTTGCAAGAAAACAGTACAATAGGTAATGAAACAAACTTTTGTTTATAAAAATATCAGTCAGAAAGTCACTTTAGTATTAAAGAGAAAATGAGACGAAAGATGTTTTTCGACTCGACTATTGCGATTCGACTTTTTGCGATTCAAATTTTCACCACGCGCACGTAGCGTCATTTGGAAATGGCGCCATTTTCATATTAGAAACGTCAAAGATTGTTATTGTTGCGACTTTCTGACTGATATTTTTATAAACAAAAGTTTGTTTCATTACCTATTGTACTGTTTACTCGCAAATGTGTTGAAAAACGTTATATGGCACACGCGCGACAATTGGTATTAACAAACTCGTGACTATGGTAAGCCCTCGACTTCGTCTCGGGTTTACATTCATCTACTCGTTTGTAAAAACCAATTTACCGCACTAGTATCATAAATAACTATTACTTATTATAGCCGGGCTGAATTCACACAGTTGACTCGAGATGTAATTGTAGATTATGTCTGTACTTTAAAAGAGACTGTGACCTCTGAGTTTGTTTTGGCCTTTCTTCTCAGAGTAGACCGATAGGAAACGCCGAACTCCTTTAGCTTTTAAAATATGATTGACGTGTAAAAGTGATTATCCAAACCTACTTACAGAAATAAAAAGTCATTTATCATTAATGTTTTAAATAATTAAGTTAGTTTTACCTGGTTGGCCTGGGTATCCAGGTTGACCTGGCTGTCCTGGGTATCCGGGTTGTCCCGGTTTGCCTGGCTGTCCTGGGTATCCTGGTTGTCCAGGCTGTCCTGGTCCACCTTCTTGGCCAGGTTGCCCTGGGTATCCTGGCTGTTCGGGCTGACCAGGTTGTCCTGGTTGGCCTGGGTATCCTGGCTGACCTGGTTGTCCAGGTTGGCCTGGGTATCCTGGTTGTCCAGGCTGTCCTGGTCCACCTTCTTGTCCAGGTACACCAGGCTGGCCTGGGTATCCGGGCTGTCCTGGTTTGCCTGGTTGTCCTGGGTATCCAGGTTGTCCAGGCTGTCCTGGTTCACCTTATCAAAAAGACGCACAGTTAAAATAGATTTAGCTGCAAAAATATGCATTATATGGTGGTCATTTCGTACGCAGAAATTACGAACTAGAGAGTCTAACAAAAAGTCTAGTACGTTATGTAGTACATATCTACATAATGTACTTAACCGGTGCGTCCATAGTGGTGCCGGTAATTTCTCCATAATAAAATGCTGACAGGATGGTTTCTTTGTAAACAGATTTTTTTTGTGGAATATCACAGTTGAATTCTTGTTTTAAATAATGCAGTATAACTTTTACCTGGTTGTCCAGGCTTTCCAGGTTGTCCTGGTTGGCCTGGGTATCCTGGTTGACCTGGTTGTCCGGGTCCACCGGGTTGACCGGGTTGTCCTTCCTGTCCAGGGTAGCCTGGCTGACCTGGTTGTCCTGGGTATCCCGGCTGTCCAGGTTTACCAGGTTGTCCGGGTACGCCTGGGTATCCTGGCTGCCCTGGTTGTCCGGGTTGACCGGGTTGTCCTTCTTCTCCAGGGTATCCTGGCTGACCTGGCTGTCCTGGGTATCCTGGCTTTCCGGGTTTACCAGGTTGTCCTGGTTGGCCTGGATATTCTGGCTGACCTGGTAGTCCAGGTCCACCGGGTTGACCAGGTTTCCCTTCTTCTCCAGGGTATCCTGGCTGTCCGGGCTTACCAGGTTGTCCTGGGTATCCTGGCTGGCCTGGTTGTCCTGGGTATCCTGGCTGGCCTGGTTGTCCAGGTCCACCGGGTTGACCGGGTTGTCCTTCCTGTCCAGGGTAGCCTGGCTGACCTGGTTGTCCAGGGTATCCTGGCTGGCCTGGTTGTCCTGGGTATCCTGGCTGGCCTGGTTGTCCAGGTCCACCGGGTTGACCGGGTTGTCCTTCCTGTCCAGGGTAGCCTGGCTGACCTGGTTGTCCTGGGTATCCCGGCTGTCCGGGTTTACCAGGTTGTCCGGGTACGCCTGGGTATCCTGGCTGCCCTGGTTGTCCGGGTTGACCGGGTTGTCCTTCTTCTCCAGGGTATCCTGGCAGACCTGGCTGTCCTGGGTATCCTGGCTCTCCGGGTTTACCAGGTTGTCCTGGGTATCCTGGCTGACCTGGTTGTCCTTCCTGTCCAGGGTATCCTGGCTGACTTGGTTGTCCTGGGTATCCTGGCTGTCCGGGTTTACCAGGTTGACCTGGCTGGCCTGGGTATCCCGGTTGTCCTGGTTTTCCTGGCTGTCCCGGTTGTCCTGATTGACCTGGATAACCAGGTTGTCCCGGTTGAATTGGCTGCCCTGACTGGGAATCTGGTAAGAAACACACCAACATTTACCTAGTTTTTAATCTATTCTGTCACCCCTAAATTTGAATGTGTAACTGTTTTATGTCCCAATAAAGTAAAATAAAAAATAAAAATAAAAGAACTGAGCCGTCATATTCATATTACAGTCAATCAAACATCACTGAATAAATGATTTATTCATATCTCTCTTAACTACATTGACTACATTTAACGCATTGTGAATAGTTGTTTGGTCTAGACTAGAAAGTATTATCCAGTAAAGTTTAGTATTTTGAGAAACCGCACCATAGGACGACGCTTTAGATTTATACTGGGGAGCAAGTACATTTATAATAATTACCCGGTCCTCCTGGTCCTCCCGGTCCTCCTGGTCCTCCTGGTCCTCCAGGTCCGCCTGGACCTCCTGGGGTGCCGGGTGAGCCGGGTGAGCCTGGTAATCCAGGCTTGCCGGGTTGTCCTGGGTAGTAGCCACCAGTGGAGGGTCCACCAGGGCCATTTGGTCCACCGGGGCCTCCTGGCCCTCCTGGGCCTCCAGGTCCTCCTGGAGTGCCAGGTGATCCTGGACTGCCTGGTGTTCCAGGTTGTCCTGGGTAGTATCCACCAGTGGAGGGTCTATCGGGGCCATTGGGTCCTCCAGGGCCTCCCGGTCCTCCAGGGCCGCCTGGTCCTCCTGGGGTGCCGGGTGAGCCGGGTGACCCGGGAGAGCCTGGAGATCCGGGCTTGCCGGGTTGGCCGGGATAAGTTATGCCACCGGAGGGGCCGTTAGGTCCACCGGGTCCATCTGGGCCGCTGGGACCACCTAAATGAAATTAAGCTTAGCATTAATTTACATACTTGGAGTATAACAGTTCTGTCCTCCATGAAATAAAGGCGTGAATTTATGTGCCTTTCTTGGTTTATTTTTAAGGGGTCGTGCACGAAATCCACTGATTTGATCAATTTTGTGCATTATTTGTAGGAGAGGGAAAAATATTTAAACAAAATTATTTGTGATTCGAAAACTTGAGTTCTTTTTTAGCATGTGGTTGAAAGGGATTTTTCAATTAAGTTAAGTATTAATGGAAAATCACTAACATTCGCAACAAGTTTTCCAAAAAATTACGTGTGACAGACGTTTGATATTTTTTTTTTACTAAAAACTGCGTTTGATTTCGAACATTAAAAAATATCATCAACATCATTATATGGTCGACTTGCACGTGGCTTGACCACTTTTTTCAACTTCGATACAAAACGCAGAAAATTAATGTTGAAAAAACCTATTTTTCGAAACAAACCCTGTCAAACAAATACATTACGAGTACATCAGTAATGTATTTTTTCCTATTATCGAGCAAACTGTTTCAAGAAATTTAAAAATCACACATTAATCTTCAAGTAATCCTAAAATAAAATTTCATTTTATGATAATACAATATTTTCATTAATTAAATCAAAGGCAGCGTTGCGGCATTTATTTATTTTTTAAATGTCGCAGCATCATGCTGAGATAGGAGCCTTTTGGCCTCGTATAGGAATTTCTGTTTCCTTTTTCTTTTGTTACTTTTTGTTTTTATATAGTTTGGTTTTTTATTTTATAATTTAGTTTGTGCACTTCCTGTACGAGTCGCAATAAACACTTTTTCTTTCTTTCTTTCAAAATAAAATATATTTTCGAGAGCGCTTAGGTGATGAAACTATGTATTAATAGGTACTATGTTTGTACCCGAATGGTATAGCGCCACGAATACTGTACTTTTGTAGTCACACAGACATAACGTTCCAATTATTTCCAGCTTTCTCAAAATTAGATAAGAAATTGACAAAATAGGGTTTTTTACGTGCACGGAGCCTTAACAAAATTTTTGAAATGTTGTTTATTTTATTAGGTACAAGCCGATGGGATTTCCTAACGGCTAAATTACGAACTTAGAACTTTACTAATTCAGGCGATGAATTTAAAAAAATCCTCTCTAGGTGTTTACATTCGTTATACTTAAATGAAACTCTTGTGCAAAATGTCCTGCTTCGAGACCCAGCGATTTTGGCTGTGCGTTGTTTGTCACTGAATTTAAGATTATTATTAAGTAGATAGATTTGATATAAAAATGTTGAAATAGTGACGAACCTGGGCCGCCTGGTCCTCCGGGTCCGCCTGGTCCTCCTGGTGATCCTGGGCTTCCTGGAGAGCCTGGGCTGCCTGGTGGGCCGGGTTGTCCTGGGTAGTAACCAGCCGAGGGACCACCCGGACCGCTGGGTCCGCCTGGGCCTCCGGGTCCTCCTGGGCCACCGGGTCCTCCGGGAGTTCCGGGTGATCCTGGGCTGCCTGGTGAGCCTGGTTTACCGGGTTGTCCTGGGTAGTAACCGCCAGTAGAGGGACCGCCGGGGCCATTGGGACCACCGGGTCCTCCTGGGCCTCCTGGTCCTCCTGGGCCTCCTGGTGTGCCGGGTGATCCTGGACTGCCTGGTGGGCCGGGTTGTCCTGGGTAGTAACCAGCCGAGGGACCACTGGGACCGCTGGGTCCGCCTGGGCCTCCGGGTCCTCCTGGGCCACCAGGTCCTCCGGGAGTTCCAGGTGATCCTGGGCTGCCTGGTGAGCCTGGTTTACCGGGTTGTCCTGGGTAGTAACCGCCAGTAGAGGGACCGCCGGGGCCATTAGGACCACCGGGTCCTCCTGGGCCTCCTGGTCCTCCTGGGCCTCCTGGTGTGCCGGGTGATCCTGGACTGCCTGGTGGGCCGGGTTGTCCTGGGTAGTAACCAGCCGAGGGACCACCGGGACCGCTGGGTCCGCCTGGGCCTCCGGGTCCTCCTGGGCCACCAGGTCCTCCGGGAGTTCCGGGTGATCCTGGGCTGCCTGGTGAGCCTGGTTTACCGGGTTGTCCTGGGTAGTAACCGCCAGTAGAGGGACCGCCGGGGCCATTAGGACCACCGGGTCCTCCTGGGCCTCCTGGACCTCCTGAAAATAAAACAAACACTCAGTTATTTTCTGTCTGATTTATCACCCTTTATTAGAAACTTACCAGTCAGCAGTGCTATCTTCTGCATACCATCGAGGATCTAATGATGTTACTGACAGTGTGACTGTTAAGAATTATACAGGGTGTAAAAAGACCCACCACGAAGCCGTCACTACGCATACTTTTTGATGTGAACATTGTGCTTATGGGTGCATTTAATATCTTCGTAAACAGAAGGTTCCCAGGTATTGTCCAGTGCATTTATTTATCATAATGGGAAGAACAAGTGACTCTCGGCTTTGTTGAGGTTAGTTTTACTACCGTTATTTCTATTTACCTGGTCCGCCGGGGCCGCCGGGGCCCCCGGGTCCTCCTGGTGCGCCTGGAGAGCCGGGACTTCCAGGTGTTCCTGGAGTGCCCGGATAGTAACCACCAGGTCCAAATGAGCCGTCAGGACCTAATGGTCCCCCTAAAGCCACACAAAGTTAGTTAAACACAAACGGTTAATAAGCTGCTTTATGTTAAGTCACACTTGTTAGCACACATAAGCTACCGGATGGCCAATTCTCGCAATTAAAATCGTTTAAAATCTAGCCGCAATCTCATCTCAGCGACAACCAGTGTCAAAAACGTATACAAAATTGAGGTGTTTTTAACCCCCGACAGAAAAAAAAGGAATGTTATTTCGTTTTAAGTTTAACGTCTGTATCTGTGTGTCTGTCGCAGCTCCCAACGGCTGACCCGATTTTGTTTTGTTTGAAAGATGTCATGATCGAGAGTGTTCATATCTAAAAGAAAGAAGAAAGTAGGTTCAGCCGGTTTTAGAGGTTTTTGTTTGTATCGGGGTTTTTTATTTCAAATTTAACTCGTTGAAAGACTGAGACTGACATTAGAATGCGAACGTTTAAAATTACCACTCAGTTTACAGTGCACTAAGTAGGTATAATTATTTAAATAGATATCCGTAAAATTACATTTATATTGCTGATTCAAATTTGTCACGTGTATCTGAATGTCGTTTCTTTTTCATAGGATAATATGTATGCCCACGCAGTTTTTAATCATCAACAGAGTTGGATTGGATTCAATTTCGAAAAGTGATTTGTTATCCTTTTACGGAGGCTTACTAAAAGCTCTAGAATATGGTATTTCCTATATATTAATCAGGCGTTTGTTCGAGGTGCGTTCTAACCTTAGCATTTCACATGAAAAGCAAACTGATTTATGGACGTAGCGTGATTTATGATACTACTCCAAAAAGTTTGGCCGCATCACGCCATGTCAATGTATGGCGTAAAAAGTGAATTTGTTTTGAATTCTTGATCGTTTTACCAATTTCAGATACGAGTTAAGTTATGTTATGAAAATTGTTAAGTAGTTGATTTCGTACCTGGTCCTGTAGGTTGTCCTGGGTAATATCCTCCTGTGCCTGAAAGAGTTAGCACAAATGGATGGGTTAGCGAAAAAGCTGCGGTTCGTTAAATTGCATTAAAAATGTTTCAGGCGCTTTTTAAACGATGAATGAATATAATTTGAATGAAAACGACTATAAATTTAGATTACTAATGGCACAGAACAGATCCCAAAGTTAGACTATAGAATAAAAAAACTTCGAACGAAACGAATCACAGCATTTAGTGATTCGTTTCATTTCTCTATATCAAACGAAACTTGTATGGATTTCCCGTGCTTAGAATGATCGAGCAACTAGAATTAACCCGACATTGAACTGATTCAAGTCTACCAGTTGAAATCTACAAGGTGAAATTTAATAAGCTAGCGAAACTCCGTATGGGTAATGTAGATGTAACGTATATGTGAAGTGTTAATGTAACTGAATGGTAGGTACTTATCGATATCTAAACACAATAAGACGAAAACAAAAAAAGATTTCATGGCATTTTTTTTGGTATCAACGACCGTCTGTTGTGTTGTTACTTAAAGTATGTGTTGAGAAAATCTGTTTTCTTTTGTTTGTCATATTAAAATTTCGATATCTCCTCATCACATCTGCGGAATTTCGCTAGCAAATTTAATTTTACCCTGTAAACTTTCAATAATTTAGGCGTTAACGAGCGTTAGTCACGTCTTACCTGGGTAGTAGCCTGGAGTGCCAGCCGTGCCTGGGAATCCTGGGGTACCTGGGGTGCCTGGGGTACCTGGGCTACCGGGTGTACCTGGGGTGCCTGGAGATCCTGCGGTGCCTGGGGTCGCGCCGCTACCGGGGTAGTAGCCACCTGGAGGGCCACCGGGGCCGCCGGGGCCACCTGGACCACCTGTTATCAAAAGAGAGTTATCAAATCAATAAATAAAATAATTTTAATACCTATAAAAATCGTTGGAAACTCATTCTGAATTTGAGTTTTGGCATTATCATCAAATTGACATTCAGAGGCACTTGGAGTGGCTACTGGCGGCTGCTGTTAAACTATTCTGTGTATTATGTACTAGCTGCTCCTGCTTCGCACGGTTTTTACCATTTGATTGAAATTTCTTTATTGTATATAAGTTTATAAACACATAAATATTTCAAAATAATATATATAAATAATGGTGAAAACCGCATCAAAATCCGTCGCGTAATTTAGAAGAACAAGTCACAGAGATCGACTTCAGTTTATATAATTTATAGATTATGGTTTCTACCTGGTCCACCTGGCGTGCCTGGTGATCCGGGTGTTCCAGCGGTGCCTGGGGTTCCTGGTGTACCTGGAGTGCCAGGCTTACCGGGGGTACCGGGCTTGCCTGGCTGGCCTTGCCCTGCAAACAATCAATTGTAAATGTAAGTGAAAAGGAGGTTTTAGCATTTTAAAGACTAAATTAGATTGGAGTGGGTCGCACAACGTATTTTCATACAAAAAAGTGCGGTGCGGCCCGCCTGTAGTCAGCGTTGGTTCATAGAAAATCTATGAAAATGATAAAGGAGGATTTTTACAATACTTTGCGTTGTGACGCCCTTAAGCTTCAAGGAACAATCAGCGTAAATCAACTTAGCTGATCTTCTGTTAGAACATTTTCAAGTAACATTTGTCGTTAGGAATAAATTCTAGGAAACTTACATGATCCAGGGCCGTAAGGTCCGTTGGGTCCTGAAAAGATAGAAAAATAAATTTTGATCAGTCGATTTTGTAGTAAAAGGGCCTTTTTTCCTCATTTTGATGAGTAAAAGGTTATGTAGAAAATGTTAAAGTAGGTATATTATATAATCGGAACAAAATGTAACTGAGGTAGGCGCTTTTTTAAGTATTTTCTCTTTACACAGAAAGCAGCAAAAGTTGGTTCATACTATGAAAATTTCCAAAATTCCTTGCTGAACTTTAAAAAAGTTGCCCAACCGAAGTACAAAATACTCTCATCATCAGAACTGCGCGATCAAAATCTTATTTTTTTTTTAATACAGATGTGTTAAGCTGCCTCAGGAGACGCCACGGGCGTCGGGAATCCCAAGTCGATTCGCGGCCATAGGCGCGGGCTTGCGGACGGTGAGCAATGGGTAGCTCGCCGTCCGATAAGGACCAGGCCCGGGTCGACGGCACGTTGTGTTCCACGCGCGCCTCAAAGAGATGTCAGCACCAACGACGGGGTCCGCTAAGGCCGATGCCTGCCAAGGTTGCGGGAAAGTCCGAAAGGGTTACCGAGGCCCCTGGCACAGGCAACAGAAGGAACATGGGTGGGTTTTAGTCAGTAAGAGCCCTAACGCTCCGCCCAGAGCGTAAGAAGTTATTTGATGATATCCCACCCACAAAAAACAAAAAGGTGTGTTAAGCTACAGTGCAGAGGAGCAGTGGTGGGCCAGTGGTAAAGGCATTCTAGTTGTAGGTCGTGAATTAGAACCCAGGCAGGCGCTTTACTTGTGTAAATAATTTCATCACCACTGCTCTCAAAACGGTGAAGGAAAACATCGTGAGGAAACCGGCATGTCCTAGAACCAAAAAGTCGAAAACGTGTGACATCTACCAACCCGCACTGGCCCACGTGACGTAGATTACAGCCCACTCCCTCTCTCTGAGAGGGGGCCTGTGTCCCAGCAGTGGGGACATTATAGGCTGAGTAAGCTAAGCTACAGATATTGCCAACCGTACTTTGAAGGAAGGTAAAGTGTTGCCTATTATCTTTGTCTTTCTTTACCTTGTCCAGATTGTACGGGTTTGACGTTGCTGGATCCACCGCTGCTGTCTATGGGACGAGGTGGTTTCGGTGTCGGTTTCGGCAAAGGCTTGGCTGGTATTCCACCGGGAGTACGACCACAACCTTTGGGGAAGTATAGTTTCTTCCACGGGAGGGTTTGACCTGGCTGACTGTTTGCCGCTTGTCCAGTCCTGAAAAAATATTTTTGAAATAAGTGTCTGGTGTGTACTTAAGCGTGTTTCTATTTATTGGTGGAAGGAATAAATAACCTGATTTGTAAAAAAAAAACAACTTTTGTAGCACAGCTTATAATATAAGTGACATCAGTTTTAGATCATCGTAAAACAAATGAAGACTGCATCAAGGCAAAACAAATTTATAGCTATTGTGTAATAGTGTCAATAACGTATTACTTATAGGTCTACTTACGCTTCATCATATTCGTATTTCTCGTCAGGGAAGACTTCGACAGGTTTCTCTGGCTCCACTACTCTGTACCCGTGGCTGTCAGCGACGTAGTGAGTAGCGCGGAGGAAGTTGTCAGGGTCCAAATAACCATAGCAACCGTAGGTGACGCCGTCCGGACCACGGTTCTCGTGGTGGAACTGCCCGTTCGGACCAACGTCATAACCGAATCCGTATGCACCTGGATCAAAGATAAAACCGGTTTAGACGAAATGATATAAGATATAAAATTAGCTACAGCCATGATGCGGCGTCTAGAACCAGTCTGTCTAAACTGAGCAACCAACATTCCAACGTGGTTATTTCGCGGATTGTGTTAAAATATTGTGCCGAATATCTTTTGTGTTACAAGGTTTTTTCAGTGAACGGAGGTGATGAATTTAGAACATTTATCTCACCAGGCGGCGCCACTATGATTAATGGAAAAGTTTATCACTGAAAACGGAAAACTAGCCTTTGTTGAGTCGGGGCGAAAGGGGAAGTTCATAGTTTATCATACCTAATCGATTTGTATTTATTCAAATATAAAATAGATAAAATAATCATTGAAGAACTACAGAAAATTAAAATCGTAAATCTATGTCAAATTGCATAAGAACATTATCAATTTTGTGTCAATCTGTTCAGGAAGCATTTTAATTTTATTTACCAACTGTTAAACGTTTTTAGTTAATCACACAGGAGTAGCTTAATATAAAAGTATATTTCGTTACTGGTTCAACACGTTTTAAAATTCAAGTTTCTCAAGCATTATAATCCATACCTACTGCAGCAATTTTCTATATTCTCGATAGAGACAAACTCTACGATACTTTCGATGTTTATTGCCTACATCTATACAAATTGAAGTATTGCTATTTAGGTGCAGTAACACACAGAGCCGTTTAAAACCTATTGGAGGCCCTGGGCATTTTAGGATACCGGAGCCCCTGGAGAATCTAGGATGCAAGAGCGAGCGAAGTGAGCATGAAATTTTTTGCACCCTGCCTCTTATAGCCACTATCTATGACGCTGGCAGGAAATAATCGCGGGGCCCTGGGCACTTGCCCAGAGTAGCCAATGGAAAAGACAGCTCTAGTAACACATTGCTATGTATATGTTTATTTATGTGGTGTGATAATAAATAGTGTTCTGTTCGTCATGTATCTATCTTTATTCAGTAGAAACCCTTCGTTTTGTTTTTGAGTTTTTAAAGCTTCGCCTCTCCTACTCGTTTGCTGTACCTGACAAAGTTCGTAACGATCTCTTTAAATTTTAATTTACCACATAAGTACATATTGACGAAGGCAATAATCAATAAATGATTGAGTATTGAGCATTACAAGATTAAGTACTCGGATGTCAAGTTCTCATAAAGGAACAGAAACTAGACGGTAATGTTGAATCATGTTTTTTTAGCAACAAAACGTGTCTATATTAATACGAAAGTTATAATAAACGTGTCTCATCTGCTTTTGTAATCATTCCCATGATTACAAAAGCAGATGACTCGACAACAAGCATTATAATGACACATTCTGGACTCGACGTTTATACTTATGGCGTCATTTTTACGGAACATTTATCCTGGATTTCATAATGTTATGAATTATTTGGAAAATATCGCGATGTTTTTTTACTCTTTATAGTACTGGAGTCTTTGTTTTTCACAGATAAAATAATGTTCGAGACGAAACGGTACATTTGCATAATATCAATAAGGTAATGCTATAAAATAAAGAGTTGCGAAACGGGTTTGATTCAGTGCCGAAGTATAAAATAAAACGGTGTAAGTATGTTTCCTTGCGGAATTTATTTTTCTCAGTGTGCTCATCGTGTAGGTAGGTATGTTTATTAGGTACCTGTGTGCGTATTCAACTCCATTTCAAGCAGTCTCATTAAAATTCACAATACGAATCCCGACCACAATTAAGTCCTCAGTGTGCTGACCACCTGGGACAATCCATTAAATTGAAACGGGTAGGCGTTATCTACTTTGTTGTATGCAACATTTATTTATTTTAAGCTCAAGATTATAAAATCAATGAATGTTGTATTTGATTGTGAAGTTTTGACAATGATCAGAATTTAATTAATTTAATTTTGTTGTGTTTATCACGTACCTACCTAAATAAATACAAAATCTTCATTGTAAGTAAGCAAAGTAAAGGAGTCTACAGATTACCTTATATACCTTGTGAAATCAATTTTGAAGGGCCATAGTAAGTTTTTTTAAAGCTAGCATGTAATAAACTTCGTGGATCGACTTGTGAAGTACTTTCTACTTTACTTTTACAGTTTGAACTAAAACTTAGCGAGAATACGCACTTTGGTCACTACTTACAACTTCGTAAGTGGCCTTACTTTACCTTACTGGCTTTGTGTTTTTGTACGAAAAGCCACGACTTTTAGAGGTGGTAGGTAGGGTATATGTGACAAGTTGGTACAAAAAAAAAAATGGGTATTGCCTGGTTCACCACCACAGGGAAATTCACCTACTGATTGTATCTGGTAGATAGACAGGCCCTTAACGGACTGATTCTAAAACACCAAAAAGGCGAGAGTCCAAAATGTTTTTAACATTAATGATTCGAAAACTTTATTTTTCGTAGCTGTAATTAAAATTCTTTTCAAACAACAAGAATTAGAGAAAATATCAATCATTCTACTTCAAAACTGAGATGGGTATTAATGCGTTTCTCGTTTGAATAGGATGTTATAATCGGCGGGTGATCGATAGTAAATTGAGAGTTGACATCAATGTGATCGCCTCACAGGGCCGGAAAGAGCCGGTCTCTCCACAACGACATAATATCGAATCGAGACAAATCAAACAAGTTGTTCAGAGATATGTACCTACAGGTACATCACACATATAAAAGAATACCGGTTTGAAACGGAGATTAGACTAATTTGTAATGTGGTCGCGTGAATTGAACTATGCGTGACGATACTCTCTAAAATCGACTGCTTCGTTGTTCTAGTGGTCGCTAGTCCGACAGCTGAGCTGGGGTCGATCCCCAGCCGATATATTCTGTACAAATAACACCTTAAAAAGTTAGGTGAAATGAGCTTGGATTGTTGAAATTAAAATTCAAGTCCACTTTGTTTTTAAGGTGAGAAATTTACAAATTAGACCAGCTGGTCAGGCGGGTGTGTATATAGATACCTATATATATATTTCTAATTTTCAGTGGCAGCCCGAATTCTGTATTTATTCCGAATTGTTGGCAATATGCTTGCGTCCTATTATCTATATGGGACTTAAACATTACTATCGAAATCGGGAATTTCAGACATGTTATTGTTCAAAAACTCTACGTACTTGTGTCGTAATTGGTCTCATAATACTGTTTCTTCTCAGCATCTTCGATGTCCACGACCACTTCGTTGTCTATCTGTCCCTGATACGGGACATACTGTCGAGCCTCTCTCTCCTCTGCTAATGCTTTGGCATCATCGTTTGGCGGTTTCTTTGGAGCAACCTCACTGGCTTGTATTACTGCCAGCGCGGCCTGTGAACAAAAGAAATAAGCATTTAATTAAGAAGTTCGTAATAGAGTTCTAAATATTCTTCTTTAAACATAATATTGTCAACCATAAGCTAAACTTAGTCTACTGTACATAAAAAAATATTTCTTTATCTCTTTTGTAATTACTTTTCTAATTACTTGCTTCCAAAGGCTGTCAAATTGGATTTGTGTCCCGAATTAGAACGGATTAACTCGTTTGTATTAAATTATCTTGCATTTAACTGATTTATAGGTATACCATGAGATTGCAAATAATAAATAAAACAAAAAGCATTTATAAAATTTACCTAAAATTACTTACGAAATACCTATCTTGCTAAGTATGAACTATAAACATCGGCTTTGCTTTATTGGGTAGGTACTGGATGAAATAGGTTTTAATTAGTTAATTATACCTATATCTCTATCGGACTAATTTTCACTAAAGCGCCTTGTGTTGTGTAGTCTAGTAGCTATAATTAGGAAAATAAGGGTTATTATGTTTAGGTAATTAGCCGAAGTACTGTTAATGTTGGGACTATCAAAATATAATTAAAAATATCATCTGCAAATTAGTTGACTACCGATATAGGTGCTTTAATAAAACATAGTTGAGGATACCTATTTATGTTGACATAGTATTCTTCCTAAACGACGGTAAAATAATAATATAGCTCTGCAAGTAAGGAGTTAAGGAAAAGTTTAGTATACAGACACGTAAGTTTTTAAAGACAAATATTAGTCGTCATAAAGGCAGACAGGCGCGACGCGACGCTGATAGAACAGTGTTCATGTATTTATCATAGCAATTGCTCTACTAGAGTCGCATCGCGCCTGTTTGCGGGGAGCCTTTATGACGACAAATATTTATGGGAGCCTTAACACTAGAGAAATAAGTTCCTCTAATACATTAATTCCATTTGTAATAATAATCTGATGCCGATGTTAATTACCTAACAAGATTCAATTTAATTTAATGTGGTCAGAGCGAATATTGAATTCCTTCACATAGGTAGTAAAATTATGGGGACGTAGAGTAGATTGAGTTTACTTTACCCAGAGAAAATAGCAAGTAACATCCATTGTCCAAACATTAAAAGTATTTTAAGTAACTTTTAACTTTAGTAGCGGTGTGATCTAATATTGGATTATATTTAGAGGTATCTAATATAATCGTCTTTATCAGAAGAGGTTTCATTATCTCTTATGTGTGGGTATGCGGGCGAGGAGATGTAAGTAAATGAAAGTCAATAATAATCTGAATAACCACAGTATCTGGTCACATTAGGGAATGCACAATAATGGAAACGACGTTCCACCGAGTACGTGTGGCGCGACCGCAAATCAATCAACTCACTGCACTGCAAGTATATAGTAGTATAACGCAGTTACACAAAATCAATGCCACCGGCTATTCAATCGATCTCCTCGAATTCCTCGATCTTCATTTGTTTTTCATGTTGTAGGGCCGCCGCCGCGCCGCCTCTGTACCCGGGGCTACGTCAAGTTGACAGTTGTCAAATTTGTTCGAAAATCAACTCTGCGCCGACATATTTTTATAGGAAAGCAGGAACAATTGAAGTATTTGTTATTAATTTGATTCGAGCAAAAAGGAAGCAGAGAGTGTAAGTGATTCTTCAATTTGATTGTGTACATAGTTTGAGTTGAGTGATATCAGTCTCATAGCAGCTGTAGGTATAGGTCATATTGACAAACTGCGCCAGGCGCTTGCGCCGTCAGGTTGCATAATAAAACTATTGGGCGAGGCACTATGCGCAATCGTTTCCAAATATTATGGTCTAGAGACACTACTATGTCATCTCCAACATTTTTTAGTCTGTTTACTTAGACAATTTATTCGAAAGACTGTTTAGCACTAATATTTGGAAAAGCGTTGATGTCTTCATATCAAATAAAACTTATAATATACACAAGGCCTTTCACTTTGAAACCATTGTCCTTAAATTTTATGGTCAGATAATCAAGGGTACATGACCTCGCATAATTTAAAGTTTTAAACACCTCAAAAATTCTAAAGGCACATGAGCAAGGTGTGAAAAAACAGGGTAGGTAAGTATCTGAAAACATTATTGTTTGCTCCTTGATTTAACATGAGTCGCGAGGCTAGGCAATGTGTTGCAAAACTGTCAAGGAGCCACTCCGCTGAGTACATCGTAAATACCAAATGCTTAACAAGTTTTATTGATAAAAGCAACACATGATGGCAAATTGAGCCTCACTTGACGCATCAGGCTCATTGCGTGAGTACCTATTGTATAAATCGAAGTATCCATGTAAAGGTTACTCTATCAGACGTACATTAGAGTCGTTATGGTAATTTTATGAACACATTATATTGATCGGATTATGAAACACACACATACGTTGCGTGATGTACCTATTACATAAACATTTGCAAATTTTCAGTTTAGTGCATATTTCAGAATTAACGTGAAGGAAATATTGAAAAATTAAAAAAAAATTTTTGAAATCAACACGGAAGCTAAGATTGACAGAAGAACAAATGCGGATGGTGTTTTATTGAGATTCACCCAATGACCGAACTTGGTTTGTCGGCAGAATCAGTGGAATGAAATGGTTTTGTTTTTGTGTCAATTCTATTTTCGTAAACAAACTGATCACAGATAACAATCAAGTCGGTCAGAGTAAAAGAAGTATTCAGTTAACGTTTGGGCTTTGTATAAATTCATCTCATTGTAACGCTGAACACGTCTGGTTCAAACTTTTGCAGTGTCCGTCAATGTCCGTGACCGTACCCCCCAAAACTGTCGCCTTATGTTTCAATCTCACGTACCAGCGAGACAAGCATCAGAAACAAATTGTTTTTTGATCTGGGACATAAACGTGTAAGCATTTAAAAAGGATTCGCAAGTCACCGCGAATTGTTCAATAGAAAAATCGCTAAACAATGGATTTGACACAGAAACCAAAAGTTAGTTCTGATCCTTTGAATGGCGGCACGTGCTCTACTTTGGAGCGATTAAATTTACGAGCTCGTCGTTTGTTAAGTTACTGAACTCAAACTACAGTTTATCATTATTGGAATTTGGAGTCACAGAATGTTAAACAAAGTTTTAGTGGAGCCCGGATTTGTCAATGTAAGAGTTTGTTACTTCTGGTTTAGGCGACGCCGCCCGGCCACCGTATAGTTGTTATCATTTACTTCGACAACTTTGAGATTAATTTACCTACTTTCAGTTTATCCAAAATCGATAAAATGTTTCAAGTCTTCTTGTTTACACCTAAACTTCGTCCTATTTGGCGTTGGGTCCAAGAAATTTTCAGCTTTAGCAACAAATACATGGTGGCATCTCACATTGACGCGCAAACTGAACACACACACACATATCACACACAACACATGATTGTAGACCCCGAGAATATAATTTTTTTCACCGGTTATAAAAAAAAATATCAGCTGCGGGGCTAGCACGGCCTCTGTGATAAGCTTGAGTCACGCATTTCATCACGGTTTTAGCTCCCAAACTGTGATAAAAATGTGTGACTCAAGCTTATCACAGTAGGCCGTGCTCGCCCCGCTGTCTGTTGTTACCTTTGGTATCTGTTAAGAAGATTAAAGAAATAGTTGGTATGATTTCTATGTAGCTGCTTGTAGTTTACCTACAGTGCTGTCGTAGGTAAGTTAGTAATGTATGCGGGTATGAAATGTTTCACCGTTAACACGTCGCATTATCCCAAGATCTTTATGGCTCAGCGGCTACTCAGGTTTTATTTCCAAGCGGATCTCTTCAGCACGCGTGCCCTTGCTCAATGCAGTTAAATATTTATTTAATTGCACTTCAAGCAGTTCATAATGCAAACATCTATTATGATTCTCTACCTCAACGTGACATTAAACAACGTCATTATTTTAAGCATCATTTCTAGTATAATGTTGCTAAGTACTCGTCAAACACTGTGCAAGTGGAATAACTAATTACAATACCTAGGTATGCTTAACTTACTTTATTACCATCTGATACTGTATTGTCACATTTTCTAGAACATTCTTCTGTAGGTATGTTATTTAATATCCCTGCATAAATCGCGAACTTTTATTGTTTTATTCCGTCAATAGCCCTTCAGTGTAGGTACTCTGTCTGGCTGTTAAGGATTTCCATACTTTATTGCCAAATACGCCACACAATCCTTGACATAACTCGAAGCTGCAAAAATGTGTTGTAAAATATTAGGGGCGAGAGCACAATGCATTGTATAAGGACTCTCTGAATTGGCATCGCATATTATCTTAAATCGAAAAACGTGTATTTATAAGAGTCTTCTAAAACATTGAATTACTATGAGTGCCATTAATCAATGTATAGTTTTCGTAGTTCTGACAAATGTTTTGTAGTTTAGTGGGAGTGTTAAGGCTAGAGTTCAAATGTCAATACTTGAGTTAGCGTATTATTTTCGTCTAGGTCGGCGGTATTTGTTATTCGAGGACATTCCGTAGTTGCCATATTAGGACGGAAAATCAGCCTGGCTTTTAAAGCCAAATAACATAGGCTATTTTAAAAGCTGGCTTACGTTTCTGAAACTCTGATAGAAACTCAGATTGGTAAATGTGCTGTTTAATAACGTGCCAATCCCCCAGGCGAATCCAAATTACTTGAAAGTGATTGTATAGCATGAATACATTGTACTGAAGAGTTGAAAAAGAATACAAAAAAATATTGTATATTAAATCAAGGCAAATTTGATTAAAATCAATTTTTTTAGTCAAGGCGAATGAGACCTGACCCCAAAATGAATTTAATTTATAATACCTGCGGTCTGTATAATCGGATAAAAAATCTACGTGAATCAAAATAGATTTTCGATCAGTAGTTGTTAGCCAGTATGTATATTATGTCAAGGTGCGGTTGGGTGACGCCACCGGGTTATGTCACACACTTTCCGACGCTCGCTTCTAATCTAAGCGCTAAGTAAGACTGCAAACCGTCGAAGGTCGCTTGCATCCGGCACCCATAGCGCTCCGTGCTTATTTACTTACTCCGTGACTCACAGTGAAAGTAGTTGGACTCTTTTAACCTTTGCTATTGACCACTTCTGATATCAATAGGTCATAATTTTGTATTATAAAATATGTAACCTACATTTTGCCATGACACAAACTTGCATCACAGGTTGAATCAAATTTTTTATCGTCTATCAAATCGACGCCGATGTCGTCATGATTCGAGGTGTTCTTATGTTGTTTTTATTCTTTGAACTTTAATTATGAAGTCATCAACAAAAGAGATTTTTAATCTGACATTTCACGACGTGATAGTCATTATTTATATTTCCAACAGATAATACCTAAACATATTTAAAAAAGTTAAAGGGCATCTGTGCCTAATATGATTTAACCAACATTATTGGGGCAAGCTTTTCAATTTTTTTTTTCCTTTGGTTATTACTATCGGTAACCATACCTATTTTATAATCATGTTTGTTAATGAATATGTAGGCATGTAAAGCGATCTTAACCTTGTATGCCTGCTCATCTGCCCATTAGACGATTTGTTCATTAAGAAGACAATTAGAATTTCATAATAACGGTCAAACAGCGTGTTTAGAGGACTAGTGTCGTGAGAATTGGACGTGATTGCTTCATCTGCGGGATCACGATAAAGCTTGCAACGTTACACAGATCGATGTCGAGCACACTTCGGCTAGATTAGTTCAATTTTCCTAACATTGTTGTCTAGTCTAGAACAATCCGACCCAGTAACGCTGGGTGAATGGGGCAAAGAAAACGACCTAGCGATCGTCTGACATCTCTGTGCGTGTCGTGAGAACTACAATAAATTGCCCAACCGCGCCCAATAATACGTTCATCTTTAGCTTTAGTTACTATTGTGTATATATTATTATTCTCTTTCATTTGTTTGATTAAGAGATTCACTTTTGTTTAAACTTCTGTTATTCAAATTTTGTCTTCGTCATTGAAGGCCAAAGTTTCGTTTAAAAGCTTAGCTTGGGTATCATAAAACTTAAGTTGTTTAATTTAATTATTATTATAAATTTAAATTAATGGTCGACCCGGAAGTGATTTAAAACGTTCTGAAAACGACTCGACTCAATTGTCTATAAAGTATTATTGAAGAATCCCTCATGAAAAGCTTTTGAAAACTTTTTAATGAGTTGGGCGACTCAATGATATTTTAAGTAGCTTCCGGATATATTATCTATCTAAAGGCTTCTTAAGCGAAATGGACATGGCCTATAAATAAATGATTAAATAGGTGTATATCGTAGGTATTTTCCTTAAAATATTTCTAAAACCAAAACGTATGTAATTTGACTGCTGATAGTCTAATAAAAGCTTTGATAGCTGTTGAATATTTTAAACATGCCTTCTAAAGGGTAAAGGTATTTATTTGTGACTTAAATGCAACACCTAACCACAACGCACTTATACTTGTCAATTGTTGCAATAAAGTTTTACGCAAGGTGGCAATAGATATTCGATTAAAAATTCATTTTATTGCGCCAAGGATATGTATACTCTAAAAGGACTCTAAGTATATGGGGTAAGATGGATATATAATAAAGGTTTGTTTTGACATCGTTTCATAGAAAACCCTTCGTGATTGATGACAGTAAAACCATGTTCAGTAGGATAACATTTTGTATACAAATGCTTATTTGGCTAAGCATAATAATTATCAAGTCTGTTAAACTTAAACATCATTCATCGTATTAATATGCACCTGTCAGACTGTAAGCAGGTGCTTGTGTTGAGTTAGACAGCCTAAACCTTCAGAGATTGATATTTTCGAAAGGCCGCTGTAGTCGCATCAGCCAGGAGTCTTACGTCATTCATGACGGCCTGTGAGCTTACTAGCAAACACCCTCAACCTTTAAACTATTTGTATCCTCCTGTACAAATGACATTACTTCACTATTTAATACCGATTGAAACAACCGGTATCTCTGTATCCGAAGAGTTTAAAAGTAGAGATGACTCACATTACGCATTCTTAATATGGTAATTTAATGCCAATGACGAGTTCTTGTTTTAATAGGGTTCCAATTTAAAATTACTTTGCCTAAAACGTGTGCTTATTTATGTGGTATATTTAGATTCTTCATCGGTGAGAGTATTTTAGTAACGATAGCATATGTTTGCCTGTTATAAAAATGAATTTTATAAAACTTTCATAAATATAAAAGGCAATGTTCTGAAGGCTATGTTATGACCTCCCATAATTTAAAAAGATCTTCATTTGATGACCTTTGAGTTAATAATATAAATAAATGTATATTTAAATGTTTATATGACATCATATGCCTAAAACTCGGTACCTACACAGATAGACAACCGGACATTTGTAATAAAAAGGGTATCAATATATCACTGTTTGAATTAAAATGAGATTTCATGCTTGAAAAATGTTTAACATGAAAGGTGCAAGACAATGTACTAAGTGCTTAGTAAATAAGAGGACACACAATCAGATTATTATTAAACGGTGATCAAAAAGAAATGACACAACACGCTTAAGAATGTTATTATGTGGACCGTTTTTTTGCTCTCACATCAAATTGTATTAAGATTATAATGAAGTATTACATGAGCTTGTGTTTTTGTTGTCCGGCATAATATTAACGTTGGCGGTAAAAAATAAGGACTTTATGTGTTAATGATATTACGATGGATGTGTCCGGTGGTAAGCGGGGCTTTTTAAATCCTGCTAAAGGTTTTTGACGAAATGATTGACAGGACAATGGAAGAGACAGATCTCCATCGGCCGGTATCAGACCGCCCATCTGTAGTTCCTCGCGATAAAACAATGTCAGTGTACTGTTATAAGATCCCGTGTGTGTCGTTAACCTTCTCACGTAAACCAAGTAGGAAACCGAACGCGGTCGTCCCTCCCAAAAACTGTATTTGTGGGGTTTCTCTTGTTTCCATGTTTCGTATAAAAAACTGTTCAACGCTGGTTTTACAAAAACGATGATCGTCGCGACGTGATGTGGGCGACTGGTCGTCGTTAGATTTGGTAGACATAATTAAGATTCTACTTGTTATTATTAATAGATTTGATTGAAAGATTTCTCAAGTGTCGGAAGCTAGAAGAAGCAAATGTCAAACTGAATAATTACAATTTATATTTTAGGGTCAAGCGTTTCCGCACGACGCGAGGGGTCGCAGTCGTCGAGGAAGCGGAAATTAAGAACATCTAGCTAGAGAGAGCATGAGAAGTGCGTAGCGAATGGAGACAAGACAAGTGTAGACTGTGAGTCAGACAGCCAGTGTACGATTCACGTCAGTCACGTCACCGACGACGTCGACACTCATAGATCTCTTAACGGACCGCTATTGTAGCATGTTCCGTCGCCACGCTCCACTATCCAATCATTCATTATGTAAACCAAACAATGCGTTGTCACATTTAACTTAATGATGTAGGCCGGTACACAACATGCCAGTGAAACCAACCCAGTTCTTTCCACTTTTGTCTTTTAATCTATTCACGAATCTGGGGTTGAATGCCACTGAATAGCCTGACTAAAGCCGAGAAAACAATGCTAAATTAATATTGCTTGGGGCTTACCCGTTCAAATATTGATCTCAATTTTATTGTTAAATGACAGGCTATTAAAGAGAATAACTACCAAGCCAAGAAGTTAGGTTTACAGAAGAAAATTATTATGAATAGAGGTCATTTAACATTTTCAAAGCTAATGACACTGCATACTTTGTTCGTAATCTGTTACCGTTAAAAAGAAAATTCTTGTAAATATCCTTTTAGATTTTTTTCTGTAAACAAATCTATTCCATTTCCTGCGCCATTGATGTCATATGATAAGGTACAGTGAATTTACATTTGAACTTGATTCAAAATAGAGTCGTAGCTCGTACTCATGCTGAAATTATAATTGAGCAACTCCGGCCACATGATTTGCATGCTCATATTAATAAAAGATTTTTTTAACCAAAGAGTCGGCACGACAGAAAAAAAATTAATTTGCAATAGCCGTAACTAAATCCTATATCCAATCAACTTGGTTTTAGGCAGTCGTATTGGATTAAAAGTGCCAATATTGATTGCAGTTCTACGCGCCTTAATTGACATGAAACGCGCGATATCCGCACAAAAAAAAGAATTTATAGTTCATGTCAGGATAAAAAAGGCGTGGGTCGAAACATCCCTAATTTGCGTATGGAGCTGATGTCATCACTCCTCCATTGCTCTGTTTCAGCCAACAGAGAGCATTCAACTTTACTCTTTATTATAATATCACAATGCTACTCTGATCGATGATGTACCCACTGTAATCATAGACTTATAGAAAAATACGACATTAATGTAGATGGTAGATACAATTCAATCCAACGAGATGAATGATTACAATGCAGAAGCAATGTAACTGTCATTTTATTCAAATGGTACTAAGTTACAAACATTAATCTAATGTAACATCAGTAACAAACGGAATAGGTTTGAACACCTTCTTGAGAAATCCTGCGATGGTACGAGTCCAAGAAAATTGCTTTACAAATATTTTCCTCGAATAAAGGGAAACTCAATCACCCTTGATTGATCTGCTGAGACTGCTGGTACATAATCTGATTCTGAAGTTGCGCTGTGACAAATTTAAGAAAAAATGTTTTTTTAGGATTTCGTACCTCAAAAGGAAGAAACGGAACCCTTATAGTATCACTTCGTTGTCCGTCCGTCTATCAGTCTGTCAAGACCCTTTTTCGGAGAAATGCGTGGAGCTATTAATTTGAAAGTAATATCCAGTCCCTTAGATTTAAAAAAAATCAAGCTTCTAAGTCAACGCAATAATAAATATGGCCATTTTACGACATAATATTTTGATACTCGCAAATAAATCAAAAGCTATAGGGTACTTCCCGTTGCTCTAGAATCAAGAAATTTGGCAAGAAGCAATGTCTCACACCACAAGTAAAGGAAAAAGTCCGAAAATCGTTAATTTGTAGTTTTATCAAGTTTTTTGTAGCTACTGATTACTTAATTTTATTAACAGTTAAAGACTATAAAAAATGGATGAATTCATCCCAACTACGGAAACCTTTATTGTCGGCTTTACATGTTTTCGACAAATCATGTTCAAATGTTTGGTGATATTATTAATAACAGTGTAGCTTTAAGCTTTGACTTAATTGCAGTAGCTGGTTCGTTTACAATTGGATGGAAGTATGCCATTTCCAAGAACTTCAGTAAAACCGTTCTAACTAATAAAGGGTTCAAATTAAATTTGCATAAGAAACTTTGAGATCGAGGTGTAAGATAGGGTGACTTCTCATCTTTAAACACATCGTGGTACACGTGATAAAAGATATAATCATTAGTGACAAGATACAAGATCGTGATTGAACTTTGTATGACCCGTTAAATTGACAACTTTCTAAAAACAATAATTAAACGTTGTCTCCACCATGCCTTTCCGTCATTTTGATTTAGTAACGAAAACTGACATCATTTTGATTTGATATAATCAGTTCCCTAAGTATAATAGTTAGTGTCATTGAGGTATTGGTTTTGCAATATAATTATACTAAGTTAGTTACGTTTTTTATTTACTGATTTGAATATATTTGTCGTAGAGTGAGGCTTGCACACATAATGTTTAATTTATTAGCAATAAGTGTCATAATATGAACACAGTAATAATATTTTAAAAGTTCAAGGACAAGATTAACGTTTAATTCTTTTATTTTATTGATTTTAAAAGTACGATTCATCAATGTACTTTTAAAAGACAATCTTGTTGATCTCTACAAATGTTTGGCCTAATAAAGAAACGGGTTTGATCTGAAATCAAATCAAATCATTTATTTTTCGCCAACATGGGTAGGGGTATAGATGTTATACATGTTTAGCCAACATTTCGGCTGAGGTTCTATTTCCATAAGTCCGTTGAAATTCAAAGTAGGCCTTGGTTTATCGAGGCGCGATAAGTTAATGAATCGGAGTGTATTAGTACGGCGGTCACGTTTTACAAGCTCGTAAACGTCCAAATTGTCATCTTGCGTTGAGATAAAGTGCGAACGTATTTTAACTTCTGTTTAGTTGTAGATTACTTTACCAACAGAAAACATTTTATTGCCTCTTACAGCAGTTAATTTCAATTTTTAGTCACAATACTTTTCACAGGAGTTAACTGAATTCAATTTAATATTTAAATATAGAACCATAATTGAATAACAGTGTTTATTTACATATTTAGTTGATGATTCGGTAGTTAAGTACGTACTACAAAAATACTCTCTTCCTTAATCTCTTCAACGCAAAATTTAAAAAGTATAAGCAGTTAGTAAGTTTTTACGTTATGTTTCAGTAAGCAATATCATACAAGTTCATAAATGACTTTAATCAAGTACAGTTAAATGCGGAAATTTTCAGCTAGTTCAGCTTATCTGTGTGCGCAATGGTGATGGCTCAAAGGGAGTTAAATACTTGATTAACTGGAAACTTTAGCATTTTCAACCCTCGTTTCATTAATGAAATAGGAACATTCGGGAACGGTGGCTAACGATGAAAAGCTCAAGGGTTGAAATGGCTACGTTACAATTTTGATTTGTGTCTACAGACATAGGCGAGTCAACTTAAATTTGTATTGAGGCAGATAATTTTTGAAAAAAAAAATTACTTTCCAAACATTCAGAGAATAGAAAATAATATTGGTTAACCGAATACACACCTTAAAAACACTTTGTTGTATTACTATTAAAAATTGTGAAACACTTAACAAAATGTTCTTTTTTAAAGAAGAATAAGCATTGAAGAGGTATTTATAAAAAAAATAAACCAATCTTCTCACTATCGACCACTTATAAAACCAATATTCAGTTTATAAACGACATATATAAATATATGTGTGACCTTGTGTGGATGTTGTCTCATATTAAAAAAAAAAAATTAAAATATTAACATTTATAAAAATAATTGGAAAAAATGACATTCATTCAATAAACATGTCTAATGTTTTGAAATAAATATTCATGAAACTATGAATTATCAAGTATTTAATATTACCTAGTATACTTAAGTATCACATAATAATTAAAAAAAAAAAACTTACCAAGAAATAGAAAAGTGTTCCCGGCCCCATGGCACGGGATGCGGCCCTTTAGGCCTGGCAACGACCGTGAGACGCAGGCTGCTCGACACAACCTCAGTCCCGACAACACAAAGAAAAGCCTATAAGGCGCCAATCAAGCATGTATTTTGCTTAAATTCGCTAACATGACCCGCTCTCCAACGGCCGGCTTTTAAAACTAAAATGTGCAAACTCGAAGATGCGCCTCTTATATTACCTCTTACGTTAACGTCGGATACCGCAACGTATTTGGCATATAGGTGTAGTCTCGTAAACATGTGTGGGTGTATTTCGGCGATGAAGCCTCCGACTGCTCCTTCGTGTGCGTGATTTTGCGACACGCGTGATAACGATGCGCCTGTGTGCGCTAGGGAATGTGTGTCCTTTTACCATACTTTAAACTAAGTAGACACGTAAATCTTTTATCACCCTAATTAATTTATTATTAATCCCTTTGTAGCTTTGCGTTACTCGGATTTATTTGATAGATTAAATATATTCTGGATGGAGGTAAAACATAAAAGTTTCTGTATAATTTTATGGTGTTTTTCAAGTGTGACCTATGTTAGCCGTATAGCCGGTTAAATAAGGTATTTAAAATTCTAGTAGCGTTGGAACTTATCATTTGAGACGTTAAGGTATAAAAACTCAACATTTGTTCGTCAGGTTATGGCATAGAAAGAGGTCAATTAAAATTGTTTCTTCAGCCCATGAGGGAATGACAGGCCTCTTTAGGCGATTTGCTTTAATTTGAGCACCACATGATAAGAGGAGATATAAATTCCCACGAGTAACTAATGTAACTAATAAATAACATAGATTTTACTTGTCGTCGTACATTTTCAAGAAAGCTTGTCGTCGTACATTTTCAAGAAAGCTCTTTAAGCTTTCAGTTAAGTTATGGATATAAGATAAATGTAACTTACTATAATGTATGTAAAAAGTTGGGTACATTTTTCTTTTCCCAAAGGTTTTTGGGTTTCCTAACAATGCCTCTCATCTGTCGATCGGACTGATTCAGTTCCGTAACAACAGGAAAGTAATTGTGTCTCATTAGCGACAGTTGAGTCCATAAGGGCATGAAGAAGCGGTTTTTATATTGAATTTTTGTGATTATTTTAATTTCTTGATTAGTGACGCAGGTACGACACAGATATTTTTCGGGGAATGTCATTTACATGATTCTTGGAGAAATTTGTTTATTTGGCATCGTTATAATTAATCGGTCTATTGAACTTGGACCAGAGTGCGAATATAACGCGATCGTGCCGCCTGCCGGCGCGGACGCATAAATTAATATATATTTTTAACAACCGTTTAGGTGTTACAATCTAGTTCTACTAACATGTATACATATCATAAAAGTTTACTTTGATTTTTTAATAACATCCTTTAGTTAATCATCTGATGAGAATCAAATTATAATTGCATCGTCATCTATCAAGATCTAAAAATGAGTAGGTCTCATCCGGTTGTTGTTGTGTTGCCAAACCAAAACTTTTTAAGATACATTTTATTATTAAGTATCCCATAAAATGTTATTTTATCTCAACATGTTCTGAATTTCCGGTTAAACTCAGGTATCATGAATTCAGTGGAGTTAAAATACGTGCAGGTTTTTATGTTATACCCGACTGACGTAAACTTGTGGTTAACATTTGACACCGTCAACATTTTCTTAGAAACTTAGTAAATAAATATACAACTTCTACGCAGCTTAGGTGCTTTTCTTGTTTTAGGGTTTTTCTTTTTTGGTATATCTTTTGTACAATACACGCTTAGGCATACATTACCTCTTATAGGTAATGTGTGTTTAACTTGTTTTATTACCTATATTCCCAATAGGTACTTACTAAATATTTTTAGTAAAATTTTTGTTAGTAAAAGTACGAAAGCAGGTACAAATAACTGATATTCAGATAGTCAGATATACCAAGTTGTCAAAAAGACAACAAACGAATAAATAATTTCTTATTATTATGTGACCAACTTAAATTCCAATTCAAATCCATCGCTGATTCAAAGAAATTCCTTGCTGATTACGTAACATTATATACACATAATTATTATTTTCTACAGTCCGGGCGGTTGTATTCATTGACAACTTCTGCAACGGTCATCGTAATTATGTACAGGTTTTATTTTCCCTTCAATTCGACGGAACTGTCATGGAGGGCGATGGACCAGCGTTCTTGTATTAATTTGACAGCCCCGAGACAAGCAGCTGAGTGGCACAGCCTTTTTACGACAAACAGCTGAGTCAGATCATTGTTTCCACAATTATGGGCATTGCTCGTTTGTATGTTTTGGTTGTGGCTATATTCATAACTACTTACCCGCCCCTGCTTAGCACTGTTTTTAATATCTACATTTACTTATATTTTAGTTTAATATTAATGTCTTATACACGGTGACATTTGAATCACAGTTTTGCTAGAACAAACATTGTTCAGACCATGGTCTACTACCATTCTATATCAAATATGTTATTAAAACCAACTTGACTAGGCGTTCTCAGATTAGTCTTAAGTTGATCAAACGTGATCAAACATTAACCGTAACATCAAAGCAAATCTACGTGGACTACAAGGATGTCCGGCCAATGCAGGCCGAAATGCAAATAAATCATTAGCCAATGACAATGCAATCGCGTGAAGTACCGCTCAGCCCATTTCTTTTGTAGACCGCCGCGGGCCGCCCCGGCCGCGGCGGTAGCTAATCTACCGAAATCTCTTGAGCGAGCGACGCTTATGCGTATTTTCTAGTAAGACGTACAAAAATAAGTTCTTACTAAATTTCGTTTATGGAGGTACATTTCCCTGTAGACAATGCTGTGTCCCGTGCGTGTCTTTAATGCGTTTTTTTTTGAAAACCAATGAAGTTTTTTTTTTATTGGTTGCTATAGAATGCTAGAAGACCATGGTCTGAACAACGTTTGTTCTAACAAAACTGTGATTAAAATGTCACTGTGTTAACAAACGTGTGTGTTTCAAATGTTCCGGAATGAATACTAGAGTATTAAATAATAATGACGGTAAAAATTGCATCAAAATCCGTTGTAGGTACAGTATAAAAAACAACGCGGTCACACATTCAGACACGAAAAACGACTTTAATTTAAAAGAAGTATCGAAATAGATATAGAATGTACTCGTAGATATGGAACGTAGGTTCATAAACTATGCTTGTTACTCGTCATTTCTACTGTTTAACCGGATTTCACCGATTCCTTCACCATATGACTTACAAAACCAGTGGTCAAGTAATTATGACAGGATTGAAAATTATTGGAATTATTAAAGAACACGTAATGCGTATTACTATTCATATGACACGTAGTGATCGTTTACATACACTTATAGATACTTGTTGAGCAGTCCTTGTGCAATATTTACCTATGAATTGCATCCGTAAATTTGCGGGTGCTGTGACTCAGGTAATAAGTGGTTATTGCAGAAATTTGATTGCTCTTACAAGAGAAAAACCTATTCATAATATGGAACAGTAACAAAAACAACTAAATAATAAGGCCCTTTTGAATAAAAATTGTTGGCAATTATGACTGGTCAAAATGTATGGTGACTTATTTACCAATACCATTCACAGTTTCCGTCATTGCATTGATGTGACGTATGATCAACCTTTGTATGGCGTGTGCTAGAAAATTATTAGCGTCCTCAATGCAAAGTTGTCTTTTATCTTTTTTTTATAAACTGAAGTTTAGGCTAGAACATTAATACTACTATTAGTAAACCTAAAGTACAATAACTAAAAACATTTATTTTTAATTTTCTGAACTATCAAGAGAGGTATTTATGAAAATCCGTTTTTATCAAATAAAAAATAATGAAAGGTACGCAATTCTACAGTTTCTTTTTTACAATACCCTCGATATCGTAGATACGAAGCAAACATAATACAATAATTAGAGCTACGCAATTACGTAGCTATTTATTCCATTACTCTGGATGTCGTAGCCGCGTAGCTACGGCTACGCCGTCTACGCTCCCGTAGATCCCGTGTAGGTAGCAAGGACATTTTAACCACAGGCGGTCGGGGACTATAATCCTGTGGAACATTCTGGTTAGGGTTACCTTCGGGACTCAGGTGGGTGTAGTAGACTTGTCTTCTGATATAAGGTACTTAAACTTAGACTAGTAGAGGGGTAGAGGGTTATAATATTGCTAATAGTGGTAGCTTAATTTGATTTAAGGAAATACGTATCTTTCTGTGTTCTTTAATTAAAAGTCGTGGTTTCTTTTTATGGTATATGTGGTGGATAATTGCACCTGCGCAAGTATTTACTGTAACAGCTTGCATATTGTTTCTATTGTTAGATACTTGGCAGTCGCGGAAAGAAGTAAGCATTCTCAAAAGGGACATTCAGAGACACGGATTCGATAAGAATATGGGCATTCCTTTTTAATACAAACCAGTCGTACGTTCCTAAAAAATAATGTCCTTATAAAGCGTGCGTAATGTAGCGTAACATTTATTTTGGGCACAACAACAAGGTAGCGGTATATTTGTGAAAAACACGCGGTCAATTTGGGTCCACCGTCCATTCTTCGAAGGCAGAGGACGAGAATTTCAAGATTCGATAAATGGGCGACTTTTTCCTCTTAGTTCTCTGGGTCAGTGGCCTCAACTCAGATCCGCCCTCCTCGCAAGCTCCAATTTAAATGCGGTCATGAAGCGAGATTTAACCTCAATAATAAAAACAAACCTACGTTGTTTGCTTCCCCTTATTCTGTTATTTAACGAAGAAATTGCTACTTTGAATGTACCATCCTCTCATTAATATTATCAAGCTGAGTGATCAAAATAAGGGTCTTATTTACTTATCAGACTGTAAGGTACTAGGTACTTTTTTAAATCTTGCTGTACCAAGTCTGTTATAGCCATCTTTATAATTAAGTATTTATCTATTCTGATTTTAAATATTTGAATTCTTTCAATAAAGGTTTTTAAGTCTAAAGTTCTGTAGATACATTGCTATTCTTGCAACGTATTTGAACCTAAATCGAAAGCGAAACTGAATATAATACTTGTTATTTACGAGGGCAATTCTTTTACATTCTAGGTCTACGCTATCCCAGATTACTGCGCTAGATTGTGAGCAGTTCTTTGTTTTTTGCAACATTTAAAAACAAACAACGTTTTAAGGACACACGGACAAACAGTTGAGCAAAGTAGGTGGTATACAGTAGTTGATGTTTGTGTGCCTACATGTACCTACTGTATGTATTCTTACTTTTAAGGTAAACGATGAGGAATGTGCTGGATTTACAGTTGCAGGCACAAATGATCTGTTTGTTCGGGACACCTGTATAACATTGTCGGTGAACATACACAAAGCAAAATCTGACATTGTTATACATGACCCAAGTGCTGTTATATTAAGTTATTGGTGATTTTTTTGCTGAGATTTCCCTATGCATGCTGCAGTCTTACGCTATCAAGTCCCTGATCGGTAAATCTGTTGTCAATCTCTTGTTGAAGAGGCATGAAATGTGTTAACTGGTTACATTTGTTTGGCTGGGATAGGTAATAGGAGCAGGAATGTGGAAGATGGAGCACTTTCTTTATCTCTCCTGTCCTCGAAGGAAGTTGCATAAACAATTTTAATTTGTAAACTTATTAAAGTCAAATTGAAACATCTTTGTTTCAAGTTCATAAATAATAAAAGGGAGAGCTTCCTTAATTGTAATCACTCAGTTTGAGTTCACAATTCACGTCAATTCATTATCTAAAATTATCATGTCTAAATCTGTTCTTCTTTCTTTCTTTTAATTTTTCGGTCAGTTATTCAATCTATGCAAAACTAAACGAGTAACTTTGTTTTCAGGCTTCGATACAGCTATGCACGTAGATTTTATCTGTGCCCTATGGATAAAGGATAAAAGGAAAAAGGACATGAGACATAGAAACTGAAAAAAGTTTCTGTTATTGGTAAAGCAAATAGAATTTCTGATAATATAATTAAACAAAAAGTTGTGATAAACTCCAGGAGTTTCTCGAAACAGGTAACCAATCTGCTGACTCGCAGAACCCATTAAAAAGTTTTTGAATTAAAGTTACGGGAAGTCAGTTTTTCCAAGAATTTATTTGATAGAAAAATGTCTGTTTAATAAATCGGAACTAATGTCACACAATAATAAACGATGAATGATTTTTCTTTGGACACTATATAATTTACAATCTTTTGACATTGTATTTAAAACTGTTTAACATTATATTTAAAACTGTTTGACATGATATTGAAAACTGTTTGACATTGTATTTTAAACCTGTTTGGCATTATATTTAAAACTGTTTGACACTATATTTAAAACTGTTAAGCACTATACTTGAATTTCATTCGGAATTTTAATGAATAATTCAAAGTTAACTATATTTGTATGTAAATTGCATATGTATATATTCAAGACAATGTACTTAAATTGTTTTATGAATAAATGAAATGATACGAGACAGGATTAGGTAATGCACTAGTATCGGAAACACAGCAGGTCACATCGGAATTGATTTCAAAATGCAAGAAACATACGATTCACACCTGGTGGACCGCGTTTGAGTGCATCGACGGGCGTCGCAGAGTTAAAAAACTCTTGCGTTCTTCGGTTATTTCTGTTAGTCCGTTTAATTTAAGTGCAAGTCCAGATAAGGCGTTTCAGACGAGCGGCAATATAATATACAGGATGTGGCGTAAGTAGTGGTCCACCGTTCAGGATTCGATGAACCAGATAATTAACTATAACAATTAAAAATTTTAACCATTTTTAGTAGTAAGTTTTTTTTTACAAAAATCGCTCTTGAACTTGATGGTGTGTTAAAAATTAGGGTTAAAATTAGAGAAGAACCAACTTTTTCTTTAAAAGAGCTTAATTTACATAAAAAATCATAATTTATCATGATAGCTCTAGTATTCAGCAGTAACTAACAGAAATCAAAATGAAAAAATAATGGTTTTTGTTAAAACTACAAACAAATTTGTAATAAAAGGTAGAAATTTCGTAAATAAAAGACAAAAAGGAAATATTTTCGGAACCCTTGGGTAAAAATGGTAAAAATAGTAAAAAAAATTAATTGTTATAGTTGATTATCTGGTTTATCGAATCCTGAACGGTGGACTACTACTTACGCCACACCCTGTATATTCGATTTTGCCACCCGGCTGTGGCGAATCATGCGGACCTGAACAAGTGTGTAGCACTCCTTACTCACACAATTCCGCGATACTTACCTACCTACTATACGCAAAATATGCCAGACCGAATCTGCAAGTTACGCTTTTCTGGCCCATCTTAAATACGCGTGACAACGCAATAAAGATCCAAGCTTTTTATTATATTCGTCTTTGTTTCCACGCTGGAGTTTTTGTAATATATAGGAAGTAAAATATTAATTTTGCTGTGACGAATTTTTTAATATCATCATTTTTAATATCTACTAACGTATAAAAGGATAGAATTAACTTTTTATGGTTCCGTACCCAAACGGTGTTAACGGGACCCTAGTACTAAGGCTCCACTATCCGTCCGTCACAGGGCTGTATCCTTTGAACCGAAATAAATAAATACTTAAAATTTTCAATGTGTACCGACTATGGCCCCTATTACACTAAATAATTAAATTAATAAAGTTATAAATTAAAATCTTTAGTAAAAAGAACACGTTTCTTGTATGGGGACTCCCCATACAAGAAACGTGTTCTTCTTACAAAAGATTTTGAAAAATAAAAGTACCTTATGTTAAATATTGTACGGTGGTACGGAACTCTTCGTGGCCGTTTTTTACGTGACTTTTTAGGATAGGTTATAAAGTATTTAATACTCCGATTTAGATAATTCTGCTTCATGCATGAGCTATACATGAAGCATGCATAAATTACCTCTGATGTTCCAGAGCTTAACTCAGGCTGGTGTAAAATTGTGTCTCAATGTCAAACCTTGGGTAGGTATGTTAACATTCATTATTTTTCATCATATTGTTCATATGTTCACAAAAGTATAAAAGTAAACCATATTTTACTTTCACAATATTTGTAATAAATACCGCTTAACATTTCAATATTCAATTTCAATAAAATAAAGATTCGAATACCTAAACGCAAGGGACTGACGGGAATAGAGATTAACAAAAAAGATAAACAGGTTATTTTTTTAGAATTAATGATAGGAACTTACTGGGCGTTAGAACTTGCCAATAACGGCCCCATTACGCCTCCTCCAGGCGAACATCAACCACTGCGCCTCCGCTCAGGATCTGTTGCTCCAGAGCATGGCGCAGTGGTCGATTAACATCGGCCGTGGTCGCTGAGCCGTACTTTGTCCCGCCCTGTGATGACTGGGTGGAGGACCTGAGCGGCTCAGTGTCCCTAATTTCGTCGGACGCCGCCCGTACTCCGTCCCTCAAGGCTGTCACGAGGGGACGGGGTTGCGTGGCAGCACGGTTCGGAGAGATTGTAGTGGTAAGGGTATACTTCTCCCCGAACCGAACTTTTGCCGAGTTCCACAACAAGTTGAATGTCGTCGTCGACGGGTTCCGTTCCCTCCCCGTGCTCGTCCTCGGGGACTTCAATGCCAAGAATGTGGGTTGGGGTTCCCGGTATACGGACACACGGGGCAGGATGGTGGAGGACTGGGCTCTGGAGACAGGCCTGGTCATCCTAAACCGGGTTTTGTCCCCACGTGTGGTGCGGATGCGGGGAATCGGTGGTGGACATCTCTTTCGCCAGCCCCGCTCTGTCGCCGCGTGTCCTTGACTGGCGCGTCATAGAGTGGGTGGAGACCTTTTTTTTTTTTTTTTGTTTCCGGGGTGGAGAATCCTCATGGATGTCCGCCGCCCTGGGGCGGGTGCGGGGTCTGTCAGACTCTTACTGATTAAAAACCACCCCGGTGTTCCATCTCACACTTACGCCGGGGGTCGCGGGAACGTACGATCCTTTTTTTTTTTTTTTTTTTTTTTGTTTCCGGGGTGGAAAATCCTCATGGATGTCCGCCGCCCTGGGGCGGGCGGCGGGGTCTGTCAGACTCTTACTGACTAAAAACCACCCCGGTGTTCCATCTCACACCTACGCCGGGGGTCGCGGGAACGTACGATCCTTCCGCAACCCCCGACTGGTGCCGGCCCGCCACTGCGGGCCTCTTCGGGTCTGGGGGGGAGTGAGGTGTTTGACTCCCCCCGCGACGTCTAACAGGGGCGCGCGTGGAACACTACGCGCCGCCACCTCGGGTCCTGGTGTGTGGGGGGCGACGGACGTTGTGGGGGGCGACGGACCTATTCCGACCACCGGTACATCCGGTTTGACGTCTCCCCCCAGACCTCGAGCGCTCTGGTCTGACAGGCCCCGAGTGGTCCGCAGTGGGCACTGAAGCAGCTGGATCGGGAGCTCCTCCTGGAAGCCTCGATCGTGCAGGCCTGGGTGTCATCATCGAACAGGCCTGCTGACATCAACGTCAAGGCGGAGTGGTTCCGGGCGGCCATGTCCGAAATATGTGACGTGGAAATGCCCCGGGCCCAGCCCGGACGCGCCCAGTGCCAGGTGTGCTGGTGAAAGCCGGAGTTGACGACTCTGCACAGTACGTGCGTCGCTGCGCGATGCCGGTACACCAGGCACCGCAGGCTCCGTATTCGCCCTCCAGATACGGAAGCCAATCAGGCGGAGCTGTACGAAGGGTACAGAGCGGCGAAGACCACCCTCCAAGCGGAGATCCTGCGGGCCAGAGGCCAGAGGCTCACCTTCCGCCTGACGCACGTCCTCACCGGGCACGGTTGTTTCGGGAGGTTCCTGTTCCGGATAAGGCATGAAGAAACGCCCGGGTGTCACCATTGTGTGGATCGCCTGGAGGACACGGTGGAGTATACGGTGGAGGTCTGCCCGGCTTGGGCGGAGCCCTACCGTGTCCTCGTGGAGGCGATTGGCGGTGGCGATCTCTCGCGTCCGGCCCTGGTCCAGGCCATGGTACGGAGCGAGAGGGCTTGGGAAGCCATCACCTCCTTCTGCAAAGCAGTAATGTTCGTGAAGGAGGAGGCGGAACGCGAGAGGGAGAGGCAAAATTCTCACGCCCGCCCCTAGCCGCCGCAGGAAACGCCCTGGGCGTTGGGAATCGCAGGCCGATTCCCGGCCACCTTAGGCGCGGACTTGCGAACGGCGAGCAATGGGCAGCTCGCCGTTCGATAAGGACCAGGCCCGGGTCGACGGCGCGATGTGTTCCACGCGCGCCTCAAAGAGATGTCAGCATCAACGACGGGGTCCGTTAGGGCCGATGCCTGCCAGGGTTGCGGGAAAGTCCGATAGGTATACCGTGGCCCCTGGCACAGGCAACTGAAAGAACACGGGTGGGTTTTAGTCAGTAGGAGTCTGACACGCCTTCCTTCCGGCCACTCCGTCAAAAAAATAAATAAAAAGGGCGTTAGAACTACTTGCTTTGAATATATGAAAATTATATAAATATTTAAATGTCATCTGTCAGACAGGACGACACATCAAAATTTTCAGTTTTTATCAAATGTCTATGGTTTTTATCAATTTTGTGTATTTATTTAGAAAATTAATTGATTCTCAAATAAATCGCAAAGAATGTGCGCAATGTGGTTGGAGTTATAGAACTATGGAGAAGTGTCTTGACGCTGCGTGAGCGTGCGTGATCCATTGCCACCCGTTCGATGTCCACCGCGCACAGGATGGATAAAAAGCAGCACATGAAGTAATTTTTTTGCTCTGTTGGTGTAATTGCTGTATGGCTTTCCAGTAGGAGGATAAATAAATAAATGTGTTATGTAAAATAAACAATTGTCATTGATCTAGAACTCACCATTGATTTAGTTAATTTTGGTTATAATACCAGCCTATCTACATGGTCCTCAAAGATTATGTTCGAACTTTTATATACACATTGACATTGATGATTTTTATACATACAATGACATGAGTATTTACTTTGTAAAGTATTATATTATTTTAATTATTGTGAATGTGAAGATTATGTGGTTTATTACTTTATTTTATTTTATTTCTTAGTTAGTTTCACGATCTGGCAGCTTGAGTGATATAGGCGGCCTACCCAAATGTCCTTTCTTTGGTATTGTTCGTCGAATCGTTGTGCTCCTTCTGAGTTGAGCGGCAAGATTACTGACAAATGCGTGCACTGACTGGACAGGTCCGCTCAATCTGTATGGTTTTTCCTCAAAAGACCGTTTCAGACACTAAATGCGTTATGCTCGTGAACGGGTGCTGCTTGTGGTGACAGGTCATCTTGCTGACTATGGTTTTGTTATTGTTATTAGAAATTAATGTTTCTTTATTTTACTTCGAAGGTCCTAGTTTATCATTTGTGGCTACAAGTTACAGCTATATACATAAAAACATAATGCAGCATTGCATATGTAAGCGGGCACGCCCTTTATGCCAGGAGGCTTTTTATTATGTATTAAGTTCTGTTTGCGTTTTTGTTTTTATTATTTATTTCTGCTTGAGTATAGTTTTAAATATTGGCGTGTGCTAGCTGACATATGGTAAATAATTTTAATGTTTTTCTGTTTCGTAATGTTAATTACTTATTACTATATGTATAGAATCCTGTTCTTCTAACTGAACAGACAGCAGTGCTGCTGGGGAGTTTGTTCCGCCACTTCTTCTTCCCAGTTAAAGCACTAGGAAGTTGTGAAGGGTGGGCGTTTTGGGGGGACTGTCTTATGTGATTTTGACGTTCAAAAAGTGCTGATTCTCAGCCTAATTTGAATAAATGACTTTTGTTTTTTTTATTTTGAAACCTACATGGTCTTCACATGGTCTGACCAAGATTATGTCTGGACTTTAAAAGAGACTGTGACCTCTGAGTTTGTTTCGGACTTTCTTCTCAGAGTAGTCAGATAGGAAACACCGACCTCATCTAGTTTTTAAAATATGATTGACGTGTAAAAGTGTTTGTACAAACCTACTTACAGAAATAAAATCATTTATCATTTATTATTGTTGGCCACTGCAGGGCAAAAGCTTCTTCTCATTATAGAGAAGGCACGAGCATTGATCACCACGCTTGCTCAAGACGGGTTGGCGATTTCAGTCAAAAATATTAACTGTAAGTCCAGGTTTCCTCACAATGTTTTCCTTCACTGATGTCAGTAATTTCAACGACACACTAGGAATATGAATTGAATAGGTGACATTGGACTTGCCTAACTTAGGCCTTAACCACTGGCACTGTCCTTAATCAGTGAGGCGAGACCTTAGCAACTTCTTCTTCGTCGTCTTAATGATTCCCTTTTTGTATAAGCTTCGACCTGAATTCGGTCACTTCGACAGCGTTAGCGTTAGCCTCGCAAAGGTCTTCCACTGTGCAGATGTTTTTGCACAGAAGGCACGAAAAGAGGTGAGGCATCGTTTGTGATGTGGCTCCACAGTCGCACTGTGGCTCGTCGGAGTACCCCCACCTGACTAAATTGTAATCTGCAGCGACCTACTTGGCTTCTTAGTCGGTTAAGAGATTTCCAGGTGGGCCATGGTAGTTGGTGGCCCGCTGGGAGATTTTCTGCAAGCTCAACATACTCAGCTGGAGGGGGATGTTTAAGCAACCACAGTGCACACACATAAGCACACACTTAACCACTGGGCCATCACGGCATGTAAAGAAGCAGTACAAGTTAATTTTGGATGTTAATAGCTATTTCTATCAAAGAACATAAGATCGTACTTCAAAATATTTAAATATCATTATTGACATCACAAAATAAAACGCTCCAGGGAATATAATGAATGGTTACCGCAGGAGTCGTTTGATTTGCGTGTTCCATGTTAAAAGAAAATCAATTCGCGACTGTCTCTTTTTCGGCGAATTTATTCCGTCCCATTTACGCTTTATTTATGAATCAGAAACTTCTCAATATTTTATCGCGTGAGTAAATTTTAGCGATTAATTTATGCATCATGAGTTTTAATTATCGTAAATACTTTTATCATTTAGAAGCTACTGATTGATGCTTCTACGTGTGAGTTGAGACACTTTAACTTTGATGTGATTAAAGATTAATGATTCACTTTTACGCAATTAATTTGTACGTAAATAAGATTTTTGGTAGGTACTTCCAAACTTTGAAGGTTCGTTAAGATACAACCTCATTAGTTCATTAAGTCTTGTTTACCAGTTTACCTTATTGTGTTGGTGAAACCGTTATTAAATTATTATGCCATTTGCAAATTTAAACATTAAGGCATGACTCAACGACGCGTCAATTCATAAAAACAATTAAATAAAAATTTCAAGGGTCAACAACACCAAACATTGCTACGTAAACTTAATCCTGAAGTCGATGTGATAAATGAGGATGCTGCTAAACTCTCGTCCATGGCAGCGTCTTATTTTTGACAAAAATTCCACACAATACCAACGCCAAAGATACGTTATCCAATAATTTCATTTTGAAATAAATGATGTGGTTATATCAACAATAAAGTTTGTATTTATATCTCCAATATAAATGATCGTGTAGTTGGATATATTACACCTTCTTTATTAGTTCAATTTGGTATGATGTCAACGGGAAGTAATTCTGAAACAAATAATACTTAATCTTTAACAGTCAATGCTTAAGCTGAACATACAGAGGTATAATCTATTACTTTTATCTGAATTGTTATTCGATCATTAAGTCGATCTTAATTCACGTTTCAGTTCCGTTGTGAGCGGGTCTTTAATATTTTGGCGATCGGTTTATATGATAGAATTAAATGTTCTACGTGTGTTCACCGGTTGATTATGAGGGTGAATGACCCAACATGTGACAAAGAGGGTATCCACCTACATTCGACTATTTTGAATTGTAAATTCATCGCGGAAATTTTGTTATGTCTCCCTTATTTATGACTTTCAAGGCTCATAATAGTGGTATTTTAGGTATACATTTTTCATCACAAGCCGCAAACTCCAGGATGTAGACCGTTAACTATTTTAACTGCGACAAGATTTTTATCTAACAGGTAAAAAAACATGGCTTAGGTCATCTTGTCACATTAGATGTAGGCTAAATGGAATCCTGTATGTAGATTTTAGATTAAAGCCTAACGTAGGTACCTACATGTCGTTATGTTTAAAATAAACCCACAATTCTACTCCCCGTATTTTTTGATAAATAGTACCGACGCAATTTCTTTGATGAAGAACAGAAAAGCTCTTAATTTGCCTTAGATATTATGATTCTATTAGCATTGATAAATCGGTTTTATAATAAGGCAGTTCATTATAGGAGGCAAAAATACTAATTTGAATGTGCTTTCAATAAAACATTAAAGGAAACCTACAGAGTTTAGAATCGGGACCGTTTGTTCAGTTTTCTTTGCTACCCTTTGATCAGTAACCCTGAAAATAGCCGTAAAGAGTAAATTAATTTATAAATAGGTACCTGAGTAATTTATAAATATTTCAGTAGCTACATACTTAATAGCACTGAATGCTTTTACGTAGAGTTATTTGAGAAATAACGTTCAAATCGAAAATAGCTCTTGTTTTTCAACAATTTAAATGGTACAGTAGGTAGGTAACCCTAAAAACTGCTGTAAAGATCACTGAGCTATTTATCAAAAGCTTAAACATTCATAAATGTCTTAGAAGCTACGCACTAAGGTAATCTATTTTACGTAGAGTTATTTGAGAAATAACGTTCACATCTAAAATAGCTCTTGTTTTTCTTTATTTCATTGGTTTACGGTTTTCCGGTTTATCGGTTTAAAATTTCCTACAAATAACAGAAAGTTTATCTATGTTGCGTAGGTATGATGTTTGGGCCCGTTAGGTGGCTACATTTATTGTGGTCAGAGGCGTTGTTCTGATCGTCAAGGGATCGTAAACGGACAACTGGGACACTCTAGAAGATGGGATATAGTTTGTTCAGGAGCACCGCACTCGCACTGGCTGTTGGGTAAATCGATAAAGCTCTGTTTCGTCAGATTATGTTTGCTTCGGCCTACTTGGGTACGCAAACGATTCACACTTGGGAACGAAACAAAATAGAAACGCTATACGATTATGGTGAGTTGCTCCTTGTCTATTCTTTTTATTGCCAAAACTGTTTTATATTTCGGAGTTGCCCCAATCAACCTGTTACGGTCCGTTTAACGGTTCCTTATAAAATGAAATTTATTTTCTGAATTTATCTGTCCAACTGTGCCAACTGTTTTAAGCTATTATTTTAATTATATTACTGGTTACTGTTGACTTTGGTACCGGTACAAATGTATATTAAATTAATTTGCTTAATTTTTTTTACAATTTAATTATGTCATTGTAAATTCGTTAGTTTACGTAATGTTAATTCATACCGCTGCATCTCTAAAGCAAGATTTTATATTTATTATGACATGCAAGTGCATTTGCCAATTTTCAGTTCATTCACCGGTAGGTATTGTGTAAAGTTAACGAATGTAAATTATTATACAAGGTGTTGTTTTGCATCCTCGTCAAATTCGAGGAGGTAACTATGCTAATGATTCTCGACACGAATCAATAATAAAATAAGTAGGTATTTATTTTTATTTTTTGTATTTTTCGGAAATCGGCATGTGTAGGGCCCGTGTGTTACCGCCCTGTAACTGCGCTGTAACTGTAACGCATGCACACAGCGACATAGTCGTACGACACTGCCTACCGCATACGCAACGGGGCGATTTTGTTCTTTGAAAGTGGAGTATTCTGAAATACTGTCAAACTTAAATACCTAAAAAAACAAGTATGTATTAATTATTGAGCAGGATCGTAATTTTATTTGATTATTTATGTCTTTCATAACAGCCTCCTGAAATTTGACGAGGATGCAAAACAACACGTTGTATAATGATTAATGTTAGTTTTTTCTTTTAGTGAGGTGTAACATAATTTAAATGACTTAGAAATAGGACCTACTTATGTCAGTCGTAGATACCTATGCTATAAAATATTTGGATGCTAACGGTAAAGTCTAGAAAAGTTGCATCTATCTTATGTATCCTGTCGGTTTAACTTGTAAATGCTTTGCTGTTTATGCACACTAGATAATAAATGACAGGAAAATTAAGTACCTATACAATATTTTTAAGCAAAAAAACGACAAGAGATGACGTGTAAGTGTTGCTAATTTTATCCATTGATGTCAGTTTATCAACAAACCACACCTTATACGAAAGACTAATGGGATCTATTAAATTTCTATTAAATGCCGAAACAGCATAAATCTCGATAAAAATAAGTCGATATTTTAGTATGGTTCTAACAAAAGGTAAACCTATCTCTAATAATTACGTCATTCGTGAAGAAACGAATACACCGTCTTTTATTTTTGTTGTTCCCTTGCGGTCGTTACTTTGATAGCAATCTTGTGTAATTGAAACACAGATGCTTCCTACTTCTCAGTCGTGTCCTCTCTCGGGATCATCTCTCATCACGGAAATATCTTCTTTATTCCGGGCGTGATAGTGTGATAGCGTTGATGTTGATATGGGCCACGATTATTATATTATGTATTATCACCTAGTGAACCAACCATTGTTTTAAAAGTAGTTTTATATCCACATTACTCGTAAAAAAAAAAGATTTCATATCATGTAACCATCTAACCAGGTAACCAGCACCAATAAAATTAAAAAATAATTTTGATAATAAATTCTTTCAGCATTTTTGAGGATTTAGCAATCCTAGGGAATGAACTAGGTAACAGAAATATAAAAAAAAATGCTTAAAGTTTTTAAACTTTCTATCGGGGCGTCGAATCTGTCACCATTTTATAATAAATGCGCATTCTTTTAGTACACTTGTAAACAAAATAATTAATATTAAGAGACATTTGATTAGCATATTGTTGTTTCTTGTAAAGATATCTCGTGAAAATTCCTTACGGTTCTCTTTCATCCACACAACGATTGCCTTTTAGCAACACAGTAACAATGAAAGTAGGTTTTATTGTGGTATTAAAGTTTGGCAATTTATTAAGTTAGATTGGATATAAAGATGCGAAGAAAATAAAATGTACTATGACTTTATTTTACCAAAAGTCTATCGAACAAAATATTTTTGCCATAAGTTACTATGTTTTTAGGCGAAGTGTTTATGTACCTACATACTTACTTATTATGCAATGCATGTGACCTATTGTGAATTGCTTACGCAATGATTATTTGGTTTTGGAAAAATTATAATATTTTATTAACATCCCAGTGTTAAATTCAATTATTTTGGAATGTTATATAAAATTATCATATCGCAATATCCGTAAATGGAAGACAGTCTAGCACTTACTAATTTGTTAGTACATACAAAGAGTACATACGTAGGTACACTAATAAAGATTCCAATTAGGGAAGCTACATTAAAACATTGGGATTTTCTCAACAACAACTAAACGGAACTACTGAGTTGAGCGACATTTATTTACTTACTGTAACCTTGGTGGTACATCATGTGGTACCTACTTCATACAATTATCACATGCCCGGTGATTCCTTAGTAAAATTTAGAATTGTTTACCAAGTCTGGTACATTTACGTACTTAATTATTATAAATTGGTCCCTAGATCCGTTTCCAAGCGTAGGTAGGTAGGTATTTCATTTGAGTTTTTATATAATATTATAATATGTAGGTAATAAGTACAAAGATGCATTAAAATGAACTTCACCGAAGTAAGGCGTGAAACATCAAGTAATTTAAGTTCCTTCATCGCGCTACATTTTGCTAAGGCGCTTACAAACTCTTGCAGAAGATTTGATATGTACTTACACAAGTAACCTGCTAAGCGCAGTTATGAACTAACTAGGTTTCACCCGCAGCTTGGCCCGCGTAGAAGTCGGAAATTTTTCCACGGGACCGTTCTACCGGGATCAAAAGTATCCTTTGTGTTCATTCAGGTTATAAACTATCTGTGTGCCACATTTCATCCAAATCCGTTCGGCCGTTTGTGCGTGATTGAGTAACAAACATCTAAACATCCGAACATACAAACTTTCACATATTTTATAATATTAGTAGGATATAGGAACTCATAATATTTGTATTGTATATAAATTAAAATAAAATCTATGATGCTATGATGCTGTGTGCCTCCTGCTAACAAATTATTAGAGGGTTTACCAATTGATTTGACGGGTGAAACTTAATAATAAAATGATATCTAAAACTGGAGGTACCTATCAGTTAAAATGATCATTAATTAATTTAATTTAATTATTTAGTTTTCGAAACTGTTATTTCTTTACAAAACGGTTTCTATATGTTAATTTATTGCGACGACAAGAGTTCGAAGATCCTAAATATAGTTTATAAATCATAAGCTTGAGCTTGCTATCTTTGGTAGTACCGTTTTTATTAGTTTTTGTTAGACATAAGATAATCGTACTTAGACATCAGGAGCCAGTTTGTATAAACGGCATTCATCTGTGTAGTATAAAACGGAAATACCTACTGGCTGTACCTACTCTGAATTTGATATTCAAAAGCTTAGAATATTTCTAAATCAAATTTAAATAAAAAATATAAATGATAATTTTTGATAGGTACATACTAAGGTAGGGCAGTAAATACAATTTTATGATATATTACCTCTATCTGTTTATTTAAAACGAATTCGGTACTTGAGATTTTAGTTGTAGGCACCTTCGGTATAACAATAATCCAGTATTATTCTGTTCCAGTTCTAAAACTTTCATTATGCCGCTGTGCCAAGACTTTGTAGGCAATAAATACAACGTGTTATCTAAAACTACGAATTTAGACATCTGCGAGTCTCTGTCTAAATATAAGAAATTCTTAATAGATTCAGTTTGAGTACCAATATCTAAAGGTTTTATTTTCTTGTAATTTTTTTTTTGTTGTTAACATTTTGTGTCCATTAATTAACTTTTCCAAATTTTAACTTTGTTAGCTTAGTTGTTTAACTTTGTGCATGTTGTGGTCTCCTATAAGTGAAGAAGTACATTTTCTTATTACCTGATGTAACTCTTTATTTATGTGTCATGTATTGTGTACATCTTTTGTTGGAGATCCTAAATAAATAAATAAAAGGTCTATCTTGCGATGTTGAGGTTTCATCACTAGATGTTTATAACGAAAGCTGCAAATATTCTCTTATGTTCCTGTTCAGCAAGTGTAAATCCAAGTCAGTTCTTACAACCGCGGAGTGCATCCAGTGTTAGCATGACACCGGCTCGGTACTCGAGGCACGTTCCTCAACGACTCGGCATCTGATTGTAACTTGCCTCTTATCACAGTAGCTGTCGCTTGAACGCGCTGTTGATATCAGCTGTTGAATGAGAGTTGAATCGTAAACACCAGGAAAAAATAATGTACAAAGCTTGCAAAATCATCAAAATTATCATTTTTGAATAGCCTTCATCATAATTGTGGTCATTAAACATAATTCACATGTAGTCGTAAGTATGCAAAGTGTTACCTCGTTTGTTGTTCAAAAGTTCATGTATCTGATACTCATAATCTAAAATATTTTGCAATTATTATAAATCCTTGTGCTGCATTTGCATCGGAGATTTTGGAAAATAAGATATAATATGATTTAAAATCTACACCGACTTCTCGTCGCGTTTCTGAAAAATGTTGGGGATAAATGATAAATGATTAATTTATTTCTGTAAGTAGGTTGGTACAAACACTTTTAGACGTCAATCATATTTTAAAATCTAGATGGGTTTTCTATCTGACTACTCTGAGAAGAAAGGCCGAAACAAACTCAGAGGTCCCAGTCTCTTTTAAAGTCCAGACATAATCTTGGTCAGATGGAAATAGTGGAATGGTGGGTGGTGGAAAAGTTTGCGTAAACTTATTATTGACTTGCAAGTACCAAGGCACAACGTGTTTGTCATCGTAAATGGGGAATTTACTTAAGGTAACAGCACCGTATGTGTCCTGTTAACAATATGAAATACAGTTTGTTGGGCCGATTTTCATGTTTGTACGAAGAAAACAAAGTACCTACTTGTGTATCAACATTTTTGCTTTATGATGCAGAAAATTTTAGTCTTAACTCGAAGCCAAGAATGTGAATGTTCCCGAGAGAATATTTATCTAACAATGGAAGCTTCGTCCTTTTAGTTTGAAGTTCTTATTCAGCTTTTCATAACTTTCTCGTTTCGTAACCAGCAGAAGTCGGAGAATATATACGTAGTAGAGAGTAGTATATTCTTTGATACGTAAGTATCGTCTGCAGAAATTCAGGGCCTGTTTATAAGGTCCATAAGGAGTCATCTGAAATAACGAATTATAAGAATATGGCATTATCTTGAACAAAATATTGTGAAATAACGACTTCTTTTAAATAAAAAAAACTAAGTTTACTCAGTAGCCATCTGTTCTAATTCTCTGTACAAATAGGATCGAGGCGTTATCCTTTTAAAGATTGTTTTAAAACTAGGCAAGTACTTACCGCTGCGCTAAATAGGTTGACTAATAGTCGTGTAGATACTAATATGTCTATAGTCATGATCGAATGCCTAATAAAAATTGTGATGTCATTTTTATTTGGTCTTCTGAAATTATATCAACATACCTGCTTTAAAATTATGTAATAGATGGTAGATGGTATTTTTCCTAGTTTTAATTTCTTTATATTTTAACTATATAGTTTTGTTGTT